>OX376699.1:35281194-35959612 GCA_947389925.1 Coelopa pilipes | reverse complement strand
CAACAACGATGACAAGACCAGCAGCAGCGCAGCAGCAAAAGTCAGTCGAACGAACGACCAACGAACAAGCAACAACAACAACAAGAACAACAACCTCATTGGCTTCATTAACAAATTGTCGATGAGCAGAAACACATGACGAAGACGAGCTCCCACAGAAGCCATCGCTCTCGTCTGGGATGAGGGCAGAGTGGGAGGACGAGCCGAGAGGGTACGGGAAAGAGACGGAGAGAGAGAGAGAGAGAGAGAGGGAGAGGGAGAAAACGATGACTCCTGGCGACAAATTACGGAGATTTAATGAATTTTCGTCAAAAAAGAGATCTGATTAAGTTTTCCTCTGTTCTCTATTGCTCTCATCCTACTTTCCCAAACACTCTCTCTTTCTCATCTTCTCGTTTGTTGAATCCCTCTTCTCCCTCTCCTCTTGCTTTGCCCATCGCACCTATTTTCTCAATGAAATATCTAGTCATTCCGTTCGACTTCTTAATTCGGTTCGTGGTGAGAAAAGAGCGAACTCACCACAGCGGCCGAGCCAACCCAACCCAGCTCCCCATCGCGCCACCCACAACATTTCGAGCAACCCCTCTCTCTCTGTCTCGCGCTCATCTGGCCGACATGCCGAATATTTTTGGTCAATTAGTCATCGACAACGGCAACAAATACAAATACAAACAGCAGCAGCCGCAGCAACACAAATTCTACTCTAACAAGACACAACAAAAACAACAATGTCAAAAATTCACTCTCATCGACCATAAAATCTGAAAAATGGTTTTTCTTTTAATTTGGATTTTTTTTCGAAATATTTTTCAAAAAGTGAAAATAATGTAGATTTTAATTGTTTCTGTTGCTTTTATGTCTCAAGGACGCTGGCGTTGATTTTCAAGTTTAACTTCAGGAATGCTTCGGCGTTGTTGTTGTTTTTTCACAACCGTCAACAATTGTGGAAATTCTTGTCTGTCATAACTTTTTTTTATTGCATTTTTGTCAATTTTTCCTCTTTTCCACTTTCCATTTCACTTGTCCGGCTTCAAGTTCGAGTTGGCTTAGACAAAAAAAAAAAAAAAAAAATAACAAAAAAAAAAACTAACAACAACAGTGACTTTAACATGGACAACATGAGTCATTTTCTGATTTTGAATGCTTCTCATCTTCCCCTATTCCTTGCCTCCCCCAACGCCTGTCCTCCGTCGTTCGTCGCATTCCTTTCGGGTTAAAAATAAACATCTGAACGTCGTGCCTTATTTTGATGTCGAAATTTTCAAATTTATACATAATTATTTATCTTTGCCCCATTAACTTTCTCACGATGTTCGTCCTGTTCCTCTTGCACCCGGTCCCGTCCCGTCCTTTTTCGTCTACCTGACTCGCTTCAATGGCGTCGCAATCCGGTGGTGTGCATTCATCTTGAAATTCAATTATCGCCATCCGCGTCGCAATTCGACTCCTTGCCAGCGCCCATGTTCATCGTCGCCTCATCCACCCTCAGGCCTTGACCTTTTCTTACTCTGCTCCCATCATTCCTCAACATCTACATCCCCTCTCTCTCTCTCTCTCTCTCTCTCGTATACCTCGCGGAATTCCTCCTCTCGTCGCGTCCTGTTTTCTCACGAGATGATTTTGTCATTTTTCATCTCGCATTCGAAGTTCGTTTTTCATTACCGCCAGTGGTCAGGAACGTGTTCCCTGTCTCTCAGTGTCCAACAACTTCCCTGAAACTTCTTCTCCTCCCCCTCCTCTCATCAGCCTTTGCCTCGCTTCTCATCGGCTCTTTGTCCATGTAAAACCCAATCAACTCCTTTCCCCGACCTCGCCCCCTACAGGCCAGCAATCACTTCTCTTCTCACCAACTTCCTCACCTCACCCGTAGGATCAGCCTTCACGTTCACGTTCACCTTCACCTCCCCCCACGTCGCAATTTCTTCGGCTTCCACTTCTCATAAATCCTTTCTCTCTACCCTTTCCTCCACCCTTCCCACGCTGTCCTCAATTCCATCAGCAAATGTTTGTTTGACGATTTCCTCGGCGGGAATGGAGAAAAAATATCGATGGACGGACAGACGGACGGACGGACGACCTTCACCCAGGGTGATTCCCAAGGCATGGAATTCTGATGAACTTCACCTTGGGTACAGCAACAATATCAATCACAACAGCAAATATTTTTTGCTGAATATCAAACTGATGCCATCGCACTCGCTCCCACTCCTTTCCTCCCTCTTGCCCTGACCGATATTCCTCTCGTGAGGAGAACCTTAATTTAAAATGCGATTTTTGATATTTCAACATTTCTCTTCTCCGAATTAAGTGAAATATTTCTGCCCCTCTCCTTCTCTCTTTTCACTTCCTCTCTCTCGCATTCGTGTCATTTTCTCACTTGCGACTGATTTCTGTTTGACGTTTTCGCCTCGTGACTCAGTCGCGGCTCCCGCTCCTCTGCCTGATGATGAGAAACCTCTGTCGCGTCACAGATTTTCAATTTTTTTGTTTTAAATTTGTATCTACAGTTTTTATGTATTTTTTATTACCTCAATGCATTGTTATTTGTTGTAGTTCTTAGTGTGATTATTTTTATTTTCTAGTCTAATTTTAATAACCGTTCTCTTTAGAAATTTTTCTTCCGTCGCAAAACACCGTTTTATGATATTTTTTTAATATTTTGATGGATTTTCGCGAGCAAAAAAAGAATTTCGGTGTGGGCGAAAAATCAAAAAAATTCGCGTCGCCACATTTTTATTATTCGCTCTTTCCTGTTTTCTCCCTCGGCGACGGTCGTCGAAGGTGTTGATTGAGGAATTTGAAAATGTTTTTTTTTGTTTTCGTTTTTTTACCCAACTGACGCCCTGTTGCCGTCTCGCAGTAATAAATATCATATTTTATTTTTCCACTACACAATTTGTTAAAAAATCTTTACTCGCATTTTCGCAGGAATTTCAGAATCAATTATATTTCGTTTTTATTTAAACTTAATTTTATCTCCAATGTTATTGGCGTCGGTTCGTCCTTCATCGAAATATTTCGCAGTTTTCGTGGAAATCTCGCAATCGGTTTTCCAGCTTCCGACGTATTTTCTTCGCGAACTTTCCGAAGCCTCTCGACCGCTTTAAGCTGCCAAACTCTAACTTAGTGTGCTGCTAGCTTGACTCTAGCTCACACTATCTCAATGTATCTCTTTCGCTTCCGGATGTAATTTCGTTTCCCTACTCTATATGCTTGTGTTTATAAGTTTTCGCTCAGCTCAAGTGAACTTTGCAATTTTGCACAGCAATTTGGCTTGCATTGCGTTCGGTTGCAAGTGTGCGAAGTGCATTCGAAGACTTCTTCTCTCTCTCTCTCTCTCTCTCCCACTCGTTCGTTTGGCATTGTTCATGTTGCTGTAATTGTTTTCCTAGTCATTGGCTTTATTGTCGTTGTGATTGTTGTTGGTGTCGTCTCTGTTTTCGTTGTTGTAAACTTGCGTATTCAGCACGAGATCTCGAAAGTTAATGAAGTTAAGAATGTTAATTGAAAAACTTCCCCAGCAACATTTGAAAGCCTTCAAGTGTAAGAAGTTTTCTATGGCGTGGTCGTCGTATGTTTAGTTTTCAGAAGAAATAAAAATACTGCGAGTTTCAAGCGACTATTGTAAGGTGAGGTGAATTTAAGGCAACTATTTTAATTAAAGGCTCGTGCGAAGTCTTGATAAATTTTATAAAAACCAAGAAATGCCAAAAGCAAATCGCCGTTTACGGTTCCTAGAACAACAACTGAGTGCGTTTTTGTTTTCCCAAGTTTCTCTCGATTATTTCAAGCATCCTCTGCGTTTCATCCTTTCGGGGAAAAAAGCCTTTTATCCAGTGTTTTAGGCTCGTGCCCCAAACCCGAGATCCTCGAGCTTATTTTCAGGTCCGGCCGCAACCTGTGAATTCTTGCCACGACCCTCCGACTGACACCTCCTCGACCCCAGCGCCTGCTTCACGACGCCCTTCGATGACCTCCTTCGACCCACGGGCCGACCTCGCCCGATTATCGGCGTCCTCCATTTCGTCTCCCGCTCCCTGTTTTCGTCAATTCTTTGTTGCTTTCGGATCCCGAGCTCCTCCTTATCGTTCGACGTCCGCTCCTCTCGACTCGAGTCTCTCCTCCCTATCGATTCATCTCCTCTCCTCCTGCTCCTCCTCCTCCTCCTCCTCTTTCCTATCCCGAATTCCCGGTATCCCAAATGCCGGCCTTTTTTCTACGCCGCATCGAAAGACGTGCCGTGGCGATAAATTTATGAACGTCATATAAAGGGAAGTTTTCCTCACACCCATATTTATATATCCTGCCTGCCTACCAGCCTGCCTGCCTTCCAGCCTGCCTGTCTGACTTTCTAACAAATAGGCTTTCAACACAGGCATAACTTCACATTATTACAACAATACCAATGGCCGCACATCCACACTCACACAAATGTACATATGGAAGTTATTTATACAAACACACGGACCAACAGACAGACTGATGTGGTGGTCGTTCACGTATAAACAAGACCTGGAGGGTGTGGCAAGTGGGCGAAGGATGAGGGGGAAGCTGAGGCTGAGGGTTCGCACTTTTCGACACATTGTTAAACACACACACACACACACACACACACATGCACCGCCAAACGTCTTATAAACGTCTTATAAATATATATATATATATATATCCCGACACAAATGCGGATACACATCTGTCGAATAGCGAAATAATTCACGTTTCACACGATAAGACGAGACTCGGGAAAAATATGGAACGAGAAGGATATTTCCTCACTCTACAACAACAACAAGAACAACCATTCAACAGCAACAATAGCGATAATAATAATAAAGTGAACAACAAAAACAAAAAGTCAACAACATCCTGCAACAACCAAATAAACACCGACAAATGGCAGAGGAAACAAAAGTCGAGTGGAAATAAAATAAACACAAGCCCACGTGCGAATGATCAAGGAAGGCAGGGAGAGAGAGAGAGAGAGGGGGGGTGATGGAGTGAGATGGGTGTGTGTTGTTGTGGCACGTAATCAAATATTGAAGACTCCCTTTGAAAAGAGTTAAAAGTTCTCGCAGCGAACGAACGAAAGAGAGAGAGAGAGGTGAAGTGTTCTTTGAAGACTTCCACTTGTGGAAAAAGGAGACTCAACATGAAATATGATCCCTCCCGAAGAAAGTTGAGTATTATTCAGGCCGAGTTCGAGATGACGAGATGGGAAAATATCGCAGGAAATTGCGTATCTCCCGAAAATTCCTCTACTGACCTCAAAACCACTCGGTACTTGATTGGGATCTCCCTCCGAGTGTAAAAGGCTCGTCGGGAGACCCCGATCCCCGAAGGGTCCTGTGCAAAGAACATCGAGAGGTGCGAGGAACCCTTTCGTGCAGTTCCCTCGCCTCGATCTATTTATGAGAAATTCAGTTATTACATAAGTCATCCTGGTCCTTCTTTCTCTGCTCTTCTTGTTGTTTTTCGCTTGGGGTTTTCCTCATCCTGTTGCTTGCCATTTCCTCATATAATTTTACCCAGCTTTCATTTCGTTCCACCTCTTCGTCTCGTCTCTCTGTCTCTCTCTCTCTCTCTCTCTGTCTCTCTCTCTCTCTCTCTCTCTCTTGCTAGCTATGCATCTCCTCTTTAGGTCGCCTCGTTTGCTCGCGCTTCGTTTCTTCGTCACAAAGAATTATGTTTTGTCTCTGATGCTGTTTATGGAGCTGCTTTTGTTGTTGTTGTTGTTATTATTTCTGCTGCTGATACCCTTGATGTAATAACACATTCGTCCTCTTCACACACACACACACCCCGGCATATCTATAAAATTGTGTGTGTCCCTGAATCCGTTCGCCGAAATCTCACCGAAGGTGGAAGCCAAAGCTCGCCAGTTAAGCTTCCAAACACGGTCCGCAGACCTCAGCCAGATGTCTTCTGCCTGTCTCTTTCCCTGACTCTCTCTCTCTCTCGCTCTCTCTCTTCCGACTCTCTCCCTATTCCCTTTCCCGAAGGACAGTGGAATATGAAATCATTGCCTCGCCTCGCGCTTTTGGTGATAGGTAGGGATGAAATGATATAGTGGGTGTGAGGAGGGTGACAGAGGCAGAAAAGGAGGAGACGTGGTAGAGATAGAGATACAAAGTGAGAGAGAGAGAGAGAGAGAGAGAGAGAGACAGAGAGTTGTCGTGCCCAAAAGAAGAGGGCGTAGGGATAGCGAGAACGGGAGCGAAAGTCCTACGAGCATCCTAGTTGATTCTCATTCCGCCTGACATCCTGCCATTGTAACGTGTTAAAGGCGTTGTGTGCGAGTGTGTGAATGTCTTCTTGTGTCTGTTCATTTCTTTGAGAAACTTGTGTGAGTGCGTCCAAAAATACGATTGTGTGTATCTGTGACAAGCATTTGAATATTTCATTTTTTTGCGTCTTCGTTTTTCTCCAGTGCCTCGACTGGTTGGTCCACGTTCTCTCTATTTTCGTACTCCCCTCTATTCATACTCTCCCCCACTATCTCCTTCTCACTCTGGCTCTCTCTCTCCCTCTCGTCCTCGCTCTCGTTGGTGAAACGGAGCTTGTCAAAGGAGGCGACCGGCCAGTGGACCGCAAACATTGATAACCTCTGACATGTTGCAGTTATCACATAAAAGTTATTGCATATTTTTAGGCCCAGCGCATACTGTACAACTCGTTATTAAAACTATATTTTTCTCTCCCTCTCTCTCGTTGCAGGTATATCCTTTGAAATGTTGGGGAAAATAATTTACAAGTAAAATCCGTGTGGCCGTAAGTGGAGGCTCCTGAAAGTTTGCTGCTGACTTTCAACCCCTGCATCCTCCGACTAATTCATAACATTTTGCTATCACTGATTCGGGTTTATTTTTATTTTGATGACTCCTTCCCTTGAAATTGCATACATATTTTGAAACTCAAAATTAATTTAGAACTCGAAATTAATATTTGTTTAGTCAGAAATTTTGTTTTTATTTCTTTTTCCGTCATGAAATCGTGAATATCGTGTATCGTGAATTCTATTATTTTTGCGATATATTTCTTTTTTGATTTTCTCCCCGTGCCCATAAATTTCCCAACACAACCAATGCCTGACACAGAGGAATTTCCTCCGTAATCCGAGCCATAAAATTCCCAAGACTACCGCCTTCTGCATCTTCGACTCGGTCTCGAACTTGGAAATCAATGCCAAAAATACCAACCATCATTGGGAAATGATTTGTGTCAGTCTATCGTACTGTCGGACAGACCGTTCTATATGCGAGTCGACTAATGAATAGAGAATCGAATGTCAATCCGGCAGTGTAATTTCAGGATTAGTCTTTGGAATTTATTTAAATTGCTTTTGTCTTCCAGTTTTAGTTTTGCACCCAACGCACCGGCCTCCTTGACAAGGGTTTGCGCCAGGGACTCGCCAGGAACTCGTCCCAAGTTTGAGGAGGGATTTGCGATGGGTGGGGAAATCGGGGGGATTTGCCGACAGGAAATTATGTCGGGGTTGACTCGAAAGCCTCCGAAGTATTAAACTGTCATCATGAGTCGCCAGATTAGCTCGGCAGGCGTCGCCTCGACCTGCTTCGCGTCCCTGGTCTCATTCAGGGCTGCCATGCGACCCGGCCGTTGTAATGAAGACGGAGCATGGCAATCATTTGCATATTTATTGGAAAGTTTCTGGGCTTCATTTATCATTGCGTCGCATCGGATGTCCCACGATGCGATCGGACAGCGATTCGACCCCACTCCCACCCAAGTCCAAGGCAATCCATCTCGGCAATCCTTTGACTGTCGTCCTTGGGGATTTCCGGCTCTTCCGGTCTTGAATGCCAACCAATGTACACGACTTCCACCCAGGTCTTCCTCGAACTATTTTCAGACTCATTAGACCGGTATCTATTTTAGTTGTAACGAAAATTAGCACTTGTTGTGCTTCAACCTTCCGTGTTTCACTAATTTATCAGACATTTTTGCCCACAGTCATGTTTTTCTATTTAAATTCTATTAGTTCGCTGTTTCTCTTGAAATCCCTATCAATTCTCGCCCATATAATTATTTGTAATTTCTAGAAATTCGACTAATTCCACTCGAGAATTTTCATTTTGATCCCCAACAATTTAATTATCCCTCATCTCGTTCTCAACATAATTGCTGATGGTTGACGATGTTTCAATTCGAATTAATCTGAATTCGAATTAAATACAAACTATTTTTTGTCTATTATTAGAAGGATCTAAGTTTTTTCTTTTGATTTTTTCTCATTTTATTTCATTTAATTCGTTTGGCTTTTTGTTGCCGTGGGGAGGGCGAGAACATTTTCGTATTTGTTGACAGTGTTATTTTTATCTCGTGACAAATATCATTGGCGATTTTCCTCCTCGCACCGGTGTCTATCGGACGGTCGGTCCGTCCGTCCGTCCGACCGACCGTCCGTGTGTCTGTCGCCGCCAACTGGGACGAGGAATTTCAAATATTTACGACATTTTGTTGGATCTTTTCAAATTACCTACAGCGACAGCAGCAGCAGCAACAACAACTAAACGATATCACCATGAAATTAGGTCGATGTTACCAACTGTTTTTTCTCCCTATTTGCTCGTCTCTTCGCCCACTCACACGCGCTAATCCGGTCCCTTGGAGCGGACCCGGCCTCGGGTCGTCCTCAGTGCCTGCGAGGAGTCAACCTTTATTTGCGAACCCGATGCCGCTGCCCGCTGCGAAAGGGTCCATGGCTGGCTCTTTTCACAGGCGACCCTCGAGTGCCCCCCAACTTTCTCTCTCTATCTCTCTCTCTTCTCCCCCTTTCGGTCGTTCCTGTTGCTGTGTTGTGTTTAATGAAAGACAAACAATTTTCGAATTCTCGGCAAACGAAACGATTCCAGCGTTGCCTCCATCGCCCCTGGTCCACACCTTGCATGTCCTTCCCTCAGATTGTGTCTCTACCTTTCTCCCCCTCCCCTCTCTCACTCTCTCTCTGTCGTTGACTGTTTCTCTCTCGCTCGTGTTAGTTCCTCCGTCTGGCTGCGTTTTCCCACATTTTTGGCATGATTTCCTACGCTCTTTCAGATCGCATGTTTTTTTTTTCTCCTCAAATACTCCGACTGTTCGCTTTGCATTTATTGTGGTTATGATTTGTATATGAGTTTGTGTGTATTGGTTATTGCGTCTGTAGTTGTTTTTGTCGAGCTCTCCTTTCGATGTTCGTGGGTGCTGGCCTTTGTTTTAATTAATTTAAGTAAATCATAAACAAATTTCCATTCTCGTTTGCCACTAATTGCTTTGTTGTTATTTCATTTGCTTTTAATTGTATTTGTTTTTATTTGTATTTGTTTTTATTTGTATTTTTTTGTTTTATATGTGTTTTTTGTTTGTTTGTCCTACTTTGTTTGTTTTGTTTATTACACAATATCAAACACTGGAAAATTTTGTCCATCGGATGAATTCAATTCCGACATGATTCTGCAAATCTTGATTTCCTGGCTGGTTTCTTTCAGTGTAACCTTTTTGCAATCTCATTCTGGGTTTTGGTTTCACTTCTCTTTTTTGACCATTGTGTTTTTGTTTTGTTTTGCTTGGCATACTTTTCGATGTTTTCCACTCTTCGCTTTCTAATTTTCCATTAATTGTTTTTCGCACGCCGTCAGATGCTCTCCTTCCCACGGCCTTTCTCCCTCTCTCTCTCTCTCTCTCTGTCTCTCCTTTCCCAATCTCTTTTCCCCTTTCCTCTCTGATCCCCTCCGTTTATCTCCGTTAATGGGTTTTTAATAACTTGTTCCCCGGAATCTTGTTTATTTTCGTGCCTCTGCCGAATTTTCCACCAATTGGCTACACTTTGCGACCTCCTCCCCCGCCCCTCGACGAAGGCGCCTCGACCTACGCAACGATATTGGAAATTTTTATTGACCTTGGTCTGGTTTCCATCGACGGCGCTGCTCGTGGCGCGGAACTCAATTACATTCGAATTCAATCGTAAAAGTTTTTGTTTTATTGCTGTGGGCGAGAAATTCCACGTCTGGGTCGACCGTCTGGCATCGGGATCGGGTGTCAATTCGTGAACTTCCCATACCTGGGCATTTCCTGTAGACCTGCAGGAATGTTCCTCATACGCCCAGTGATTCCTGTGAAATCCTTTTCGCACTCCAACCACTTGGCTGCCCGTGACTGGCGGTGTGGGTTTTGCGCTGGTTCGCTGGCGCCATGAACCGTGAGTCGTGGGCAGAACCAACCACAGCACCTGACCGCCATATTTTGTACTTCCGCACCTGCTGTAAGGCCCCTCACGCCCCTACCCGCCCCACGACACGCCACAACATTGTAATTTATTAATTAATCGCACTCTGCGTTCGAAAATCCCACACTCGCACGCATCGTCTGACAAATTGAGCGCAATTTGGCGCTGACATTATTTCGCTCTCCTCTTCTGCATGTTGAATTAATGCAATTTTAATCAACAGGGGTCTGGCGAGCGGGGATGCCGGATGGCAGCCCACGCAGTTGGTCGGTCACACAAATAGACTGGCCGGTGGACGGTCGGACGGATCCACAGATCGCCAGACGGACGTGGGATGGAGCGGCCAAAGGAGCGGCCGCCGGCGTTCGTTCGTTGATTCCCGGTCGCACGTGTTCCTCGTTGTTGGGGTTTTAGGCAGATCTTGTTGTTGTTATTGTTGCTCTTGCTGTTGTTGTTTTATGTAGTGCTGACACATTTCTGGCAATGATTTGCCCAAAGAGTGACAGATTTATTTGCACGCTTCGGTCGCTGCCTCGCTCGGCATTCGAATTCGCCATGCAACGCTTCATGATTCATTGTTGTTGTTGTCGTTGTTGTTGTCTCTGACTCGCTGACGATGTTGGTGCTTTTGATGATTGCAATGGGAATTAATTGTCGACTTTGCAGCTCATCCGATGCGAACAAGCGAAGCCCCAGACAACCCCAGCCCAGCCCCGCGTCCCAGCCAAGCGCTTTTGCGATTCGGCCTAACACTTTTCCATTCGCAGCACATTGCTTTGTTCAATCGCACATCCATTTGGGCCTTGTTGAGACAAATGTGTTTCGGTTCGCTGCGAGTCCTCTTGACGGAATTTGATTCGATTCGATTCGATTTCCTTTGTCTCCTCCTCCTCCTTGCGAACATCTGGAACGAGTCTGACAGAATTGTTTCGCGGAATCGCTGAGAATCTGAAGAGCTGGCTCAAGGCTCGACATAAATGTTCGCGGATAAATATATGAAAACAGGGAAATTTCCCTCCGAGGACACCGCGTCGTATGCGCGACATCTGCGGGTGACGTGCGACTTCTCAGACCTGGTGGAATGAAATGTTTCGCCCCTTCACCACATTCGTTTCCACACGCTTCACACCACGTCCTCCACCCTCTTCGTTATTGCAATTAAATTCCAATTACGGCGAATAAAGGATGTACATTTTTAATGAACCGCACGCACATTAGCGGCGGCCCGCCCATAAATTAAGCGACTGCCGATCGGCATTAATTGGGGATCGCAACCCCTGGGAGTTGGTTGGCAGAGCGAGATGTGTAAGGGGTACGCCAAAACTGCTGCTGGAAACTGCAGTTTCCAAGTGATAGAATTGATTCACTCTCAGAAATTCCACGAATTCTAGGGGCATTAGGAAATATCCTGAAAATCTAATTTCCATTTTTCCGCTCGTGTTAACCTGCCTATTACACATCCCTCTGAATACCTTTCTCTCGCCGTTTTTGTTCCTTTGTGTTCTTTGTTCTTTCTGTTCCCAGTTGCCTTTTCCTCGCGCTCTTGGAAAGTAATTAGCCTCGTGGCAATAGAATTAAGCATCCTTCAAACGCACACCGCGAAATATTTTCGCTCGTCTCAACCTCCCACCGCCCTGCCTCCCTCCCTCTCCTTCCGCCGTCCATCCTGCTCTCGGCTCGTGTTGCATATTTTATTTCCTGCATGCAACGTGCACCTGTCGTAGTGTGGGTTTACCGCACTCATGCACAAAACAACAGTTGGGCAAAAAAGTTTCTCCAATTATTTGCAACCGCTCTCGCTCTCACTCTCTCTCTCTCCCTTTGTTTTTGTTTTTGATTTCGGTCTCTGCTGTCGATGGTTGTTTTCACATTGTTATTGCTGCAGTTTGTGTTTAGAAGTGCATTAAATATTTACCTGTTTTCCTCATTGCGTTCTGCGAATTCCTCATCGCCCATTCCAATGCAGTAAATATTGCATTTAACAGTCGGACTCTACTTCTAATTTGCTGTTTGAAGAAAATTCACGAATTGCATTCAACATCAAATATTGATTTTGCCCCACTATTTCGTGGAATATTTACATTACATATTCCGCTTTATATTCGACATTAAGATTAAGCATTGAGTTGGCAGAACTTCCAATTGATGAAATTCCATTTGTTTTCGCTTCAAAGTGAACATTGTAATGTCAATAATTGATGGAAATCGTTGATGGAAATCACTGACTAAATCAGATTTCAGTGGAATTCAAATTTAGTTCAACGTTGTTGTTTTTAGCTGCTCTTTGATCGAAAATACCTTCTGTTTACTCTTGGGCATAGCAGACGACGTCTAAATTGCATAGTCGAGGGTCTCATCTCTCATTATTCGCTCTCTGAACTCCGTAATTTGTTGCTTGCGAAATGAAATGAAACGAAACGACTGCTAAATGTATGCATCATTAATTTGTTATTCGTCTTGTGCTGGAAAGAAGTTTCTTTCCCAGCGTAATTCGCAGAATTCGCTCGCAACACAAGAGCTTCTTAAACTTTCCCATTACATTTTCCTCCTCCTCCTCCTCTTCTCCTTCTACCGCTTCGTTTCTACTTGATCTCCCTCTCTCTTTTTCTCCTACTCCCAGATGTTGGCTTCTGTTGAAAATGACTTTGAATGCGAATTAATTGGGCTTCAATTTTGTGTCAATGGAATTCTCATCCACGTCTTCTACTCTCTCTGTCTCTCTCTCTCTCTCTCGACATCTGTTCCAACGTCTCCCCGGTCCAGATCCTGCTAGCGATCCCCGTGGCAGGAATCCCTTAGCATAGTTTTCAATTTAAATGCAAATATTCGTAGGCTTCTGAGATTATTCAAATTTTAGGTTCATATTCTTCACTCTCCCCTCGGTCTCCCTCCTCTCACTCTCTCTGTCTGTCTCTCTCACCGACGTCTTCTTAACTTATAATTCTTGACATTCTGCGCAGTTCGTTGCCCTCGGTTACGAAGGGCTCAGCGGCGAGCACTAAAAATCGCCTGGGACCTGAACCAGAAACATCGCCGTCGCCATCTCCACTGTCGCCTCCTTCGCCGTGGCCGTCACCGGAGACCGAGGTCTGAAGGTTGTCAACATATTTTGAAGGAATTTCAACAAATTAAGTTTGGAATGCGCGCCAGCGGCCCCTCGCCCCGACCACCTTGGCTTCACTCGACAATTTTCGTCGCTTTTATTTCAAAGATTTCTCTCTCTCGTTTTGTCTTTTAATGTTTTGGTTTTTTTGTTTTTTTTTTTCTTTTTCACAATTCGCACGATTTGACGTCATGTGTTTGTGTTAAATGTTTCTGGTGGCCAGCAACGAAAACAAGCTTGGCTAGTTCGAGTGTTTTTCTTCCACTTGTTTTGGCTCACGCTTTGAACGCGGGGAAATTATGTATCAAAAACATGATCATTTGCTGCCAACGGCTGGAGGGAGGCGCAGGAGTGGCCGAGGCGTTCCGAGGTGGGCGCCGGAAGTTGTGACGTCTGTCGAGTCGAGACGAGTCGATTCGATTCGCCGGAGATGATGCAAACCACCTTGTGGCCAAAGCGCGCTCTCCCTTTGGTCAAATGCACCGGTCCAACACGTCCATCATGTCCATCATCCCCCATCGCCCCCACCGACACGCCGTCCCGCTCCTTTGACTGCCCGGGGCGCGAAGTCAATCAGCCGAATATAAATCTTCCCACGATCGAAATCCTTTCGCGCACCCGCCCACTCACCTGCTTGCATTAGATCCCCATTGAGGGGAATACGAAAAATGCAGCGGGCCGAAAACGACCATGAGACGATAAACTTCATTATTCGAATCAATTGATTTGCAACAACGGCGAGGAGATTTTCTTTGACTTCTTGCCAGAGGCAGACGTTTTGCTGTGACGTCGGAGCCGTCGAGAATTTTGGGTTAAAAATAGAACCTTTCCCGAAGTGCGCAAAGAGTAGTGGACACAGAATTCTTAGGAGAAGAGTATGAAGAAGGGAAGAATGTGAGAATTTGAATGAATTTGGAATGTTCTCCCACTGAACTCGTGTCCTCTCCCTCGCTCGTCGTGTTCATATCTCTCTGTACGGCGTCTGAGCTGATGAGCAATAAAACGACACTCACTTGTCGCCGCTGTGATTTGTGTGTCTGTCTCTGTCTCTGTCGCTCTGTGTGTGTTGACCACAGTCTCTTGTGTCCCTCCCCTCTCACGCTCTAACTGTTCCCCTTCCCCTCCCATCTGTCAAATCGTATGACAAATGCCTGGTAGTATTTTAAGTATTTTGCAGCTTGATTGAAATTTATTGGGAGTCGCCGGTGACCCGCTCGCCTTCCTCTCGTCATCCACTACCGCCCTCCCCCTTGTATCTAATGGCACCCTGAGCAAGCATCCGGCCATCCGATGTCCCAGCAGGAGAGCAGGAGGAAGAAATTATGCAAGCGCCTTCAACGTAACGTGACTTTGACATTGAGTTATTATTTATGCTCGTCGCCAACACGCTCGGCCTTTGAGTGAATTCTGTTCACTTCTTTCTTCTTTTCTGTTAGTCATGGCAAGGAAAAAAGAAAGCGAAAGGGAGAATGAGATAGAGAGAGGGCATCATATGAGTTGAGGATGAATTTTCGTTTCCACACGGAGGCGGATTTCATTTCATTACGCCTGGGTCCAATTCATCATCCATATTTTTGGCCATCCATTTTCGTTCTACATATCACTGAACGGCCTCCCTCTTCTCACTCGCACTCTTTCGTCCCTCTCTCTCGCCCGTTCCCTCTCTCTCCCGTTCTCTCCCTTTTTCCAGCGCCCTTTGATGGACGTTTATTTGCAAACATCTAATTAATTGTTGAAATCGATCACATCACGTTGAGCCTAATTAGTTTCCAGCAACTTCTGCTCTCTCTCTCCCTCTCTCTCGCTCTCTACCTCTTGTTTCATATTTTTATCCGAGCTTCCTCCTCCACCATGGTTCTTCTTCTTTTTTTGACCGCAACATCCACTGCTGTCATCTGTTGATGGGCCACAACAACAGCGTTGGCCGGAGCATAGTTAATTAGATACCTGTATTACAACAGACTGCGTGACGTCAATCGACGTAGCCCCAGGACCTCCACCACATTCGTTTTGTCTCTTTCTCGCTCAGTGACGCCCTCCCTTCTCTTCTTGCCATCGGCTGCATATTTCTTTCTCCTAATTTTGGACGTCCCCTGTGTTTTTGGCTGGCTTTTCGGCCGTTCTTTCTCTTTCTTTTTCTTTCTTCAACCTCTCCTCTCCTCCTCTGAGTGCGTGGGTTTCTTTGTAACGAGGAGAAAATCTGTTTATTCAATTTGACCGACCGTCTCTTTCATCCACAAGTTTCCTTCTCTGACTCTCAGTGGAAGCCTCGAAAGCGAGCGAAGCCCTGTCTGGCTTACCGTGGGCGCCTGGCTGAAATGAGGGGCAGGGGGCTGTCGGTGCCGCCTGAAATCTGGACCGCGTTCCCTGCACCAGCTCATCCTCCTCCTCCTCCTCCTCCTGGCCCTCTGGCCATCCGGCGATGACGACAGTAGGCAAGCGTGGGTGAGCTCGGCTCGGGTGTGTGGAGCGTGTAACCGTTGGATAAATAATGCAGTTTTATATATACGAGGTTATAAAACAGACCAGCGGCAACGACAACCATAACAAGAACAACACAACAACACAAACGCAAACAAGACCAACAGCAACTACAATAAGACGTGAGGCAAAAGTACAAAAATGGCAAGAACCAGAGCCACAGCAATTTCTCAATAAAAATAAATAAATAATTAATTGCTTGTGGAGAGAGCGAGACAGATAGACAGAGCATGCTGTCGCCTGGTCGCCTGAGTGGAATGAGTGGATGGGAGTTGGAACTGGTTCGAGTTGAGCTGAGTTGAGTTGGCGATGACTAAAGCGAAAGAGTCGAGTCGGGGATGAAAAAGAGGAGAGCAATGGAAGCTGATAAATTAGAGGAGTTTTCTTTGGCTTCGTCATCTGTTGTCCATTTTAGCGCTTGAACGCTGAGGATGAGTCGAAATTATTTTGAAATGGAATTGAAGGAATTCCTATAAGTTTTCGATAAATTACTGCCATTTACCATTTGAAATAAAGTCGTGTACATCTGTTTCTAGAATGGAATTAAAATCGAGTACATTTTATGTGATCTCGAAAATTTTCATGACTTGAAAATTGTGCGAAAAAACGTTTAAAACACTCAAGTTGACAGAAACAAATTGAGGCACCGCCCTATGCCAGACATTACCACAATTCATTATTATAATTTTGGCTCATTAAACAGTACTTAAACTCATCTCCTCTGCTCACATTCTCAGATTCTCTCTTCTCCCCATTCGCGCGCCTCTCAAAAGCGCAGTCCAACATAATAAACGCAAACAACAATTAAAGAGAACAAAAACTTTTCAATTGCTCCCCTGGCGCCCTGGCGCCCTGACGCCCTGTCGCTCGCCTCGCCGTCCCCTGCCTTCCTCCCACGCCCTCACCGCAGGGAGCAAACAGTCAAAAGCTTGTTAACGCCAATTACAAAAAGACAGAAAGCGCGGGAGAGAAAAACGCACACCAGGCAACAGCGAACTCTGGGGGCGAGGGCGTGCGGGGTCGCTTTAAACGAATGCCCGCATAAAGTAATTATGTTTGTGGCACACAGAGCTGCCACACAGAGCCGCCACACACACGCCCCACCCTCTCCCTGTCCCTGTCCGTCTCGCTGGCACTCTCTTTCTTAATTTGCCCCTCTCGCTTCATTGCTTCTTCCTCCGTCGAACGTGCGACCTGCGACCGCAGCGGGATCACGTGGTCTGGCGCCCGACCCCAACCCCCGACTCGGATCCTTTGCGGTCGAATAAAAAATGCTCAACTTAATTATTTTTTCGTGATTTTCGGTTTCATCTCCTTCCCTCTCTCTTTCGCTTCCTCCCTGGCCCCATTGCGTGTGGCTTCTGAAGTGCAGTGGGGCGAAAAAATTAATTCGTTGTGGCTGGAAATCCGATTATGGCTCGGAAGCCCACGCATTCGGGGAACTTCCGCTGATGGAATCGAAATAATTAAATGAGTGCGAACGAGGGCGATGAATTCGGACACATCCATAATCGAGTGATTCGGACGCACATCGGAGACATTTTTTGCCATCGTTAATGGGGAGAAAATTCTATATATTGAATTATTTGAAAAATGAGACTTTGTTTAATTAGGAATTTGAAACCATTCGCGTTGTTAATTTCAATTTTCTTCTTCTCTTCCCCGCGCAGAACCCAGAAAAGACAAGACTGATGCACCGATCGGCGGCAACGGAACCCTGTCGCCCAACACCGAGCAGCCATCATGTCAGGGCTCGATGCTGCCACCCCCGGGCGGCGGCGGCGGCGGCGGCGCGACGCAGAACCACTCGGGCGGCAACAACGGGGGCGGCCGCGTCGTCGACCAGATCGACTCGCACTCGCAGAACTCCAAGATGGAGCGGCCGAACACGCTGGGGGGCGCCAACAAGCTCTCGCGACGGGTCAACATCTGCTACCACAACGAGCACTGTAAGTACGGGTCCGGTTTGGGGGCGGTGGGAGAACGCTTTCTTCCGCTGAGTGAAACGGTAGTTGAGTGAAGTCCACGACTGACAGATGATGAGCTTGGGGTTGAGTTCAGCTGTGGAATATTTTTGGATTAGAGACTAGAGTCAAAATCAATTGATTGAATTCCGAAGTGCGCCACTCTTCTCGATTGAGATAAGTAAAATTTCCGCGATTCCGATTCCGCGCAGCAGCAGCTTGAACTCAACCCCAATCGCTTGGTCCTTATCTGTGTTCGTTGCATTTGCTAAAATCGAATCGAAACTTATTTACATCGAACCGTAGAGGAACCCTTCAGTCCCCCCGTCCTCAGACCGACCCTCCCTCCCCAACCTCATCCGTTCTGGTTGCACAGACCGACCCGAGAATTCAATGTCAATGCCATAAATCATGCGGCCACGAGGAGTTTCCGCTTCCGCCCGCAGCAGTAACAAATAAAATGCAAAAAAGTAAAGTTTGTTTGTGTGTGCAAACGAGCACAGCCTGTTGTTGTTGTATTGTTGTTGTTTTTTTTTGCAATTTATTTGTGTTCGTGCTGTTCCAAGTCAAACACATAAATTATTGAAAATTTCTCTTCACCGACATGAAGCGCAGCATAAAAACCATGGGGACAGGAATGTGAAACCACGATCCCGCCCTTCACTTTGTGGTCCACCCCATCGCCCCCCAACCCCTCAGTCCCTCCCCGTTTTATCGCTCACTCACTCGCTTCTCTCTCTCTCTCACACACCAACATCTCTGCACTTCTCCACAGATGGCGATGGCGGAGCAAATTCCGCCGGCTCAAACCTCGTTGGGGGCCCGCCGGGCAGCACCCCGCCCCCCTACGCCGATGCCCATCACCACCATCATCACCAGCAACAACAACAGCAGCAGCAGCAGCAGTCGCAGCACCACCAGGGCCAGAAGCTGCCGGGTCACGTGCTGCTGTCGGAGCTGCCCGAGCCGCCGATCCCGCTCTCGGAGATCGGGCCCATTCCACCGCCCCCGATGTTCTCGACCCCGAGCCCGACGCTGATTGCGGGGCGACCGCACGGCCCGGGCGCGGTCAACGACCAGGACTATCAGGACTACGATTACGATGGTACAGCAACAAGGCCTCCACCGCACAACCGCCTTCACTCGATTTTCCACTCAGCCAAACTGCCGACAACGCGACATTCTTTGCCTTTCAGTTCATGTTACGTTGTTTTTGTCTTGTTTCATGTTTTTGTCATGTTTTCGTCGTATTAGTTCGTTGTCTCTCCTTCCCGCCTGCCCATTAAGTAGTCATTAGTCCGAATCGCGCGTTCGTTTTCCGTTCATTGAGTTCCTTTAGTTCTCCACTCAATGGTTGAGCCTTTCTATACGTACATCGCCTAACGATGAGTTCAAACGCCAGACCCTCCGAGTAGTGCCCGAGACCTGAGTGCAAATTGAGTGAAATGTGTTTGTGGCTATATTGTTGAACTTCTAATCACATTTCCCCTCTCTCTCTCTCTCTCTCTCTTTCTCTTACTCCCTGTGTGCCGTGCAGATCAAGATCCCGACCAGGACGAGCTCGACTCGGACGAGGAGTACATGTTCCAAATTCCACATCACCAGCAGCAGCAGCAGCATCCGAACCACGTCGACACGCAGCGCATCGAGGAAATTCCAGCCAAAGAGCCCAAGCCAAATGCAGTTCCTCTCAAGTCAGCCCTGAAGAAGAAGCCCGGCCAGACCACGCCCTCGCCGGGCACGCCCACGCAGGACCACGCCGTGAACGGCGGCGTCGGCGGTGGCGGCGGCGGCGGCGGGGGGGGCAGCAGCAGCTCCTCTGGCTCGGCCAACCAGCGACCGCTGGTGGTGCGGCAGGACGCCAACAACTACTCGCTCAAGTAAGTCACTCGCAACTGAGTCGAATTCGAACCCCCTCCCCACACCACATCCCGATTAGTTTTAGTTCTTGAGTGTTATTCTATTATTGCAAATTGAAGCATTGCAATTAAGTATTGATTATTATTATTAATTATTTTAGTTGAAATTCGACTCAAGCGTAGTTGTTCAGTATTGAGGAGAATCACTCAATTGCGTACTACTTAAATTTCTTCCCTCTCTTATATACTTGTTCTTCTTCTTCTTTTCTTTTACTCAATATGTTTATTCCTACTACACCCCGATACATTAGGCCGATACTACGTCCACGGATTAGAATATGGTAAAGATTTGTTTAATGTATTCTTGGAACTCACTCAATGGTGTTGTTGTTGTTTGTCGCACCTTTGTTTTCCTCTTTTTTCGTTTTTTATTTCTCTTTATTTGTTTACTTTTGTTTGACTCTTGCATCCCAGTGGTTGCTGTAGCTGTAAGTCGTTCGTGTATTATTTCGGTATTCATTTTACTCACCAAACCACTCCCCACCGACCCCTGCGCCTGGCATGCCAATTTAACCAACACCTCCACCAGCACCCCTCATCTCTGCCTCCTCCAGAGCACTTCTCTGTGGGGTCTCCCTCGAGTCCCACCACCGCACCCTGTACAGACATTGAGCACACCTCGCATGCTAACAACGAGTTCATTTTGCACATAAGTGGTAGATTTATCGAGTCGTTTCCATCCGAGTGGACTCGACTGAGTCACGCTGTCTACAACAGACTCCTCTATGAAGTTCAAAAGGCGCAAAGCCGAAGGTCTGCAGAAGTTTAATTTGAAGATTTCCGCTTTCCTATTCGAACAGGCGAACAGGCGTAAACGTCGTAAAGACTTCCCCGACTGGAGGCTGAAAATGCATTTTTAGCTACTTAATTCTTTCCCTCTCGCCAGTCCGTTGCAATTGGAGCGATTGCTCACAGTGTTTCGGCAAAGTAAAGGAGATTAAAGTTTTCCGCAGTCAAAAGCATTTTCTTCATTTACCTTCGGTTCTCCTCCACGTCCACGTGGCGCGTTTTCCCAGTTTCCCCGTTCGCTTCCGCTCCTCTCACACGGTCTGGGGAGTTCCTTCCCATTGAGTGATTTTGCAGCTCGCTGAACCGGTTGCAAATTCCACTCCGCATTTGATCGCATTAAAAATATTAATTCCATTAGAAAGTCACGTGCTGCCGCAGTCACCTGCGAGAACGAGACTAAGCAGAGAGTTTATGAGTGAGTGAAACGCGAGTGCTGACGGCTGATTGCGGCGCCTGAACGGCCACAAAACGGGACAGACGGAGCTGCGAAGGATGGATCAACAGGCCGTGGGAAATTGAGCAGCAGGCACGACTGAGCAGCCGTTGATTTAGAAACGTCTACGCGTCTGTCGCTCCTCAGATCCACTTGAGCAACTCGATTGGGTTGCATCAAAACCACTCTCACTCACACTGATCCAACTCACCCTGCTGCGCCACTCCAGCTCATCTCAGAACCGGAGAACGCTTTCGCGCTCGCTCTTCCGACGTTGTCTGAATCGTCCTCCAGCTCTCAGTTGATTTCAGATGTCTATGCAGTTTTTTCCGCTCGTGCTTCATTTCACTCGTCCTCGTCCTTGTCCCTGAGTCCCCGTGGCGCCCTCGGTGGCACGCGTCACTCTAACGACAAGCAAGTGTAATTAATTATGTATATGTATGAAGTTTGCTCGCATTCAGCATTTGCCTCTCCCTTCTCTTTCGCTTGCCGAGTCTCTCTCTCCTTCATTGCAAAGTTGTTGGACGCAAAATGAAAAATGTTTCATTACAAAATGGGTTTGGGTTTTATACTTCTGTTTGGCTCTGTAAAAGCATTGGGTGTTTGTGGTTTTTATTAATTGAGGAGGTCGTGGGTCGTGGGTTTTTCGGGTTGTTGCAAAAACCGCTGCCAGTTGAAATTGTCAACGAGTGGTTTCGTCAACAAGTTCCCGAACGTGCGCCCAGCGATGACGACGGAGTCAATTAGACCACCGATTGATTGATTGATCGATCGATCGATTCGTGAAATTATTACGTGAAAACGTGGGCAAATTAATTTTCAATAATATGCTGCTCCTGTCGTTGTTGTTGTTGTTGTTGTTGTTGTTGTTGTAGTTGTTGTAATTAACGTCGGTTCACCCGTGGTTGTTGTTGTGTATTCATATTGTTACAATGAGCAGTTGCTGTCATTGTTGTTCCAAAGGAAATCGAATCGAATCGAATCAACAACCAACGCTAATGCAATTTCGCTGTTGGCTCACGAGCGGCTCGTGTGTGTGCGTCTATGCGCATGTGTGTGTGTGTGGGTCGTGTTCCTGCGTTCTGCGATATGGCAGCCGTAATTCAATAAATCCATTGTCACCCCTATTGACGCAGTTATTGCGGTTCACAAGGGGCGTGTGTTCGGATTTTACCTGGTCATCCCACCACCCACGAGAGCTCTTTGTTTGTCTCTTCGTCTCTTCTCTTTAGAGCGAATATTCTTGGAAATTTCCTTAAAATTCATTTATTCAATTTATTTCTATATCATCTGTATCTTTAGTTTAGTTTGCCTACGAATTCCTATCCTGAATCCGGAAGCTGTTTCCGTTTTCGTCTTGAGTTGAGATTTTTCAAGTCTTACTACTGGATTCCTATGATTTTCCTTCTTTGACATTTTCTCTCTCTCACACCCTCTCTCTGTTTGGGGCAAAAACATTTTTGTTCTTCCTTTTGTCGGAAGCTTCGGTGTTTGATTTTCCGACCGAAAACTTAGTTTCGCTCACTGTGCATCGAGTTAAGTTCTTCCCTCTCCAGCTCTTTGTGTTTGCGATTTCTTTTGTCGTGATTTCTTTCTTGACAGCGAATTTTCCTGGAAAACCATTTCCCATTTGATTCCTTGTATAAGTTTTCTTTTTTTTGTTCGCACTCACATATGTTTGAGTTCGAGCTGAGTTTTTTCTCCTATTCTACGTCTCTTTGTGATGTTGGTACTTGTTGTTGCTGCTAGTGTTGTCACAGAAACATTATCCTTTTCTTAAATGTTCCCATGTTCCTACGAATTTCTTGAAATTTCTCTCCTCTCCCGCTTTGGACAATCTTGTTATTTAACTTTTTCTGTCCTGGCCTTTTTTCGGTTTTCAAACGCCCCCTTCTATCGATCTCTCTGCAGTCGACCTTTTTCAGCCCTGGTTTGGACCACGGTTTCATTCAATGCATTGATTCTTTGTCTTTTCTGACCTAGATCTGACCTAGTTTAATTGTTGCTTAATCATTGTTTCCAGCTCGAGCTCTATGTAGTGAAAAGGATCCTTGAGCGAGAACTTTCCACAAGAGTCACTGGATTTTTCGTTCTTCCTCTTCAACTTGGAGCACTTGCCTAATGTTATTGCTAATGGTGTTTTTTTAAAGTTTTCTTGAAGAACAGAGAGAATTTCAGAATTTCATGGTGTGCATTTTGTTTCCCTTCGCGGATTAGAAACTGAAATTAAATAACGAAGAAAATTACCAGCTTGGCTGAGCAGCGTTTCAAATTCCTACTGAGTTCCAAGAGTCGGTCTGACGCCACAAACTCGATGCGCCTCTCTTACTCTCCTACTGCGCTCATCGCGCTTTCGAATTCACTGCTGAAGCCTCGCGGAAGTTTCTCACTCAATTGTAGCTCTCAAGGAGATGCTTTTGAGTCTCACTCGAACCCGAACCCTCCATCGATCGTCCTGGAGCGTTACTGCTGAGAAATCCAAAGCAAGACCTCCTTCAAGTGACACAATCGGCCCTCCCTCGCCCACGCCCACGCCCACACAGTTCGAGCACTTGGGTCTCGCCCTCTCACCACCAGCTGGATGGAGGGAAAAGCAATTTTCTCACAATTTGACAGTTATTTGATATCGGATACATCGAGCACTCGATTCGAACGCCCGCCAGGACAATGCGAGGAAATATGAATACGGGTCGAAGGAGGTGCGCAGATGGTGGGTGGCGAGGGGTGCTCGGCGGGGGGTTTCTGGGCATCGCATCGACATCATTGGCGACAGTTTGATATGAATTCGAAACAATTTGCAATTTGTTTGCTCGTGCAAGGGGAGGGAGGCGTTGGATTTTGGGAGCACAAGCGCCGCAAACAGGAAGGAGAGGAGCAGCCATTTCGACGACGACACAACCCGTTCCTCGTGTATTCCATGAACACACCAGGATCTTCACACAAAGGCCCTTTGCAGCTGCCAAGGAATTCTACGGAAACATGAGTCTTTCACACACACACTCACCAACCGACTCCACACTCGACTTACGTGAGCCACTCGCCGGAACTTGACGAACGCCAGGCAAAAGGAGGGATTCCATGCAGAGATTTTTTTATAGCATTTTTTCCTTTATTCTCTTCGTGTAATTCTTGCACAGAATTCTTTTTTTTTTTTTTTCTCTCTTTGTAAAATGTCTCTGCAGCACGGAGATTTCCTCGAAAAATCTGAAATATCAAAGTATAGTAGCTTTCTGAGGAGTATTTCTTACTTAAGCCAATGTTATCCTCTTTTCGCTTGAAGTGCATTTTCAAGGCTTCGGAGCTCAGTCGCCTGAGTTGTATTTGAATGTGGAGTTTCATGTTCACTTACTTTTTTTAACAGATACGAATAATAATAAATATGAATCAGTACCATATGTATGAGAATCGCAATATATTTGAACTTAAAAGAAATTTTATAAATGGAATTTACATATTTCTCTAAATGGCTCAAAGACTGTTCACTGAGTACCAAAGCCTTCAAGTCATTCCTCGAACTCGGCATCATCTTGAGATAACCGTTTGTCTCACTTGCACGAGTGTCTCCACCTCTCTCTTTGTCCTCTCCCCTTTCCCTAACTGAACAGGCCAGGACACTCGACACTCGAATTCAATTGCCGGGATCGTTGAGTGAAAACGAGTCCTCTGCACGAGGCGAGCAGTTGATTGCTCAACTGTCACTCAACGCATTTGCCCTGAACGACCGGCAAATGACGAGAGGGAACTTTATAGTCTGCCTGACATCCTGCTCTTCCCCCTCCGTCTCCTCCTCCTTAGGCTCGTTCAAGTCCGACAGTCTGTCGCCGTCGACCGTTCTTCGACTGGTCGCCTTCGCCTTCGCGCTCTCGCCGTTGTCTTGGCCTGGGCCAGACTGGCGTCGTCCTTTGGTGCTAATTGGATGCAGCGCCAGGCGAGGTCCTTGCGTCCGAGCAAATTGGGCAATCACGGAAATGTCCCTGCCATTTGTCGGCCGGATGTGCGCCGGGTGTCGAAGACGACGACGAGCCCTCTCTCGGCCGAAAGGAAGTTGGGCTCTCGTCGGCAGGACTCTTGCATGTGGCGTCCTGACCTTGTAGTTGTATGTTGTCTGTGTATATATGTATAGTGTATGCGAATGAAGAACTACTTTTAATCCTTTAAGCCTCGTCGACGTCTTATAGAAATACTAAATTTTTTCTCTCTTTTGTTTTTCTTTTTTCACGTTTTTTGCGTTGGATCTCGTTTGGTTTGGACTTTTTTTGTTGGTATTTGTATTTGTGTTGTTGGTGGCATTTACACATGTGACCGCCAACGCGTCCTGCAGCAGGCAGCAAATGTTCAACATCCAGCTGCCCTGCACCGTCGAGAACAAGGAGAACGCACGCCCATTTGTGATACGCGAGAGCAGCAGCGACAGCGACGAGGGCGACGGCCGGATCCTGTATCGCGACGACGACAACGATCGCCAGGCGAAGATCGCGCGCAAGGAGTCGCTCTCGCTGAAGCTCCAGCTGCGGCCGGACAAGCAGGACCTGATCAACCGCAACATCCTGCACCAGGTGACCGACAACGAGATCAAGGAGTCGAAGGAGGCGATCGGGGCCCGACTCATACGCCGGCTGTCGATGCGGCCGACGGCGGAGGAGCTCGTCGAGCGCAACATCCTGAAGAGTAAGTTTGATTCTCTCTCCCTCTCTTCCTCTGTCGATTGCCTTAACCGTCCTCTCGCTTTCCAGCACAATCACCCGCCGAAGAGAAGAAGCAGAAGGAGGAGAAGAAGAGCTATCTGCTGCGCAAGCTCAGCTTCCGGCCGACCGTCGAGGAGCTGAAGGAGAAGAAGATCATCCGGTTCAACGACTACATCGAGGTCACCCAGGCGCACGACTACGATCGGCGCGCGGACAAGCCATGGACAAGACTGACGCCGAAGGACAAGGCTGCCATACGCAAGGAGCTGAACGAGTTCAAATCCTCGGAGATGGCGGTACACGAGGGCAGTCGACACTTGACAAGGTACGTCCCCTACCCCTCTCTTTTTCCCTTTCCTTTCCCGTCAGCCGCCCCTTCGCCCGCCCACACTTTGCTTGATTAGACGCCCAGCGGCTGTTCCTCCTGCGTTGTTTTCTAATTAGACCGAGTGTCGGCGCATGTGGCGTTTCTTCTGGCTCCCGCCCACTCCACCGATTTCACTACGAGATTGGTCTCTTTCGCCGTTTTTGCGCGCCCGGCCACATGTGCTTCGCGTCCTTTGACCTTAAATTCCTACCGCTTAAACGATTCTCCCGTCCTCCTCCGTTTAACCCAGTTTTTCGATAAATTTGGAACACGTTTTTTCGCTTTTTCCTCCTCCACCTGCTTCCTCCTTCGTCTGGTCTTCTCCGTCTCCTCCTCGTTCCACACCCGACTCACGAGGCATTCATTCATCAGGCGAATTTCCGTCCGAACTGCGAATAATGAATTATTTATGTCCAACTCCGTGGTCCGAGGAACGCCAAGGCTGCGTTCGCCATTCTTGCTCTCTCTCTCTCTCTCACTCACCTCGCCTGCTTGGACTCCGAGCTCCGAGCTCTGCCTTCAACCCAAGGCCTGCGCCACATTCCCGGCTTAATTGTCGCCCATTAAAAAATCATTTGTTGATCCGCGAGCCGGCAGTTGGATCTTCGAGCAGCTGCCGCGCCTTCGCGTCCGTCCAGGGGGGCCTTCGCGGGAGCTGCCCTTGCCCGGCCCTCCTCGCTCCACGCTCTTGGCCAACCTCCGCCAGCCATCCATCCATCGTCCGTCCGTCCGTCCCTCGCTTTGTCGGGCCTCACAATGGAACCGCCTCGGCTCGATTCGGCTAAGGTTCTGGCACGAGCAGACGAAGGTCGCCGAGAAGGGCGGAGTCGGCCTTGGCTGCAGGACACAAACAACAACAAGAACAACAGCCAACGAGATGACGTTCGGGCGGCGGCTCTGGAGGAAGAAAAATGGCGGACGATAAACCGAATCGCCGAGAAAGGAACGACCTTAGTTGAGGCGTGGGGGTTGAGGCGCCAGCGGAATTGAGTGGAGCACATTTTCAAGAGCCTTTCATGGAGGTCCTTTCTTGACGAGGCGGCGGTCTTTGTGAGTGCGTGTGTGTGCGTGACAACAATGGCAACAATGGCAGTGCAACGACAACAGAGGCAACAATAACAAACACAACAAAAGCCTCAACTTCAACTTGGGAAAAACTGACCCGCGAGCAACAACAAAGGCCTCTGTGCAAATGGCGACTCTCGGTTCGTTGCGAGCCAGCCGGCAGCTGCTAAGTCTATTGTGAATGTCGCTTAACACAGAAAACAATACGAAACAAGGCAAAACAAAAAAACAACAGAGCGCAAAAAACAGTGGAGAAAAAATTCAAAAATTTCGCAACTAAAAAATGCCGCATTAATGGGCGGCGCTGTGGGCGTGGCTCGTTCGGCCCACGCTCGCTTCACGTGTTGCTGCCTCCTCCACTAGTTGAACTGTCATGTTTTGCTGCCGTCCCGTCCCTCCCGTGCCCTCCTCTCACTGTCCCAGATTCGCTTTTTTCCCTATGCCTATCTTCCTCTCTCGTTCCCTCTCTCGCTCACTCACTTTGCACCAAATTAGTTTCGGTCGTTGATTTGTTTTGTGCATCGCACGATTGCATTCGTTTGCGGCCGTTTTTTGTTCCTCCAGCCATGCCGCACCATGTTTGAAATTTCCCGCCTCTCTCTGTCCGTCGCTCTCGTCAACCTAGCTCCTTCCCCTTCATGACAGTGTTTGCCTCGAAGCCTCGTGATTTGTTCGCAATTTTAAAATGTATTTTGTCCTGCCTTGATGGATAAATGATGTGAAGCGGACGGGCGAACGGCTCGATGTGAGGGCCGTGGCAGCCCAGATGCAATTTCCCGCTCGACAGAATTTCGCTCCGACGACCCTCACATTTTGGCAAGGCCTCCGGCCGGGATCAGTCGTGGGTTGCGTTGGGTTGAGTTCGCCGAGGGGGCCGGCGCAACCCGCAAACGTCTTGACAGCTGTTCGTGGTCCAGGTGAAGGTCCTTTTGCTCGATTGCTTCTTGGTCGGGGACTCGCAAAGCGATTGGTTGCGACCTGAAAATAATCTGCGAACTTGCCAAAGGGATTCGAACCCTTTTTATCTCTGTAAAATTCTCTCCTGAACTTGACGATATGTTTCGCACACTTTCTAAGCCTTTGAAATTGTCAAAGACTGCAGAAAAACTGTATGATTTAAACTAAGCCCTTAAACTGCTCAAATATATTTCATTTATTAAACCTCGCTTTTTTTCGTTCTTTTCTCGCTCTTTCAGGTTCCATAGGCCATGACAGTTGCAATGGCAGAAAATTTCCAAAAAACCACAAGCAACATATTTTATTAAAAAACAAGAAAAACCATATAAACAAAAACAACCACAGCAAAATATTAAAATTAATATTAAAAATGTTTTGAAAAATATTATTAAAACCAACAACATTAATAATAATAATAATAATAACGAACTTAAAGAAGTAATGGTAAAATTTATAAATTTTAAACTTGAATTAAATTTAAATAACAACAACAACTACTTAAATATTAACGATGGAGTTTCTTCTACAAAAACAACAACAACTAAAACTACAAATATTTTCAACAATTGGTTTCAACTTCAACAACAGCAACAACAACGTCTAAACAAGCAGTGGCAGCTCTTTTTAATGGAACTGGATGAGAAAACAGTTAACGCTAACTACAAGCAGAAGAAGAATAACAACAACAACAACACGAAAACCACAGTCATCTCCCGGCCACGACAACAACCACACATCAGCATGACTGCGGTTCTTTCCCGCCCGGTGGTTTTCCTTTAAACCAGTGATGGAGAGGAAATTGCAGGAAGTGCTTTTCGTTGAGATGAGAGGGTGTGCCTGGCAGCATCGGGTTCTGAGAGCTTCTCGAGCGAGGATGTTCTCCTTATTTCCGGTTCCGGAAGTGCTGGTGAACCGACCATACATTTTTAACACATGTATTTTATATCAAAATTATTTGTATTCTAAAGAAAATCAAAAGTTCTCACCTTCTGTTAGTTAAGATCGATTAAAACCAACCCCAAACCCTCAGCAAAATATTGTAGTTTGAAGAAATTTCTAAATGACAGTTGAAAGCAAAAACAAAAATACTTCTATTTAAAAGATTCCATTAAAGTAAGCAAATTATTGATAAACCAAGAAAACTTAAAGGATAATGAACACTCTGAGAAAGAAAACATTTAAAAATAAGAAGTAAACAAAATTTTGCATTGGAGAAGAAGAAACTAAAGAAAGCCTAATGTAATGTAATTGAATGATAATTAAGAGCTAGACCGCCAGATTAACAGAGAAAAATTAAATGTTAAAGTAAAGTCAACAAAAAAAAAAAAATGTAAAACCAAGACAATTAAAAGAGTAAGGGAGAAAGAAGGTCGATGGAAGCAAAGACAAAAGTACTCAAAAACAATTTCCAAAATAAATTAGTGATTTCCTACGTTCGCCATTTTGTTGTATTTGTGCAACATTTTGTAAATAATTTCCACGTGTATCTTTTATGCATAAAATTATAAATTAATAAATATACTAAAGCAAAAAAACTGCAAAGCAAAACCACATAAAAACATCCACACATAATTTTGCAAATAAAATTCATAAATTCGCAGAATAAATTCGCACTAAGATTAAATTTATTAATTAATTTTATGTTTCGTTTTGTTTTCTGTTTTTAATTCCTGTCGAAGCATTTGACACTTTAATTAAATTAAATTTAAATTAAATTAATTTTAATGTAACATTTAAAAGTAATTAAAGTATGAGAAAGAAGAAAGAAAGAAAGATGATTAATAAAGAAAGAAACCAACACACATATTGTATTATATTATAAATAAATTAAAGCTAAATATTTTAATCGTAAATTAGAGATGATCGATCGATCGCAGGAACTACTGTGAACCAGCCAGCAGGCAGACAGACAAACGATACGATGGAGGGACGAAGATCCTGCAGCAATAACAGTAACAACAACAACAACAACAACTACATCAACCACACACACATATTTCACAATCATCCACAAAGTAACAACAACAAGATACCAATTAATTGCAACAACAACAATACAAATTGTTAAGGCAATGCTTTCAATTTGCCAATTGAATGCATTATTTAATTATTAATTATTAATTATTTACATTTCCCTTTGAATTGAAGTTGCATTTACAGCTAAATTTAAGGGATCAACAACGTGTTTACTAAGTAACTAAGTAACAGCTAAAATAATAATTGTAACCACAACAAGAACATAGAGAAAGACACATTTTAGTTCTTCATCTGCCTTTTGTTTTTGTTCAGTTTTGAGAAACAACAAAATATACATATGATTTGAAATAAAACCCATCTGTCGTTTTTCTTTTTGTTTATTTTGTGCGTGCACTTTTATGAAACTTATTTATTTTTGTTCTTTACATCTCTGCTGTGATTTTTTGTTTTTATTTTTCATTTCTTCCACTCCTACTCGAATTTTCCAAACCTCCTAATTTTGTTACCACTGAGTTTCAATTTATTCGATTGGCCAGGCGCCCAGCACTGATAGCAAGTGACTCCTGCACCTCACTCTCTCTCTTTCTCCTGGGCCGTTACATCTGCCGCAGCTCCCGCTCTCAAACCTCCGAGCGCTCTCTCGAACTCGCTCTCTCTGGCTTCCAAGGCGCATTGGGAGAAGTGCATTGCGCAGGGATGTTATGAACTGTGCATGCGAAAGCTTTGAGAAGCAGAGATGCAACACTGAAGAATGCGAATGTAACAAAATTTGAACCAAATTGAGTTGAACAAAATAGAAAAAGGTTCAAAGTCCGTATTTTGACAACAGCTTAAAGATGTGCTATGAAGAGACTTCGCATATTTCATTTCAGTTTTTGTTTCTTCAATATTTTAACTTTTCTTTGTTTTGTTTTTATTTCAAAATCTTCCCTCGTCAAGCAGTAAAAATCCCTCTATATACGCACGTTTGTACATATCGTCAGAGATTCACAAATACTCCAAATTTTTAGAACCACAGTCGTATTACAACAACAAGATCAACAGAGAAAACCTTTATATTTTCTACTCGCTTAGACATTTTCTTAATATTGATACAAATAGATATGAACATTTACATGAGAAAAAAAAACACAACCAGCTGAACAGATTCAGTGATGTATTGGAAACACCCTAAAGGACATAAAGCATAAAATGATAGTTTTTTAAACATACACCAGTAGTTTTTGTCAGTGTAACAGGTGAACAAAGTTAATAGAATCGAATAATCAGGCAGCACGCACGACAGGACCACAGACGAATGCTTCTGGCCACGAACATTGGACCCTGTATGCAAAGGTTTTTTACTACTTACAAAGAGAAATAAGGGAAATTGCTGAAATACGAACGATATGAATATTTGAAACAAACAAGAGATGAGCAATAACTTGAATTTCAAAAATAAATTTAGAATTATGAGAAATTAAGAAAACAAGTAAATAAAAATCTTTAATGTTTCTTAAGAGAATTTTTAAACAGTTTTAAGCAGAAGACAAAGAAACACAAAAACCCAATTGTAAATTATTAAAGGTAAATGAAAAATGCTCGCGTTATGCTCGTGAATCAAAGTGAATAAAAAGCTCTTCCTCTTAAATTAACTCTTAATTAAAACTTTGTAAGAAAGTTTTTATTCAACAAAAACGCAGAAATTTAAAATAGGTGACATTTTTAAGTGTTTAGTGGGGAAAATAAATAACATGTAATTGAAGTCAAAGCAAAATACAAGGATTTTCCAATTTGTAGTTTTTGAGCGCCTGCCACTGAGGACGCCAGTTATACACACACACATAGACACCCACTCTCAGACATATATACATACTTACGTATATACATACATCAATATATTTATATAAATATATATAAATAGTATATGAACAATGGAGTAAAAGGAAATATTATAATCAAGGCATTTGGAGAAATTAATTATTGCACTTTTCTAAAGAAAACCAAAACCAAATACGAAACTCACTTTTTGGAAGCTCAAAAACAACTAAAGATTTGCTTCGTGAATTAGTCGATAAAAGTTGTTGTAGTCATAGAAGAAATAAATGATTCATGCACCTCGCTCGCTCCCCCCTGTCCCCTCCCTGGCTTCATTTGGACCCCGCCCCGCGCCCACCTTCCTGAGTGTCTTCTGTTGAACATCGCATCGATCTAATTTGAAAATCTCTTTAGCTATTACGATTATTAGAGTTTTATTTGAATCTGTTTTTTTCATAACGCTGAAAACATTTCATTGTGTGCGAAAGATTAATTATAAAATAATAATTACCGATACAACAACAGCAACTAGCATAAAAATCCTTCAAAAAGGAAATACAAAAATTCCCTCGATCTCGCACTCTCTGTCCCTGGCAGAAATGTGAGAGTAAGCGGTGGAAATTTGAGAGAATCTTCTAATGTTTAAGCAAATAAAGAGAAGATAAGAGAAATGACAAGTAATTGAATTTCTGTAATACATTGTCTCTGAGAAGAACATACAAAATATTAACGAAATTATATAAAATAACAGAAAACATATAAGAAAAAATTATTGAAAATAAAGAAGAAAATTAACAATATTATTTAACAAAAATGATATGTGTTTTCTTTCGTGTGTATCGGAAGTGATGAGTTGATTAATCCTCTGTCGATGGTGACGTCACGAGTATACCACGATCGGCGCAGACTTTGCCAGACTGCCGAAATTCCCCGAATCCACGATCGGCAAGTTCTTCCCCCAGTTTCCGTGTCCGGACCCTGAGCACAATCTGAGCAGCCGCCAATCTTTTACCTTGCGATCGTGAATCCCCGGGCCAGCGGAGAAGCTCCGGCCACAAAGAGATTAGCGGACCGATGGAGCTAATCAGACGGACAGAAGCGGGCTCTCTCTTCGTTTAAATACGGCGCAACGCCGTCCCATGAATCATTCACCAACGAGCTCTCGAAGCAAAACATCTCCAGGAGTCACTAGCGAAGAAAGAACAAGGAAAATCTGAGAAATGGCTGCGCTGAAGTGTCTGCAACTCTTCGTCGTGCTGGCGACCGGTGAGTGAAATCGGACTCGGAGCCTGTCCTCGAGCATCCCTTTTGACTGATCGCTCTTCCTCTCGTCCCCCAGTCCTGCCGCACACCCTCGGCGTCGCGATCAAGCCGCGCAGCTCGTGGAACGCGGCCTCGGCCCGGTCACCGGCGCGCATCCGCGGCAAGGCCGAGTACGTGATCATCCACCACTCGGACAACCCGAACGGCTGCTCGACCGCCGACCAGTGCCAGCGCCTGATCAAGAACATCCAGACCGACCACAAGGGCCGGCGCAACTTCAGCGACATCGGCTACAACTTCATCATCGGGGGCGACGGCAACGTCTACGAGGGGCGCGGCTTCGGCCTGCAGGGCTCCCACGCGCCCGGATACAACACCAAGAGCATCGGCATCGTCTTCCTGGGCAACTTCGACAGTGAGTTTCGCGCCGCCTCTGGGCAGCTCCTCGCAATGACAACATTCGCTCTCTTCCCTCAGATGTGGCGCCGTCGTCGACGATGCTGCAGAACGCCAAGGACCTGATCAACGACGCCGTGCAGGGCGGCTACCTCCAGGACGACTACATCCTGCTGGGCCATCGCCAGACGAAGGCCACGGCGTGTCCTGGCACCAAGCTGTACAACGAGATCAAGACTTGGCCGCACTGGAAGAGCATCTAAGCTCTAGCCATGGCGATCGGGGGGAATGAGGGGCAAAATGGGTTTCACGATGGGGTCATCGCAACACGATGAGAATAAAATTGAAAAATACTGAAAATCAAAAACGCTTTTATTTAGACGTTTTGCACTATTATCGCGGCCTAGCAGATAACCCTGCACAGTGGTGGTCAAGAGAGAAGTCCTTTATTATATTTTAATAAAATCCTATTTGATTGGCCACCACTGTGCCTGCTGTCATTCGTACTCTCTCGAAACTCCTCTTTGGTTTGAGCAGCTCGCTCTGTGCGGAGACGAAGAGAAACAGTTACCGAAGACACAAACCGCAGTCGTGCACAAGTACTGTACTGATCAACTGTTTGAATGTACTCGGTATACAATTTGTTCAATTAGAGAGAAAATATTAGTATAGAAAATAAATTGCTAACAATATAATAGAAACTAGTTAAGTATTTAAATTTTAATTCACAAGTATAAATATATTGTTTAATTGTTGTAGCTTTTGTATACGTACCTTCACGAATAGTTGATTTGGAGAAAAATAAATCTGATTAATTGCTTCTAGAATCTCGTTACAACTCCGCATAGTGCTTGAAGAGAATACTTTTATTTTCTGTTTGCTTAAAAATCGAGCACAATGAAACTCACCAACAATCTACAAAGAGGTAAACAAATAAAAACATAAGACGACTAAGAAGAAAATGTTAGGTGTCGGAGATTTACGACTTCAACCGCAGACAGAAAGTTTGGTTCAAGGGATGACCAACGGAGGGACAACATGTTGAAAAGGATTCTAATTGAAATTTATTGTAGAAATTATTCTTTTCTCAAATACTTCTTAGTATACGTTTCATCTAACTAGAGCAATCACCGCTCGCTACACAAAAAAAGCAAAAATAAAACAAAAACAACACCAGGTTCTCCATCCATCATAAACACCGTTCTCCCACTAGAAAAAAAACTTCCCCCGAAAGAGCTGTTTCCATGTTAATTTGAACATATTTCATTATTTTTGTCTTCTTTTAACTCCTGTTCTAGCAACAGGCTTTGCGTTCTCTTCTCTCTCGGCACATTCTACAAAATACGGCCACCGGAAACGTGACCCAGATTCCGGCCACATTCATAACGGTGGGGGCGAGGAGACGGCAGCGCCATCTACCGGCGTAAGTCATCGCCTCGAACGATTCAGGACTTTAACTTTAATTAAGGATTTCGGGACTTTAAGTTTTATTACGGAAGGAACGAAGGAAGGAAGGAACACCGGATAATAAAGGAGTGAAAGACCACACAGAGTTGAAGTGAGAAAAATTCCGACAGTAGATAAAGGCTAAAATAAAAGGCACGTACTGTAAAATACTAACGGCCGGTAAACCCCAATCGTGTCGTTTCCTACACCCCCGAAACCACCACAAGTGGATGATCGCGCTTCTGGCAGCAGTTACTCATACGCTCCACCCTCTCGGTTGCTTTCCGACGGAAGGGGCGGCCGCGACGACCTTCGCCACGTCGTAGACTCGAGTCGACGAATTTGGAAAGTGGTTGGCAACGCGTTGTTACACAATATTTCAAAATTGCGATCGATTGCGAACGCGATGCAAATCATAAGCAAGACTGCAAACAGACGGCCAGCAGACAGATTGGGGCGTTGCATAGGCAGCCAGACAGACCGGCGGAGCAGACCAAAAGCTGGACATATGGACAGATACAACGGACAAATGGCGAGGCAGACAGCGACCACGGCGTGCTTTGTGCGTCCAAATGGGGCGTGGGAGGGGCGGGCGAAATGCAAACCACGTCGCAGGTGCGAACATTCGCTGCATATGACAGCGACAGCAACGACTGCGATGGCTAGAGATAGCGATCAATTGCAATCCACCGAATGCATTTGCAACAATTAATGCAGCCACAACAACAACAACAATAACAACAGCAGCAGCAGCAGCGGCAATTGAAATGGAAATTCCAGCAACAACAACAACAAGAAGACCATTGCGAATGGCAAGAAAAACAAAGGGAGAGCCCATAAACGGAAGTGCGAGCGAAATTCAATTAAATTTCAAATTCAAATATAAAACAATCGCCTCCCGTTGGTGTCCACAACAGTCGCCGCGGTGCGTTAACGACAGCACCAACATCTTGAAGGAATCCCAGAGGATCGAAGAACATCCAGGATCACAGGACAACAACAGGATCAAAGCACCACACTCGAAGATCAAATTAATAGGCTCAACATGCGATATGTAAGCAAAAGTCAAACTTTGAAACTCACCTCAGTTTCACTTTCTCCTTCACTCCATTAAACTCTCTCCTTTCCACTTCACCAGTTCTCTCTCGTCACTCTCTCGGCACTCGTCCTGCTGTCGGCGGGTGGCCTGAGTGCGGGCGGCGGCGTCCTGCCCGTCGCGCCCACCTACGCCGTGGCTGGCCCCGGAGTCGTGACCGCCCACAGCCACCAGGTGTTCGCGCAGAACCACAACCGCCTCTACGTGCCCGGATACGTGCCGACCGCTGCCGCCTACCCGAGCTACTCGTACGCCGCCACCTACCCGCACACCTACCGCTACGGCGCGTATCCCTACGGCTACGGCTATGGCTATTATCCTTCCTACGGCTACGGTGGCTACGGTGGCTACGCCAGCCCCTGGTGGGGAGTGCGCTGAGCTCTGGTGAGTCGCGTCTGTGCACATTGAGGTGATTTCACTCCTTCATAAACACTATTCTAAGACTGTATGCACTAATACTTATGTATGACTTGAAATAAAAGCTGGAAATACCTTGAAATAAATACCGTAAACAAAAACTTGGGGAAGCCCCGTCGAACTCGTCCATTGACCTCAGCACTTTTGCTCCTCCTCCTAGTCCCCGGTCTTTGCCGACCCTGACACCATTGCTGTCGACCGAAATCCAAAAACATAATCGAAAGAAAACCCTACTCCACCTCAACCCAGCCCAGTCCAGCCGAGAAATCAAAATAATGTTGACCAAAACGTGGCTGGTAGCGCTGACATTATAACGAATTAATTTCCGTACGTGACGCGCGTTTCAATGCGACCCAGCACTTGGGCTTCTTCATCACTGGGCTGCGGTTCGAAACTGCGGACGGATGGATGGAGGGGGGAGGGGGACGGACGGACAGAAGAGCGAGACGAAAGAAATGCACTCGCTACGAACGCGACCTGATCAGTATTGGGAGGCAATATGGTGTTACTTCCATTGGCTTCTGCTCCACTAACGCAAGGTTATATTTTAGTGCAGAATTATTAGCCAAAGCATGCCTTGTACCGAAAGATGCAAACAATAAGTGTATTTCATTCAGAATAATTTATTTCCTGATTGATCAGTCAACAACATGTCTCTCCGAGAGAATAGTCAGCTGAGTCCTTACAACAGGACGGGAGCGGAGTAGCCGAATGGGGCGGCGTAAGTCAAGGGAGCGGAGTAGGCCAGAGGGGCGGCGGCGGCGTACTTGGCGACCACAGGGGCGGTGTAGGCGGCGGGGGCGACGGCGAGAGGGGCGGCCACACGGGCAACTGGAGCCACTGGGGCGGCGGCGACGATGGGGGCGTGGGCAATGCCGTTGTAGTTGCGGGCGATCACCTGGCTGCTGGTGGCGGTCACGACGGGGGCGGGCGCGGCGACCACGGCTGCGGGGGCGGCGGCGTAGGCCAGGGGGGCGCCGATGAGTCCTGGCTTGGCGGCGGCGCAGGCGATGACGGCGAAGATGACGACGGCCTGGGAGGATCGAGAAGTAATATTGTTAATTAGATGTTCGAAGTTCAGGTCCTTCAGGATCACTTACGAATTTGAACATGTTGCTTGTCTATCGGTTGGTTGTTGCTTTGGTGAGAGCAAAACTGTTTTTGATGCACGATTATCAGATTCGAATGATATTTATACGCTGAAGCCTCAACCTGTTGATCGATCGCAACCAATGATCGTGAAACCTCTTTGAATTCAAAATGTAGTTCGATTAACACGAAATAAAAACACCCGTTGTCGCGACCCTGAATTTCAAAAGCCTTTCGGTAAAAATTCGATCGACGTTCAGGGAATGTGGAACGCATTTTAAGCAGATTCGAACAACGGATGGGGCGTCGAAGGGTCACCGTTGAGACTCGATGACCACTGGCCACTGGGGACTTATAAATTGAGGCGAGTGCATCGAATCGGCATCAAACACATTTCTGCTCTCATCCAGCATAAACAACCAAACCTTCGTCAACATGTTCAAATTCGTAAGTGATCCTGAAGTATCTGAAAACCGAACATTTTATTAACTAAATATTCCTTCGATCCTCCCAGGCTGTCGTCATCTTCGCCGTCATCGCCTGCGCCGCCGCTAAGCCAGGACTCATCGGCGCCCCCCTGGCCTACGCCGCCGCCCCCGCAGCCGTGGTCGCCGCACCCGCCCCCGTGGTGACCGCCACCAGCAGCCAGGTGATCGCTCGTAACTACAACGGCATCGCACACGCCCCCATTGTCGCCGCCGCCCCAGTGGCTCCAGTTGCCCGTGTGGCCGCCTCTCTGGCCGCCCCTCTGGCCGTGGCCCCCGCCGCCTACACCGCCCCTGTGGTCGCCAAGTACGCCGCCGCCCCTCTGGCCTACTCCGCCCCTCTCGGCTACTCCGCTCCCTTGACCTACGCCGCCCCGTTCGGCTACTCTGCTCCCGTCCTGTTGTAAGGACACTTCAGTAGATATAATGACCTACGGATGAATGCGTGAATAAATTATTATAAACTTATATTTTGTTGGTTTTTCAATATGTTCGTGAGTCGTTTGTGCATGGTCCAAGGAAGGTTATTAATTTGGTATTCCTATTTGGTATTCACAGATTTTTTCCTTTTAGCTTTTAATTATAACGAGGAAAAGACCTTTAGTGGTTTAATAAATAGTTTATTTGAACTTCATCGAGGGTGTATTGATTAAAAATACTTGGTAATGAGATATTGTTGTTGAAATTTTGACTTAGTAGGATGAGAACAAATATGGTGCATTTTAAAAAGTACGATTGAACTGCAATTCTTTTGTAAGTTTTGTATGTTATGACAAATTGCAAATTTAACTCAAAAAATATGGCAAAAATCGATGTTTTAGTTAATATCCTTAGGGTTCAGTTTTGAATACAATTATTAAAAAATATGATTTAAACAAATTTCGATTATGATAAATAGCATAAAAAATGAATTGCTTTTCATACTGAATAAAGTTTGGTTAAAAGAAAAATTTGTTGAACTAAAATAAAAACAATTTTTATGTTAAAGGAAAATTTTCACAAGATAAGCTTAAGAAAACTGTATCATAATCAGATTCAATTTGTTAGCCACAGTATAAGTTGTGTCTTGAAAAGGACAAGCAAATAAAAAAGTTCAGTAATGTCAAAAAAATTTGTATTAGGTACATAAATTTTAATTTAAATAAAAAAAAAATATTTAATATAAAACGCGATCTTCGCGATCCATTCTATTGTAAACATTTAAATCCTCATCCTACATTTGTGTTTTTAGTATGTTCTTAAATGTAACATACATTTTTTTCTTTTATTCTCAACAATTTAAATTATTTGGAAAATGTTTGATTTTTAAAATATTTCATTTTTATACGTATTTTTACTTCTAAAGTTTTCAAGATTACTAGAAAATCTTAAATATTTTCGAATTTCATGTTTGATTTAATAAATTGATTGGTTGAATGTTTCTAGGCACTTTCTTTATAAAACCGTTTTGCATTGTTTCAAAGAACAAACGAATGAATGATAGTAACAAAATATAAATTCAATTTGAAAATTAATTTAAAATCTAAAAAGATTAAAGCGAGAAAATAATTGACATATTATTGTATGCTATATTTTTTAAATTAACCTCTTTCAAAATTCAATGAAATAAATCTTAAATTCAGGATATGTAATACCTAAATATTCCATTAAGCTTTAATTTTTACAAACAAAACCTTCAACACTTTTTGCAATTTGTTTCAACCCTCTTAAAATGCTAAATCCTGCAAACTAGAGAAATCAATATGACTAAAACTCTGGTGTTGGTTCGATATGTTGGCTTTCGAATTTATTTGTCATTTCACTCATGTGGGGTTCTTACAGAAGAACTGGGGCAGAGTAGCCGAACGGGGCGGCGTAGGTCAAGGGGGCGGAGTAGCCGAGAGGGGCGGAGTAGGCCAGAGGGGCGGCGGCGGCGGCGTACTTGGCGACCACAGGGGCGGTGTAGGCGGCGGGGGCGACGGCGAGAGGGGCGGCCACACGGGCAACTGGAGCCACTGGGGCGGCGGCGACGATGGGGGCGTGGGCAATGCCGTTGTAGTTGCGGGCGATCACCTGGCTGCTGGTGGCGGTCACCACGGGGGCGGGCGCGGCGACCACGGCTGCGGGGGCGGCGGCGTAGGCCAGGGGGGCGCCGATGAGTCCTGGCTTGGCGGCGGCGCAGGCGATGACGGCGAAGATGACGACGGCCTGGGAGGATCGAGGAGTAATGTTGTTAATTAGATGTTCGAAGTTCAGGTCCTTCAGGATCACTTACGAATTTGAACATGTTGCTTGTTTGTCGGTTGTTTGTTGCTTTGGTGAGAGCAAAAGTGATTTTGGTGCTGATCTGCTGGCCACCTCAATTTTTTATAGTCCGCTAATTCGGTAGCCATGAGTCAGCGTCGACACAGGGCCCCGGCCCACGGACCAACAACGGTGGCGATTGAAATGCGCGGCGCGTGCGCGAACTCGAGCGCATGTTTTCGGAATTCAACGGCTGTGGAATTCAGTGTCAGTGTCGGTGGGTCGATCGATGGCCTGAACTAGTGAACGGTGGGCTTTCGCAGGCGTTGAAGTGGATGGCGTGGTCGTCTCTATCTCTGCACTCGAAGACTGGATCCGTATGCCGGAGGAGGGCTGCCGTTGCTCGAACTTCAGGGACTGCGAGGGCCGCTCGGTGCATTGAGATTCCATGTGGAAATGCCGAAATTTCGTCACGGCAACTGAAGAGATTCTGCGCACGTTTCACCACTAGAGCAGTGGCTGTTCCAAGAACAACGACTGGACCCACGGTGGTGCGGTATAAAAGAGGAGGCTCTGGGCTCAGAAGTCGTATTCAGTTCCCTGTCTAGTCACAGCCAACAACTCCCAGCACCCAAAGCAAAATGGCCAAATTCGTAAGTCAACTCGACCGCGGCTTTCTCTACTTTTGCATCATCCGTGCTTCTAAATTTCTTCCTGCAGATCATCGTCCTGTGCGCCTTCATCGCCTGCGCCGCCGCCAAGCCCGGAGTCGTCGCCCCCCTGGCCTACTCTGCCCCTCTGGTCGCAGCCGCCCCCGCTCCTCTGGCGTACTCCGCCCCCCTGGCATACGCCGCCGCGCCCCTCGCCTACGCCAACGCCCACTTGGACGCCGCCTACGCCAGCAGCCGCGTCGACATCAAACAGAACTACAACGCCGCCGTCGTCCCGACCACCTTCGCCGCAGTCGCCCCCGCCAAGATCGTCGCCCCAGCCGCCTTCGCCGCGCCCGTGACCTACGCGGCCGCCGCCCCTGTGGCACCCATCGCCCCAGTGGCAACGCCCCTCAAGTACACCGCCGCTGCCCCCGTTTTGTTGTAAATTTCTTCCAACCCTCGAGCCGAATATGAATAACCAATAACTCTTCATTAAAAAATTGCTGCAATGATAATCGAACTGTGTTTACATTATAGTTTAGTTATAGATCAATTTATCAAGTGATTGGTCTATCACCAACTAGGATGCGAGTTGTCAATTTCATAGCTTCGAACGACCTAACAACTTAACAACTTGGACGAATAAGGAACTTGTAGTGAGACCTGAGTTCAACCAACTGATCATAGGCTCAAAAAAATCCTTACGATAGCCTTTACTCACGATTTTCGCCATTTTGTGTGCTATTTTCATAGATAGATTTAGTATTCGTACTGAATCCTATCAATATTACGGAGCAATTAGACACAAGCTGCTATATTATTGCGATACGAATATAGCTTATCATATGTTACCTTAATTATAAAAGCACATATCCCTTTTCTTTTTTTTTTTTTGTGGTCATTGCAACCGTTTGCTGGCTTTGGCCGCATCCAATTTGCGGATTGCGAGCGCTGACGCCAGTCAGAGATTTTCAGTGTTGATAAGTCCTGGTAATCTGGTTCTCCACCGGGGATTTTGTCTTTCCGGTCAATGATTTCAATCCGCTTTACTACGGCACTGTCGGCGTATTGCTCGTCGTTCCGTCTTATGCGGTACTCCGCGCCAACATTTAGGGGACCGAAGATCGTGCGAAGGATTTTTCTCTCGAACCCCCTAGGGACTACCACTCATCAGTGATCGAGATCGTCCACGCTTCCGAACCGTAAGCACGAGGAGTACGATTAGGCCCTTATAGAGAATGTTCTTGTCCTCGAGAGAGGCCTCTGCTTTTCAATTGTTAATTGAGTCCGATGTAGCACCGATGGACAATTTCGTTTGATTTCTAGGCTGACATTGTTTCTGGTGTTAAGGCTGCTTCCCAAGTAGATCTACAATCTTAAACTTGTAGGTGTCAAGTTCGACTTCCTGCTGGTTGCTCCGCATAGATGTTTTTGTGGTTGACATCAAGTTCTTCTTTTTGTCTTCATTCACCTCTAGACGCACACGACGTGACTCCTTATCTATATTGGGAAACTATGCTATAATTAGCATGACACTTTTGGAGAAGATTGGGTATGGGAGAAGACAATAAGGCAACGATTCTGAATATTCTGAACTTAGTGAATTCCAGGACTATCCTGTCCCATCTAAGTTGACTTACAATCTCCAGCCCTCTGGCTGTACTACCCATCAATAATCATTGAGATGAACTCAAGTGTATAGCTACCAAACTCCTCCGTTTAAGGTAATAGTGTTAGGCTTCGAACCCATGGGCCCATTCTTAAGAAGGTAAATTTTTCCTTTTATCAGTATTTCAGTATTTCTTCAGTATTTCACTATGATCATATCATAGATTCACAAATGCTGCTGCGAAGTTGTCTTCATATGAAAAATCCAACTTTTTTGAAATTGCCGGAAGCCAAAAATATTTGTCACTTAATGGTTAAAGAATTTTCTGGGCAGGAGTTATAAATTGCACCGCTACTTAAATAAGAACTCAAAAGACTTTAAGTTAATCAGTTCCACATTTTATTAACCTCGTTCGATAATTGATCGGCAATTTACAACAAAACAGGGGCAGCGGCGGTGTACTTGAGGGGCGTTGCCACTGGGGCGGCGGCCGCGTAGGTCACGGGCGCGGCGAAGGCGGCTGGGGCGACGATCTTGGCGGGGGCGACTGCGGCGAAGGTGGTCGGGACGACGGCGGCGTTGTAGTTCTGTTTGATGTCGACGCGGCTGCTGGCGTAGGCGGCGTCCAAGTGGGCGTTGGCGTAGGCGAGGGGCGCGGCGGCGTATGCCAGGGGGGCGGAGTACGCCAGAGGAGCGGGGGCGGCTGCGACCAGAGGGGCAGAGTAGGCCAGGGGGGCGACGACTCCGGGCTTGGCGGCGGCGCAGGCGATGAAGGCGCACAGGACGATGATCTGCAGGAAGAAATTTAGAAGCACGGATGATGCAAAAGTAGAGAAAGCCGCGGTCGAGTTGACTTACGAATTTGGCCATTTTGCTTTGGGTGCTGGGAGTTGTTGGCTGTGACTAGACAGGGAACTGAATACGACTTCTGAGCCCAGAGCCTCCTCTTTTATACCGCACCACCGTGGGTCCAGTCGTTGTTCTTGGAACAGCCACTGCTCTAGTGGTGAAACGTGCGCGGAATCTCTTCAGTTGCCGTGACGAAATTTCGGCATTTCCACATGGAATCTCAATGCACCGAGCGGCCCTCGCAGTCCCTGAAGTTCGAGCAACGGCAGCCCTCCTCCGGCATACGGATCCAGTCTTCGAGTGCAGAGATAGAGACGACCACGCCATCCACTTCAACGCCTGCGAAAGCCCACCGTTCACTAGTTCAGGCCATCGATCGACCCACCGACACTGACACTGAATTCCACAGCCGTTGAATTCCGAAAACATGCGCTCGAGTTCGCGCACGCGCCGCGCATTTCAATCGCCACCGTTGTTGGTCCGTGGGCCGGGGCCCTGTGTCGACGCTGACTCATGGCTACCGAATTAGCGGACTATAAAAAATTGAGGTGGCCAGCAGATCAGCACCAAAATCACTTTTGCTCTCACCAAAGCAACAAACAACCGACAAACAAGCAACATGTTCAAATTCGTAAGTGATCCTGAAGGACCTGCAAACGAACAATTAATTACAAAATCTTCTCTCGATCCTCCCAGGCCGTCGTCATCTTCGCCGTCATCGCCTGCGCCGCCGCCAAGCCAGGACTCATCGGCGCCCCCCTGGCCTACGCCGCCGCCCCCGCAGCCGTGGTCGCCGCACCCGCCCCCGTGGTGACCGCCACCAGCAGCCAGGTGATCGCCCGCAACTACAACGGCATTGCCCACGCCCCCATCGTCGCCGCCGCCCCAGTGGCTCCAGTTGCCCGTGTGGCCGCCCCTCTCGCCGTCGCCCCCGCCGCATACACCGCCCCTGTGGTCGCCAAGTACGCCGCCGCAACCCCTCTGGCGTACTCCGCCCCTCTCGGCTACTCCGCTCCCTTGACCTACGCCGCCCCATTCGGCTACTCTGCCCCAGTTCTTCTGTAAGAACCCCGCATGAGTGAAATGACAAATAAATTCGAAATATCGAACCAACACCAGAGTTTTAGTCGTGTTGTTTTCTGAAGATGGCAATAATATGAATAGATATATATTCTGAATTTGTATAAATTTGGTATACTTCGCCGATATTATAAAATGCAATATAGTCTAATTTAATATTTACACAAAACCCATACGTTATATGCAGAACTCAACTAAATAATGTTATTAGCACGGAAATGCTTTCTGCGAAAAAACCGGTTTCATCATAATTACGCAACAACTAAAAAAACACAAAAAAATGCATTGGATTTTAATTTATACAAATAAGTTAAGTTTCAATTAAGCTTAAATGATTAAACGATATCTTAATTCAATTAATTTCAAAAAAAATCATATGTTCATAAAATACATGATTTTTGCCAAAACCCTTCACTCTACTTGTTTTGGGATAGAGGCAACAACAAAAAGTTGCCACAAAAACTTTAAATCGCTGTAACTCCTAAACTAACAGAGATAGGAGGCCTAAAGGTGGTCAGGAAGAATTTTCAAAAATCCAATATTTTTGCCTGTAACCACCAGATGTCCTCATAGATAACTAAGGGAAACTTCCTCTTGCTTTTAGCCAAAAACCAGCCCTCTAGCTGGTCGGGTCGGCTGCAATCACAAAAAGTTGCCACAAAAATTTTAAATCGCTGTAAATCCTAAACTAGCAGAGATAGGAGGCCTGAAGTTCAACAGGAAGAATTTTCTAAAATCCAATATTTTTCCCTGTAATGCCATTTATTTGGCCTACATAGAAAATTGGAAAAAGTACAGACTGCGAAGTTTCACCCCTCTAGAACGCGTATTTACCGAGTTACAGCGGTTTGAAGTTTTGGTAAGAAACAATTGCTTGTAAAATCTGGCTCAATTGGCCTAGGAACTTCACCAATGGCGCAAATGAAAGGTTAGGAGTAGTAGATTATGAATCTGAAGTTTAATTAACTTCTAATTACTATTTTAGAAAATATGACCAAAAACCGAAGGGCAGGGGTCATCAAAAAAATGAAAAATTCGAAAGTCCTAAAAAATGTATTTTGCCGGTTTTAACGACGCCAGTTTGCGTTTATAATATACTTAGTGCGTTTCCAACGCGGTAATGCCTTTCATTTGGCCTAAATAGAAAATTGGAAAAAGTACAAACAGCCATATTTCATCGCTCTAGGACGCGTATTTACCGAATTAGAGCGGTTTGAAGTTTTGTAAGAAACAATTGCTTGTAAAATCTAACTCAGTTGTCCTAGGAACTTCACCAATGGCGCAAATGAAAGGTTAGGAGTAGTAGATTATGAATCTGAAGTTTAATTAACTTCTAATTACTATTTTAGAAAATATGACCAAAAACCGAAGGGCAGGGGTCACCAAAAAAATGAAAAATTCGAAAGTCCTAAAAAACGTATTTTGCCGGTTTTAACGACGCCAGTTTGCGTTTATAATATACTTAGTGCGTTTCCAACGCGGTAATGCCTTTTATTTGGCCTAAATAGAAAATTGGAAAAAGTACAAACAGCCATATTTCATCGCTCTAGGACGCGTATTTACCGAATTAGAGCGGTTTGAAGTTTTGTAAGAAACAATTGCTTGTAAAATCTGACTCAGTTGTCCTAGGAACTTCACCAATGGCACAAATGAAAGGTTAAGAGTAGTAGATTATGAATCTGAAGTTTAATTAACTTCTAATTACTATTTTAGAAAATATGACCAAAAACCGAAGGGCAGGGGTCACCAAAAAAATGAAAAATTCGAAAGTCCTAAAAAACGTATTTTGCCGGTTTTAACGACGCCAGTTTGCGTTTATAATATACTTAGTGCGTTTCCAACGCGGTAATGCCTTTTATTTGGCCTAAATAGAAAATTGGAAAAACTACAAACTGCCATATTTCATCGCTCTAGGACGCGTATTTACGGAATTAGAGCGGTTTGAAGTTTTGGTAAGAAACAATTGCTTGTAAAATCTGACTCAGTTGTCCTAGGTACTTCACCAATGGCGCAAATGAAAGGTTAGGAGTAGTAGATTATGAATCTGTAGTTTAATTAACTTCTAATTACTATTTTAGAAAATATGACCAAAAACCGAAGGGCAGGGGTCACCAAAAAAATGAAAAATTCGAAAGTCCTAAAAAACGTATTTTGCCGGTTTTAACGACGCCAGTTTGCGTTTATAATATACTTAGTGCGTTTCCAACGCGGTAATGCCTTTTATTTGGCCTAAATAGAAAATTGGAAAAAGTACAAACAGCCATATTTCATCGCTCTAGGACGCGTATTTACCGAATTAGAGCGGTTTGAAGTTTTGTAAGAAACAATTGCTTGTAAAATCTGACTCAGTTGTCCTAGGAACTTCACCAATGGCGCAAATGAAAGGTTAGGAGTAGTAGATTATGAATCTGAAGTTTAATTAACTTCTAATTACTATTTTAGAAAATATGACCAAAAACCGAAGGGCAGGGGTCACCAAAAAAATGAAAAATTCGAAAGTCCTAAAAAACGTATTTTGCGGTTTTAACGACGCCAGTTTGCGTTTATAATATACTTAGTGCGTTTCCAACGCGGTAATGCCTTTTATTTGGCCTAAATAGAAAATTGGAAAAAGTACAAACTGCCATATTTCATCGCTCTAGGACGCGTTTTAACGGAATTAGAGCGGTTTGAAGTTTTGGTAAGAAACAATTGCTTGTAAAACTGACTCAGCTGTCCTAGGAACTTCACCAATGGCGCAAATGAAAGGTTAGGAGTAGTAGATTATGAATCTGAAGTTGAATTAATTACTATTTTAGAAAATATGACCAAAAACCGAAGGGCAGGGGTCACCAAAAAAATGAAAAATTCGAAAGTCCTAAAAAACGTATTTTGCCGGTTTTAACGACGCCAGTTTGCGTTTATAATATACTTAGTGCGTTTCCAACGCGGTAATGCCTTTTATTTGGCCTAAATAGAAAATTGGAAAAACTACAAACTGCCATATTTCATCGCTCTAGGACGCGTATTTACGGAATTAGAGCGGTTTGAAGTTTTGGTAAGAAACAATTGCTTGTAAAATCTGACTCAGTTGTCCTAGGAACTTCACCAATGGCGCAAATGAAAGGTTAGGAGTAGTAGATTATGAATCTGTAGTTTAATTAACTTCTAATTACTATTTTAGAAAATATGACCAAAAACCGAAGGGCAGGGGTCACCAAAAAAATGAAAAATTCGAAAGTCCTAAAAAACGTATTTTGCCGGTTTTAACGACGCCAGTTTGCGTTTATAATATACTTAGTGCGTTTCCAACGCGGTAATGCCTTTTATTTGGCCTAAATAGAAAATTGGAAAAAGTACAAACAGCCATATTTCATCGCTCTAGGACGCGTATTTACCGAATTAGAGCGGTTTGAAGTTTTGTAAGAAACAATTGCTTGTAAAATCTGACTCAGTTGTCCTAGGAACTTCACCAATGGCGCAAATGAAAGGTTAGGAGTAGTAGATTATGAATCTGAAGTTTAATTAACTTCTAATTACTATTTTAGAAAATATGACCAAAAACCGAAGGGCAGGGGTCACCAAAAAAATGAAAAATTCGAAAGTCCTAAAAAACGTATTTTGCCGGTTTTAACGACGCCAGTTTGCGTTTATAATATACTTAGTGCGTTTCCAACGCGGTAATGCCTTTTATTTGGCCTAAATAGAAAATTGGAAAAAGTACAAACTGCCATATTTCATCGCTCTAGGACGCGTTTTAACGGAATTAGAGCGGTTTGAAGTTTTGGTAAGAAACAATTGCTTGTAAAACTGACTCAGCTGTCCTAGGAACTTCACCAATGGCGCAAATGAAAGGTTAGGAGTAGTAGATTATGAATCTGAAGTTGAATTAATTACTATTTTAGAAAATATGACCAAAAACCGAAGGGCAGGGGTCACCAAAAAAATGAAAAATTCGAAAGTCCTAAAAAACGTATTTTGCCGGTTTTAACGACGCCAGTTTGCGTTTATAATATACTTAGTGCGTTTCCAACGCGGTAATGCCTTTTATTTGGCCTAAATAGAAAATTGGAAAAACTACAAACTGCCATATTTCATCGCTCTAGGACGCGTATTTACGGAATTAGAGCGGTTTGAAGTTTTGGTAAGAAACAATTGCTTGTAAAATCTGACTCAGTTGTCCTAGGAACTTCACCAATGGCGCAAATGAAAGGTTAGGAGTAGTAGATTATGAATCTGTAGTTTAATTAACTTCTAATTACTATTTTAGAAAATATGACCAAAAACCGAAGGGCAGGGGTCGCCAAAAAAATGAAAAATTCGAAAGTCCTAAAAAACGTATTTTGCCGGTTTTAACGACGCCAGTTTGCGTTTATAATATACTTAGTGCGTTTCCAACGCGGTAATGCCTTTTATTTCGCCTAAATAGAAAATTGGAAAAACTACAAACTGCCATATTTCATCGCTCTAGGACGCGTATTTACCGAATTAGAGCGGTTTGAAGTTTTGTAAGAAACAATTGCTTGTAAAATCTGACTCAGTTGTCCTAGGAACTTCACCAATGGCGCAAATGAAAGGTTAGGAGTAGTAGATTATGAATCTGAAGTTTAATTAACTTCTAATTACTATTTTAGAAAATATGACCAAAAACCGAAGGGCAGGGGTCACCAAAAAAATGAAAAATTCGAAAGTCCTAAAAAACGTATTTTGCCGGTTTTAACGACGCCAGTTTGCGTTTATAATATACTTAGTGCGTTTCCAACGCGGTAATGCCTTTTATTTGGCCTAAATAGAAAATTGGAAAAAGTACAAACTGCCATATTTCATCGCTCTAGGACGCGTTTTAACGGAATTAGAGCGGTTTGAAGTTTTGGTAAGAAACAATTGCTTGTAAAACTGACTCAGCTGTCCTAGGAACTTCACCAATGGCGCAAATGAAAGATTAGGAGTAGTAGATTATGAATCTGAAGTTTAATTAACTTCTAATTACTATTTTAGAAAATATGACCAAAAACCGAAGGGCAGGGGTCACCAAAAAAATTAAAAATTCGAAAGTCCTAAAAAACGTATTTTGCCGGTTTTAACGACGCCAGTTTGCGTTTATAATATACTTAGTGCGTTTCCAACGCGGTAATGCCTTTTATTTGGCCTAAATAGAAAATTGGAAAAAGTACAAACTGTCATATTTCATCGCTCTAGGACGCGTATTTACGGAATTAGAGCGGTTTGAAGTTTTGGTAAGAAACAATTGCTTGTAAAATCTGACTCAGTTGTCCTAGGAACTTCACCAATGGCGCAAATGAAAGGTTAAGAGTAGTAGATTATGAATCTGAAGTTTAATTAACTTCTAATTACTATTTTAGAAAATATGACCAAAAACCGAAGGGCAGGGGTCACCAAAAAAATGAAAAATTCGAAAGTCCTAAAAAACGTATTTTGCCGGTTTTAACGACGCCAGTTTGCGTTTATAATATACTTAGTGCGTTTCCAACGCGGTAATGCCTTTTATTTGGCCTAAATAGAAAATAGGAAAAAGTACAAACAGCCATATTTCATCGCTCTAGGACGCGTATTTACGGAATTAGAGCGGTTTGAAGTTTTGGTAATAAACAATTGCTTGTAAAATCTGACTCAGTTGTCCTAGGAACTTCACCAATGGCGCAAATGAAAGGTTAGGAGTAGTAGATTATGAATCTGAAGTTTAATTAACTTCTAATCACTATTTCAGAAAATATGACCAAAAACCGAAGCTAGGAACTTCACCAATAACGCAAATGAAAGGTTAGGAGTAGTAGATTATGAATCTGAAGTTTAATTAACTTCTAATTACTATTTTAGAAAATATGACCAAAAACCGAAGGGCAGGGGTCACCAAAAAAATGAAAAATTCGAAAGTCCTAAAAAACGTATTTTGCCGGTTTAAACGACGCCAGGTTGCGTTTATAATATACTTAGTGCGTTTCCAACGCGGTAATGCCTTTTATTTGGCCTAAATAGAAAATTGGAAAAAGTACAAACAGCCATATTTCATCGCTCTAGGACGCGTATTTATCGAATTAGAGCGGTTTGAAGTTTTGTAAGAAACAATTGCTTGTAAAATCTGACTCAGTTGTCCTAGGAACTTCACCAATGGCGCAAATGAAAGGTTAAGAGTAGTAGATTATGAATCTGAAGTTTAATTAACTTCTAATTACTATTTTAGAAAATATGACCAAAAACCGAAGGGCAGGGGTCACCAAAAAAATGAAAAATTCGAAAGTCCTAAAAAACGTATTTTGCCGGTTTTAACGACGCCAGTTTGCGTTTATAATATACTTAGTGCGTTTCCAACGCGGTAATGCCTTTTATTTGGCCTAAATGGAAAATTGGAAAAAGTACAAACAGCCATATTTCATCGCTCTAGGACGCGTATTTACCGAATTAGAGCGGTTTGAAGTTTTGGTAAGAAACAATTGCTTGTAAAATCTGACTCAGTTGTCCTAGGAACTTCACCAATGGCGCAAATGAAAGGTTAAGAGTAGTAGATTATGAATCTGAAGTTTAATTAACTTCTAATTACTATTTTAGAAAATATGACCAAAAACCGAAGCTAGGAACTTCACCAATAACGCAAATGAAAGGTTAGGAGTAGTAGATTATGAATCTGAAGTTTAATTAACTTCTAATTACTATTTTAGAAAATATGACCAAAAACCGAAGGGCAGGGGTCACCAAAAAAATGAAAAATTCGAAAGTCCTAAAAAACGTATTTTGCCGGTTTAAACGACGCCAGGTTGCGTTTATAATATACTTAGTGCGTTTCCAACGCGGTAATGCCTTTTATTTGGCCTAAATAGAAAATTGGAAAAAGTACAAACAGCCATATTTCATCGCTCTAGGACGCGTATTTATCGAATTAGAGCGGTTTGAAGTTTTGTAAGAAACAATTGCTTGTAAAATCTGACTCAGTTGTCCTAGGAACTTCACCAATGGCGCAAATGAAAGGTTAAGAGTAGTAGATTATGAATCTGAAGTTTAATTAACTTCTAATTACTATTTTAGAAAATATGACCAAAAACCGAAGGGCAGGGGTCACCAAAAAAATGAAAAATTCGAAAGTCCTAAAAAACGTATTTTGCCGGTTTAAACGACGTCAGTTTGCGTTTATAATATACTTAGTGCGTTTCCAACGCGGTAATGCCTTTTATTTGGCCTAAATAGAAAATCGGAAAAAGTACAAACAGCCATATTTCATCGCTCTAGGACGCGTATTTACCGAATTAGAGCGGTTTGAAGTTTTGTAAGAAACAATTGCTTGTAAAATCTGACTCAGTTGTCCTAGGAACTTCACCAATGGCGCAAATGAAAGGTTAAGAGTAGTAGATTATGAATCGGAAGTTTAATTAACTTCTAATTACTATTTTAGAAAATATGACCAAAAACCGAAAGGCAGGGGTCACCAAAAAAATGAAAAATTCGAAAGTCCTAAAAAACGTATTTTGCCGGTTTTAACGACGCCAGTTTGCGTTTATAATATACTTAGTGCGTTTCCAACGCGGTAATGCCTTTTATTTGGCCTAAATAGAAAATTGGAAAAAGTACAAACAGCCATATTTCATCGCTCTAGGACGCGTATTTACCGAATTAGAGCGGTTTGAAGTTTTGTAAGAAACAATTGCTTGTAAAATCTGACTCAGTTGTCCTAGGAACTTCACCAATGGCGCAAATGAAAGGTTAAGAGTAGTAGATTATGAATCTGAAGTTTAATTAACTTCTAATTACTATTTTAGAAAATATGACCAAAACCCGAAGGGCAGGGGTCACCAAAAAAATGAAAAATTCGAAAGTCCTAAAAAACGTATTTTGCCGGTTTTAACGACGCCAGTTTGCGGTTATAATATACTTAGTGCGTTTCCAACGCGGTAATGCCTTTTATTTGGCCTAAATAGAAAATTGGAAAAAGTACAAACAGCCATATTTCATCGCTCTAGGACGCGTATTTACCGAATTAGAGCGGTTTGAAGTTTTGTAAGAAACAATTGCTTGTAAAATCTGACTCAGTTGTCCTAGGAACTTCACCAATGGCGCAAATGAAAGGTTAAGAGTAGTAGATTATGAATCTGAAGTTTAATTAACTTCTAATTACTATTTTAGAAAATATGACCAAAAACCGAAGGGCAGGGGTCACCAAAAAAATGAAAAATTCGAAAGTCCTAAAAAACGTATTTTGCCGGTTTTAACGACGCCAGTTTGCGTTTATAATATACTTAGTGCGTTTCCAACGCGGTAATGCCTTTTATTTGGCCTAAATGGAAAATTGGAAAAAGTACAAACAGCCATATTTCATCGCTCTAGGACGCGTATTTACCGAATTAGAGCGGTTTGAAGTTTTGGTAAGAAACAATTGCTTGTAAAATCTGACTCAGTTGTCCTAGGAACTTCACCAATGGCGCAAATGAAAGGTTAAGAGTAGTAGATTATGAATCTGAAGTTTAATTAACTTCTAATTACTATTTTAGAAAATATGACCAAAAACCGAAGGGCAGGGGTCACCAAAAAAATGAAAAATTCGAAAGTCTTAAAAAACGTATTTTGCCGGTTTTAACGACGCCAGTTTGCGTTTATAATATACTTAGTGCGTTTCCAACGCGGTAATGCCTTTTATTTGGCCTAAATGGAAAATTGGAAAAAGTACAAACAGCCATATTTCATCGCTCTAGGACGCGTATTTACCGAATTAGAGCGGTTTGAAGTTTTGTAAGAAACAATTGCTTGTAAAATCTGACTCAGTTGTCCTAGGAACTTCACCAATGGCACAAATGAAAGGTTAAGAGTAGTAGATTATGAATCTGAAGTTTAATTAACTTCTAATTACTATTTTAGAAAATATGACCAAAAACCGAAGGGCAGGGGTCACCAAAAAAATGAAAAATTCGAAAGTCCTAAAAAACGTATTTTGCCGGTTTTAACGACGCCAGGTTGCGTTTATAATATACTTAGTGCGTTTCCAACGCGGTAATGCCTTTTATTTGGCCTAAATAGAAAATTGGAAAAAGTACAAACAGCCATATTTCATCGCTCTAGGACGCGTATTTATCGAATTAGAGCGGTTTGAAGTTTTGTAAGAAACAATTGCTTGTAAAATCTGACTCAGTTGTCCTAGGAACTTCACCAATGGCGCAAATGAAAGGTTAAGAGTAGTAGATTATGAATCTGAAGTTTAATTAACTTCTAATTACTATTTTAGAAAATATGACCAAAAACCGAAGGGCAGGGGTCACCAAAAAAATGAAAAATTCGAAAGTCCTAAAAAACGTATTTTGCCGGTTTAAACGACGCCAGGTTGCGTTTATAATATACTTAGTGCGTTTCCAACGCGGTAATGCCTTTTATTTGGCCTAAATAGAAAATTGGAAAAAGTACAAACAGCCATATTTCATCGCTCTAGGACGCGTATTTATCGAATTAGAGCGGTTTGAAGTTTTGTAAGAAACAATTGCTTGTAAAATCTGACTCAGTTGTCCTAGGAACTTCACCAATGGCGCAAATGAAAGGTTAAGAGTAGTAGATTATGAATCTGAAGTTTAATTAACTTCTAATTACTATTTTAGAAAATATGACCAAAAACCGAAGGGCAGGGGTCACCAAAAAAATGAAAAATTCGAAAGTCCTAAAAAACGTATTTTGCCGGTTTTAACGACGCCAGTTTGCGTTTATAATATACTTAGTGCGTTTCCAACGCGGTAATGCCTTTTATTTGGCCTAAATGGAAAATTGGAAAAAGTACAAACAGCCATATTTCATCGCTCTAGGACGCGTATTTACCGAATTAGAGCGGTTTGAAGTTTTGGTAAGAAACAATTGCTTGTAAAATCTGACTCAGTTGTCCTAGGAACTTCACCAATGGCGCAAATGAAAGGTTAAGAGTAGTAGATTATGAATCTGAAGTTTAATTAACTTCTAATTACTATTTTAGAAAATATGACCAAAAACCGAAGCTAGGAACTTCACCAATAACGCAAATGAAAGGTTAGGAGTAGTAGATTATGAATCTGAAGTTTAATTAACTTCTAATTACTATTTTAGAAAATATGACCAAAAACCGAAGGGCAGGGGTCACCAAAAAAATGAAAAATTCGAAAGTCCTAAAAAACGTATTTTGCCGGTTTAAACGACGCCAGGTTGCGTTTATAATATACTTAGTGCGTTTCCAACGCGGTAATGCCTTTTATTTGGCCTAAATAGAAAATTGGAAAAAGTACAAACAGCCATATTTCATCGCTCTAGGACGCGTATTTATCGAATTAGAGCGGTTTGAAGTTTTGTAAGAAACAATTGCTTGTAAAATCTGACTCAGTTGTCCTAGGAACTTCACCAATGGCGCAAATGAAAGGTTAAGAGTAGTAGATTATGAATCTGAAGTTTAATTAACTTCTAATTACTATTTTAGAAAATATGACCAAAAACCGAAGGGCAGGGGTCACCAAAAAAATGAAAAATTCGAAAGTCCTAAAAAACGTATTTTGCCGGTTTTAACGACGCCAGTTTGCGTTTATAATATACTTAGTGCGTTTCCAACGCGGTAATGCCTTTTATTTGGCCTAAATGGAAAATTGGAAAAAGTACAAACAGCCATATTTCATCGCTCTAGGACGCGTATTTACCGAATTAGAGCGGTTTGAAGTTTTGGTAAGAAACAATTGCTTGTAAAATCTGACTCAGTTGTCCTAGGAACTTCACCAATGGCACAAATGAAAGGTTAAGAGTAGTAGATTATGAATCTGAAGTTTAATTAACTTCTAATTACTATTTTAGAAAATATGACCAAAAACCGAAGGGCAGGGGTCACCAAAAAAATGAAAAATTCGAAAGTCCTAAAAAACGTATTTTGCCGGTTTTAACGACGCCAGTTTGCGTTTATAATATACTTAGTGCGTTTCCAACGCAGTAATGCCTTTTATTTGGCCTAAATAGAAAATTGGAAAAAGTACAAACAGCCATATTTCATCGCTCTAGGACGCGTATTTACCGAATTACAGCGGTTTGAAGTTTTATAAGAAACAATTGCTTGTAAAATCTGACTCAGTTGTCCTAGGAACTTCACCAATGGCACAAATGAAAGGTTAAGAGTAGTAGATTATGAATCTGAAGTTTAATTAACTTCTAATTACTATTTTAGAAAATATGACCAAAAACCGAAGGGCAGGGGTCACCAAAAAAATGAAAAATTCGAAAGTCCTAAAAAACGTATTTTGCCGGTTTTAACGACGCCAGTTTGCGTTTATAATATACTTAGTGCGTTTCCAACGCGGTAATGCCTTTTATTTGGCCTAAATGGAAAATTGGAAAAAGTACAAACAGCCATATTTCATCGCTCTAGGACGCGTATTTACCGAATTAGAGCGGTTTGAAGTTTTGGTAAGAAACAATTGCTTGTAAAATCTGACTCAGTTGTCCTAGGAACTTCACCAATGGCGCAAATGAAAGGTTAAGAGTAGTAGATTATGAATCTGAAGTTTAATTAACTTCTAATTACTATTTTAGAAAATATGACCAAAAACCGAAAGGCAGGGGTCACCAAAAAAATGAAAAATTCGAAAGTCCTAAAAAACGTATTTTGCCGGTTTTAACGACGCCAGTTTGCGTTTATAATATACTTAGTGCGTTTCCAACGCGGTAATGCCTTTTATTTGGCCTAAATAGAAAATTGGAAAAAGTACAAACAGCCATATTTCATCGCTCTAGGACGCGTATTTACCGAATTAGAGCGGTTTGAAGTTTTGTAAGAAACAATTGCTTGTAAAATCTGACTCAGTTGTCCTAGGAACTTCACCAATGGCGCAAATGAAAGGTTAAGAGTAGTAGATTATGAATCTGAAGTTTAATTAACTTCTAATTACTATTTTAGAAAATATGACCAAAAACCGAAAGGCAAGGGTCACCAAAAAAATGAAAAATTCGAAAGTCCTAAAAAACGTATTTTGCCGGTTTTAACGACGCCAGTTTGCGTTTATAATATACTTAGTGCGTTTCCAACGCGGTAATGCCTTTTATTTGGCCTAAATGGAAAATTGGAAAAAGTACAAACAGCCATATTTCATCGCTCTAGGACGCGTATTTACCGAATTAGAGCGGTTTGAAGTTTTGTAAGAAACAATTGCTTGTAAAATCTGACTCAGTTGTCCTAGGAACTTCACCAATGGCGCAAATGAAAGGTTAAGAGTAGTAGATTATGAATCTGAAGTTTAATTAACTTCTAATTACTATTTTAGAAAATATGACCAAAAACCGAAGGGCAGGGGTCACCAAAAAAAATGAAAAATTCGAAAGTCCTAAAAAACGTATTTTGCCGGTTTTAACGACGCCAGTTTGCGTTTATAATATACTTAGTGCGTTTCCAACGCGGTAATGCCTTTTATTTGGCCTAAATGGAAAATTGGAAAAAGTACAAACAGCCATATTTCATCGATCTAGGACGCGTATTTACCGAATTAGAGCGGTTTGAAGTTTTGGTAAGAAACAATTGCTTGTAAAATCTGACTCAGTTGTCCTAGGAACTTCACCAATGGCGCAAATGAAAGGTTAAGAGTAGTAGATTATGAATCTGAAGTTTAATTAACTTCTAATTACTATTTTAGAAAATATGACCAAAAACCGAAGGGCAGGGGTCACCAAAAAAATGAAAAATTCGAAAGTCTTAAAAAACGTATTTTGCCGGTTTTAACGACGCCAGTTTGCGTTTATAATATACTTAGTGCGTTTCCAACGCGGTAATGCCCTTTATTTGGCCTAAATGGAAAATTGGAAAAAGTACAAACAGCCATATTTCATCGCTCTAGGACGCGTATTTACCGAATTAGAGCGGTTTGAAGTTTTGTAAGAAACAATTGCTTGTAAAATCTGACTCAGTTGTCCTAGGAACTTCACCAATGGCACAAATGAAAGGTTAAGAGTAGTAGATTATGAATCTGAAGTTTAATTAACTTCTAATTACTATTTTAGAAAATATGACCAAAAACCGAAGGGCAGGGGTCACCAAAAAAATGAAAAATTCGAAAGTCCTAAAAAACGTATTTTGCCGGTTTTAACGACGCCAGTTTGCGTTTATAATATACTTAGTGCGTTTCCAACGCGGTAATGCCTTTTATTTGGCCTAAATAGAAAATTGGAAAAAGTACAAACAGCCATATTTCATCGCTCTAGGACGCGTATTTACCGAATTAGAGCGGTTTGAAGTTTTGTAAGAAACAATTGCTTGTAAAATCTGACTCAGTTGTCCTAGGAACTTCACCAATGGCGCAAATGAAAGGCTAAGAGTAGTAGATTATGAATCTGAAGTTTAATTAACTTCTAATTACTATTTTAGAAAATATGACCAAAAACCGAAAGGCAGGGGTCACCAAAAAAATGAAAAATTCGAAAGTCCTAAAAAACGTATTTTGCCGGTTTTAACGACGCCAGTTTGCGTTTATAATATACTTAGTGCGTTTCCAACGCGGTAATGCCTTTTATTTGGCCTAAATAGAAAATTGGAAAAAGTACAAACAGCCATATTTCATCGCTCTAGGACGCGTATTTACCGAATTAGAGCGGTTTGAAGTTTTGTAAGAAACAATTGCTTGTAAAATCTGACTCAGTTGTCCTAGGAACTTCACCAATGGCGCAAATGAAAGGTTAAGAGTAGTAGATTATGAATCTGAAGTTTAATTAACTTCTAATTACTATTTTAGAAAATATGACCAAAAACCGAAAGGCAAGGGTCACCAAAAAAATGAAAAATTCGAAAGTCCTAAAAAACGTATTTTGCCGGTTTTAACGACGCCAGTTTGCGTTTATAATATACTTAGTGCGTTTCCAACGCGGTAATGCCTTTTATTTGGCCTAAATGGAAAATTGGAAAAAGTACAAACAGCCATATTTCATCGCTCTAGGACGCGTATTTACCGAATTAGAGCGGTTTGAAGTTTTGTAAGAAACAATTGCTTGTAAAATCTGACTCAGTTGTCCTAGGAACTTCACCAATGGCGCAAATGAAAGGTTAAGAGTAGTAGATTATGAATCTGAAGTTTAATTAACTTCTAATTACTATTTTAGAAAATATGACCAAAAACCGAAGGGCAGGGGTCACCAAAAAAATGAAAAATTCGAAAGTCCTAAAAAACGTATTTTGCCGGTTTTAACGACGCCAGTTTGCGTTTATAATATACTTAGTGCGTTTCCAACGCGGTAATGCCTTTTATTTGGCCTAAATAGAAAATTGGAAAAAGTACAAACAGCCATATTTCATCGCTCTAGGACGCGTATTTACAGAATTAGAGCGGTTTGAAGTTTTGTAAGAAACAATTGCTTGTAAAATCTGACTCAGTTGTCCTAGGAACTTCACCAATGGCGCAAATGAAAGGTTAAGAGTAGTAGATTATGAATCTGAAGTTTAATTAACTTCTAATTACTATTTTAGAAAATATGACCAAAAACCGAAGGGCAGGGGTCACCAAAAAAATGAAAAATTCGAAAGTCCTAAAAAACGTATTTTGCCGGTTTTAACGACGCCAGTTTGCGTTTATAATATACTTAGTGCGTTTCCAACGCGGTAATGCCTTTTATTTGGCCTAAATGGAAAATTGGAAAAAGTACAAACAGCCATATTTCATCGCTCTAGGACGCGTATTTACCGAATTAGAGCGGTTTGAAGTTTTGGTAAGAAACAATTGCTTGTAAAATCTGACTCAGTTGTCCTAGGAACTTCACCAATGGCGCAAATGAAAGGTTAAGAGTAGTAGATTATGAATCTGAAGTTTAATTAACTTCTAATTACTATTTTAGAAAATATGACCAAAAACCGAAGGGCAGGGGTCACCAAAAAAATGAAAAATTCGAAAGTCCTAAAAAACGTATTTTGCCGGTTTTAACGACGCCAGTTTGCGTTTATAATATACTTAGTGCGTTTCCAACGCGGTAATGCCTTTTATTTGGCCTAAATAGAAAATTGGAAAAAGTACAAACAGCCATATTTCATCGCTCTAGGACGCGTATTTACCGAATTAGAGCGGTTTGAAGTTTTGTAAGAAACAATTGCTTGTAAAATCTGACTCAGTTGTCCTAGGAACTTCACCAATGGCACAAATGAAAGGTTAAGAGTAGTAGATTATGAATCTGAAGTTTAATTAACTTCTAATTACTATTTTAGAAAATATGACCAAAAACCGAAGGGCAGGGGTCACCAAAAAAATGAAAAATTCGAAAGTCCTAAAAAACGTATTTTGCCGGTTTTAACGACGCCAGTTTGCGTTTATAATATACTTAGTGCGTTTCCAACGCGGTAATGCCTTTTATTTGGCCTAAATAGAAAATTGGAAAAAGTACAAACAGCCATATTTCATCGCTCTAGGACGCGTATTTACCGAATTAGAGCGGTTTGAAGTTTTGTAAGAAACAATTGCTTGTAAAATCTGACTCAGTTGTCCTAGGAACTTCACCAATGGCGCAAATGAAAGGTTAAGAGTAGTAGATTATGAATCTGAAGTTTAATTAACTTCTAATTACTATTTTAGAAAATATGACCAAAAACCGAAAGGCAAGGGTCACCAAAAAAATGAAAAATTCGAAAGTCCTAAAAAACGTATTTTGCCGGTTTTAACGACGCCAGTTTGCGTTTATAATATACTTAGTGCGTTTCCAACGCGGTAATGCCTTTTATTTGGCCTAAATGGAAAATTGGAAAAAGTACAAACAGCCATATTTCATCGCTCTAGGACGCGTATTTACCGAATTAGAGCGGTTTGAAGTTTTGTAAGAAACAATTGCTTGTAAAATCTGACTCAGTTGTCCTAGGAACTTCACCAATGGCGCAAATGAAAGGTTAAGAGTAGTAGATTATGAATCTGAAGTTTAATTAACTTCTAATTACTATTTTAGAAAATATGACCAAAAACCGAAGGGCAGGGGTCACCAAAAAAATGAAAAATTCGAAAGTCCTAAAAAACGTATTTTGCCGGTTTTAACGACGCCAGTTTGCGTTTATAATATACTTAGTGCGTTTCCAACGCGGTAATGCCTTTTATTTGGCCTAAATAGAAAATTGGAAAAAGTACAAACAGCCATATTTCATCGCTCTAGGACGCGTATTTACCGAATTAGAGCGGTTTGAAGTTTTGTAAGAAACAATTGCTTGTAAAATATGACTCAGTTGTCCTAGGAACTTCACCAATGGCGCAAATGAAAGGTTAAGAGTAGTAGATTATGAATCTGAAGTTTAATTAACTTCTAATTACTATTTTAGAAAATATGACCAAAAACCGAAAGGCAAGGGTCACCAAAAAAATGAAAAATTCGAAAGTCCTAAAAAACGTATTTTGCCGGTTTTAACGACGCCAGTTTGCGTTTATAATATACTTAGTGCGTTTCCAACGCGGTAATGCCTTTTATTTGGCCTAAATGGAAAATTGGAAAAAGTACAAACAGCCATATTTCATCGCTCTAGGACGCGTATTTACCGAATTAGAGCGGTTTGAAGTTTTGTAAGAAACAATTGCTTGTAAAATCTGACTCAGTTGTCCTAGGAACTTCACCAATGGCGCAAATGAAAGGTTAAGAGTAGTAGATTATGAATCTGAAGTTTAATTAACTTCTAATTACTATTTTAGAAAATATGACCAAAAACCGAAGGGCAGGGGTCACCAAAAAAATGAAAAATTCGAAAGTCCTAAAAAACGTATTTTGCCGGTTTTAACGACGCCAGTTTGCGTTTATAATATACTTAGTGCGTTTCCAACGCGGTAATGCCTTTTATTTGGCCTAAATAGAAAATTGGAAAAAGTACAAACAGCCATATTTCATCGCTCTAGGACGCGTATTTACCGAATTAGAGCGGTTTGAAGTTTTGTAAGAAACAATTGCTTGTAAAATATGACTCAGTTGTCCTAGGAACTTCACCAATGGCGCAAATGAAAGGTTAAGAGTAGTAGATTATGAATCTGAAGTTTAATTAACTTCTAATTACTATTTTAGAAAATATGACCAAAAACCGAAGGGCAGGGGTCACCAAAAAAATGAAAAATTCGAAAGTCCTAAAAAACGTATTTTGCCGGTTTTAACGACGCCAGTTTGCGTTTATAATATACTTAGTGCGTTTCCAACGCGGTAATGCCTTTTATTTGGCCTAAATGGAAAATTGGAAAAAGTACAAACAGCCATATTTCATCGCTCTAGGACGCGTATTTACCGAATTAGAGCGGTTTGAAGTTTTGGTAAGAAACAATTGCTTGTAAAATCTGACTCAGTTGTCCTAAGAACTTCACCAATGGCGCAAATGAAAGGTTAAGAGTAGTAGATTATGAATCTGAAGTTTAATTAACTTCTAATTACTATTTTAGAAAATATGACCAAAAACCGAAGGGCAGGGGTCACCAAAAAAATGAAAAATTCGAAAGTCCTAAAAAACGTATTTTGCCGGTTTTAACGACGCCAGTTTGCGTTTATAATATACTTAGTGCGTTTCCAACGCGGTAATGCCTTTTATTTGGCCTAAATAGAAAATTGGACAAAGTACAAACAGCCATATTTCATCGCTCTAGGACACGTATTTACCGAATTAGAGCGGTTTGAAGTTTTGTAAGATACAATTGCTTGTAAAATCTGACTCAGTTGTCCTAGGAACTTCACCAATGGCGCAAATGAAAGGTTAAGAGTAGTAGATTATGAATCTGAAGTTTAACTTCTAATTACTATTTTAGAAAATATGACCAAAAACCGAAGGGCAGGGTCACCAAAAAAATGAAAAATTCGAAAGTCCTAAAAAACGTATTTTGCCGGTTTTAACGACGCCAGTTTGCGTTTATAATATACTTAGTGCGTTTCCAACGCGGTAATGCCTTTTATTTGGCCTAAATAGAAAATTGGAAAAAGTACAAACAGCCATATTTCATCGCTCTAGGACGCGTAATTACCGAATTAGAGCGGTTTGAAGTTTTGTAAGAAACAATTGCTTGTAAAATATGACTCAGTTGTCCTAGGAACTTCACCAATGGCGCAAATGAAAGGTTAAGAGCAGTAGATTATGAATCTGAAGTTTAATTAACTTCTAATTACTATTTTAGAAAATATGACCAAAAACCGAAGGGCAGGGGTCACCAAAAAAATGAAAAATTTGAAAGTCCTAAAAAACGTATTTTGCCGGTTTTAACGACGCCAGTTTGCGTTTATAATATACTTAGTGCGTTTCCAACGCGGTAATGCCTTTTATTTGGCCTAAATAGAAAATTGGAAAAAGTACAAACAGCCATATTTCATCGCTCTAGGACGCGTATTTACCGAATTAGAGCGGTTTGAAGTTTTGTAAGAAACAATTGCTTGTAAAATCTGACTCAGTTGTCCTAGGAACTTCACCAATGGCGCAAATGAAAGGTTAAGAGTAGTAGATTATGAATCTGAAGTTTAATTAACTTCTAATTACTATTTTAGAAAATATGACCAAAAACCGAAGGGCAGGGGTCACCAAAAAAATGAAAAATTCGAAAGTCCTAAAAAACGTATTTTGCCGGTTTTAACGACGCCAGTTTGCGTTTATAATATACTTAGTGCGTTTCCAACGCGGTAATGCCTTTTATTTGGCCTAAATAGAAAATTGGAAAAAGTACAAACAGCCATATTTCATCGCTCTAGGACGCGTATTTACCGAATTAGAGCGGTTTGAAGTTTTGTAAGAAACAATTGCTTGTAAAATCTGACTCAGTTGTCCTAGGAACTTCACCAATGGCGCAAATGAAAGGTTAAGAGTAGTAGATTATGAATCTGAAGTTTAATTAACTTCTAATTACTATTTTAGAAAATATGACCAAAAACCGAAGGGCAGGGGTCACCAAAAAAATGAAAAATTCGAAAGTCCTAAAAAACCTATTTTGCCGGTTTAAACGACGTCAGTTTGCGTTTATAATATACTTAGTGCGTTTCCAACGCGGTAATGCCTTTTATTTGGCCTAAATAGAAAATCGGAAAAAGTACAAACAGCCATATTTCATCGCTCTAGGACGCGTATTTACCGAATTGGAGCGGTTTGAAGTTTTGTAAGAAACAATTGCTTGTAAAATCTGACTCAGTTGTCCTAGGAACTTCACCAATGGCACAAATGAAAGGTTAAGAGTAGTAGATTATGAATCTGAAGTTTAATTAACTTCTAATTACTATTTTAGAAAATATGACCAAAAACCGAAGGGCAGGGGTCACCAAAAAAATGAAAAATTCGAAAGTCCTAAAAAACGTATTTTGCCGGTTTTAACGACGCCAGTTTGCGTTTATAATATACTTAGTGCGTTTCCAACGCGGTAATGCCTTTTATTTGGCCTAAATAGAAAATTGGAAAAAGTACAAACAGCCATATTTCATCGCTCTAGGACGCGTATTTACCGAATTAGAGCGGTTTGAAGTTTTGTAAGAAACAATTGCTTGTAAAATCTGACTCAGTTGTCCTAGGAACTTCACCAATGGCACAAATGAATGGTTAAGAGTAGTAGATTATGAATCTGAAGTTTAATTAACTTCTAATTACTATTTTAGAAAATATTACCAAAAACCGAAGGGCAGGGGTCACCAAAAAAATGAAAAATTCGAAAGTCCTAAAAAACGTATTTTGCCGGTTTTAACGACGCCAGTTTGCGTTTATAATATACTTAGTGCGTTTCCAACGCGGTAATGCCTTTTATTTGGCCTAAATAGAAAATTGGAAAAAGTACAAACAGCCATATTTCATCGCTCTAGGACGCGTAATTACCGAATTAGAGCGGTTTGAAGTTTTGTAAGAAACAATTGCTTGTAAAATATGACTCAGTTGTCCTAGGAACTTCACCAATGGCGCAAATGAAAGGTTAAGAGTAGTAGATTATGAATCTGAAGTTTAATTAACTTCTAATTACTATTTTAGAAAATATGACCAAAAACCGAAGGGCAGGGGTCACCAAAAAAATGAAAAATTTGAAAGTCCTAAAAAACGTATTTTGCCGGTTTTAACGACGCCAGTTTGCGTTTATAATATACTTAGTGCGTTTCCAACGCGGTAATGCCTTTTATTTGGCCTAAATAGAAAATTGGAAAAAGTACAAACAGCCATATTTCATCGCTCTAGGACGCGTATTTACCGAATTAGAGCGGTTTGAAGTTTTGTAAGAAACAATTGCTTGTAAAATCTGACTCAGTTGTCCTAGGAACTTCACCAATGGCGCAAATGAAAGGTTAAGAGCAGTAGATTATGAATCTGAAGTTTAATTAACTTCTAATTACTATTTTAGAAAATATGACCAAAAACCGAAGGGCAGGGGTCACCAAAAAAATGAAAAATTCGAAAGTCCTAAAAAACGTATTTTGCCGGTTTTAACGACGCCAGTTTGCGTTTATAATATACTTAGTGCGTTTCCAACGCGGTAATGCCTTTTATTTGGCCTAAATAGAAAATTGGAAAAAGTACAAACAGCCATATTTCATCGCTCTAGGACGCGTATTTACCGAATTAGAGCGGTTTGAAGTTTTGTAAGAAACAATTGCTTGTAAAATCTGACTCAGTTGTCCTAGGAACTTCACCAATGGCGCAAATGAAAGGTTAAGAGTAGTAGATTATGAATCTGAAGTTTAATTAACTTCTAATTACTATTTTAGAAAATATGACCAAAAACCGAAGGGCAGGGGTCACCAAAAAAATGAAAAATTCGAAAGTCCTAAAAAACGTATTTTGCCGGTTTTAACGACGCCAGTTTGCGTTTATAATATACTTAGTGCGTTTCCAACGCGGTAATGCCTTTTATTTGGCCTAAATAGAAAATTGGAAAAAGTACAAACATCGCTCTAGGATGCGTATTTACCGAATTAGAGCGGTTTGAAGTTTTGTAAGAAACAATTGCTTGTAAAATCTGACTCAGTTGTCCTAGGAACTTCACCAATGGCACAAATGAAAGGTTAAGAGTAGTAAATTATGAATCTGAAGTTTAATTAACTTCTAATTACTATTTTAGAAAATATGACCAAAAAGCGAAGGGCAGGGGTCACCAAAAAAATGAAAAATTCGAAAGTCCTAAAAAACGTATTTTGCCGGTTTTACCGACGCCAGTTTGCGTTTATAATATACTTAGTGCGTTTCCAACGCGGTAATGCCTTTTATTTGGCCTAAATAGAAAATTGGAAAAAGTACAAACAGCCATATTTCATCGCTCTAGGACGCGTATTTACCGAATTAGAGCGGTTTGAAGTTTTGTAAGAAACAATTGCTTGTAAAATCTGACTCAGTTGTCCTAGGAACTTCACCAATGGCACAAATGAAAGGTTAAGAGTAGTAGATTATGAATCTGAAGTTTAATTAACTTCTAATTACTATTTTAGAAAATATGACCAAAAAGCGAAGGGCAGGGGTCACCAAAAAAATGAAAAATTCGAAAGTCCTAAAAAACGTATTTTGCCGGTTTTACCGACGCCAGTTTGCGTTTATAATATACTTAGTGCGTTTCCAACGCGGTAATGCCTTTTATTTGGCCTAAATAGAAAATTGGAAAAAGTACAAACAGCCATATTTTATCGCTCTAGGACGCGTATTTACCGAATTAGAGCGGTTTGAAGTTTTGTAAGAAACAATTGCTTGTAAAATCTGACTCAGTTGTCCTAGGAACTTCACCAATGGCACAAATGAAAGGTTAAGAGTAGTAGATTATGAATCTGAAGTTTAATTAACTTCTAATTACTATTTTAGAAAATATGACCAAAAACCGAAGGGCAGGGGTCACCAAAAAAATGAAAAATTCGAAAGTCCTAAAAAACGTATTTTGCCGGTTTTACCGACGCCAGTTTGCGTTTATAATATACTTAGTGCGTTTCCAACGCGGTAATGCCTTTTATTTGGCCTAAATAGAAAATTGGAAAAAGTACAAACAGCCATATTTCATCGCTCTAGGACGCGTATTTACCGAATTAGAGCGGTTTGAAGTTTTGTAAGAAACAATTGCTTGTAAAATCTGACTCAGTTGTCCTAGGAACTTCACCAATGGCACAAATGAAAGGTTAAGAGTAGTAGATTATGAATCTGAAGTTTAATTAACTTCTAATTACTATTTTAGAAAATATGACCAAAAACCGAAGGGCAGGGGTCACCAAAAAAATGAAAAATTCGAAAGTCCTAAAAAACGTATTTTGCCGGTTTAAACGACGCCAGTTTGCGTTTATAATATACTTAGTGCGTTTCCAACGCGGTAATGCCTTTTATTTGGCCTAAATAGAAAATTGGAAAAAGTACAAACAGCCATATTTCATCGCTCTAGGACGCGTATTTACCGAATTAGAGCGGTTTGAAGTTTTGTAAGAAACAATTGCTTGTAAAATCTGACTCAGTTGTCCTAGGAACTTCACCAATGGCGCAAATGAAAGGTTAAGAGTAGTAGATTATGAATCTGAAGTTTAATTAACTTCTAATTACTATTTTAGAAAATATGACCAAAAACCGAAGGGCAGGGGTCATCAAAAAAATGAAAAATTCGAAAGTCCTAAAAAACGTATTTTGCCGGTTTTAACGACGCCAGTTTGCGTTTATAATATACTTAGTGCGTTTCCAACGCGGTAATGCCTTTTATTTGGCCTAAATAGAAAATTGGAAAAAGTACAAACAGCCATATTTCATCGCTCTAGGACGCGTATTTACCGAATTAGAGCGGTTTGAAGTTTTGTAAGAAACAATTGCTTGTAAAATCTGACTCAGTTGTCCTAGGAACTTCACCAATGGCACAAATGAAAGGTTAAGAGTAGTAGATTATGAATCTGAAGTTTAATTAACTTCTAATTACTATTTTAGAAAATATGACCAAAAACCGAAGGGCAGGGGTCACCAAAAAAATGAAAAATTCGAAAGTCCTAAAAAACGTATTTTGCCGGTTTTACCGACGCCAGTTTGCGTTTATAATATACTTAGTGCGTTTCCAACGCGGTAATGCCTTTTATTTGGCCTAAATAGAAAATTGGAAAAAGTACAAACAGCCATATTTCATCGCTCTAGGACGCGTATTTACCGAATTAGAGCGGTTTGAAGTTTTGTAAGAAACAATTGCTTGTAAAATCTGACTCAGTTGTCCTAGGAACTTCACCAATGGCACAAATGAAAGGTTAAGAGTAGTTCGAAAGTCCTAAAAAACGTATTTTGCCGGTTTTAACGACGCCAGTTTGCGTTTATAATATACTTAGTGCGTTTCCAACGCGGTAATGCCTTTTATTTGGCCTAAATAGAAAATTGGAAAAAGTACAAACAGCCATATTTCATCGCTCTAGGACGCGTATTTACCGAATTAGAGCGGTTTGAAGTTTTGTAAGAAACAATTGCTTGTAAAATCTGACTCAGTTGTCCTAGGAACTTCACCAATGGCACAAATGAAAGGTTAAGAGTAGTAGATTATGAATCTGAAGTTTAATTAACTTCTAATTACTATTTTAGAAAATATGACCAAAAACCGAAGGGCAGGGGTCACCAAAAAAATGAAAAATTCGAAAGTCCTAAAAAACGTATTTTGCGGTTTTAACGACGCCAGTTTGCGCTTATAATATACTTAGTGCGTTTCCAACGCGGTAATGCCTTTTATTTGGCCTAAATAGAAAATTGGAAAAAGTACAAACAGCCATATTTCATCGCTCTAGGACGCGTATTTACCGAATTGGAGCGGTTTGAAGTTTTGTAAGAAACAATTGCTTGTAAAATCTGACTCAGTTGTCCTAGGAACTTCACCAATGGCGCAAATGAAAGGTTAAGAGTAGTAGATTATGAATCTGAAGTTTAATTAACTTCTAATTACTATTTTAGAAAATATGACCAAAAACCGAAGGGCAGGGGTCATCAAAAAAATGAAAAATTCGAAAGTCCTAAAAAACGTATTTTGCCGGTTTTAACGACGCCAGTTTGCGTTTATAATATACTTAGTGCGTTTCCAACGCGGTAATGCCTTTTATTTGGCCTAAATAGAAAATTGGAAAAAGTACAAACAGCCATATTTCATCGCTCTAGGACGCGTATTTACCGAATTAGAGCGGTTTGAAGTTTTGTAAGAAACAATTGCTTGTAAAATCTGACTCAGTTGTCCTAGGAACTTCACCAATGGCACAAATGAAAGGTTAAGAGTAGTAGATTATGAATCTGAAGTTTAATTAACTTCTAATTACTATTTTAGAAAATATGACCAAAAACCGAAGGGCAGGGGTCACCAAAAAAATGAAAAATTCGAAAGTCCTAAAAAACGTATTTTGCCGGTTTTAACGACGCCAGTTTGCGTTTATAATATACTTAGTGCGTTTCCAACGCGGTAATGCCTTTTATTTGGCCTAAATAGAAAATTGGAAAAAGTACAAACAGCCATATTTCATCGCTCTAGGACGCGTATTTACCGAATTAGAGCGGTTTGAAGTTTTGTAAGAAACAATTGCTTGTAAAATCTGACTCAGTTGTCCTAGGAACTTCACCAATGGCACAAATGAAAGGTTAAGAGTAGTAGATTATGAATCTGAAGTTTAATTAACTTCTAATTACTATTTTAGAAAATATGACCAAAAACCGAAGGGCAGGGGTCACCAAAAAAATGAAAAATTCGAAAGTCCTAAAAAACGTATTTTGCCGGTTTTAACGACGCCAGTTTGCGTTTATAATATACTTAGTGCGTTCACAACGCGGTAATGCCTTTTATTTGGCCTAAATAGAAAATTGGAAAAAGTACAAACAGCCATATTTCATCGCTCTAGGACGCGTATTTACCGAATTAGAGCGGTTTGAAGTTTTGTAAGAAACAATTGCTTGTAAAATCTGACTCAGTTGTCCTAGGAACTTCACCAATGGCACAAATGAAAGGTTAAGAGTAGTAGATTATGAATCTGAAGTTTAATTAACTTCTAATTACTATTTTAGAAAATATGACCAAAAAGCGAAGGGCAGGGGTCACCAAAAAAATGAAAAATTCGAAAGTCCTAAAAAACGTATTTTGCCGGTTTTACCGACGCCAGTTTGCGTTTATAATATACTTAGTGCGTTTCCAACGCGGTAATGCCTTTTATTTGGCCTAAATAGAAAATTGGAAAAAGTACAAACAGCCATATTTCATCGCTCTAGGACGCGTATTTACCGAATTAGAGCGGTTTGAAGTTTTGTAAGAAACAATTGCTTGTAAAATCTGACTCAGTTGTCCTAGGAACTTCACCAATGGCGCAAATGAAAGGTTAAGAGTAGTAGATTATGAATCTGAAGTTTAATTAACTTCTAATTACTATTTTAGAAAATATGACCAAAAACCGAAGGGCAGGGGTCATCAAAAAAATGAAAAATTCGAAAGTCCTAAAAAACGTATTTTGCCGGTTTTAACGACGCCAGTTTGCGTTTATAATATACTTAGTGCGTTTCCAACGCGGTAATGCCTTTTATTTGGCCTAAATAGAAAATTGGAAAAAGTACAAACAGCCATATTTCATCGCTCTAGGACGCGTATTTACCGAATTAGAGCGGTTTGAAGTTTTGTAAGAAACAATTGCTTGTAAAATCTGACTCAGTTGTCCTAGGAACTTCACCAATGGCACAAATGAAAGGTTAAGAGTAGTTCGAAAGTCCTAAAAAACGTATTTTGCCGGTTTTAACGACGCCAGTTTGCGTTTATAATATACTTAGTGCGTTTCCAACGCGGTAATGCCTTTTATTTGGCCTAAATAGAAAATTGGAAAAAGTACAAACAGCCATATTTCATCGCTCTAGGACGCGTATTTACCGAATTAGAGCGGTTTGAAGTTTTGTAAGAAACAATTGCTTGTAAAATCTGACTCAGTTGTCCTAGGAACTTCACCAATGGCACAAATGAAAGGTTAAGAGTAGTAGATTATGAATCTGAAGTTTAATTAACTTCTAATTACTATTTTAGAAAATATGACCAAAAACCGAAGGGCAGGGGTCACCAAAAAAATGAAAAATTCGAAAGTCCTAAAAAACGTATTTTGCGGTTTTAACGACGCCAGTTTGCGCTTATAATATACTTAGTGCGTTTCCAACGCGGTAATGCCTTTTATTTGGCCTAAATAGAAAATTGGAAAAAGTACAAACAGCCATATTTCATCGCTCTAGGACGCGTATTTACCGAATTGGAGCGGTTTGAAGTTTTGTAAGAAACAATTGCTTGTAAAATCTGACTCAGTTGTCCTAGGAACTTCACCAATGGCGCAAATGAAAGGTTAAGAGTAGTAGATTATGAATCTGAAGTTTAATTAACTTCTAATTACTATTTTAGAAAATATGACCAAAAACCGAAGGGCAGGGGTCATCAACAAAATGAAAAATTCGAAAGTCCTAAAAAACGTATTTTGCCGGTTTTAACGACGCCAGTTTGCGTTTATAATATACTTAGTGCGTTTCCAACGCGGTAATGCCTTTTATTTGGCCTAAATAGAAAATTGGAAAAAGTACAAACAGCCATATTTCATCGCTCTAGGACGCGTATTTACCGAATTAGAGCGGTTTGAAGTTTTGTAAGAAACAATTGCTTGTAAAATCTGACTCAGTTGTCCTAGGAACTTCACCAATGGCACAAATGAAAGGTTAAGAGTAGTAGATTATGAATCTGAAGTTTAATTAACTTCTAATTACTATTTTAGAAAATATGACCAAAAACCGAAGGGCAGGGGTCACCAAAAAAATGAAAAATTCGAAAGTCCTAAAAAACGTATTTTGCCGGTTTTAACGACGCCAGTTTGCGTTTATAATATACTTAGTGCGTTTCCAACGCGGTAATGCCTTTTATTTGGCCTAAATAGAAAATTGGAAAAAGTACAAACAGCCATATTTCATCGCTCTAGGACGCGTATTTACCGAATTAGAGCGGTTTGAAGTTTTGTAAGAAACAATTGCTTGTAAAATCTGACTCAGTTGTCCTAGGAACTTCACCAATGGCACAAATGAAAGGTTAAGAGTAGTAGATTATGAATCTGAAGTTTAATTAACTTCTAATTACTATTTTAGAAAATATGACCAAAAACCGAAGGGCAGGGGTCACCAAAAAAATGAAAAATTCGAAAGTCCTAAAAAACGTATTTTGCCGGTTTTAACGACGCCAGTTTGCGTTTATAATATACTTAGTGCGTTTACAACGCGGTAATGCCTTTTATTTGGCCTAAATAGAAAATTGGAAAAAGTACAAACAGCCATATTTCATCGCTCTAGGACGCGTATTTACCGAATTAGAGCGGTTTGAAGTTTTGTAAGAAACAATTGCTTGTAAAATCTGACTCAGTTGTCCTAGGAACTTCACCAATGGCACAAATGAAAGGTTAAGAGTAGTAGATTATGAATCTGAAGTTTAATTAACTTCTAATTACTATTTTAGAAAATATGACCAAAAAGCGAAGGGCAGGGGTCACCAAAAAAATGAAAAATTCGAAAGTCCTAAAAAACGTATTTTGCCGGTTTTACCGACGCCAGTTTGCGTTTATAATATACTTAGTGCGTTTCCAACGCGGTAATGCCTTTTATTTGGCCTAAATAGAAAATTGGAAAAAGTGGAAACAGCCATATTTCATCGCTCTAGGACGCGTATTTACCGAATTAGAGCGGTTTGAAGTTTTGTAAGAAACAATTGCTTGTAAAATCTGACTCAGTTGTCCTAGGAACTTCACCAATGGCGCAAATGAAAGGTTAAGAGCAGTAGATTATGAATCTGAAGTTTAATTAACTTCTAATTACTATTTTAGAAAATATGACCAAAAACCGAAGGGCAGGGGTCACCAAAAAAATGAAAAATTCGAAAGTCCTAAAAAACGTATTTTGCGGTTTTAACGACGCCAGTTTGCGCTTATAATATACTTAGTGCGTTTCCAACGCGGTAATGCCTTTTATTTGGCCTAAATAGAAAATTGGAAAAAGTACAAACAGCCATATTTCATCGCTCTAGGACGCGTATTTACCGAATTAGAGCGGTTTGAAGTTTTGTAAGAAACAATTGCTTGTAAAATCTGACTCAGTTGTCCTAGGAACTTCACCAATGGCACAAATGAAAGGTTAAGAGTAGTAGATTATGAATCTGAAGTTTAATTAACTTCTAATTACTATTTTAGAAAATATGACCAAAAACCGAAGGGCAGGGGTCACCAAAAAAAATGAAAAATTCGAAAGTCCTAAAAAACGTATTTTGCCGGTTTTAACGACGCCAGTTTGCGTTTATAATATACTCAGTGCGTTTCCAACGCGGTAATGCCTTTTATTTGGCCTAAATAGAAAATTGGAAAAAGTACAAACAGCAATATTTCATCGCTCTAGGACGCGTATTTACCGAATTAGAGCGGTTTGAAGTTTTGTAAGAAACAATTGCTTGTAAAATCTGACTCAGTTGTCCTAGGAACTTCACCAATGGCACAAATGAAAGGTTAAGAGTAGTAGATTATGAATCTGAAGTTTAATTAACTTCTAATTACTATTTTAGAAAATATGACCAAAAACCGAAGGGCAGGGGTCACCAAAAAAATGAAAAATTCGAAAGTCCTAAAAAACGTATTTTGCCGGTTTTAACGACGCCAGTTTGCGTTTATAATATACTTAGTGCGTTTCCAACGCGGTAATGCCTTTTATTTGGCCTAAATAGAAAATTGGAAAAAGTACAAACAGCCATATTTCATCGCTCTAGGACGCGTATTTACCGAATTAGAGCGGTTTGAAGTTTTGTAAGAAACAATTGCTTGTAAAATCTGACTCAGTTGTCCTAGGAACTTCACCAATGGCACAAATGAAAGGTTAAGAGCAGTAGATTATGAATCTGAAGTTTAATTAACTTCTAATTACTATTTTAGAAAATATGACCAAAAACCGAAGGGCAGGGGTCACCAAAAAAATGAAAAATTCGAAAGTCCTAAAAAACGTATTTTGCCGGTTTTAACGACGCCAGTTTGCGTTTATAATATACTTAGTGCGTTTCCAACGCGGTAATGCCTTTTATTTGGCCTAAATAGAAAATTGGAAAAAGTACAAACAGCCATATTTCATCGCTCTAGGACGCGTATTTACCGAATTAGAGCGGTTTGAAGTTTTGTAAGAAACAATTGCTTGTAAAATCTGACTCCGTTGTCCTAGGAACTTCACCAATGGCACAAATGAAAGGTTAAGAGCAGTAGATTATGAATCTGAAGTTTAATTAACTTCTAATTACTATTTTAGAAAATATGACCAAAAATCGAAGGGCAGGGGTCACCAAAAAAATGAAAAATTCGAAAGTCCTAAAAAACGTATTTTGCCGGTTTTAACGACGCCAGTTTGCGTTTATAATATACTTAGTGCGTTTCCAACGCGGTAATGCCTTTTATTTGGCCTAAATAGAAAATTGGAAAAAGTACAAACAGCCATATTTCATCGCTCTAGGACGCGTATTTACCGAATTAGAGCGGTTTGAAGTTTTGTAAGAAACAATTGCTTGTAAAATCTGACTCAGTTGTCCTAGGAACTTCACCAATGGCACAAATGAAAGGTTAAGAGTAGTAGATTATGAATCTGAAGTTTAATTAACTTCTAATTACTATTTCAGAAAATATCACCAAAAACCGAAGGGCAGGGGTCACCAAAAAAATGAAAAATTCGAAAGTCCTAAAAAACGTATTTTGCCGGTTTTAACGACGCCAGTTTGCGTTTATAATATACTTAGTGCGTTTCCAACGCGGTAATGCCTTTTATTTGGCCTAAATAGAAAATTGGAAAAAGTACAAACAGCCATATTTCATCGCTCTAGGACGCGTATTTACCGAATTAGAGCGGTTTGAAGTTTTGTAAGAAACAATTGCTTGTAAAATCTGACTCAGTTGTCCTAGGAACTTCACCAATGGCACAAATGAAAGGTTAAGAGTAGTAGATTATGAATCTGAAGTTTAATTAACTTCTAATTACTATTTTAGAAAATATGACCAAAAACCGAAGGGCAGGGGTCACCAAAAAAATGAAAAATTCGAAAGTCCTAAAAAACGTATTTTGCCGGTTTTAACGACGCCAGTTTGCGTTTATAATATACTTAGTGCGTTTCCAACGCGGTAATGCCTTTTATTTGGCCTAAATAGAAAATTGGAAAAAGTACAAACAGCCATATTTCATCGCTCTAGGACGCGTATTTACCGAATTAGAGCGGTTTGAAGTTTTGTAAGAAACAATTGCTTGTAAAATCTGACTCAGTTGTCCTAGGAACTTCACCAATGGCACAAATGAAAGGTTAAGAGTAGTAGATTATGAATCTGAAGTTTAATTAACTTCTAATTACTATTTTAGAAAATATGACCAAAAACCGAAGGGCAGGAGTCACCAAAAAAATTAAAAATTCGAAAGTCCTAAAAAACGTATTTTGCCGGTTTTAACGACGCCAGTTTGCGTTTATAATATACTTAGTGCGTTTCCAACGCGGTAATGCCTTTTATTTGGCCTAAATAGAAAATTGGAAAAAGTACAAACAGCCATATTTCATCGCTCTAGGACGCGTATTTACCGAATTAGAGCGGTTTGAAGTTTTGTAAGAAACAATTGCTTGTAAAATCTGACTCAGTTGTCCTAGGAACTTCACCAATGGCACAAATGAAAGGTTAAGAGTAGTGAAGTTTAATTAACTTCTAATTACTATTTTAGAAAATATGACCAAAAACCGAAGGGCAGGGGTCACCAAAAAAATGAAAAATTCGAAAGTCCTAAAAAACGTATTTTGCCGGTTTTAACGACGCCAGTTTACGTTTATAATATACTTAGTGCGTTTCCAACGCGGTAATGCCTTTTATTTGGCCTAAATAGAAAATTGGAAAAAGTACAAACAGCCATATTTCATCGCTCTAGGACGCGTATTTACCGAATTAGAGCGGTTTGAAGTTTTGTAAGAAACAATTGCTTGTAAAATCTGACTCAGTTGTCCTAGGAACTTCACCAATGGCACAAATGAAAGGTTAAGAGTAGTAGATTATGAATCTGAAGTTCGAAAAAATTCGAAAGTTTAATTAACTTCTAATTACTATTTTAGAAAATATGACCAAAAACCGAAGGGCAGGGGTCACCAAAAAAATGAAAAATTCGAAAGTCCTAAAAAACGTATTTTGCCGGTTTTAACGACGCCAGTTTGCGTTTATAATATACTTAGTGCGTTTCCAACGCGGTAATGCCTTTTATTTGGCCTAAATAGAAAATTGGAAAAAGTACAAACAGCCATATTTCATCGCTCTAGGACGCGTATTTACCGAATTAGAGCGGTTATTTTAGAAACTATGACCAAAAACCGAAGGGCAGGGGTCACCAAAAAAATGAAAAATTCGAAAGTCCTAAAAAACGTATTTTGCCGGTTTTAACGACGCCAGTTTGCGTTTATAATAAACTTAGTGCGTTTCCAACGCGGTAATGCCTTTTATTTGGCCTAAATAGAAAATTGGAAAAAGTACAAACAGCCATATTTCATCGCTCTAGGACGCGTATTTACCGAATTAGAGCGGTTTGAAGTTTTGTAAGAAACAATTGCTTGTAAAATCTGACTCAGTTGTCCTAGGAACTTCACCAATGGCACAAATGAAAGGTTAAGAGTAGTAGATTATGAATCTGAAGTTTAATTAACTTCTAATTACTATTTTAGAAAATATGACCAAAAACCGAAGGGCAGGGGTCACCAAAAAAATGAAAAATTCGAAAGTCCTAAAAAACGTATTTTGCCGGTTTTAACGATGCCAGTTTGCGTTTATAATATACTTAGTGCGTTTCCAACGCGGTAATGCCTTTTATTTGGCCTAAATAGAAAATTGGAAAAAGTACAAACAGCCATATTTCATCGCTCTAGGACGCGTATTTACCGAATTAGAGCGGTTTGAAGTTTTGTAAGAAACAATTGCTTGTAAAATCTGACTCAGTTGTCCTAGGAACTTCACCAATGGCACAAATGAAAGGTTAAGAGTAGTAGATTATGAATCTGAAGTTTAATTAACTTCTAATTACTATTTTAGAAAATATGACCAAAAACCGAAGGGCAGGGGTCACCAAAAAAATGAAAAATTCGAAAGTCCTAAAAAACGTATTTTGCCGGTTTTAACGACGCCAGTTTGCGTTTATAATATACTTAGTGCGTTTCCAACGCGGTAATGCCTTTTATTTGGCCTAAATAGAAAATTGGAAAAAGTACAAACAGCCATATTTCATCGCTCTAGGACGCGTATTTACCGAATTAGAGCGGTTTGAAGTTTTGTAAGAAACAATTGCTTGTAAAATCTGACTCAGTTGTCCTAGGAACTTCACCAATGGCACAAATGAAAGGTTAAGAGTAGTAGATTATGAATCTGAAGTTTAATTAACTTCTAATTACTATTTTAGAAAATATGACCAAAAACCGAAGGGCAGGGGTCACCAAAAAAATGAAAAATTCGAAAGTCCTAAAAAACGTATTTTGCCGGTTTTAACGACGCCAGTTTGCGTTTATAATATACTTAGTGCGTTTCCAACGCGGTAATGCCTTTTATTTGGCCTAAATAGAAAATTGGAAAAAGTACAAACAGCCATATTTCATCGCTCTAGGACGCGTATTTACCGAATTAGAGCGGTTTGAAGTTTTGTAAGAAACAATTGCTTGTAAAATCTGACTCCGTTGTCCTAGGAACTTCACCAATGGCACAAATGAAAGGTTAAGAGTAGTAGATTATGAATCTGAAGTTTAATTAACTTCTAATTACTATTTTAGAAAATATGACCAAAAACCGAAGGGCAGGGGTCACCAAAAAAATGAAAAATTCGAAAGTCCTAAAAAACGTATTTGGCCGGTTTTAATGACGCCAGTTTGCGTTTATAATATACTTAGTGCGTTTCCAACGCGGTAATGCCTTTTTTTTGGCCTAAATAGAAAATTGGAAAAAGTACAAACAGCCATATTTCATCGCTCTAGGACGCGTATTTACCGAATTAGAGCGGTTTGAAGTTTTGTAAGAAACAATTGCTTGTAAAATCTGACTCAGTTGTCCTAGGAACTTCACCAATGGCACAAATGAAAGGTTAAGAGTAGTAGATTATGAATCTGAAGTTTAATTAACTTCTAATTACTATTTTAGAAAATATGACCAAAAACCGAAGGGCAGGGATCACCAAAAAAATGAAAAATTCGAAAGACCTAAAAAACGTATTTTGCCGGTTTTAACGACACCAGTTTGCGTTTATAATATACTTAGTGCGTTTCCAACGCGGTAATGCGTTTTATTTAGCCTAAATAGAAAATTGGAAAAAGTTCAAACTGCCATATTTCATCGCTCTAGGACGCGTATTTACCGAATTAGAGCGGTTTGAAGTTTTGTAAGAAACAATTGCTTGTAAAATCTGACTCAGTTGTCCTAGGAACTTCACCAATGGCACAAATGAAAGGTTAAGAGTAGTAGATTATGAATCTGAAGTTTAATTAAATTCTAATTACTATTTTAGAAAATATGACCAAAAACCGAAGGGCAGGGGTCACCAAAAAAATGAAAAATTCGAAAGTCCTAAAAAACGTATTTTGCCGGTTTTAACGACGCCAGTTTGCGTTTATAATATACTTAGTGCGTTTCCAACGCGGTAATGCCTTTTATTTGGCCTAAATAGAAAATTGGAAAAAGTACAAACAGCCATATTTCATCGCTCTAGGACGCGTATTTACCGAATTAGAGCGGTTTGAAGTTTTGTAAGAAACAATTGCTTGTAAAATCTGACTCAGTTGTCCTAGGAACTTCACCAATGGCACAAATGAAAGGTTAAGAGTAGTAGATTATGAATCTGAAGTTTAATTAACTTCTAATTACTATTTTAGAAAATATGACCAAAAACCGAAGGGCAGGGGTCACCAAAAAAATGAAAAATTCGAAAGTCCTAAAAAACGTATTTTGCCGGTTTTAACGACGCCAGTTTGCGTTTATAATATACTTAGTGCGTTTCCAACGCGGTAATGACTTTTATTTGGCCTAAATAGAAAATTGGAAAAAGTACAAACAGCCATATTTCATCGCTCTAGGACGCGTATTTACCGAATTAGAGCGGTTTGAAGTTTTGTAAGAAACAATTGCTTGTAAAATCTGACTCCGTTGTCCTAGGAACTTCACCAATGGCACAAATGAAAGGTTAAGAGTAGTAGATTATGAATCTGAAGTTTAATTAACTTCTTATTACTATTTTAGAAAATATGACCAAAAACCGAAGGGCAGGGGTCACCAAAAAAATGAAAAATTCGAAAGTCCTAAAAAACGTATTTTGCCGGTTTTAACGACGCCAGTTTGCGTTTATAATATACTTAGTGCGTTTCCAACGCGGTAATGCCTTTTATTTGGCCTAAATAGAAAATTGGAAAAAGTACAAACAGCCATATTTCATCGCTCTAGGACGCGTATTTACCGAATTAGAGCGGTTTGAAGTTTTGTAAGAAACAATTGCTTGTAAAATCTGACTCAGTTGTCCTAGGAACTTCACCAATGGCACAAATGAAAGGTTAAGAGTAGTAGATTATGAATCTGAAGTTTAATTAACTTCTAATTACTATTTTAGAAAATATGACCAAAAACCGAAGGGCAGGGGTCACCAAAAAAATGAAAAATTCGAAAGTCCTAAAAAACGTATTTTGCCGGTTTTAACGACGCCAGTTTGCGTTTATAATATACTTAGTGCGTTTCCAACGCGGTAATGCCTTTTATTTGGCCTAAATAGAAAATTGGAAAAAGTACAAACAGCCATATTTCATCGCTCTAGGACGCGTATTTACCGAATTAGAGCGGTTTGAAGTTTTGTAAGAAACAATTGCTTGTAAAATCTGACTCAGTTGTCCTAGGAACTTCACCAATGGCACAATTGAAAGGTTAAGAGTAGTAGATTATGAATCTGAAGTTTAATTAACTTCTAATTACTATTTTAGAAAATATGACCAAAAACCGAAGGGCAGGGGTCACCAAAAAAATGAAAAATTCGAAAGTCCTAAAAAACGTATTTTGCCGGTTTTAACGATGCCAGTTTGCGTTTATAATATACTTAGTGCGTTTCCAACGCGGTAATGCCTTTTATTTGGCCTAAATAGAAAATTGGAAAAAGTACAAACAGCCATATTTCATCGCTCTAGGACGCGTATTTACCGAATTAGAGCGGTTTGAAGTTTTGTAAGAAACAATTGCTTGTAAAATCTGACTCAGTTGTCCTAGGAACTTCACCAATGGCACAAATGAAAGGTTAAGAGTAGTAGATTATGAATCTGAAGTTTAATTAACTTCTAATTACTATTTTAGAAAATATGACCAAAAACCGAAGGGCAGGGGTCACCAAAAAAATGAAAAATTCGAAAGTCCTAAAAAACGTATTTTGCCGGTTTTAACGACGCCAGTTTGCGTTTATAATATACTTAGTGCGTTTCCAACGCGGTAATGCCTTTTATTTGGCCTAAATAGAAAATTGGAAAAAGTACAAACAGCCATATTTCATCGCTCTAGGACGCGTATTTACCGAATTAGAGCGGTTTGAAGTTTTGTAAGAAACAATTGCTTGTAAAATCTGACTCAGTTGTCCTAGGAACTTCACCAATGGCACAAATGAAAGGTTAAGAGTAGTAGATTATGAATCTGAAGTTTAATTAACTTCTAATTACTATTTTAGAAAATATGACCAAAAACCGAAGGGCAGGGGTCACCAAAAAAATGAAAAATTCGAAAGTCCTAAAAAACGTATTTTGCCGGTTTTAACGACGCCAGTTTGCGTTTATAATATACTTAGTGCGTTTCCAACGCGGTAATGCCTTTTATTTGGCCTAAATAGAAAATTGGAAAAAGTACAAACAGCCATATTTCATCGCTCTAGGACGCGTATTTACCGAATTAGAGCGGTTTGAAGTTTTGTAAGAAACAATTGCTTGTAAAATCTGACTCAGTTGTCCTAGGAACTTCACCAATGGCACAAATGAAAGGTTAAGAGTAGTAGATTATGAATCTGAAGTTTAATTAACTTCTAATTACTATTTTAGAAAATATGACCAAAAACCGAAGGGCAGGGGTCACCAAAAAAATGAAAAATTCGAAAGTCCTAAAAAACGTATTTTGCCGGTTTTAACGACGCCAGTTTGCGTTTATAATATACTTAGTGCGTTTCCAACGCGGTAATGCCTTTTATTTGGCCTAAATAGAAAATTGGAAAAAGTACAAACAGCCATATTTCATCGCTCTAGGACGCGTATTTACCGAATTAGAGCGGTTTGAAGTTTTGTAAGAAACAATTGCTTGTAAAATCTGACTCAGTTGTCCTAGGAACTTCACCAATGGCGCAAATGAAAGGTTAAGAGCAGTAGATTATGAATCTGAAGTTTAATTAACTTCTAATTACTATTTTAGAAAATATGACCAAAAACCGAAGGGCAGGGGTCACCAAAAAAATGAAAAATTCGAAAGTCCTAAAAAACGTATTTTGCCGGTTTTAACGACGCCAGTTTGCGTTTATAATATACTTAGTGCGTTTCCAACGCGGTAATGCCTTTTATTTGGCCTAAATAGAAAATTGGAAAAAGTACAAACAGCCATATTTCATCGCTCTAGGACGCGTATTTACCGAATTAGAGCGGTTTGAAGTTTTGTAAGAAACAATTGCTTGTAAAATCTGACTCAGTTGTCCTAGGAACTTCACCAATGGCACAAATGAAAGGTTAAGAGTAGTAGATTATGAATCTGAAGTTTAATTAACTTCTAATTACTATTTTAGAAAATATGACCAAAAACCGAAGGGCAGGGGTCACCAAAAAAATGAAAAATTCGAAAGTCCTAAAAAACGTATTTTGCCGGTTTTAACGATGCCAGTTTGCGTTTATAATATACTTAGTGCGTTTCCAACGCGGTAATGCCTTTTTTTTGGCCTAAATAGAAAATTGGAAAAAGTACAAACAGCCATATTTCATCGCTCTAGGACGCGTATTTACCGAATTAGAGCGGTTTGAAGTTTTGTAAGAAACAATTGCTTGTAAAATCTGACTCAGTTGTCCTAGGAACTTCACCAATGGCACAAATGAAAGGTTAAGAGTAGTAGATTATGAATCTGAAGTTTAATTAACTTCTAATTACTATTTTAGAAAATATGACCAAAAACCGAAGGGCAGGGGTCACCAAAAAAATGAAAAATTCGAAAGTCCTAAAAAACGTATTTTGCCGGTTTTAACGACGCCAGTTTGCGTTTATAATATACTTAGTGCGTTTCCAACGCGGTAATGCCTTTTATTTGGCCTAAATAGAAAATTGGAAAAAGTACAAACAGCCATATTTCATCGCTCTAGGACGCGTATTTACCGAATTAGAGCGGTTTGAAGTTTTGTAAGAAACAATTGCTTGTAAAATCTGACTCAGTTGTCCTAGGAACTTCACCAATGGCACAAATGAAAGGTTAAGAGTAGTAGATTATGAATCTGAAGTTTAATTAACTTCTAATTACTGTTTTAGAAAATATGACCAAAAACCGAAGGGCAGGGGTCACCAAAAAAATGAAAAATTCGAAAGTCCTAAAAAACGTATTTTGCCGGTTTTAACGACGCCAGTTTGCGTTTATAATATACTTAGTGCGTTTCCAACGCGGTAATGCCTTTTATTTGGCCTAAATAGAAAATTGGAAAAAGTACAAACAGCCATATTTCATCGCTCTAGGACGCGTATTTACCGAATTAGAGCGGTTTGAAGTTTTGTAAGAAACAATTGCTTGTAAAATCTGACTCAGTTGTCCTAGGAACTTCACCAATGGCGCAAATGAAAGGTTAAGAGTAGTGAAGTTTAATTAACTTCTAATTACTATTTTAGAAAATATGACCAAAAACCGAAGGGCAGGGGTCACCAAAAAAATGAAAAATTCGAAAGTCCTAAAAAACGTATTTTGCCGGTTTTAACGACGCCAGTTTGCGTTTATAATATACTTAGTGCGTTTCCAACGCGGTAATGCCTTTTATTTGGCCTAAATAGAAAATTGGAAAAAGTACAAACAGCCATATTTCATCGCTCTAGGACGCGTATTTACCGAATTAGAGCGGTTTGAAGTTTTGTAAGAAACAATTGCTTGTAAAATCTGACTCAGTTGTCCTAGGAACTTCACCAATGGCACAAATGAAAGGTTAAGAGTAGTAGATTATGAATCTGAAGTTCGAAAAAATTCGAAAGTTTAATTAACTTCTAATTACTATTTTAGAAAATATGACCAAAAACCGAAGGGCAGGGGTCACCAAAAAAATGAAAAATTCGAAAGTCCTAAAAAACGTATTTTGCCGGTTTTAACGACGCCAGTTTGCGTTTATAATATACTTAGTGCGTTTCCAACGCGGTAATGCCTTTTATTTGGCCTAAATAGAAAATTGGAAAAAGTACAAACAGCCATATTTCATCGCTCTAGGACGCGTATTTACCGAATTAGAGCGGTTTGAAGTTTTGTAAGAAACAATTGCTTGTAAAATCTGACTCAGTTGTCCTAGGAACTTCACCAATGGCACAAATGAAAGATTAAGAGTAGTAGATTATGAATCTGAAGTTTAATTAACTTCTAATTACTATTTTAGAAAATATGACCAAAAACCGAAGGGCAGGGGTCACCAAAAAAATGAAAAATTCGAAAGTCCTAAAAAACGTATTTTGCCGGTTTTAACGACGCCAGTTTGCGTTTATAATATACTTAGTGCGTTTCCAACGCGGTAATGCCTTTTATTTGGCCTAAATAGAAAATTGGAAAAAGTACAAACAGCCATATTTCATCGCTCTAGGACGCGTATTTACCGAATTAGAGCGGTTTGAAGTTTTGTAAGAAACAATTGCTTGTAAAATCTGACTCAGTTGTCCTAGGAACTTCACCAATGGCACAAATGAAAGGTTAAGAGTAGTAGATTATGAATCTGAAGTTTAATTAACTTCTAATTACTATTTTAGAAAATATGACCAAAAACCGAAGGGCAGGGGTCACCAAAAAAATGAAAAATTCGAAAGTCCTAAAGAACGTATTTTGCCGGTTTTAACGACGCCAGTTTGCGTTTATAATATACTTAGTGCGTTTCCAACGCGGTAATGCCTTTTATTTGGCCTAAATAGAAAATTGGAAAAAGTACAAACAGCCATATTTCATCGCTCTAGGACGCGTATTTACCGAATTAGAGCGGTTTGAAGTTTTGTAAGAAACAATTGCTTGTAAAATCTGACTCAGTTGTCCTAGGAACTTCACCAATGGCACAAATGAAAGGTTAAGAGTAGTAGATTATGAATCTGAAGTTTAATTAACTTCTAATTACTATTTTAGAAAATATGACCAAAAACCGAAGGGCAGGGGTCACCAAAAAAATGAAAAATTCGAAAGTCCTAAAAAACGTATTTTGCCGGTTTTAACGACGCCAGTTTGCGTTTATAATATACTTAGTGCGTTTCCAACGCGGTAATGCCTTTTATTTGGCCTAAATAGAAAATTGGAAAAAGTACAAACAGCCATATTTCATCGCTCTAGGACGCGTATTTACCGAATTAGAGCGGTTTGAAGTTTTGTAAGAAACAATTGCTTGTAAAATCTGACTCAGTTGTCCTAGGAACTTCACCAATGGCACAAATGAAAGGTTAAGAGTAGTAGATTATGAATCTGAAGTTCGAAAAAATTCGAAAGTTTAATTAACTTCTAATTACTATTTTAGAAAATATGACCAAAAACCGAAGGGCAGGGGTCACCAAAAAAATGAAAAATTCGAAAGACCTAAAAAACGTATTTTGCCGGTTTTAACGACGCCAGTTTGCGTTTATAATATACTTAGTGCGTTTCCAACGCGGTAATGCCTTTTATTTGGCCTAAATAGAAAATTGGAAAAAGTACAAACAGCCATATTTCATCGCTCTAGGACGCGTATTTACCGAATTAGAGCGGTTTGAAGTTTTGTAAGAAACAATTGCTTGTAAAATCTGACTCAGTTGTCCTAGGAACTTCACCAATGGCACAAATGAAAGGTTAAGAGTAGTAGATTATGAATCTGAAGTTTAATTAACTTCTAATTACTATTTTAGAAAATATGACCAAAAACCGAAGGGCAGGGGTCACCAAAAAAATGAAAAATTCGAAAGTCCTAAAAAACGTATTTTGCCGGTTTTAACGACGCCAGTTTGCGTTTATAATATACTTAGTGCGTTTCCAACGCGGTAATGCCTTTTATTTGGCCTAAATAGAAAATTGGAAAAAGTACAAACAGCCATATTTCATCGCTCTAGGACGCGTATTTACCGAATTAGAGCGGTTTGAAGTTTTGTAAGAAACAATTGCTTGTAAAATCTGACTCAGTTGTCCTAGGAACTTCACCAATGGCACAAATGAAAGGTTAAGAGTAGTAGATTATGAATCTGAAGTTTAATTAACTTCTAATTACTATTTTAGAAAATATGACCAAAAACCGAAGGGCAGGGGTCACCAAAAAAATGAAAAATTCGAAAGTCCTAAAAAACGTATTTTGCCGGTTTTAACGATGCCAGTTTGCGTTTATAATATACTTAGTGCGTTTCCAACGCGGTAATGCCTTTTATTTGGCCTAAATAGAAAATTGGAAAAAGTACAAACAGCCATATTTCATCGATCTAGGACGCGTATTTACCGAATTAGAGCGGTTTGAAGTTTTGTAAGAAACAATTGCTTGTAAAATCTGACTCAGTTGTCCTAGGAACTTCACCAATGGCACAAATGAAAGGTTAAGAGTAGTAGATTATGAATCTGAAGTTTAATTAACTTCTAATTACTATTTTAGAAAATATGACCAAAAACCGAAGGGCAGGGGTCACCAAAAAAATGAAAAATTCGAAAGTCCTAAAAAACGTATTTTGCCGGTTTTAACGACGCCAGTTTGCGTTTATAATATACTTAGTGCGTTTCCAACGCGGTAATGCCTTTTATTTGGCCTAAATAGAAAATTGGAAAAAGTACAAACAGCCATATTTCATCGCTCTAGGACGCGTATTTACCGAATTAGAGCGGTTTGAAGTTTTGTAAGAAACAATTGCTTGTAAAATCTGACTCAGTTGTCCTAGGAACTTCACCAATGGCACAAATGAAAGGTTAAGAGTAGTAGATTATGAATCTGAAGTTTAATTAACTTCTAATTACTATTTTAGAAAATATGACCAAAAACCGAAGGGCAGGAGTCACCAAAAAAATGAAAAATTCGAAAGTCCTAAAAAACGTATTTTGCCGGTTTTAACGATGCCAGTTTGCGTTTATAATATACTTAGTGCGTTTCCAACGCGGTAATGCCTTTTATTTGGCCTAAATAGAAAATTGGAAAAAGTACAAACAGCCATATTTCATCGATCTAGGACGCGTTTTTACCGAATTAGAGCGGTTTGAAGTTTTGTAAGAAACAATTGCTTGTAAAATCTGACTCAGTTGTCCTAGGAACTTCACCAATGGCACAAATGAAAGGTTAAGAGTAGTAGATTATGAATCTGAAGTTTAATTAACTTCTAATTACTATTTTAGAAAATATGACCAAAAACCGAAGGGCAGGGGTCACCAAAAAAATGAAAAATTCGAAAGTCCTAAAAAACGTATTTTGCCGGTTTTAACGACGCCAGTTTGCGTTTATAATATACTTAGTGCGTTTCCAACGCGGTAATGCCTTTTATTTGGCCTAAATAGAAAATTGGCAAAAGTACAAACAGCCATATTTCATCGCTCTAGGACGCGTATTTACCGAATTAGAGCGGTTTGAAGTTTTGTAAGAAACAATTGCTTGTAAAATCTGACTCCGTTGTCCTAGGAACTTCACCAATGGCACAAATGAAAGGTTAAGAGCAGTAGATTATGAATCTGAAGTTTAATTAACTTCTAATTACTATTTTAGAAAATATGACCAAAAACCGAAGGGCAGGGGTCACCAAAAAAATGAAAAATTCGAAAGTCCTAAAAAACGTATTTTGCCGGTTTTAACGACGCCAGTTTGCGTTTATAATATACTTAGTGCGTTTCCAACGCGGTAATGCCTTTTATTTGGCCTAAATAGAAAATTGGAAAAAGTACAAACAGCCATATTTCATCGCTCTAGGACGCGTATTTACCGAATTAGAGCGGTTTGAAGTTTTGTAAGAAACAATTGCTTGTAAAATCTGACTCAGTTGTCCTAGGAACTTCACCAATGGCACAAATGAAAGGTTAAGAGTAGTAGATTATGAATCTGAAGTTTAATTAACTTCTAATTACTATTTTAGAAAATATGACCAAAAACCGAAGAGCAGGGGTCACCAAAAAAATGAAAAATTCGAAAGTCCTAAAAAACGTATTTTGCCGGTTTTAACGACGCCAGTTTGCGTTTATAATATACTTAGTGCGTTTCCAACGCGGTAATGCCTTTTTTTTGGCCTAAATAGAAAATTGGAAAAAGTACAAACAGCCATATTTCATCGCTCTAGGACGCGTATTTACCGAATTAGAGCGGTTTGAAGTTTTGTAAGAAACAATTGCTTGTAAAATCTGACTCAGTTGTCCTAGGAACTTCACCAATGGCACAAATGAAAGGTTAAGAGTAGTAGATTATGAATCTGAAGTTTAATTAACTTCTAATTACTATTTTAGAAAATATGACCAAAAACCGAAGGGCAGGGGTCACCAAAAAAATGAAAAATTCGAAAGTCCTAAAAAACGTATTTTGCCGGTTTTAACGACGCCAGTTTGCGTTTATAATATACTTAGTGCGTTTCCAACGCGGTAATGCCTTTTATTTGGCCTAAATAGAAAATTGGAAAAAGTACAAACAGCCATATTTCATCGCTCTAGGACGCGTATTTACCGAATTAGAGCGGTTTGAAGTTTTGTAAGAAACAATTGCTTGTAAAATCTGACTCAGTTGTCCTAGGAACTTCACCAATGGCAAAAATGAAAGGTTAAGAGTAGTAGATTATGAATCTGAAGTTCGAAAAAATTCGAAAGTTTAATTAACTTCTAATTACTATTTTAGAAAATATGACCAAAAACCGAAGGGCAGGGGTCACCAAAAAAATGAAAAATTCGAAAGTCCTAAAAAACGTATTTTGCCGGTTTTAACGACGCCAGTTTGCGTTTATAATATACTTAGTGCGTTTCCAACGCGGTAATGCCTTTAATTTGGCCTAAATAGAAAATTGGAAAAAGTACAAACAGCCATATTTCATCGCTCTAGGACGCGTATTTACCGAATTAGAGCGGTTTGAAGTTTTGTAAGAAACAATTGCTTGTAAAATCTGACTCAGTTGTCCTAGGAACTTCACCAATGGCACAAATGAAAGGTTAAGAGTAGTAGATTATGAATCTGAAGTTTAATTAACTTCTAATTACTATTTTAGAAAATATGACCAAAAACCGAAGGGCAGGGGTCACCAAAAAAATGAAAAATTCGAAAGTCCTAAAAAACGTATTTTGCCGGTTTTAACGACGCCAGTTTGCGTTTATAATATACTTAGTGCGTTTCCAACGCGGTAATGCCTTTTATTTGGCCTAAATAGAAAATTGGAAAAAGTACAAACAGCCATATTTCATCGCTCTAGGACGCGTATTTACCGAATTAGAGCGGTTTGAAGTTTTGTAAGAAACAATTGCTTGTAAAATCTGACTCAGTTGTCCTAGGAACTTCACCAATGGCACAAATGAAAGGTTAAGAGTAGTAGATTATGAATCTGAAGTTTAATTAACTTCTAATTACTATTTTAGAAAATATGACCAAAAACCGAAGGGCAGGGGTCACCAAAAAAATGAAAAATTCGAAAGTCCTAAAAAACGTATTTTGCCGGTTTTAACGACGCCAGTTTGCGTTTATAATATACTTAGTGCGTTTCCAACGCGGTAATGCCTTTTATTTGGCCTAAATAGAAAATTGGAAAAAGTACAAACAGCCATATTTCATCGCTCTAGGACGCGTATTTACCGAATTAGAGCGGTTTGAAGTTTTGTAAGAAACAATTACTTGTAAAATCTGACTCAGTTGTCCTAGGAACTTCACCAATGCCACAAATGAAAGGTTAAGAGTAGTAGATTATGAATCTGAAGTTTAATTAACTTCTAATTACTATTTTAGAAAATATGACCAAAAACCGAAGGGCAGGGGTCACCAAAAAAATGAAAAATTCGAAAGTCCTAAAAAACGTATTTTGCCGGTTTTAACGACGCCAGTTTGCGTTTATAATATACTTAGTGCGTTTCCAACGCGGTAATGCCTTTTATTTGGCCTAAATAGAAAATTGGAAAAAGTACAAACAGCCATATTTCATCGCTCTAGGACGCGTATTTACCGAATTAGAGCGGTTTGAAGTTTTGTAAGAAACAATTGCTTGTAAAATCTGACTCAGTTGTCCTAGGAACTTCACCAATGGCACAAATGAAAGGTTAAGAGTAGTAGATTATGAATCTGAAGTTTAATTAACTTCTAATTACTATTTTAGAAAATGTGACCAAAAACCGAAGGGCAGGGGTCACCAAAAAAATGAAAAATTCGAAAGTCCTAAAAAACGTATTTTGCCGGTTTTAACGACGCCAGTTTGCGTTTATAATATACTTAGTGCGTTTCCAACGCGGTAATGCCTTTTATTTGGCCTAAATAGAAAATTGGAAAAAGTACAAACAGCCATATTTCATCGCTCTAGGACGCGTATTTACCGAATTAGAGCGGTTTGAAGTTTTGTAAGAAACAATTGCTTGTAAAATCTGACTCAGTTGTCCTAGGAACTTCACCAATGGCAAAAATGAAAGGTTAAGAGTAGTAGATTATGAATCTGAAGTTCGAAAAAATTCGAAAGTTTAATTAACTTCTAATTACTATTTTAGAAAATATGACCAAAAACCGAAGGGCAGGGGTCACCAAAAAAATGAAAAATTCGAAAGTCCTAAAAAACGTATTTTGCCGGTTTTAACGACGCCAGTTTGCGTTTATAATATACTTAGTGCGTTTCCAACGCGGTAATGCCTTTTATTTGGCCTAAATAGAAAATTGGAAAAAGTACAAACAGCCATATTTCATCGCTCTAGGACGCGTATTTACCGAATTAGAGCGGTTTGAAGTTTTGTAAGAAACAATTGCTTGTAAAATCTGACTCAGTTGTCCTAGGAACTTCACCAATGGCACAAATGAAAGGTTAAGAGTAGTAGATTATGAATCTGAAGTTTAATTAACTTCTAATTACTATTTTAGAAAATATGACCAAAAACCGAAGGGCAGGGGTCACCAAAAAAATGAAAAATTCGAAAGTCCTAAAAAACGTATTTTGCCGGTTTTAACGACGCCAGTTTGCGTTTATAATATACTTAGTGCGTTTCCAACGCGGTAATGCCTTTTATTTGGCCTAAATAGAAAATTGGAAAAAGTACAAACAGCCATATTTCATCGCTCTAGGACGCGTATTTACCGAATTAGAGCGGTTTGAAGTTTTGTAAGAAACAATTGCTTGTAAAATCTGACTCAGTTGTCCTAGGAACTTCACCAATGGCACAAATGAAAGGTTAAGAGTAGTAGATTATGAATCTGAAGTTTAATTAACTTCTAATTACTATTTTAGAAAATGTGACCAAAAACCGAAGGGCAGGGGTCACCAAAAAAATGAAAAATTCGAAAGTCCTAAAAAACGTATTTTGCCGGTTTTAACGACGCCAGTTTGCGTTTATAATATACTTAGTGCGTTTCCAACGCGGTAATGCCTTTTATTTGGCCTAAATAGAAAATTGGAAAAAGTACAAACAGCCATATTTCATCGCTCTAGGACGCGTATTTAGCGAATTAGAGCGGTTTGAAGTTTTGTAAGAAACAATTGCTTGTAAAATCTGACTCAGTTGTCCTAGGAACTTCACCAATGGCGCAAATGAAAGGTTAAGAGCAGTAGATTATCAATCTGAAGTTTAATTAACTTCTAATTACTATTTTAGAAAATATGACCAAAAACCGAAGGGCAGGGGTCACCAAAAAAATGAAAAATTCGAAAGTCCTAAAAAACGTATTTTGCCGGTTTTAACGACGCCAGTTTGCGTTTATAATATACTTAGTGCGTTTCCAACGCGGTAATGCCTTTTATTTGGCCTAAATAGAAAATTGGAAAAAGTACAAACAGCCATATTTCATCGCTCTAGGACGCGTATTTACCGAATTAGAGCGGTTTGAAGTTTTGTAAGAAACAATTGCTTGTAAAATCTGACTCAGTTGTCCTAGGAACTTCACCAATGGCACAAATGAAAGGTTAAGAGTAGTAGATTATGAATCTGAAGTTTAATTAACTTCTAATTACTATTTTAGAAAATGTGACCAAAAACCGAAGGGCAGGGGTCACCAAAAAAATGAAAAATTCGAAAGTCCTAAAAAACGTATTTTGCCGGTTTTAACGACGCCAGTTTGCGTTTATAATATACTTAGTGCGTTTCCAACGCGGTAATGCCTTTTATTTGGCCTAAATAGAAAATTGGAAAAAGTACAAACAGCCATATTTCATCGCTCTAGGACGCGTATTTACCGAATTAGAACGGTTTGAAGTTTTGTAAGAAACAATTGCTTGTAAAATCTGACTCAGTTGTCCTAGGAACTTCACCAATGGCACAAATGAAAGGTTAAGAGTAGTAGATTATGAATCTGAAGTTTAATTAACTTCTAATTACTATTTTAGAAAATGTGACCAAAAACCGAAGGGCAGGGGTCACCAAAAAAATGAAAAATTCGAAAGTCTTAAAAAACGTATTTTGCGGTTTTAACGACGCCAGTTTGTGTTTATAATATACTTAGTGCGTTTCCAACGCGGTAATGCCTTTTATTTGGCCTAAATAGAAAATTGGAAAAAGTACAAACAGCCATATTTCATCGCTCTAGGACGCGTATTTACCGAATTAGAGCGGTTTGAAGTTTTGTAAGAAACAATTGCTTGTAAAATCTGACTCAGTTGTCCTAGGAACTTCACCAATGGCACAAATGAAAGGTTAAGAGTAGTAGATTATGAATCTGAAGTTTAATTAACTTCTAATTACTATTTTAGAAAATATGACCAAAAACCGAAGGGCAGGGGTCACCAAAAAAATGAAAAATTCGAAAGTCCTAAAGAACGTATTTTGCCGGTTTTAACGACGCCAGTTTGCGTTTATAATATACTTAGTGCGTTTCCAACGCGGTAATGCCTTTTATTTGGCCTAAATAGAAAATTGGAAAAAGTACAAACAGCCATATTTCATCGCTCTAGGACGCGTATTTACCGAATTAGAGCGGTTTGAAGTTTTGTAAGAAACAATTGCTTGTAAAATCTGACTCAGTTGTCCTAGGAACTTCACCAATGGCACAAATGAAAGGTTAAGAGTAGTAGATTATGAATCTGAAGTTTAATTAACTTCTAATTACTATTTTAGAAAATATGACCAAAAACCGAAGGGCAGGGGTCACCAAAAAAATGAAAAATTCGAAAGTCCTAAAAAACGTATTTTGCCGGTTTTAACGACGCCAGTTTGCGTTTATAATATACTTAGTGCGTTTCCAACGCGGTAATGCCTTTTATTTGGCCTAAATAGAAAATTGGAAAAAGTACAAACAGCCATATTTCATCGCTCTAGGACGCGTATTTACCGAATTAGAGCGGTTTGAAGTTTTGTAAGAAACAATTGCTTGTAAAATCTGACTCAGTTGTCCTAGGAACTTCACCAATGGCACAAATGAAAGGTTAAGAGTAGTAGATTATGAATCTGAAGTTTAATTAACTTCTAATTACTATTTTAGAAAATATGACCAAAAACCGAAGGGCAGGGGTCACCAAAAAAATGAAAAATTCGAAAGTCTTAAAAAACGTATTTTGCGGTTTTAACGACGCCAGTTTGTGTTTATAATATACTTAGTGCGTTTCCAACGCGGTAATGCCTTTTATTTGGCCTAAATAGAAAATTGGAAAAAGTACAAACAGCCATATTTCATCGCTCTAGGACGCGTATTTACCGAATTAGAGCGGTTTGAAGTTTTGTAAGAAACAATTGCTTGTAAAATCTGACTCAGTTGTCCTAGGAACTTCACCAATGGCACAAATGAAAGGTTAAGAGTAGTAGATTATGAATCTGAAGTTTAATTAACTTCTAATTACTATTTTAGAAAATATGACCAAAAACCGAAGGGCAGGGGTCACCAAAAAAAATGAAAAATTCGAAAGTCCTAAAAAACGTATTTTGCCGGTTTTAACGACGCCAGTTTGCGTTTATAATATACTTAGTGCGTTTCCAACGCGGTAATGCCTTTTATTTGGCCTAAATAGAAAATTGGAAAAAGTACAAACAGCCATATTTCATCGCTCTAGGACGCGTATTTACCGAATTAGAGCGGTTTGAAGTTTTGTAAGAAACAATTGCTTGTAAAATCTGACTCAGTTGTCCTAGGAACTTCACCAATGGCACAAATGAAAGGTTAAGAGTAGTAGATTATGAATCTGAAGTTTAATTAACTTCTAATTACTATTTTAGAAAATATGACCAAAAACCGAAGGGCAGGGGTCACCAAAAAAATGAAAAATTCGAAAGTCCTAAAGAACGTATTTTTCCGGTTTTAACGACGCCAGTTTGCGTTTATAATATACTTAGTGCGTTTCCAACGCGGTAATGCCTTTTATTTGGCCTAAATAGAAAATTGGAAAAAGTACAAACAGCCATATTTTATCGCTCTAGGACGCGTATTTACCGAATTAGAGCGGTTTGAAGTTTTGTAAGAAACAATTGCTTGTAAAATCTGACTCAGTTGTCCTAGGAACTTCACCAATGGCACAAATGAAAGGTTAAGAGTAGTAGATTATGAATCTGAAGTTTAATTAACTTCTAATTACTATTTTAGAAAATATGACCAAAAACCGAAGGGCAGGGGTCACCAAAAAAATGAAAAATTCGAAAGTCCTAAAAAACGTATTTTGCCGGTTTTAACGATGCCAGTTTGCGTTTATAATATACTTAGTGCGTTTCCAACGCGGTAATGCCTTTTATTTGGCCTAAATAGAAAATTGGAAAAAGTACAAACAGCCATATTTCATCGCTCTAGGACGCGTATTTACCGAATTAGAGCGGTTTGAAGTTTTGTAAGAAACAATTGCTTGTAAAATCTGACTCAGTTGTCCTAGGAACTTCACCAATGGCGCAAATGAAAGGTTAAGAGTAGTAGATTATGAATCTGAAGTTTAATTAACTTCTAATTACTATTTTAGAAAATATGACCAAAAACCGAAGGGCAGGGGTCACCAAAAAAATGAAAAATTCGAAAGTCCTAAAAAACGTATTTTGCCGGTTTTAACGACGCCAGTTTGCGTTTATAATATACTTAGTGCGTTTCCAACGCGGTAATGCCTTTTATTTGGCCTAAATAGAAAATTGGAAAAAGTACAAACAGCCATATTTCATCGCTCTAGGACGCGTATTTACCGAATTAGAGCGGTTTGAAGTTTTGTAAGAAACAATTGCTTGTAAAATCTGACTCAGTTGTCCTAGGAACTTCACCAATGGCACAAATGAAAGGTTAAGAGTAGTAGATTATGAATCTGAAGTTTAATTAACTTCTAATTACTATTTTAGAAAATATGACCAAAAACCGAAGGGCAGGGGTCACCAAAAAAATGAAAAATTCGAAAGTCTTAAAAAACGTATTTTGCGGTTTTAACGACGCCAGTTTGTGTTTATAATATACTTAGTGCGTTTCCAACGCGGTAATGCCTTTTATTTGGCCTAAATAGAAAATTGGAAAAAGTACAAACAGCCATATTTCATCGCTCTAGGACGCGTATTTACCGAATTAGAGCGGTTTGAAGTTTTGTAAGAAACAATTGCTTGTAAAATCTGACTCAGTTGTCCTAGGAACTTCACCAATGGCACAAATGAAAGGTTAAGAGTAGTAGATTATGAATCTGAAGTTTAATTAACTTCTAATTACTATTTTAGAAAATATGACCAAAAACCGAAGGGCAGGGGTCACCAAAAAAATGAAAAATTCGAAAGTCCTAAAGAACGTATTTTGCCGGTTTTAACGACGCCAGTTTGCGTTTATAATATACTTAGTGCGTTTCCAACGCGGTAATGCCTTTTATTTGGCCTAAATAGAAAATTGGAAAAAGTACAAACAGCCATATTTCATCGCTCTAGGACGCGTATTTACCGAATTAGAGCGGTTTGAAGTTTTGTAAGAAACAATTGCTTGTAAAATCTGACTCAGTTGTCCTAGGAACTTCACCAATGGCACAAATGAAAGGTTAAGAGTAGTAGATTATGAATCTGAAGTTTAATTAACTTCTAATTACTATTTTAGAAAATATGACCAAAAACCGAAGGGCAGGGGTCACCAAAAAAATGAAAAATTCGAAAGTCTTAAAAAACGTATTTTGCGGTTTTAACGACGCCAGTTTGTGTTTATAATATACTTAGTGCGTTTCCAACGCGGTAATGCCTTTTATTTGGCCTAAATAGAAAATTGGAAAAAGTACAAACAGCCATATTTCATCGCTCTAGGACGCGTATTTACCGAATTAGAGCGGTTTGAAGTTTTGTAAGAAACAATTGCTTGTAAAATCTGACTCAGTTGTCCTAGGAACTTCACCAATGGCACAAATGAAAGGTTAAGAGTAGTAGATTATGAATCTGAAGTTTAATTAACTTCTAATTACTATTTTAGAAAATATGACCAAAAACCGAAGGGCAGGGGTCACCAAAAAAATGAAAAATTCGAAAGTCCTAAAAAACGTATTTTGCCGGTTTTAACGACGCCAGTTTGCGTTTATAATATACTTAGTGCGTTTCCAACGCGGTAATGCCTTTTATTTGGCCTAAATAGAAAATTGGAAAAAGTACAAACAGCCATATTTCATCGCTCTAGGACGCGTATTTACCGAATTAGAGCGGTTTGAAGTTTTGTAAGAAACAATTGCTTGTAAAATCTGACTCAGTTGTCCTAGGAACTTCACCAATGGCACAAATGAAAGGTTAAGAGTAGTAGATTATGAATCTGAAGTTTAATTAACTTCTAATTACTATTTTAGAAAATGTGACCAAAAACCGAAGGGCAGGGGTCACCAAAAAAATGAAAAATTCGAAAGTCCTAAAAAACGTATTTTGCCGGTTTTAACGACGCCAGTTTGCGTTTATAATATACTTAGTGCGTTTCCAACGCGGTAATGCCTTTTATTTGGCCTAAATAGAAAATTGGAAAAAGTACAAACAGCCATATTTCATCGCTCTAGGACGCGTATTTACCGAATTAGAGCGGTTTGAAGTTTTGTAAGAAACAATTGCTTGTAAAATCTGACTCAGTTGTCCTAGGAACTTCACCAATGGCACAAATGAAAGGTTAAGAGTAGTAGATTATGAATCTGAAGTTTAATTAACTTCTAATTACTATTTTAGAAAATATGACCAAAAACCGAAGGGCAGGGGTCACCAAAAAAAATGAAAAATTCGAAAGTCCTAAAAAACGTATTTTGCCGGTTTTAACGACGCCAGTTTGTGTTTATAATATACTTAGTGCGTTTCCAACGCGGTAATGCCTTTTATTTGGCCTAAATAGAAAATTGGAAAAAGTACAAACAGCCATACTTCATCGCTCTAGGACGCGTATTTAGCGAATTAGAGCGGTTTGAAGTTTTGTAAGAAACAATTGCTTGTAAAATCTGACTCAGTTGTCCTAGGAACTTCACCAATGGCGCAAATGAAAGGTTAAGAGTAGTAGATTATGAATCTGAAGTTTAATTAACTTCTAATTACTATTTTAGAAAATATGACCAAAAACCGAAGGGCAGGGGTCACCAAAAAAATGAAAAATTCGAAAGTCCTAAAGAACGTATTTTTCCGGTTTTAACGACGCCAGTTTGCGTTTATAATATACTTAGTGCGTTTCCAACGCGGTAATGCCTTTTATTTGGCCTAAATAGAAAATTGGAAAAAGTACAAACAGCCATATTTTATCGCTCTAGGACGCGTATTTACCGAATTAGAGCGGTTTGAAGTTTTGTAAGAAACAATTGCTTGTAAAATCTGACTCAGTTGTCCTAGGAACTTCACCAATGGCACAAATGAAAGGTTAAGAGTAGTAGATTATGAATCTGAAGTTTAATTAACTTCTAATTACTATTTTAGAAAATATGACCAAAAACCGAAGGGCAGGGGTCACCAAAAAAATGAAAAATTCGAAAGTCCTAAAAAACGTATTTTGCCGGTTTTAACGACGCCAGTTTGCGTTTATAATATACTTAGTGCGTTTCCAACGCGGTAATGCCTTTTATTTGGCCTAAATAGAAAATTGGAAAAAGTACAAACAGCCATATTTCATCGCTCTAGGACGCGTATTTACCGAATTAGAGCGGTTTGAAGTTTTGTAAGAAACAATTGCTTGTAAAATCTGACTCAGTTGTCCTAGGAACTTCACCAATGGCACAAATGAAAGGTTAAGAGTAGTAGATTATGAATCTGAAGTTTAATTAACTTCTAATTACTATTTTAGAAAATGTGACCAAAAACCGAAGGGCAGGGGTCACCAGAAAAATGAAAAATTCGAAAGTCCTAAAAAACGTATTTTGCCGGTTTTAACGACGCCAGTTTGCGTTTATAATATACTTAGTGCGTTTCCAACGCGGTAATGCCTTTTATTTGGCCTAAATAGAAAATTGGAAAAAGTACAAACAGCCATATTTCATCGCTCTAGGACGCGTATTTACCGAATTAGAGCGGTTTGAAGTTTTGTAAGAAACAATTGCTTGTAAAATCTGACTCAGTTGTCCTAGGAACTTCACCAATGGCACAAATGAAAGGTTAAGAGTAGTAGATTATGAATCTGAAGTTTAATTAACTTCTAATTACTATTTTAGAAAATATGACCAAAAACCGAAGGGCAGGGGTCACCAAAAAAATGAAAAATTCGAAAGTCCTAAAAAACGTATTTTGCCGGTTTTAACGACGCCAGTTTGCGTTTATAATATACTTAGTGCGTTTCCAACGCGGTAATGCCTTTTATTTGGCCTAAATAGAAAATTGGAAAAAGTACAAACAGCCATATTTCATCGCTCTAGGACGCGTATTTACCGAATTAGAGCGGTTTGAAGTTTTGTAAGAAACAATTGCTTGTAAAATCTGACTCAGTTGTCCTAGGAACTTCACCAATGGCGCAAATGAAAGGTTAAGAGTAGTAGATTATGAATCTGAAGTTTAATTAACTTCTAATTACTATTTTAGAAAATATGACCAAAAACCGAAGGGCAGGGGTCACCAAAAAAATGAAAAATTCGAAAGTCCTAAAAAACGTATTTTGCCGATTTTAACGACGCCAGTTTGCGTTTATAATATACTTAGTGCGTTTCCAACGCGGTAATGCCTTTTATTTGGCCTAAATAGAAAATTGGAAAAAGTACAAACAGCCATATTTCATCGCTCTAGGACGCGTATTTACCGAATTAGAGCGGTTTGAAGTTTTGTAAGAAACAATTGCTTGTAAAATCTGACTCAGTTGTCCTAGGAACTTCACCAATGGCACAAATGAAAGGTTAAGAGTAGTAGATTATGAATCTGAAGTTTAATTAACTTCTAATTACTATTTTAGAAAATATGACCAAAAACCGAAGGGCAGGGGTCACCAAAAAAATGAAAAATTCGAAAGTCCTAAAGAACGTATTTTGCCGGTTTTAACGACGCCAGTTTGCGTTTATAATATACTTAGTGCGTTTCCAACGCGGTAATGCCTTTTATTTGGCCTAAATAGAAAATTGGAAAAAGTACAAACAGCCATATTTCATCGCTCTAGGACGCGTATTTACCGAATTAGAGCGGTTTGAAGTTTTGTAAGAAACAATTGCTTGTAAAATCTGACTCAGTTGTCCTAGGAACTTCACCAATGGCACAAATGAAAGGTTAAGAGTAGTAGATTATGAATCTGAAGTTTAATTAACTTCTAATTACTATTTTAGAAAATATGACCAAAAACCGAAGGGCAGGGGTCACCAAAAAAAATGAAAAATTCGAAAGTCCTAAAAAACGTATTTTGCCGGTTTTAACGACGCCAGTTTGTGTTTATAATATACTTAGTGCGTTTCCAACGCGGTAATGCCTTTTATTTGGCCTAAATAGAAAATTGGAAAAAGTACAAACAGCCATACTTCATCGCTCTAGGACGCGTATTTAGCGAATTAGAGCGGTTTGAAGTTTTGTAAGAAACAATTGCTTGTAAAATCTGACTCAGTTGTCCTAGGAACTTCACCAATGGCGCAAATGAAAGGTTAAGAGCAGTAGATTATCAATCTGAAGTTTAATTAACTTCTAATTACTATTTTAGAAAATATGACCAAAAACCGAAGGGCAGGGGTCACCAAAAAAATGAAAAATTCGAAAGTCCTAAAAAACGTATTTTGCCGGTTTTAACGACGCCAGTTTGCGTTTATAATATACTTAGTGCGTTTCCAACGCGGTAATGCCTTTTATTTGGCCTAAATAGAAAATTGGAAAAAGTACAAACAGCCATATTTCATCGCTCTAGGACGCGTATTTACCGAATTAGAGCGGTTTGAAGTTTTGTAAGAAACAATTGCTTGTAAAATCTGACTCAGTTGTCCTAGGAACTTCACCAATGGCACAAATGAAAGGTTAAGAGTAGTAGATTATGAATCTGAAGTTTAATTAACTTCTAATTACTATTTTAGAAAATGTGACCAAAAACCGAAGGGCAGGGGTCACCAAAAAAATGAAAAATTCGAAAGTCCTAAAAAACGTATTTTGCCGGTTTTAACGACGCCAGTTTGCGTTTATAATATACTTAGTGCGTTTCCAACGCGGTAATGCCTTTTATTTGGCCTAAATAGAAAATTGGAAAAAGTACAAACAGCCATATTTCATCGCTCTAGGACGCGTATTTACCGAATTAGAGCGGTTTGAAGTTTTGTAAGAAACAATTGCTTGTAAAATCTGACTCAGTTGTCCTAGGAACTTCACCAATGGCACAAATGAAAGGTTAAGAGTAGTAGATTATGAATCTGAAGTTTAATTAACTTCTAATTACTATTTTAGAAAATGTGACCAAAAACCGAAGGGCAGGGGTCACCAAAAAAATGAAAAATTCGAAAGTCCTAAAAAACGTATTTTGCCGGTTTTAACGACGCCAGTTTGCGTTTATAATATACTTAGTGCGTTTCCAACGCGGTAATGCCTTTTATTTGGCCTAAATAGAAAATTGGAAAAAGTACAAACAGCCATATTTCATCGCTCTAGGACGCGTATTTACCGAATTAGAGCGGTTTGAAGTTTTGTAAGAAACAATTGCTTGTAAAATCTGACTCAGTTGTCCTAGGAACTTCACCAATGGCACAAATGGAAGGTTAAGAGTAGTAGATTATGAATCTGAAGTTTAATTAACTTCTAATTACTATTTTAGAAAATATGACCAAAAACCGAAGGGCAGGGGTCACCAAAAAAATGAAAAATTCGAAAGTCCTAAAAAACGTACTTTTGCCGGTTTTAACGACGCCAGTTTGCGTTTATAATATACTTAGTGCGTTTCCAACGCGGTAATGCCTTTTATTTGGCCTAAATAGAAAATTGGAAAAAGTACAAACAGCCATATTTCATCGCTCTAGGACGCGTATTTACCGAATTAGAGCGGTTTGAAGTTTTGTAAGAAACAATTGCTTGTAAAATCTGACTCAGTTGTCCTAGGAACTTCACCAATGGCGCAAATGAAAGGTTAAGAGTAGTAGATTATGAATCTGAAGTTTAATTAACTTCTAATTACTATTTTAGAAAATATGACCAAAAACCGAAGGGCAGGGGTCACCAAAAAAATGAAAAATTCGAAAGTCCTAAAAAACGTATTTTGCCGGTTTTAACGACGCCAGTTTGCGTTTATAATATACTTAGTGCGTTTCCAACGCGGTAATGCCTTTTATTTGGCCTAAATAGAAAATTGGAAAAAGTACAAACAGCCATATTTCATCGCTCTAGGACGCGTATTTACCGAATTAGAGCGGTTTGAAGTTTTGTAAGAAACAATTGCTTGTAAAATCTGACTCAGTTGTCCTAGGAACTTCACCAATGGCACAAATGAAAGGTTAAGAGTAGTAGATTATGAATCTGAAGTTTAATTAACTTCTAATTACTATTTTAGAAAATATGACCAAAAACCGAAGGGCAGGGGTCACCAAAAAAATGAAAAATTCGAAAGTCTTAAAAAACGTATTTTGCGGTTTTAACGACGCCAGTTTGTGTTTATAATATACTTAGTGCGTTTCCAACGCGGTAATGCCTTTTATTTGGCCTAAATAGAAAATTGGAAAAAGTACAAACAGCCATATTTCATCGCTCTAGGACGCGTATTTACCGAATTAGAGCGGTTTGAAGTTTTGTAAGAAACAATTGCTTGTAAAATCTGACTCAGTTGTCCTAGGAACTTCACCAATGGCACAAATGAAAGGTTAAGAGTAGTAGATTATGAATCTGAAGTTTAATTAACTTCTAATTACTATTTTAGAAAATATGACCAAAAACCGAAGGGCAGGGGTCACCAAAAAAATTAAAAATTCGAAAGTCCTAAAGAACGTATTTTGCCGGTTTTAACGACGCCAGTTTGCGTTTATAATATACTTAGTGCGTTTCCAACGCGGTAATGCCTTTTATTTGGCCTAAATAGAAAATTGGAAAAAGTACAAACAGCCATATTTCATCGCTCTAGGACGCGTATTTACCGAATTAGAGCGGTTTGAAGTTTTGTAAGAAACAATTGCTTGTAAAATCTGACTCAGTTGTCCTAGGAACTTCACCAATGGCACAAATGAAAGGTTAAGAGTAGTAGATTATGAATCTGAAGTTTAATTAACTTCTAATTACTATTTTAGAAAATATGACCAAAAACCGAAGGGCAGGGGTCACCAAAAAAATGAAAAATTCGAAAGTCCTAAAAAACGTATTTTGCCGGTTTTAACGACGCCAGTTTGCGTTTATAATATACTTAGTGCGTTTCCAACGCGGTAATGCCTTTTATTTGGCCTAAATAGAAAATTGGAAAAAGTACAAACAGCCATATTTCATCGCTCTAGGACGCGTATTTACCGAATTAGAGCGGTTTGAAGTTTTGTAAGAAACAATTGCTTGTAAAATCTGACTCAGTTGTCCTAGGAACTTCACCAATGGCACAAATGAAAGGTTAAGAGTATTAGATTATGAATCTGAAGTTTAATTAACTTCTAATTACTATTTTAGAAAATATGACCAAAAACCGAAGGGCAGGGGTCACCAAAAAAATGAAAAATTCGAAAGTCTTAAAAAACGTATTTTGCGGTTTTAACGACGCCAGTTTGTGTTTATAATATACTTAGTGCGTTTCCAACGCGGTAATGCCTTTTATTTGGCCTAAATAGAAAATTGGAAAAAGTACAAACAGCCATATTTCATCGCTCTAGGACGCGTATTTACCGAATTAGAGCGGTTTGAAGTTTTGTAAGAAACAATTGCTTGTAAAATCTGACTCAGTTGTCCTAGGAACTTCACCAATGGCACAAATGAAAGGTTAAGAGTAGTAGATTATGAATCTGAAGTTTAATTAACTTCTAATTACTATTTTAGAAAATATGACCAAAAACCGAAGGGCAGGGGTCACCAAAAAAATGAAAAATTCGAAAGTCTTAAAAAACGTATTTTGCGGTTTTAACGACGCCAGTTTGTGTTTATAATATACTTAGTGCGTTTCCAACGCGGTAATGCCTTTTATTTGGCCTAAATAGAAAATTGGAAAAAGTACAAACAGCCATATTTCATCGCTCTAGGACGCGTATTTACCGAATTAGAGCGGTTTGAAGTTTTGTAAGAAACAATTGCTTGTAAAATCTGACTCAGTTGTCCTAGGAACTTCACCAATGGCACAAATGAAAGGTTAAGAGTAGTAGATTATGAATCTGAAGTTTAATTAACTTCTAATTACTATTTTAGAAAATATGACCAAAAACCGAAGGGCAGGGGTCACCAAAAAAAATGAAAAATTCGAAAGTCCTAAAAAACGTATTTTGCCGGTTTTAACGACGCCAGTTTGCGTTTATAATATACTTAGTGCGTTTCCAACGCGGTAATGCCTTTTATTTGGCCTAAATAGAAAATTGGAAAAAGTACAAACAGCCATATTTCATCGCTCTAGGACGCGTATTTACCGAATTAGAGCGGTTTGAAGTTTTGTAAGAAACAATTGCTTGTAAAATCTGACTCAGTTGTCCTAGGAACTTCACCAATGGCACAAATGAAAGGTTAAGAGTAGTAGATTATGAATCTGAAGTTTAATTAACTTCTAATTACTATTTTAGAAAATATGACCAAAAACCGAAGGGCAGGGGTCACCAAAAAAATGAAAAATTCGAAAGTCCTAAAAAACGTATTTTGCCGGTTTTAACGACGCCAGTTTGCGTTTATAATATACTTAGTGCGTTTCCAACGCGGTAATGCCTTTTATTTGGCCTAAATAGAAAATTGGAAAAAGTACAAACAGCCATATTTCATCGCTCTACGACGCGTATTTACCGAATTAGAGCGGTTTGAAGTTTTGTAAGAAACAATTGCTTGTAAAATCTGACTCAGTTGTCCTAGGAACTTCACCAATGGCACAAATGAAAGGTTAAGAGTAGTAGATTATGAATCTGAAGTTTAATTAACTTCTAATTACTATTTTAGAAAATATGACCAAAAACCGAAGGGCAGGGGTCACCAAAAAAAATGAAAAATTCGAAAGTCCTAAAAAACGTATTTTGCCGGTTTTAACGACGCCAGTTTGCGTTTATAATATACTTAGTGCGTTTCCAACGCGGTAATGCCTTTTATTTGGCCTAAATAGAAAATTGGAAAAAGTACAAACAGCCATATTTCATCGCTCTAGGACGCGTATTTACCGAATTAGAGCGGTTTGAAGTTTTGTAAGAAACAATTGCTTGTAAAATCTGACTCAGTTGTCCTAGGAACTTCACCAATGGCACAAATGAAAGGTTAAGAGTAGTAGATTATGAATCTGAAGTTTAATTAACTTCTAATTACTATTTTAGAAAATATGACCAAAAACCGAAGGGCAGGGGTCACCAAAAAAATGAAAAATTCGAAAGTCCTAAAAAACGTATTTTGCCGGTTTTAACGACGCCAGTTTGCGTTTATAATATACTTAGTGCGTTTCCAACGCGGTAATGCCTTTTATTTGGCCTAAATAGAAAATTGGAAAAAGTACAAACAGCCATATTTCATCGCTCTAGGACGCGTATTTACCGAATTAGAGCGGTTTGAAGTTTTGTAAGAAACAATTGCTTGTAAAATCTGACTCAGTTGTCCTAGGAACTTCACCAATGGCACAAATGAAAGGTTAAGAGTAGTAGATTATGAATCTGAAGTTTAATTAACTTCTAATTACTATTTTAGAAAATATGACCAAAAACCGAAGGGCAGGGGTCACCAAAAAAATGAAAAATTCGAAAGTCTTAAAAAACGTATTTTGCGGTTTTAACGACGCCAGTTTGTGTTTATAATATACTTAGTGCGTTTCCAACGCGGTAATGCCTTTTATTTGGCCTAAATAGAAAATTGGAAAAAGTACAAACAGCCATATTTCATCGCTCTAGGACGCGTATTTACCGAATTAGAGCGGTTTGAAGTTTTGTAAGAAACAATTGCTTGTAAAATCTGACTCAGTTGTCCTAGGAACTTCACCAATGGCACAAATGAAAGGTTAAGAGTAGTAGATTATGAATCTGAAGTTTAATTAACTTCTAATTACTATTTTAGAAAATATGACCAAAAACCGAAGGGCAGGGGTCACCAAATAAAATGAAAAATTCGAAAGTCCTAAAAAACGTATTTTGCCGGTTTTAACGACGCCAGTTTGCGTTTATAATATACTTAGTGCGTTTCCAACGCGGAAATGCCTTTTATTTGGCCTAAATAGAAAATTGGAAAAAGTACAAACAGCCATATTTCATCGCTCTAGGACGCGTATTTACCGAATTAGAGCGGTTTGAAGTTTTGTAAGAAACAATTGCTTGTAAAATCTGACTCAGTTGTCCTAGGAACTTCACCAATGGCGCAAATGAAAGGTTAAGAGTAGTAGATTATGAATCTGAAGTTTAATTAACTTCTAATTACTATTTTAGAAAATATGACCAAAAACCGAAGGGCAGGGGTCACCAAAAAAATGAAAAATTCGAAAGTCTTAAAAAACGTATTTTGCGGTTTTAACGACGCCAGTTTGTGTTTATAATATACTTAGTGCGTTTCCAACGCGGTAATGCCTTTTATTTGGCCTAAATAGAAAATTGGAAAAAGTACAAACAGCCATATTTCATCGCTCTAGGACGCGTATTTACCGAATTAGAGCGGTTTGAAGTTTTGTAAGAAACAATTGCTTGTAAAATCTGACTCAGTTGTCCTAGGAACTTCACCAATGGCGCAAATGAAAGGTTAGGAGTAGTAGATTATGAATCTGAAGTTTAATTAACTTCTAATTACTATTTTAGAAAATATGACCAAAAACCGAAGGGCAGGGGTCACCAAAAAAATGAAAAATTCGAAAGTCCTAAAAAACGTATTTTGCCGGTTTTAACGACGCCAGTTTGCGTTTATAATATACTTAGTGCGTTTCCAACGCGGTAATGCCTTTTATTTGGCCTAAATAGAAAATTGGAAAAAGTACAAACAGCCATATTTCATCGCTCTAGGACGCGTATTTACCGAATTAGAGCGGTTTGAAGTTTTGTAAGAAACAATTGCTTGTAAAATCTGACTCAGTTGTCCTAGGAACTTCACCAATGGCACAAATGAAAGGTTAAGAGTAGTAGATTATGAATCTGAAGTTTAATTAACTTCTAATTACTATTTTAGAAAATATGACCAAAAACCGAAGGGCAGGGGTCACCAAATAAAATGAAAAATTCGAAAGTCCTAAAAAACGTATTTTGCCGGTTTTAACGACGCCAGTTTGCGTTTATAATATACTTAGTGCGTTTCCAACGCGGAAATGCCTTTTATTTGGCCTAAATAGAAAATTGGAAAAAGTACAAACAGCCATATTTCATCGCTCTAGGACGCGTATTTACCGAATTAGAGCGGTTTGAAGTTTTGTAAGAAACAATTGCTTGTAAAATCTGACTCAGTTGTCCTAGGAACTTCACCAATGGCGCAAATGAAAGGTTAAGAGTAGTAGATTATGAATCTGAAGTTTAATTAACTTCTAATTACTATTTTAGAAAATATGACCAAAAACCGAAGGGCAGGGGTCACCAAAAAAATTAAAAATTCGAAAGTCTTAAAAAACGTATTTTGCGGTTTTAACGACGCCAGTTTGTGTTTATAATATACTTAGTGCGTTTCCAACGCGGTAATGCCTTTTATTTGGCCTAAATAGAAAATTGGAAAAAGTACAAACAGCCATATTTCATCGCTCTAGGACGCGTATTTACCGAATTAGAGCGGTTTGAAGTTTTGTAAGAAACAATTGCTTGTAAAATCTGACTCAGTTGTCCTAGGAACTTCACCAATGGCACAAATGAAAGGTTAAGAGTAGTAGATTATGAATCTGAAGTTTAATTAACTTCTAATTACTATTTTAGAAAATATGACCAAAAACCGAAGGGCAGGGGTCACCAAAAAAATGAAAAATTCGAAAGTCTTAAAAAACGTATTTTGCGGTTTTAACGACGCCAGTTTGTGTTTATAATATACTTAGTGCGTTTCCAACGCGGTAATGCCTTTTATTTGGCCTAAATAGAAAATTGGAAAAAGTACAAACAGCCATATTTCATCGCTCTAGGACGCGTATTTACCGAATTAGAGCGGTTTGAAGTTTTGTAAGAAACAATTGCTTGTAAAATCTGACTCAGTTGTCCTAGGAACTTCACCAATGGCGCAAATGAAAGGTTAGGAGTAGTAGATTATGAATCTGAAGTTTAATTAACTTCTAATTACTATTTTAGAAAATATGACCAAAAACCGAAGGGCAGGGGTCACCAAAAAAATGAAAAATTCGAAAGTCCTAAAAAACGTATTTTGCCGGTTTTAACGACGCCAGTTTGCGTTTATAATATACTTAGTGCGTTTCCAACGCGGTAATGCCTTTTATTTGGCCTAAATAGAAAATTGGAAAAAGTACAAACAGCCATATTTCATCGCTCTACGACGCGTATTTACCGAATTAGAGCGGTTTGAAGTTTTGTAAGAAACAATTGCTTGTAAAATCTGACTCAGTTGTCCTAGGAACTTCACCAATGGCACAAATGAAAGGTTAAGAGTAGTAGATTATGAATCTGAAGTTTAATTAACTTCTAATTACTATTTTAGAAAATATGACCAAAAACCGAAGGGCAGGGGTCACCAAATAAAATGAAAAATTCGAAAGTCCTAAAAAACGTATTTTGCCGGTTTTAACGACGCCAGTTTGCGTTTATAATATACTTAGTGCGTTTCCAACGCGGAAATGCCTTTTATTTGGCCTAAATAGAAAATTGGAAAAAGTACAAACAGCCATATTTCATCGCTCTAGGACGCGTATTTACCGAATTAGAGCGGTTTGAAGTTTTGTAAGAAACAATTGCTTGTAAAATCTGACTCAGTTGTCCTAGGAACTTCACCAATGGCGCAAATGAAAGGTTAAGAGTAGTAGATTATGAATCTGAAGTTTAATTAACTTCTAATTACTATTTTAGAAAATATGACCAAAAACCGAAGGGCAGGGGTCACCAAAAAAATGAAAAATTCGAAAGTCTTAAAAAACGTATTTTGCGGTTTTAACGACGCCAGTTTGTGTTTATAATATACTTAGTGCGTTTCCAACGCGGTAATGCCTTTTATTTGGCCTAAATAGAAAATTGGAAAAAGTACAAACAGCCATATTTCATCGCTCTAGGACGCGTATTTACCGAATTAGAGCGGTTTGAAGTTTTGTAAGAAACAATTGCTTGTAAAATCTGACTCAGTTGTCCTAGGAACTTCACCAATGGCAAAAATGAAAGGTTAAGAGTAGTAGATTATGAATCTGAAGTTCGAAAAAATTCGAAAGTTTAATTAACTTCTAATTACTATTTTAGAAAATATGACCAAAAACCGAAGGGCAGGGGTCACCAAATAAAATGAAAAATTCGAAAGTCCTAAAAAACGTATTTTGCCGGTTTTAACGACGCCAGTTTGCGTTTATAATATACTTAGTGCGTTTCCAACGCGGAAATGCCTTTTATTTGGCCTAAATAGAAAATTGGAAAAAGTACAAACAGCCATATTTCATCGCTCTAGGACGCGTATTTACCGAATTAGAGCGGTTTGAAGTTTTGTAAGAAACAATTGCTTGTAAAATCTGACTCAGTTGTCCTAGGAACTTCACCAATGGCGCAAATGAAAGGTTAAGAGTAGTAGATTATGAATCTGAAGTTTAATTAACTTCTAATTACTATTTTAGAAAATATGACCAAAAACCGAAGGGCAGGGGTCACCAAAAAAATGAAAAATTCGAAAGTCTTAAAAAACGTATTTTGCGGTTTTAACGACGCCAGTTTGTGTTTATAATATACTTAGTGCGTTTCCAACGCGGTAATGCCTTTTATTTGGCCTAAATAGAAAATTGGAAAAAGTACAAACAGCCATATTTCATCGCTCTAGGACGCGTATTTACCGAATTAGAGCGGTTTGAAGTTTTGTAAGAAACAATTGCTTGTAAAATCTGACTCAGTTGTCCTAGGAACTTCACCAATGGCACAAATGAAAGGTTAAGAGTAGTAGATTATGAATCTGAAGTTTAATTAACTTCTAATTACTATTTTAGAAAATATGACCAAAAACCGAAGGGCAGGGGTCACCAAAAAAATGAAAAATTCGAAAGTCTTAAAAAACGTATTTTGCGGTTTTAACGACGCCAGTTTGTGTTTATAATATACTTAGTGCGTTTCCAACGCGGTAATGCCTTTTATTTGGCCTAAATAGAAAATTGGAAAAAGTACAAACAGCCATATTTCATCGCTCTAGGACGCGTATTTACCGAATTAGAGCGGTTTGAAGTTTTGTAAGAAACAATTGCTTGTAAAATCTGACTCAGTTGTCCTAGGAACTTCACCAATGGCGCAAATGAAAGGTTAGGAGTAGTAGATTATGAATCTGAAGTTTAATTAACTTCTAATTACTATTTTAGAAAATATGACCAAAAACCGAAGGGCAGGGGTCACCAAAAAAATGAAAAATTCGAAAGTCTTAAAAAACGTATTTTGCGGTTTTAACGACGCCAGTTTGTGTTTATAATATACTTAGTGCGTTTCCAACGCGGTAATGCCTTTTATTTGGCCTAAATAGAAAATTGGAAAAAGTACAAACAGCCATATTTCATCGCTCTAGGACGCGTATTTACCGAATTAGAGCGGTTTGAAGTTTTGTAAGAAACAATTGCTTGTAAAATCTGACTCAGTTGTCCTAGGAACTTCACCAATGGCACAAATGAAAGGTTAAGAGTAGTAGATTATGAATCTGAAGTTTAATTAACTTCTAATTACTATTTTAGAAAATATGACCAAAAACCGAAGGGCAGGGGTCACCAAAAAAATGAAAAATTCGAAAGTCCTAAAGAACGTATTTTGCCGGTTTTAACGACGCCAGTTTGCGTTTATAATATACTTAGTGCGTTTCCAACGCGGTAATGCCTTTTATTTGGCCTAAATAGAAAATTGGAAAAAGTACAAACAGCCATATTTCATCGCTCTAGGACGCGTATTTACCGAATTAGAGCGGTTTGAAGTTTTGTAAGAAACAATTGCTTGTAAAATCTGACTCAGTTGTCCTAGGAACTTCACCAATGGCACAAATGAAAAGTTAAGAGTAGTAGATTATGAATCTGAAGTTTAATTAACTTCTAATTACTATTTTAGAAAATATGACCAAAAACCGAAGGGCAGGGGTCACCAAAAAAATGAAAAATTCGAAAGTCCTAAAGAACGTATTTTGCCGGTTTTAACGATGCCAGTTTGCGTTTATAATATACTTAGTGCGTTTCCAACGCGGTAATGCCTTTTATTTGGCCTAAATAGAAAATTGGAAAAAGTACAAACAGCCATATTTCATCGCTCTAGGACGCGTATTTACCGAATTAGAGCGGTTTGAAGTTTTGTAAGAAACAATTGCTTGTAAAATCTGACTCAGTTGTCCTAGGAACTTCACCAATGGCGCAAATGAAAGGTTAGGAGTAGTAGATTATGAATCTGAAGTTTAATTAACTTCTAATTACTATTTTAGAAAATATGACCAAAAACCGAAGGGCAGGGGTCACCAAAAAAATGAAAAATTCGAAAGTCCTAAAGAACGTATTTTGCCGGTTTTAACGACGCCAGTTTGCGTTTATAATATACTTAGTGCGTTTCCAACGCGGTAATGCCTTTTATTTGGCCTAAATAGAAAATTGGAAAAAGTACAAACAGCCATATTTCATCGCTCTAGGACGCGTATTTACCGAATTAGAGCGGTTTGAAGTTTTGTAAGAAACAATTGCTTGTAAAATCTGACTCAGTTGTCCTAGGAACTTCACCAATGGCACAAATGAAAGGTTAAGAGTAGTAGATTATGAATCTGAAGTTTAATTAACTTCTAATTACTATTTTAGAAAATATGACCAAAAACCGAAGGGCAGGGGTCACCAAAAAAATGAAAAATTCGAAAGTCCTAAAGAACGTATTTTGCCGGTTTTAACGACGCCAGTTTGCGTTTATAATATACTTAGTGCGTTTCCAACGCGGTAATGCCTTTTATTTGGCCTAAATAGAAAATTGGAAAAAGTACAAACAGCCATATTTCATCGCTCTAGGACGCGTATTTACCGAATTAGAGCGGTTTGAAGTTTTGTAAGAAACAATTGCTTGTAAAATCTGACTCAGTTGTCCTAGGAACTTCAACAATGGCACAAATGAAAGGTTAAGAGTAGTAGATTATGAATCTGAAGTTTAATTAACTTCTAATTACTATTTTAGAAAATATGACCAAAAACCGAAGGGCAGGGGTCACCAAAAAAATGAAAAATTCGAAAGTCCTAAAAAACGTATTTTGCCGGTTTTAACGACGCCAGTTTGCGTTTATAATATACTTAGTGCGTTTCCAACGCGGTAATGCCTTTTATTTGGCCTAAATAGAAAATTGGAAAAAGTACAAACAGCCATATTTCATCGCTCTAGGACGCGTATTTACCGAATTAGAGCGGTTTGAAGTTTTGGTAAGAAACAATTGCTTGTAAAATCTGACTCAGTTGTCCTAGGAACTTCACCAATGGCGCAAATGAAAGGTTAGGAGTAGTAGATTATGAATATGAAGTTTAATTAACTTCTAATTACTATTTTAGAAAATATGACCAAAAACCGAAGGGCAGGGGTCACCAAAAAAACGAAAAATTCGAAAGTCCTAAAAAACGTATTTTGCCGGTTTTAACGACGCCAGTTTGCGTTTATAATATACTTAGTGCGTTTCCAACGCGGTAATGCCTTTTATTTGGCCTAAATAGAAAATTGGAAAAAGTACAAACAGCCATATTTCATCGCTCTAGGACGCGTATTTACCGAATTAGAGCGGTTTGAAGTTTTGTAAAAAACAATTGCTTGTAAAATCTGACTCAGTTGTCCTAGGAACTTCAACAATGGCACAAATGAAAGGTTAAGAGTAGTAGATTATGAATCTGAAGTTTAATTAACTTCTAATTACTATTTTAGAAAATATGACCAAAAACCGAAGGGCAGGGGTCACCAAAAAAATGAAAAATTCGAAAGTCCTAAAAAACGTATTTTGCCGGTTTTAACGACGCCAGTTTGCGTTTATAATATACTTAGTGCGTTTCCAACGCGGTAATGCCTTTTATTTGGCCTAAATAGAAAATTGGAAAAAGTACAAACAGCCATATTTCATCGCTCTAGGACGCGTATTTACCGAATTAGAGCGGTTTGAAGTTTTGTAAGAAACAATTGCTTGTAAAATCTGACTCAGTTGTCCTAGGAACTTCACCAATGGCACAAATGAAAGGTAAAGAGTAGTAGATTATGAATCTGAAGTTTAATTAACTTCTAATTACTATTTTAGAAAATATGACCAAAAACCGAAGGGCAGGGGTCACCAAAAAAATGAAAAATTCGAAAGTCCTAAAGAACGTATTTTGCCGGTTTTAACGACGCCAGTTTGCGTTTATAATATACTTAGTGCGTTTCCAACGCGGTAATGCCTTTTATTTGGCCTAAATAGAAAATTGGAAAAAGTACAAACAGCCATATTTCATCGCTCTAGGACGCGTATTTACCGAATTAGAGCGGTTTGAAGTTTTGTAAGAAACAATTGCTTGTAAAATCTGACTCAGTTGTCCTAGGAACTTCACCAATGGCACAAATGAAAGGTTAAGAGTAGTAGATTATGAATCTGAAGTTTAATTAACTTCTAATTACTATTTTAGAAAATATGACCAAAAACCGAAGGGCAGGGGTCACCAAAAAAATGAAAAATTCGAAAGTCCTAAAGAACGTATTTTGCCGGTTTTAACGACGCCAGTTTGCGTTTATAATATACTTAGTGCGTTTCCAACGCGGTAATGCCTTTTATTTGGCCTAAATAGAAAATTGGAAAAAGTACAAACAGCCATATTTCATCGCTCTAGGACGCGTATTTACCGAATTAGAGCGGTTTGAAGTTTTGTAAGAAACAATTGCTTGTAAAATCTGACTCAGTTGTCCTAGGAACTTCACCAATGGCACAAATGAAAGGTTAAGAGTAGTAGATTATGAATCTGAAGTTTAATTAACTTCTAATTACTATTTTAGAAAATATGACCAAAAACCGAAGGGCAGGGGTCACCAAAAAAATGAAAAATTCGAAAGTCCTAAAAAACGTATTTTGCCGGTTTTAACGACGCCAGTTTGCGTTTATAATATACTTAGTGCGTTTCCAACGCGGTAATGCCTTTTATTTGGCCTAAATAGAAAATTGGAAAAAGTACAAACAGCCATATTTCATCGCTCTAGGACGCGTATTTACCGAATTAGAGCGGTTTGAAGTTTTGTAAGAAACAATTGCTTGTAAAATCTGACTCAGTTGTCCTAGGAACTTCACCAATGGCACAAATGAAAGGTTAAGAGTAGTAGATTATGAATCTGAAGTTTAATTAACTTCTAATTACTATTTTAGAAAATATGACCAAAAACCGAAGGGCAGGGGTCACCAAAAAAATGAAAAATTCGAAAGTCTTAAAAAACGTATTTTGCGGTTTTAACGACGCCAGTTTGTGCTTATAATATACTTAGTGCGTTTCCAACGCGGTAATGCCTTTTATTTGGCCTAAATAGAAAATTGTGTTTATAATATACTTAGTGCGTTTCCAACGCGGTAATGCCTTTTATTTGGCCTAAATAGAAAATTGGAAAAAGTACAAACAGCCATATTTCATCGCTCTAGGACGCGTATTTACCGAATTAGAGCGGTTTGAAGTTTTGTAAGAAACAATTGCTTGTAAAATCTGACTCAGTTGTCCTAGGAACTTCACCAATGGCACAAATGAAAGGTTAAGAGTAGTAGATTATGAATCTGAAGTTTAATTAACTTCTAATTACTATTTTAGAAAATATGACCAAAAACCGAAGGGCAGGGGTCACCAAAAAAATGAAAAATTCGAAAGTCTTAAAAAACGTATTTTGCGGTTTTAACGACGCCAGTTTGTGTTTATAATATACTTAGTGCGTTTCCAACGCGGTAATGCCTTTTATTTGGCCTAAATAGAAAATTGGAAAAAGTACAAACAGCCATATTTCATCGCTCTAGGACGCGTATTTACCGAATTAGAGCGGTTTGAAGTTTTGTAAGAAACAATTGCTTGTAAAATCTGACTCAGTTGTCCTAGGAACTTCACCAATGGCACAAATGAAAGGTTAAGAGTAGTAGATTATGAATCTGAAGTTTAATTAACTTCTAATTACTATTTTAGAAAATATGACCAAAAACCGAAGGGCAGGGGTCACCAAATAAAATGAAAAATTCGAAAGTCCTAAAAAACGTATTTTGCCGGTTTTAACGACGCCAGTTTGCGTTTATAATATACTTAGTGCGTTTCCAACGCGGAAATGCCTTTTATTTGGCCTAAATAGAAAATTGGAAAAAGTACAAACAGCCATATTTCATCGCTCTAGGACGCGTATTTACCGAATTAGAGCGGTTTGAAGTTTTGTAAGAAACAATTGCTTGTAAAATCTGACTCAGTTGTCCTAGGAACTTCACCAATGGCGCAAATGAAAGGTTAAGAGTAGTAGATTATGAATCTGAAGTTTAATTAACTTCTAATTACTATTTTAGAAAATATGACCAAAAACCGAAGGGCAGGGGTCACCAAAAAAATGAAAAATTCGAAAGTCTTAAAAAACGTATTTTGCGGTTTTAACGACGCCAGTTTGTGTTTATAATATACTTAGTGCGTTTCCAACGCGGTAATGCCTTTTATTTGGCCTAAATAGAAAATTGGAAAAAGTACAAACAGCCATATTTCATCGCTCTAGGACGCGTATTTACCGAATTAGAGCGGTTTGAAGTTTTGTAAGAAACAATTGCTTGTAAAATCTGACTCAGTTGTCCTAGGAACTTCACCAATGGCACAAATGAAAGGTTAAGAGTAGTAGATTATGAATCTGAAGTTTAATTAACTTCTAATTACTATTTTAGAAAATATGACCAAAAACCGAAGGGCAGGGGTCACCAAAAAAATGAAAAATTCGAAAGTCTTAAAAAACGTATTTTGCGGTTTTAACGACGCCAGTTTGTGTTTATAATATACTTAGTGCGTTTCCAACGCGGTAATGCCTTTTATTTGGCCTAAATAGAAAATTGGAAAAAGTACAAACAGCCATATTTCATCGCTCTAGGACGCGTATTTACCGAATTAGAGCGGTTTGAAGTTTTGTAAGAAACAATTGCTTGTAAAATCTGACTCAGTTGTCCTAGGAACTTCACCAATGGCGCAAATGAAAGGTTAGGAGTAGTAGATTATGAATCTGAAGTTTAATTAACTTCTAATTACTATTTTAGAAAATATGACCAAAAACCGAAGGGCAGGGGTCACCAAAAAAATGAAAAATTCGAAAGTCTTAAAAAACGTATTTTGCGGTTTTAACGACGCCAGTTTGTGTTTATAATATACTTAGTGCGTTTCCAACGCGGTAATGCCTTTTATTTGGCCTAAATAGAAAATTGGAAAAAGTACAAACAGCCATATTTCATCGCTCTAGGACGCGTATTTACCGAATTAGAGCGGTTTGAAGTTTTGTAAGAAACAATTGCTTGTAAAATCTGACTCAGTTGTCCTAGGAACTTCACCAATGGCACAAATGAAAGGTTAAGAGTAGTAGATTATGAATCTGAAGTTTAATTAACTTCTAATTACTATTTTAGAAAATATGACCAAAAACCGAAGGGCAGGGGTCACCAAAAAAATGAAAAATTCGAAAGTCCTAAAGAACGTATTTTGCCGGTTTTAACGACGCCAGTTTGCCTTTATAATATACTTAGTGCGTTTCCAACGCGGTAATGCCTTTTATTTGGCCTAAATAGAAAATTGGAAAAAGTACAAACAGCCATATTTCATCGCTCTAGGACGCGTATTTACCGAATTAGAGCGGTTTGAAGTTTTGTATGAAACAATTGCTTGTAAAATCTGACTCAGTTGTCCTAGGAACTTCAACAATGGCACAAATGAAAGGTTAAGAGTAGTAGATTATGAATCTGAAGTTTAATTAACTTCTAATTACTATTTTAGAAAATATGACCAAAAACCGAAGGGCAGGGGTCACCAAAAAAATGAAAAATTCGAAAGTCCTAAAAAACGTATTTTGCCGGTTTTAACGACGCCAGTTTGCGTTTATAATATACTTAGTGCGTTTCCAACGCGGTAATGCCTTTTATTTGGCCTAAATAGAAAATTGGAAAAAGTACAAACAGCCATATTTCATCGCTCTAGGACGCGTATTTACCGAATTAGAGCGGTTTGAAGTTTTGTAAGAAACAATTGCTTGTAAAATCTGACTCAGTTGTCCTAGGAACTTCACCAATGGCACAAATGAAAGGTTAAGAGTAGTAGATTATGAATCTGAAGTTTAATTAACTTCTAATTACTATTTTAGAAAATATGACCAAAAACCGAAGGGCAGGGGTCACCAAAAAAATGAAAAATTCGAAAGTCTTAAAAAACGTATTTTGCGGTTTTAACGACGCCAGTTTGTGTTTATAATATACTTAGTGCGTTTCCAACGCGGTAATGCCTTTTATTTGGCCTAAATAGAAAATTGGAAAAAGTACAAACAGCCATATTTCATCGCTCTAGGACGCGTATTTACCGAATTAGAGCGGTTTGAAGTTTTGTAAGAAACAATTGCTTGTAAAATCTGACTCAGTTGTCCTAGGAACTTCACCAATGGCACAAATGAAAGGTTAAGAGTAGTAGATTATGAATCTGAAGTTTAATTAACTTCTAATTACTATTTTAGAAAATATGACCAAAAACCGAAGGGCAGGGGTCACCAAAAAAATGAAAAATTCGAAAGTCCTAAAGAACGTATTTTGCCGGTTTTAACGACGCCAGTTTGCGTTTATAATATACTTAGTGCGTTTCCAACGCGGTAATGCCTTTTATTTGGCCTAAATAGAAAATTGGAAAAAGTACAAACAGCCATATTTCATCGCTCTAGGACGCGTATTTACCGAATTAGAGCGGTTTGAAATTTTGTAAGAAACAATTGCTTGTAAAATCTGACTCAGTTGTCCTAGGAACTTCACCAATGGCACAAATGAAAGGTTAAGAGTAGTAGATTATGAATCTGAAGTTTAATTAACTTCTAATTACTATTTTAGAAAATATGACCAAAAACCGAAGGGCAGGGGTCACCAAAAAAATGAAAAATTCGAAAGTCCTAAAAAACGTATTTTGCCGGTTTTAACGACGCCAGTTTGCGTTTATAATATACTTAGTGCGTTTCCAACGCGGTAATGCCTTTTATTTGGCCTAAATAGAAAATTGGAAAAAGTACAAACAGCCATATTTCATCGCTCTAGGACGCGTATTTACCGAATTAGAGCGGTTTGAAGTTTTGTAAGAAACAATTGCTTGTAAAATCTGACTCAGTTGTCCTAGGAACTTCACCAATGGCACAAATGAAAGGTTAAGAGTAGTAGATTATGAATCTGAAGTTTAATTAACTTCTAATTACTATTTTAGAAAATATGACCAAAAACCGATGGGCAGGGGTCACCAAAAAAATGAAAAATTCGAAAGTCCTATAGAACGTATTTTGCCGGTTTTAACGACGCCAGTTTGCGTTTATAATATACTTAGTGCGTTTCCAACGCGGTAATGCCTTTTATTTGGCCTAAATAGAAAATTGGAAAAAGTACAAACAGCCATATTTCATCGCTCTAGGACGCGTATTTACCGAATTAGAGCGGTTTGAAGTTTTGTAAGAAACAATTGCTTGTAAAATCTGACTCAGTTGTCCTAGGAACTTCACCAATGGCGCAAATGAAAGGTTAAGAGTAGTAGATTATGAATCTGAAGTTTAATTAACTTCTAATTACTATTTTAGAAAATATGACCAAAAACCGAAGGGCAGGGGTCACCAAAAAAATGAAAAATTCGAAAGTCCTAAAAAACGTATTTTGCCGGTTTTAACGACGCCAGTTTGCGTTTATAATATACTTAGTGCGTTTCCAACGCGGTAATGCCTTTTATTTGGCCTAAATAGAAAATTGGAAAAAGTACAAACAGCCATATTTCATCGCTCTAGGACGCGTATTTACCGAATTAGAGCGGTTTGAAGTTTTGTAAGAAACAATTGCTTGTAAAATCTGACTCAGTTGTCCTAGGAACTTCACCAATGGCACAAATGAAAGGTTAAGAGTAGTAGATTATGAATCTGAAGTTTAATTAACTTCTAATTACTATTTTAGAAAATATGACCAAAAACCGAAGGGCAGGGGTCACCAAAAAAATGAAAAATTCGAAAGTCTTAAAAAACGTATTTTGCGGTTTTAACGACGCCAGTTTGTGTTTATAATATACTTAGTGCGTTTCCAACGCGGTAATGCCTTTTATTTGGCCTAAATAGAAAATTGGAAAAAGTACAAACAGCCATATTTCATCGCTCTAGGACGCGTATTTACCGAATTAGAGCGGTTTGAAGTTTTGTAAGAAACAATTGCTTGTAAAATCTGACTCAGTTGTCCTAGGAACTTCACCAATGGCACAAATGAAAGGTTAAGAGTAGTAGATTATGAATCTGAAGTTTAATTAACTTCTAATTACTATTTTAGAAAATATGACCAAAAACCGAAGGGCAGGGGTCACCAAAAAAATGAAAAATTCGAAAGTCCTAAAGAACGTATTTTGCCGGTTTTAACGACGCCAGTTTGCGTTTATAATATACTTAGTGCGTTTCCAACGCGGTAATGCCTTTTATTTGGCCTAAATAGAAAATTGGAAAAAGTACAAACAGCCATATTTCATCGCTCTAGGACGCGTATTTACCGAATTAGAGCGGTTTGAAATTTTGTAAGAAACAATTGCTTGTAAAATCTGACTCAGTTGTCCTAGGAACTTCACCAATGGCACAAATGAAAGGTTAAGAGTAGTAGATTATGAATCTGAAGTTTAATTAACTTCTAATTACTATTTTAGAAAATATGACCAAAAACCGAAGGGCAGGGGTCACCAAAAAAATGAAAAATTCGAAAGTCTTAAAAAACGTATTTTGCGGTTTTAACGACGCCAGTTTGTGTTTATAATATACTTAGTGCGTTTCCAACGCGGTAATGCCTTTTATTTGGCCTAAATAGAAAATTGGAAAAAGTACAAACAGCCATATTTCATCGCTCTAGGACGCGTATTTACCGAATTAGAGCGGTTTGAAGTTTTGTAAGAAACAATTGCTTGTAAAATCTGACTCAGTTGTCCTAGGAACTTCACCAATGGCACAAATGAAAGGTTAAGAGTAGTAGATTATGAATCTGAAGTTTAATTAACTTCTAATTACTATTTTAGAAAATATGACCAAAAACCGAAGGGCAGGGGTCACCAAAAAAATGAAAAATTCGAAAGTCCTAAAAAACGTATTTTGCCGGTTTTAACGACGCCAGTTTGCGTTTATAATATACTTAGTGCGTTTCCAACGCGGTAATGCCTTTTATTTGGCCTAAATAGAAAATTGGAAAAAGTACAAACAGCCATATTTCATCGCTCTAGGACGCGTATTTACCGAATTAGAGCGGTTTGAAGTTTTGTAAGAAACAATTGCTTGTAAAATCTGACTCAGTTGTCCTAGGAACTTCACCAATGGCACAAATGAAAGGTTAAGAGTAGTAGATTATGAATCTGAAGTTTAATTAACTTCTAATTACTATTTTAGAAAATGTGACCAAAAACCGAAGGGCAGGGGTCACCAAAAAAATGAAAAATTCGAAAGTCCTAAAAAACGTATTTTGCCGGTTTTAACGACGCCAGTTTGTGTTTATAATATACTTAGTGCGTTTCCAACGCGGTAATGCCTTTTATTTGGCCTAAATAGAAAATTGGAAAAAGTACAAACAGCCATACTTCATCGCTCTAGGACGCGTATTTAGCGAATTAGAGCGGTTTGAAGTTTTGTAAGAAACAATTGCTTGTAAAATCTGACTCAGTTGTCCTAGGAACTTCACCAATGGCGCAAATGAAAGGTTAAGAGCAGTAGATTATCAATCTGAAGTTTAATTAACTTCTAATTACTATTTTAGAAAATATGACCAAAAACCGAAGGGCAGGGGTCACCAAAAAAATGAAAAATTCGAAAGTCCTAAAAAACGTATTTTGCCGGTTTTAACGACGCCAGTTTGCGTTTATAATATACTTAGTGCGTTTCCAACGCGGTAATGCCTTTTATTTGGCCTAAATAGAAAATTGGAAAAAGTACAAACAGCCATATTTCATCGCTCTAGGACGCGTATTTACCGAATTAGAGCGGTTTGAAGTTTTGTAAGAAACAATTGCTTGTAAAATCTGACTCAGTTGTCCTAGGAACTTCACCAATGGCACAAATGAAAGGTTAAGAGTAGTAGATTATGAATCTGAAGTTTAATTAACTTCTAATTACTATTTTAGAAAATGTGACCAAAAACCGAAGGGCAGGGGTCACCAAAAAAATGAAAAATTCGAAAGTCCTAAAAAACGTATTTTGCCGGTTTTAACGACGCCAGTTTGCGTTTATAATATACTTAGTGCGTTTCCAACGCGGTAATGCCTTTTATTTGGCCTAAATAGAAAATTGGAAAAAGTACAAACAGCCATATTTCATCGCTCTAGGACGCGTATTTACCGAATTAGAGCGGTTTGAAGTTTTGTAAGAAACAATTGCTTGTAAAATCTGACTCAGTTGTCCTAGGAACTTCACCAATGGCACAAATGAAAGGTTAAGAGTAGTAGATTATGAATCTGAAGTTTAATTAACTTCTAATTACTATTTTAGAAAATGTGACCAAAAACCGAAGGGCAGGGGTCACCAAAAAAATGAAAAATTCGAAAGTCCTAAAAAACGTATTTTGCCGGTTTTAACGACGCCAGTTTGCGTTTATAATATACTTAGTGCGTTTCCAACGCGGTAATGCCTTTTATTTGGCCTAAATAGAAAATTGGAAAAAGTACAAACAGCCATATTTCATCGCTCTAGGACGCGTATTTACCGAATTAGAGCGGTTTGAAGTTTTGTAAGAAACAATTGCTTGTAAAATCTGACTCAGTTGTCCTAGGAACTTCACCAATGGCACAAATGAAAGGTTAAGAGTAGTAGATTATGAATCTGAAGTTTAATTAACTTCTAATTACTATTTTAGAAAATATGACCAAAAACCGAAGGGCAGGGGTCACCAAAAAAATGAAAAATTCGAAAGTCCTAAAAAACGTATTTTGCCGGTTTTAACGACGCCAGTTTGCGTTTATAATATACTTAGTGCGTTTCCAACGCGGTAATGCCTTTTATTTGGCCTAAATAGAAAATTGGAAAAAGTACAAACAGCCATATTTCATCGCTCTAGGACGCGTATTTACCGAATTAGAGCGGTTTGAAGTTTTGTAAGAAACAATTGCTTGTAAAATCTGACTCAGTTGTCCTAGGAACTTCACCAATGGCGCAAATGAAAGGTTAAGAGTAGTAGATTATGAATCTGAAGTTTAATTAACTTCTAATTACTATTTTAGAAAATATGACCAAAAACCGAAGGGCAGGGGTCACCAAAAAAATGAAAAATTCGAAAGTCCTAAAAAACGTATTTTGCCGGTTTTAACGACGCCAGTTTGCGTTTATAATATACTTAGTGCGTTTCCAACGCGGTAATGCCTTTTATTTGGCCTAAATAGAAAATTGGAAAAAGTACAAACAGCCATATTTCATCGCTCTAGGACGCGTATTTACCGAATTAGAGCGGTTTGAAGTTTTGTAAGAAACAATTGCTTGTAAAATCTGACTCAGTTGTCCTAGGAACTTCACCAATGGCACAAATGAAAGGTTAAGAGTAGTAGATTATGAATCTGAAGTTTAATTAACTTCTAATTACTATTTTAGAAAATATGACCAAAAACCGAAGGGCAGGGGTCACCAAAAAAATGAAAAATTCGAAAGTCTTAAAAAACGTATTTTGCGGTTTTAACGACGCCAGTTTGTGTTTATAATATACTTAGTGCGTTTCCAACGCGGTAATGCCTTTTATTTGGCCTAAATAGAAAATTGGAAAAAGTACAAACAGCCATATTTCATCGCTCTAGGACGCGTATTTACCGAATTAGAGCGGTTTGAAGTTTTGTAAGAAACAATTGCTTGTAAAATCTGACTCAGTTGTCCTAGGAACTTCACCAATGGCACAAATGAAAGGTTAAGAGTAGTAGATTATGAATCTGAAGTTTAATTAACTTCTAATTACTATTTTAGAAAATATGACCAAAAACCGAAGGGCAGGGGTCACCAAAAAAATGAAAAATTCGAAAGTCCTAAAGAACGTATTTTGCCGGTTTTAACGACGCCAGTTTGCGTTTATAATATACTTAGTGCGTTTCCAACGCGGTAATGCCTTTTATTTGGCCTAAATAGAAAATTGGAAAAAGTACAAACAGCCATATTTCATCGCTCTAGGACGCGTATTTACCGAATTAGAGCGGTTTGAAGTTTTGTAAGAAACAATTGCTTGTAAAATCTGACTCAGTTGTCCTAGGAACTTCACCAATGGCACAAATGAAAGGTTAAGAGTAGTAGATTATGAATCTGAAGTTTAATTAACTTCTAATTACTATTTTAGAAAATATGACCAAAAACCGAAGGGCAGGGGTCACCAAAAAAATGAAAAATTCGAAAGTCCTAAAAAACGTATTTTGCCGGTTTTAACGACGCCAGTTTGCGTTTATAATATACTTAGTGCGTTTCCAACGCGGTAATGCCTTTTATTTGGCCTAAATAGAAAATTGGAAAAAGTACAAACAGCCATATTTCATCGCTCTAGGACGCGTATTTACCGAATTAGAGCGGTTTGAAGTTTTGTAAGAAACAATTGCTTGTAAAATCTGACTCAGTTGTCCTAGGAACTTCACCAATGGCACAAATGAAAGGTTAAGAGTATTAGATTATGAATCTGAAGTTTAATTAACTTCTAATTACTATTTTAGAAAATATGACCAAAAACCGAAGGGCAGGGGTCACCAAAAAAATGAAAAATTCGAAAGTCTTAAAAAACGTATTTTGCGGTTTTAACGACGCCAGTTTGTGTTTATAATATACTTAGTGCGTTTCCAACGCGGTAATGCCTTTTATTTGGCCTAAATAGAAAATTGGAAAAAGTACAAACAGCCATATTTCATCGCTCTAGGACGCGTATTTACCGAATTAGAGCGGTTTGAAGTTTTGTAAGAAACAATTGCTTGTAAAATCTGACTCAGTTGTCCTAGGAACTTCACCAATGGCACAAATGAAAGGTTAAGAGTAGTAGATTATGAATCTGAAGTTTAATTAACTTCTAATTACTATTTTAGAAAATATGACCAAAAACCGAAGGGCAGGGGTCACCAAAAAAATGAAAAATTCGAAAGTCTTAAAAAACGTATTTTGCGGTTTTAACGACGCCAGTTTGTGTTTATAATATACTTAGTGCGTTTCCAACGCGGTAATGCCTTTTATTTGGCCTAAATAGAAAATTGGAAAAAGTACAAACAGCCATATTTCATCGCTCTAGGACGCGTATTTACCGAATTAGAGCGGTTTGAAGTTTTGTAAGAAACAATTGCTTGTAAAATCTGACTCAGTTGTCCTAGGAACTTCACCAATGGCACAAATGAAAGGTTAAGAGTAGTAGATTATGAATCTGAAGTTTAATTAACTTCTAATTACTATTTTAGAAAATATGACCAAAAACCGAAGGGCAGGGGTCACCAAAAAAAATGAAAAATTCGAAAGTCCTAAAAAACGTATTTTGCCGGTTTTAACGACGCCAGTTTGCGTTTATAATATACTTAGTGCGTTTCCAACGCGGTAATGCCTTTTATTTGGCCTAAATAGAAAATTGGAAAAAGTACAAACAGCCATATTTCATCGCTCTAGGACGCGTATTTACCGAATTAGAGCGGTTTGAAGTTTTGTAAGAAACAATTGCTTGTAAAATCTGACTCAGTTGTCCTAGGAACTTCACCAATGGCACAAATGAAAGGTTAAGAGTAGTAGATTATGAATCTGAAGTTTAATTAACTTCTAATTACTATTTTAGAAAATATGACCAAAAACCGAAGGGCAGGGGTCACCAAAAAAATGAAAAATTCGAAAGTCTTAAAAAACGTATTTTGCGGTTTTAACGACGCCAGTTTGTGCTTATAATATACTTAGTGCGTTTCCAACGCGGTAATGCCTTTTATTTGGCCTAAATAGAAAATTGTGTTTATAATATACTTAGTGCGTTTCCAACGCGGTAATGCCTTTTATTTGGCCTAAATAGAAAATTGGAAAAAGTACAAACAGCCATATTTCATCGCTCTAGGACGCGTATTTACCGAATTAGAGCGGTTTGAAGTTTTGTAAGAAACAATTGCTTGTAAAATCTGACTCAGTTGTCCTAGGAACTTCACCAATGGCACAAATGAAAGGTTAAGAGTAGTAGATTATGAATCTGAAGTTTAATTAACTTCTAATTACTATTTTAGAAAATATGACCAAAAACCGAAGGGCAGGGGTCACCAAAAAAATGAAAAATTCGAAAGTCTTAAAAAACGTATTTTGCGGTTTTAACGACGCCAGTTTGTGTTTATAATATACTTAGTGCGTTTCCAACGCGGTAATGCCTTTTATTTGGCCTAAATAGAAAATTGGAAAAAGTACAAACAGCCATATTTCATCGCTCTAGGACGCGTATTTACCGAATTAGAGCGGTTTGAAGTTTTGTAAGAAACAATTGCTTGTAAAATCTGACTCAGTTGTCCTAGGAACTTCACCAATGGCACAAATGAAAGGTTAAGAGTAGTAGATTATGAATCTGAAGTTTAATTAACTTCTAATTACTATTTTAGAAAATATGACCAAAAACCGAAGGGCAGGGGTCACCAAATAAAATGAAAAATTCGAAAGTCCTAAAAAACGTATTTTGCCGGTTTTAACGACGCCAGTTTGCGTTTATAATATACTTAGTGCGTTTCCAACGCGGAAATGCCTTTTATTTGGCCTAAATAGAAAATTGGAAAAAGTACAAACAGCCATATTTCATCGCTCTAGGACGCGTATTTACCGAATTAGAGCGGTTTGAAGTTTTGTAAGAAACAATTGCTTGTAAAATCTGACTCAGTTGTCCTAGGAACTTCACCAATGGCGCAAATGAAAGGTTAAGAGTAGTAGATTATGAATCTGAAGTTTAATTAACTTCTAATTACTATTTTAGAAAATATGACCAAAAACCGAAGGGCAGGGGTCACCAAAAAAATGAAAAATTCGAAAGTCCTAAAGAACGTATTTTGCCGGTTTTAACGACGCCAGTTTGCGTTTATAATATACTTAGTGCGTTTCCAACGCGGTAATGCCTTTTATTTGGCCTAAATAGAAAATTGGAAAAAGTACAAACAGCCATATTTCATCGCTCTAGGACGCGTATTTACCGAATTAGAGCGGTTTGAAGTTTTGTATGAAACAATTGCTTGTAAAATCTGACTCAGTTGTCCTAGGAACTTCAACAATGGCACAAATGAAAGGTTAAGAGTAGTAGATTATGAATCTGAAGTTTAATTAACTTCTAATTACTATTTTAGAAAATATGACCAAAAACCGAAGGGCAGGGGTCACCAAAAAAATGAAAAATTCGAAAGTCCTAAAAAACGTATTTTGCCGGTTTTAACGACGCCAGTTTGCGTTTATAATATACTTAGTGCGTTTCCAACGCGGTAATGCCTTTTATTTGGCCTAAATAGAAAATTGGAAAAAGTACAAACAGCCATATTTCATCGCTCTAGGACGCGTATTTACCGAATTAGAGCGGTTTGAAGTTTTGTAAGAAACAATTGCTTGTAAAATCTGACTCAGTTGTCCTAGGAACTTCACCAATGGCACAAATGAAAGGTTAAGAGTAGTAGATTATGAATCTGAAGTTTAATTAACTTCTAATTACTATTTTAGAAAATATGACCAAAAACCGAAGGGCAGGGGTCACCAAAAAAATGAAAAATTCGAAAGTCCTAAAGAACGTATTTTGCCGGTTTTAACGACGCCAGTTTGCGTTTATAATATACTTAGTGCGTTTCCAACGCGGTAATGCCTTTTATTTGGCCTAAATAGAAAATTGGAAAAAGTACAAACAGCCATATTTCATCGCTCTAGGACGCGTATTTACCGAATTAGAGCGGTTTGAAGTTTTGTAAGAAACAATTGCTTGTAAAATCTGACTCAGTTGTCCTAGGAACTTCACCAATGGCACAAATGAAAGGTTAAGAGTAGTAGATTATGAATCTGAAGTTTAATTAACTTCTAATTACTATTTTAGAAAATATGACCAAAAACCGAAGGGCAGGGGTCACCAACAAAATGAAAAATTCGTAAGTCCTAAAGAACGTATTTTGCCGGTTTTAACGACGCCAGTTTGCGTTTATAATATACTTAGTGCGTTTCCAACGCGGTAATGCCTTTTATTTGGCCTAAATAGAAAATTGGAAAAAGTACAAACAGCCATATTTCATCGCTCTAGGACGCGTATTTACCGAATTAGAGCGGTTTGAAGTTTTGTAAGAAACAATTGCTTGTAAAATCTGACTCAGTTGTCCTAGGAACTTCACCAATGGCACAAATGAAAGGTTAAGAGTAGTAGATTATGAATCTGAAGTTTAATTAACTTCTAATTACTATTTTAGAAAATATGACCAAAAACCGAAGGGCAGGGGTCACCAAAAAAATGAAAAATTCGAAAGTCCTAAAGAACGTATTTTGCCGGTTTTAACGACGCCAGTTTGCGTTTATAATATACTTAGTGCGTTTCCAACGCGGTAATGCCTTTTATTTGGCCTAAATAGAAAATTGGAAAAAGTACAAACAGCCATATTTCATCGCTCTAGGACGCGTATTTACCGAATTAGAGCGGTTTGAAGTTTTGTAAGAAACAATTGCTTGTAAAATCTGACTCAGTTGTCCTAGGAACTTCACCAATGGCACAAATGAAAGGTTAAGAGTAGTAGATTATGAATCTGAAGTTTAATTAACTTCTAATTACTATTTTAGAAAATATGACCAAAAACCGAAGGGCAGGGGTCACCAAAAAAATGAAAAATTCGAAAGTCCTAAAGAACGTATTTTGCCGGTTTTAACGACGCCAGTTTGCGTTTATAATATACTTAGTGCGTTTCCAACGCGGTAATGCCTTTTATTTGGCCTAAATAGAAAATTGGAAAAAGTACAAACAGCCATATTTCATCGCTCTAGGACGCGTATTTACCGAATTAGAGCGGTTTGAAGTTTTGTAAGAAACAATTGCTTGTAAAATCTGACTCAGTTGTCCTAGGAACTTCACCAATGGCACAAATGAAAGGTTAAGAGTAGTAGATTATGAATCTGAAGTTTAATTAACTTCTAATTACTATTTTAGAAAATATGACCAAAAACCGAAGGGCAGGGGTCACCAACAAAATGAAAAATTCGTAAGTCCTAAAGAACGTATTTTGCCGGTTTTAACGACGCCAGTTTGCGTTTATAATATACTTAGTGCGTTTCCAACGCGGTAATGCCTTTTATTTGGCCTAAATAGAAAATTGGAAAAAGTACAAACAGCCATATTTCATCGCTCTAGGACGCGTATTTACCGAATTAGAGCGGTTTGAAGTTTTGTAAGAAACAATTGCTTGTAAAATCTGACTGAGTTGTCCTAGGAACTTCACCAATGGCACAAATGAAAGGTTAAGAGTAGTAGATTATGAATCTGAAGTTTAATTAACTTCTAATTACTATTTTAGAAAATATGACCAAAAACCGAAGGGCAGGGGTCACCAAAAAAATGAAAAATTCGAAAGTCCTAAAGAACGTATTTTGCCGGTTTTAACGACGCCAGTTTGCGTTTATAATATACTTAGTGCGTTTCCAACGCGGTAATGCCTTTTATTTGGCCTAAATAGAAAATTGGAAAAAGTACAAACAGCCATATTTCATCGCTCTAGGACGCGTATTTACCGAATTAGAGCGGTTTGAAGTTTTGTAAGAAACAATTGCTTGTAAAATCTGACTCAGTTGTCCTAGGAACTTCACCAATGGCACAAATGAAAGGTTAAGAGTAGTAGATTATGAATCTGAAGTTTAATTAACTTCTAATTACTATTTTAGAAAATATGACCAAAAACCGAAGGGCAGGGGTCACCAAAAAAATGAAAAATTCGAAAGTCCTAAAGAACGTATTTTGCCGGTTTTAACGACGCCAGTTTGCGTTTATAATATACTTAGTGCGTTTCCAACGCGGTAATGCCTTTTATTTGGCCTAAATAGAAAATTGGAAAAAGTACAAACAGCCATATTTCATCGCTCTAGGACGCGTATTTACCGAATTAGAGCGGTTTGAAGTTTTGTAAGAAACAATTGCTTGTAAAATCTGACTCAGTTGTCCTAGGAACTTCACCAATGGCACAAATGAAAGGTTAAGAGTAGTAGATTATGAATCTGAAGTTTAATTAACTTCTAATTACTATTTTAGAAAATATGACCAAAAACCGAAGGGCAGGGGTCACCAACAAAATGAAAAATTCGTAAGTCCTAAAGAACGTATTTTGCCGGTTTTAACGACGCCAGTTTGCGTTTATAATATACTTAGTGCGTTTCCAACGCGGTAATGCCTTTTATTTGGCCTAAATAGAAAATTGGAAAAAGTACAAACAGCCATATTTCATCGCTCTAGGACGCGTATTTACCGAATTAGAGCGGTTTGAAGTTTTGTAAGAAACAATTGCTTGTAAAATCTGACTCAGTTGTCCTAGGAACTTCACCAATGGCACAAATGAAAGGTTAAGAGTAGTAGATTATGAATCTGAAGTTTAATTAACTTCTAATTACTATTTTAGAAAATATGACCAAAAACCGAAGGGCAGGGGTCACCAAAAAAATGAAAAATTCGAAAGTCCTAAAGAACGTATTTTGCCGGTTTTAACGACGCCAGTTTGCGTTTATAATATACTTAGTGCGTTTCCAACGCGGTAATGCCTTTTATTTGGCCTAAATAGAAAATTGGAAAAAGTACAAACAGCCATATTTCATCGCTCTAGGACGCGTATTTACCGAATTAGAGCGGTTTGAAGTTTTGTAAGAAACAATTGCTTGTAAAATCTGACTCAGTTGTCCTAGGAACTTCACCAATGGCACAAATGAAAGGTTAAGAGTAGTAGATTATGAATCTGAAGTTTAATTAACTTCTAATTACTATTTTAGAAAATATGACCAAAAACCGAAGGGCAGGGGTCACCAAAAAAATGAAAAATTCGAAAGTCCTAAAGAACGTATTTTGCCGGTTTTAACGACGCCAGTTTGCGTTTATAATATACTTAGTGCGTTTCCAACGCGGTAATGCCTTTTATTTGGCCTAAATAGAAAATTGGAAAAAGTACAAACAGCCATATTTCATCGCTCTAGGACGCGTATTTACCGAATTAGAGCGGTTTGAAGTTTTGTAAGAAACAATTGCTTGTAAAATCTGACTCAGTTGTCCTAGGAACTTCACCAATGGCACAAATGAAAGGTTAAGAGTAGTAGATTATGAATCTGAAGTTTAATTAACTTCTAATTACTATTTTAGAAAATATGACCAAAAACCGAAGGGCAGGGGTCACCAACAAAATGAAAAATTCGTAAGTCCTAAAGAACGTATTTTGCCGGTTTTAACGACGCCAGTTTGCGTTTATAATATACTTAGTGCGTTTCCAACGCGGTAATGCCTTTTATTTGGCCTAAATAGAAAATTGGAAAAAGTACAAACAGCCATATTTCATCGCTCTAGGACGCGTATTTACCGAATTAGAGCGGTTTGAAGTTTTGTAAGAAACAATTGCTTGTAAAATCTGACTCAGTTGTCCTAGGAACTTCACCAATGGCACAAATGAAAGGTTAAGAGTAGTAGATTATGAATCTGAAGTTTAATTAACTTCTAATTACTATTTTAGAAAATATGACCAAAAACCGAAGGGCAGGGGTCACCAAAAAAATGAAAAATTCGAAAGTCCTAAAGAACGTATTTTGCCGGTTTTAACGACGCCAGTTTGCGTTTATAATATACTTAGTGCGTTTCCAACGCGGTAATGCCTTTTATTTGGCCTAAATAGAAAATTGGAAAAAGTACAAACAGCCATATTTCATCGCTCTAGGACGCGTATTTACCGAATTAGAGCGGTTTGAAGTTTTGTAAGAAACAATTGCTTGTAAAATCTGACTCAGTTGTCCTAGGAACTTCACCAATGGCACAAATGAAAGGTTAAGAGTAGTAGATTATGAATCTGAAGTTTAATTAACTTCTAATTACTATTTTAGAAAATATGACCAAAAACCGAAGGGCAGGGGTCACCAAAAAAATGAAAAATTCGAAAGTCCTAAAGAACGTATTTTGCCGGTTTTAACGACGCCAGTTTGCGTTTATAATATACTTAGTGCGTTTCCAACGCGGTAATGCCTTTTATTTGGCCTAAATAGAAAATTGGAAAAAGTACAAACAGCCATATTTCATCGCTCTAGGACGCGTATTTACCGAATTAGAGCGGTTTGAAGTTTTGTAAGAAACAATTGCTTGTAAAATCTGACTCAGTTGTCCTAGGAACTTCACCAATGGCACAAATGAAAGGTTAAGAGTAGTAGATTATGAATCTGAAGTTTAATTAACTTCTAATTACTATTTTAGAAAATATGACCAAAAACCGAAGGGCAGGGGTCACCAACAAAATGAAAAATTCGTAAGTCCTAAAGAACGTATTTTGCCGGTTTTAACGACGCCAGTTTGCGTTTATAATATACTTAGTGCGTTTCCAACGCGGTAATGCCTTTTATTTGGCCTAAATAGAAAATTGGAAAAAGTACAAACAGCCATATTTCATCGCTCTAGGACGCGTATTTACCGAATTAGAGCGGTTTGAAGTTTTGTAAGAAACAATTGCTTGTAAAATCTGACTCAGTTGTCCTAGGAACTTCACCAATGGCACAAATGAAAGGTTAAGAGTAGTAGATTATGAATCTGAAGTTTAATTAACTTCTAATTACTATTTTAGAAAATATGACCAAAAACCGAAGGGCAGGGGTCACCAAAAAAATGAAAAATTCGAAAGTCCTAAAGAACGTATTTTGCTGGTTTTAACGACGCCAGTTTGCGTTTATAATATACTTAGTGCGTTTCCAACGCGGTAATGCCTTTTATTTGGCCTAAATAGAAAATTGGAAAAAGTACAAACAGCCATATTTCATCGCTCTAGGACGCGTATTTACCGAATTAGAGCGGTTTGAAGTTTTGTAAGAAACAATTGCTTGTAAAATCTGACTCAGTTGTCCTAGGAACTTCACCAATGGCACAAATGAAAGGTTAAGAGTAGTAGATTATGAATCTGAAGTTTAATTAACTTCTAATTACTATTTTAGAAAATATGACCAAAAACCGAAGGGCAGGGGTCACCAAAAAAATGAAAAATTCGAAAGTCCTAAAGAACGTATTTTGCCGGTTTTAACGACGCCAGTTTGCGTTTATAATATACTTAGTGCGTTTCCAACGCGGTAATGCCTTTTATTTGGCCTAAATAGAAAATTGGAAAAAGTACAAACAGCCATATTTCATCGCTCTAGGACGCGTATTTACCGAATTAGAGCGGTTTGAAGTTTTGTAAGAAACAATTGCTTGTAAAATCTGACTCAGTTGTCCTAGGAACTTCACCAATGGCACAAATGAAAGGTTAAGAGTAGTAGATTATGAATCTGAAGTTTAATTAACTTCTAATTACTATTTTAGAAAATATGACCAAAAACCGAAGGGCAGGGGTCACCAAAAAAATGAAAAATTCGTAAGTCCTAAAGAACGTATTTTGCCGGTTTTAACGACGCCAGTTTGCGTTTATAATATACTTAGTGCGTTTCCAACGCGGTAATGCCTTTTATTTGGCCTAAATAGAAATTTGGAAAAAGTACAAACAGCCATATTTCATCACTCTAGGACGCGTATTTACCGAATTAGAGCGGTTTGAAGTTTTGTAAGAAACAATTGCTTGTAAAATCTGACTCAGTTGTCCTAGGAACTTCACCAATGGCACAAATGAAAGGTTAAGAGTAGTAGATTATGAATCTGAAGTTTAATTAACTTCTAATTACTATTTTAGAAAATATGACCAAAAACCGAAGGGCAGGGGTCACCAAAAAAATGAAAAATTCGTAAGTCCTAAAGAACGTATTTTGCCGGTTTTAACGACGCCAGTTTGCGTTTATAATATACTTAGTGCGTTTCCAACGCGGTAATGCCTTTTATTTGGCCTAAATAGAAATTTGGAAAAAGTACAAACAGCCATATTTCATCGCTCTAGGACGCGTATTTACCGAATTAGAGCGGTTTTAAGTTTTGTAAGAAACAATTGCTTGTAAAATCTGACTCAGTTGTCCTAGGAACTTCAACAATGGCACAAATGAAAGGTTAAGAGTAGTAGATTATGAATCTGAAGTTTAATTAACTTCTAATTACTATTTTAGAAAATATGACCAAAAACCGAAGGGCAGGGGTCACCAAAAAAATGAAAAATTCGAAAGTCCTAAAAAATGTATTTTGCCGGTTTTAACGACGCCAGTTTGCGTTTATAATATACTTAGTGCGTTTCCAACGCGGTAATGCCTTTTATTTGGCCTAAATAGAAAATTGGAAAAAGTACAAACAGACATATTTCATCGCTCTAGGACGCGTATTTACCGAATTAGAGCGGTTTGAAGTTTTGTAAGAAACAATTGCTTGTAAAATCTGACTCAGTTGTCCTAGGAACTTCACCAATGGCACAAATGAAAGGTTAAGAGTAGTAGATTATGAATCTGAAGTTTAATTAACTTCTAATTACTATTTTAGAAAATATGACCAAAAACCGAAGGGCAGGGGTCACCAAAAAAATGAAAAATTCGAAAGTCTTAAAAAACGTATTTTGCGGTTTTAACGACGCCAGTTTGTGTTTATAATATACTTAGTGCGTTTCCAACGCGGTAATGCCTTTTATTTGGCCTAAATAGAAAATTGGAAAAAGTACAAACAGCCATATTTCATCGCTCTAGGACGCGTATTTACCGAATTAGAGCGGTTTGAAGTTTTGTAAGAAACAATTGCTTGTAAAATCTGACTCAGTTGTCCTAGGAACTTCAATAATGGCACAAATGAAAAGTTAAGAGTAGTAGATTATGAATCTGAAGTTTAATTAACTTCTAATTACTATTTTAGAAAATATGACCAAAAACCGAAGGGCAGGGGTCACCAAAAAAATGAAAAATTCGAAAGTCCTAAAGAACGTATTTTGCCGGTTTTAACGACGCCAGTTTGCGTTTATAATATACTTAGTGCGTTTCCAACGCGGTAATGCCTTTTATTTGGCCTAAATAGAAAATTGGAAAAAGTACAAACAGCCATATTTCATCGCTCTAGGACGCGTATTTACCGAATTAGAGCGGTTTGAAGTTTTGTAAGAAACAATTGCTTGTAAAATCTGACTCAGTTGTCTTAGGAACTTCACCAATGGCACAAATGAAAGGTTAAGAGTAGTAGATTATGAATCTGAAGTTTAATTAACTTCTAATTACTATTTTAGAAAATAAGACCAAAAACCGAAGGGCAGGGGTCACCAAAAAAATGAAAAATTCGAAAGTCCTAAAAAACGACGCCAGTTTGCGTTTATAATATACTTAGTGCGTTTCCAACGCGGTAATGCCTTTTATTTGGCCTAAATAGAAAATTGGAAAAAGTACAAACAGCCATATTTCATCGCTCTAGGACGCGTATTTACCGAATTAGAGCGGTTTGAAGTTTTGTAAGAAACAATTGCTTGTAAAATCTGACTCAGTTGTCCTAGGAACTTCACCAATGGCACAAATGAAAGGTTAAGAGTAGTAGATTATGAATCTGAAGTTTAATTAACTTCTAATTACTATTTTAGAAAATATGACCAAAAACCGAAGGGCAGGGGTCACCAAAAAAATGAAAAATTCGAAAGTCCTAAAGAACGTATTTTGCTGGTTTTAACGACGCCAGTTTGCGTTTATAATATACTTAGTGCGTTTCCAACGCGGTAATGCCTTTTATTTGGCCTAAATAGAAAATTGGAAAAAGTACAAACAGCCATATTTCATCGCTCTAGGACGCGTATTTACCGAATTAGAGCGGTTTGAAGTTTTGTAAGAAACAATTGCTTGTAAAATCTGACTCAGTTGTCCTAGGAACTTCACCAATGGCACAAATGAAAGGTTAAGAGTAGTAGATTATGAATCTGAAGTTTAATTAACTTCTAATTACTATTTTAGAAAATATGACCAAAAACCGAAGGGCAGGGGTCACCAAAAAAATGAAAAATTCGAAAGTCCTAAAGAACGTATTTTGCCGGTTTTAACGACGCCAGTTTGCGTTTATAATATACTTAGTGCGTTTCCAACGCGGTAATGCCTTTTATTTGGCCTAAATAGAAAATTGGAAAAAGTACAAACAGCCATATTTCATCGCTCTAGGACGCGTATTTACCGAATTAGAGCGGTTTGAAGTTTTGTAAGAAACAATTGCTTGTAAAATCTGACTCAGTTGTCCTAGGAACTTCACCAATGGCACAAATGAAAGGTTAAGAGTAGTAGATTATGAATCTGAAGTTTAATTAACTTCTAATTACTATTTTAGAAAATATGACCAAAAACCGAAGGGCAGGGGTCACCAAAAAAATGAAAAATTCGTAAGTCCTAAAGAACGTATTTTGCCGGTTTTAACGACGCCAGTTTGCGTTTATAATATACTTAGTGCGTTTCCAACGCGGTAATGCCTTTTATTTGGCCTAAATAGAAATTTGGAAAAAGTACAAACAGCCATATTTCATCACTCTAGGACGCGTATTTACCGAATTAGAGCGGTTTGAAGTTTTGTAAGAAACAATTGCTTGTAAAATCTGACTCAGTTGTCCTAGGAACTTCACCAATGGCACAAATGAAAGGTTAAGAGTAGTAGATTATGAATCTGAAGTTTAATTAACTTCTAATTACTATTTTAGAAAATATGACCAAAAACCGAAGGGCAGGGGTCACCAAAAAAATGAAAAATTCGTAAGTCCTAAAGAACGTATTTTGCCGGTTTTAACGACGCCAGTTTGCGTTTATAATATACTTAGTGCGTTTCCAACGCGGTAATGCCTTTTATTTGGCCTAAATAGAAATTTGGAAAAAGTACAAACAGCCATATTTCATCGCTCTAGGACGCGTATTTACCGAATTAGAGCGGTTTTAAGTTTTGTAAGAAACAATTGCTTGTAAAATCTGACTCAGTTGTCCTAGGAACTTCAACAATGGCACAAATGAAAGGTTAAGAGTAGTAGATTATGAATCTGAAGTTTAATTAACTTCTAATTACTATTTTAGAAAATATGACCAAAAACCGAAGGGCAGGGGTCACCAAAAAAATGAAAAATTCGAAAGTCCTAAAAAATGTATTTTGCCGGTTTTAACGACGCCAGTTTGCGTTTATAATATACTTAGTGCGTTTCCAACGCGGTAATGCCTTTTATTTGGCCTAAATAGAAAATTGGAAAAAGTACAAACAGACATATTTCATCGCTCTAGGACGCGTATTTACCGAATTAGAGCGGTTTGAAGTTTTGTAAGAAACAATTGCTTGTAAAATCTGACTCAGTTGTCCTAGGAACTTCACCAATGGCACAAATGAAAGGTTAAGAGTAGTAGATTATGAATCTGAAGTTTAATTAACTTCTAATTACTATTTTAGAAAATATGACCAAAAACCGAAGGGCAGGGGTCACCAAAAAAATGAAAAATTCGAAAGTCTTAAAAAACGTATTTTGCGGTTTTAACGACGCCAGTTTGTGTTTATAATATACTTAGTGCGTTTCCAACGCGGTAATGCCTTTTATTTGGCCTAAATAGAAAATTGGAAAAAGTACAAACAGCCATATTTCATCGCTCTAGGACGCGTATTTACCGAATTAGAGCGGTTTGAAGTTTTGTAAGAAACAATTGCTTGTAAAATCTGACTCAGTTGTCCTAGGAACTTCAATAATGGCACAAATGAAAAGTTAAGAGTAGTAGATTATGAATCTGAAGTTTAATTAACTTCTAATTACTATTTTAGAAAATATGACCAAAAACCGAAGGGCAGGGGTCACCAAAAAAATGAAAAATTCGAAAGTCCTAAAGAACGTATTTTGCCGGTTTTAACGACGCCAGTTTGCGTTTATAATATACTTAGTGCGTTTCCAACGCGGTAATGCCTTTTATTTGGCCTAAATAGAAAATTGGAAAAAGTACAAACAGCCATATTTCATCGCTCTAGGACGCGTATTTACCGAATTAGAGCGGTTTGAAGTTTTGTAAGAAACAATTGCTTGTAAAATCTGACTCAGTTGTCTTAGGAACTTCACCAATGGCACAAATGAAAGGTTAAGAGTAGTAGATTATGAATCTGAAGTTTAATTAACTTCTAATTACTATTTTAGAAAATAAGACCAAAAACCGAAGGGCAGGGGTCACCAAAAAAATGAAAAATTCGAAAGTCCTAAAAAACGACGCCAGTTTGCGTTTATAATATACTTAGTGCGTTTCCAACGCGGTAATGCCTTTTATTTGGCCTAAATAGAAAATTGGAAAAAGTACAAACAGCCATATTTCATCGCTCTAGGACGCGTATTTACCGAATTAGAGCGGTTTGAAGTTTTGTAAGAAACAATTGCTTGTAAAATCTGACTCAGTTGTCCTAGGAACTTCACCAATGGCACAAATGAAAGGTTAAGAGTAGTAGATTATGAATCTGAAGTTTAATTAACTTCTAATTACTATTTTAGAAAATATGACCAAAAACCGAAGGGCAGGGGTCACCAAAAAAATGAAAAATTCGAAAGTCCTAAAGAACGTATTTTGCTGGTTTTAACGACGCCAGTTTGCGTTTATAATATACTTAGTGCGTTTCCAACGCGGTAATGCCTTTTATTTGGCCTAAATAGAAAATTGGAAAAAGTACAAACAGCCATATTTCATCGCTCTAGGACGCGTATTTACCGAATTAGAGCGGTTTGAAGTTTTGTAAGAAACAATTGCTTGTAAAATCTGACTCAGTTGTCCTAGGAACTTCACCAATGGCACAAATGAAAGGTTAAGAGTAGTAGATTATGAATCTGAAGTTTAATTAACTTCTAATTACTATTTTAGAAAATATGACCAAAAACCGAAGGGCAGGGGTCACCAAAAAAATGAAAAATTCGAAAGTCCTAAAAAACATATTTTGCCGGTTTTAACGACGCCAGTTTGCGTTTATAATATACTTAGTGCGTTTCCAACGCGGTAATGCCTTTTATTTGGCCTAAATAGAAAATTGGAAAAAGTACAAACAGCCATATTTCATCGCTCTAGGACGCGTATTTACCGAATTAGAGCGGTTTGAAGTTTTGTAAGAAACAATTGCTTGTAAAATCTGACTCAGTTGTCCTAGGAACTTCAACAATGGCACAAATGAAAGGTTAAGAGTAGTAGATTATGAATCTGAAGTTTAATTAACTTCTAATTACTATTTTAGAAAATATGACCAAAAACCGAAGGGCAGGGGTCACCAAAAAAATGAAAAATTCGAAAGTCCTAAAAAATGTATTTTGCCGGTTTTAACGACGCCAGTTTGCGTTTATAATATACTTAGTGCGTTTCCAACGCGGTAATGCCTTTTATTTGGCCTAAATAGAAAATTGGAAAAAGTACAAACAGCCATATTTCATCGCTCTAGGACGCGTATTTACCGAATTAGAGCGGTTTGAAGTTTTGTAAGAAACAATTGCTTGTAAAATCTGACTCAGTTGTCCTAGGAACTTCACCAATGGCACAAATGAAAGGTTAAGAGTAGTAGATTATGAATCTGAAGTTTAATTAACTTCTAATTACTATTTTAGAAAATATGACCAAAAACCGAAGGGCAGGGGTCACCAAAAAAATGAAAAATTCGAAAGTCCTAAAGAACGTATTTTGCCGGTTTTAACGACGCCAGTTTGCGTTTATAATATACTTAGTGCGTTTCCAACGCGGTAATGCCTTTTATTTGGCCTAAATAGAAAATTGGAAAAAGTACAAACAGCCATATTTCATCGCTCTAGGACGCGTATTTACCGAATTAGAGCGGTTTGAAGTTTTGTAAGAAACAATTGCTTGTAAAATCTGACTCAGTTGTCCTAGGAACTTCACCAATGGCACAAATGAAAGGTTAAGAGTAGTAGATTATGAATCTGAAGTTTAATTAACTTCTAATTACTATTTTAGAAAATATGACCAAAAACCGAAGGGCAGGGGTCACCAAAAAAATGAAAAATTCGAAAGTCCTAAAGAACGTATTTTGCCGGTTTTAACGACGCCAGTTTGCGTTTATAATATACTTAGTGCGTTTCCAACGCGGTAATGCCTTTTATTTGGCCTAAATAGAAAATTGGAAAAAGTACAAACAGCCATATTTCATCGCTCTAGGACGCGTATTTACCGAATTAGAGCGGTTTGAAGTTTTGTAAGAAACAATTGCTTGTAAAATCTGACTCAGTTGTCCTAGGAACTTCACCAATGGCACAAATGAAAGGTTAAGAGTAGTAGATTATGAATCTGAAGTTTAATTAACTTCTAATTACTATTTTAGAAAATATGACCAAAAACCGAAGGGCAGGGGTCACCAAAAAAATGAAAAATTCGAAAGTCCTAAAAAACATATTTTGCCGGTTTTAACGACGCCAGTTTGCGTTTATAATATACTTAGTGCGTTTCCAACGCGGTAATGCCTTTTATTTGGCCTAAATAGAAAATTGGAAAAAGTACAAACAGCCATATTTCATCGCTCTAGGACGCGTATTTACCGAATTAGAGCGGTTTGAAGTTTTGTAAGAAACAATTGCTTGTAAAATCTGACTCAGTTGTCCTAGGAACTTCACCAATGGCACAAATGAAAGGTTAAGAGTAGTAGATTATGAATCTGAAGTTTAATTAACTTCTAATTACTATTTTAGAAAATATGACCAAAAACCGAAGGGCAGGGGTCACCAAAAAAATGAAAAATTCGAAAGTCCTAAAAAATGTATTTTGCCGGTTTTAACGACGCCAGTTTGCGTTTATAATATACTTAGTGCGTTTCCAACGCGGTAATGCCTTTTATTTGGCCTAAATAGAAAATTGGAAAAAGTACAAACAGCCATATTTCATCGCTCTAGGACGCGTATTTACCGAATTAGAGCGGTTTGAAGTTTTGTAAGAAACAATTGCTTGTAAAATCTGACTCAGTTGTCCTAGGAACTTCACCAATGGCACAAATGAAAGGTTAAGAGTAGTAGATTATGAATCTGAAGTTTAATTAACTTCTAATTACTATTTTAGAAAATATGACCAAAAACCGAAGGGCAGGGGTCACCAAAAAAATGAAAAATTCGAAAGTCCTAAAGAACGTATTTTGCCGGTTTTAACGACGCCAGTTTGCGTTTATAATATACTTAGTGCGTTTCCAACGCGGTAATGCCTTTTATTTGGCCTAAATAGAAAATTGAAAAAAGTACAAACAGCCATATTTCATCGCTCTAGGACGCGTATTTACCGAATTAGAGCGGTTTGAAGTTTTGTAAGAAACAATTGCTTGTAAAATCTGACTCAGTTGTCCTAGGAACTTCAACAATGGCACAAATGAAAAGTTAAGAGTAGTAGATTATGAATCTGAAGTTTAATTAACTTCTTATTACTATTTTAGAAAATATGACCAAAAACCGAAGGGCAGGGGTCACCAAAAAAATGAAAAATTCGAAAGTCCTAAAAAACGTATTTTGCCGGTTTTAACGACGCCAGTTTGCGTTTATAATATACTTAGTGCGTTTCCAACGCGGTAATGCCTTTTATTTGGCCTAAATAGAAAATTGGAAAAAGTACAAACAGCCATATTTCATCGCTCTAGGACGCGTATTTACCGAATTAGAGCGGTTTGAAGTTTTGTAAGAAACAATTGCTTGTAAAATCTGACTCAGTTGTCTTAGGAACTTCACCAATGGCACAAATGAAAGGTTAAGAGTAGTAGATTATGAATCTGAAGTTTAATTAACTTCTAATTACTATTTTAGAAAATAAGACCAAAAACCGAAGGGCAGGGGTCACCAAAAAAATGAAAAATTCGAAAGTCCTAAAAAACGACGCCAGTTTGCGTTTATAATATACTTAGTGCGTTTCCAACGCGGTAATGCCTTTTATTTGGCCTAAATAGAAAATTGGAAAAAGTACAAACAGCCATATTTCATCGCTCTAGGACGCGTATTTACCGAATTAGAGCGGTTTGAAGTTTTGTAAGAAACAATTGCTTGTAAAATCTGACTCAGTTGTCCTAGGAACTTCACCAATGGCGCAAATGAAAGGTTAGAGTAGTAGATTATGAATCTGAAGTTTAATTAACTTCTAATTACTATTTTAGAAAATATGACCAAAAACCGAAGGGCAGGGGTCACCAAAAAAATGAAAAATTCGAAAGTCCTAAAAAACGTATTTTGCCGGTTTTAACGACGCCAGTTTGCGTTTATAATATACTTAGTGCGTTTCCAATGCGGTAATGCCTTTTATTTGGCCTAAATAGAAAATTGGAAAAAGTACAAACAGCCATATTTCATCGCTCTAGGACGCGTATTTACCGAATTAGAGCGGTTTGAAGTTTTGTAAGAAACAATTGCTTGTAAAATCTGACTCAGTTGTCCTAGGAACTTCACCAATGGCACAAATGAAAGGTTAAGAGTAGTAGATTATGAATCTGAAGTTTAATTAACTTCTAATTACTATTTTAGAAAATATGACCAAAAACCGAAGGGCAGGGGTCACCAAAAAAATGAAAAATTCGAAAGTCCTAAAAAACATATTTTGCCGGTTTTAACGACGCCAGTTTGCGTTTATAATATACTTAGTGCGTTTCCAACGCGGTAATGCCTTTTATTTGGCCTAAATAGAAAATTGGAAAAAGTACAAACAGCCATATTTCATCGCTCTAGGACGCGTATTTACCGAATTAGAGCGGTTTGAAGTTTTGTAAGAAACAATTGCTTGTAAAATCTGACTCAGTTATCCTAGGAACTTCAACAATGGCACAAATGAAAGGTTAAGAGTAGTAGATTATGAATCTGAAGTTTAATTAACTTCTAATTACTATTTTAGAAAATATGACCAAAAACCGAAGGGCAGGGGTCACCAAAAAAATGAAAAATTCGAAAGTCCTAAAAAATGTATTTTGCCGGTTTTAACGACGCCAGTTTGCGTTTATAATATACTTAGTGCGTTTCCAACGCGGTAATGCCTTTTATTTGGCCTAAATAGAAAATTGGAAAAAGTACAAACAGCCATATTTCATCGCTCTAGGACGCGTATTTACCGAATTAGAGCGGTTTGAAGTTTTGTAAGAAACAATTGCTTGTAAAATCTGACTCAGTTGTCCTAGGAACTTCACCAATGGCACAAATGAAAGGTTAAGAGTAGTAGATTATGTATCTGAAGTTTAATTAACTTCTAATTACTATTTTAGAAAATATGACCAAAAACCGAAGGGCAGGGGTCACCAAAAAAATGAAAAATTCGAAAGTCCTAAAGAACGTATTTTGCCGGTTTTAACGACGCCAGTTTGCGTTTATAATATACTTAGTGCGTTTCCAACGCGGTAATGCCTTTTATTTGGCCTAAATAGAAAATTGAAAAAAGTACAAACAGCCATATTTCATCGCTCTAGGACGCGTATTTACCGAATTAGAGCGGTTTGAAGTTTTGTAAGAAACAATTGCTTGTAAAATCTGACTCAGTTGTCCTAGGAACTTCAACAATGGCACAAATGAAAAGTTAAGAGTAGTAGATTATGAATCTGAAGTTTAATTAACTTCTAATTACTATTTTAGAAAATATGACCAAAAACCGAAGGGCAGGGGTCACCAACAAAATGAAAAATTCGTAAGTCCTAAAGAACGTATTTTGCCGGTTTTAACGACGCCAGTTTGCGTTTATAATATACTTAGTGCGTTTCCAACGCGGTAATGCCTTTTATTTGGCCTAAATAGAAAATTGGAAAAAGTACAAACAGCCATATTTCATCGCTCTAGGACGCGTATTTACCGAATTAGAGCGGTTTGAAGTTTTGTAAGAAACAATTGCTTGTAAAATCTGACTCAGTTGTCCTAGGAATTTCAACAATGGCACAAATGAAAAGTTAAGAGTAGTAGATTATGAATCTGAAGTTTAATTAACTTCTTATTACTATTTTAGAAAATATGACCAAAAACCGAAGGGCAGGGGTCACCAAAAAAATGAAAAATTCGAAAGTCCTAAAAAACGTATTTTTCCGGTTTTAACGACGCCAGTTTGCGTTTATAATATACTTAGTGCGTTTCCAACGCGGTAATGCCTTTTATTTGGCCTAAATAGAAAATTGGAAAAAGTACAAACAGCCATATTTCATCGCTCTAGGACGCGTATTTACCGAATTAGAGCGGTTTGAAGTTTTGTAAGAAACAATTGCTTGTAAAATCTGACTCAGTTGTCTTAGGAACTTCACCAATGGCACAAATGAAAGGTTAAGAGTAGTAGATTATGAATCTGAAGTTTAATTAACTTCTAATTACTATTTTAGAAAATATGACCAAAAACCGAAGGGCAGGGGTCACCAAAAAAATGAAAAATTCGAAAGTCCTAAAAAACGACGCCAGTTTGCGTTTATAATATACTTAGTGCGTTTCCAACGCGGTAATGCCTTTTATTTGGCCTAAATAGAAAATTGGAAAAAGTACAAACAGCCATATTTCATCGCTCTAGGACGCGTATTTACCGAATTAGAGCGGTTTGAAGTTTTGTAAGAAACAATTGCTTGTAAAATCTGACTCAGTTGTCCTAGGAATTTCAACAATGGCACAAATGAAAAGTTAAGAGTAGTAGATTATGAATCTGAAGTTTAATTAACTTCTTATTACTATTTTAGAAAATATGACCAAAAACCGAAGGGCAGGGGTCACCAAAAAAATGAAAAATTCGAAAGTCCTAAAAAACGTATTTTTCCGGTTTTAACGACGCCAGTTTGCGTTTATAATATACTTAGTGCGTTTCCAACGCGGTAATGCCTTTTATTTGGCCTAAATAGAAAATTGGAAAAAGTACAAACAGCCATATTTCATCGCTCTAGGACGCGTATTTACCGAATTAGAGCGGTTTGAAGTTTTGTAAGAAACAATTGCTTGTAAAATCTGACTCAGTTGTCTTAGGAACTTCACCAATGGCACAAATGAAAGGTTAAGAGTAGTAGATTATGAATCTGAAGTTTAATTAACTTCTAATTACTATTTTAGAAAATATGACCAAAAACCGAAGGGCAGGGGTCACCAAAAAAATGAAAAATTCGAAAGTCCTAAAAAACGTATTTTGCCGGTTTTAACGACGCCAGTTTGCGTTTATAATATACTTAGTGCGTTTCCAACGCGGTAATGCCTTTTATTTGGCCTAAATAGAAAATTGGAAAAAATACAAACAGCCATATTTCATCGCTCTAGGACGCGTATTTACCGAATTAGAGCGGTTTGAAGTTTTGTAAGAAACAATTGCTTGTAAAATCTGACTCAGTTGTCCTAGGAACTTCACCAATGGCACAAATGAAAGGTTAAGAGTAGTAGATTATGAATCTGAAGTTTAATTAACTTCTAATTAGTATTTTATAAAATATGACCAAAAACCGAAGGGCAGGGGTCACCAAAAAAATGAAAAATTCGAAAGTCCTAAAAAACGTATTTTGCCGGTTTTAACGACGCCAGTTTGCGTTTATAATATACTTAGTGCGTTTCCAACGCGGTAATGCCTTTTATTTGGCCTAAATAGAAAATTGGAAAAAGTACAAACAGCCATATTTCATCGCTCTAGGACGCGTATTTACCGAATTAGAGCGGTTTGAAGTTTTGTAAGAAACAATTGCTTGTAAAATCTGACTCAGTTGTTCTAGGAACTTCACCAATGGCACAAATGAAAGGTTAAGAGTAGTAGATTATGAATCTGAAGTTTAATTAACTTCTAATTACTATTTTAGAAAATATGACCAAAAACCGAAGGGCAGGGGTCACCAAAAAAATGAAAAATTCGAAAGTCCTAAAAAACTTATTTTGCCGGTTTTAACGACGCCAGTTTGCGTTTATAATATACTTAGTGCGTTTCCAACGCGGTAATGCCTTTTATTTGGCCTAAATAGAAAATTGGAAAAAGTACAAACAGCCATATTTCATCGCTCTAGGACGCGTATTTACCGAATTAGAGCGGTTTGAAGTTTTGTAAGAAACAATTGCTTGTAAAATCTGACTCAGTTGTCCTAGGAACTTCAACAATGGCACAAATGAAAAGTTAAGAGTAGTAGATTATGAATCTGAAGTTTAATTAACTTCTTATTACTATTTTAGAAAATATGACCAAAAACCGAAGGGCAGGGGTCACCAAAAAAATGAAAAATTCGAAAGTCCTAAAAAACGTATTTTTCCGGTTTTAACGACGCCAGTTTGCGTTTATAATATACTTAGTGCGTTTCCAACGCGGTAATGCCTTTTATTTGGCCTAAATAGAAAATTGGAAAAAGTACAAACAGCCATATTTCATCGCTCTAGGACGCGTATTTACCGAATTAGAGCGGTTTGAAGTTTTGTAAGAAACAATTGCTTGTAAAATCTGACTCAGTTGTCTTAGGAACTTCACCAATGGCACAAATGAAAGGTTAAGAGTAGTAGATTATGAATCTGAAGTTTAATTAACTTCTAATTACTATTTTAGAAAATATGACCAAAAACCGAAGGGCAGGGGTCACCAAAAAAATGAAAAATTCGAAAGTCCTCAAAAACGTATTTTGCCGGTTTCAACGACGCCAGTTTGCGTTTATAATATACTTAGTGCGTTTCCAACGCGGTAATGCCTTTTATTTGGCCTAAATAGAAAATTGGAAAAAGTACAAACAGCCATATTTCATCGCTCTAGGACGCGTATTTACCGAATTAGAGCGGTTTGAAGTTTTGTAAGAAACAATTGCTTGTAAAATCTGACTCAGTTGTCTTAGGAACTTCACCAATGGCACAAATGAAAGGTTAAGAGTAGTAGATTATGAATCTGAAGTTTAATTAACTTCTAATTACTATTTTAGAAAATAAGACCAAAAACCGAAGGGCAGGGGTCACCAAAAAAATGAAAAATTCGAAAGTCCTAAAAAACGACGCCAGTTTGCGTTTATAATATACTTAGTGCGTTTCCAACGCGGTAATGCCTTTTATTTGGCCTAAATAGAAAATTGGAAAAAGTACAAACAGCCATATTTCATCGCTCTAGGACGCGTATTTACCGAATTAGAGCGGTTTGAAGTTTTGTAAGAAACAATTGCTTGTAAAATCTGACTCAGTTGTCCTAGGAACTTCAACAATGGCACAAATGAAAAGTTAAGAGTAGTAGATTATGAATCTGAAGTTTAATTAACTTCTTATTACTATTTTAGAAAATATGACCAAAAACCGAAGGGCAGGGGTCACCAAAAAAATGAAAAATTCGAAAGTCCTAAAAAACGTATTTTTCCGGTTTTAACGACGCCAGTTTGCGTTTATAATATACTTAGTGCGTTTCCAACGCGGTAATGCCTTTTATTTGGCCTAAATAGAAAATTGGAAAAAGTACAAACAGCCATATTTCATCGCTCTAGGACGCGTATTTACCGAATTAGAGCGGTTTGAAGTTTTGTAAGAAACAATTGCTTGTAAAATCTGACTCAGTTGTCTTAGGAACTTCACCAATGGCACAAATGAAAGGTTAAGAGTAGTAGATTATGAATCTGAAGTTTAATTAACTTCTAATTACTATTTTAGAAAATATGACCAAAAACCGAAGGGCAGGGGTCACCAAAAAAATGGAAAATTCGAAAGTCCTAAAAAACGACGCCAGTTTGCGTTTATAATATACTTAGTGCGTTTCCAACGCGGTAATGCCTTTTATTTGGCCTAAATAGAAAATTGGAAAAAGTACAAACAGCCATATTTCATCGCTCTAGGACGCGTATTTACCGAATTAGAGCGGTTTGAAGTTTTGTAAGAAACAATTGCTTGTAAAATCTGACTCAGTTGTCCTAGGAATTTCAACAATGGCACAAATGAAAGGTTAAGAGTAGTAGATTATGAATCTGAAGTTTAATTAACTTCTAATTACTATTTTAGAAAATAAGACCAAAAACCGAAGGGCAGGGGTCACCAAAAAAATGAAAAATTCGAAAGTCCTAAAAAACGACGCCAGTTTGCGTTTATAATATACTTAGTGCGTTTCCAACGCGGTAATGCCTTTTATTTGGCCTAAATAGAAAATTGGAAAAAGTACAAACAGCCATATTTCATCGCTCTAGGACGCGTATTTACCGAATTAGAGCGGTTTGAAGTTTTGTAAGAAACAATTGCTTGTAAAATCTGACTCAGTTGTCCTAGGAATTTCAACAATGGCACAAATGAAAAGTTAAGAGTAGTAGATTATGAATCTGAAGTTTAATTAACTTCTTATTACTATTTTAGAAAATATGACCAAAAACCGAAGGGCAGGGGTCACCAAAAAAATGAAAAATTCGAAAGTCCTAAAAAACGTATTTTTCCGGTTTTAACGACGCCAGTTTGCGTTTATAATATACTTAGTGCGTTTCCAACGCGGTAATGCCTTTTATTTGGCCTAAATAGAAAATTGGAAAAAGTACAAACAGCCATATTTCATCGCTCTAGGACGCGTATTTACCGAATTAGAGCGGTTTGAAGTTTTGTAAGAAACAATTGCTTGTAAAATCTGACTCAGTTGTCTTAGGAACTTCACCAATGGCACAAATGAAAGGTTAAGAGTAGTAGATTATGAATCTGAAGTTTAATTAACTTCTAATTACTATTTTAGAAAATATGACCAAAAACCGAAGGGCAGGGGTCACCAAAAAAATGAAAAATTCGAAAGTCCTAAAAAACGACGCCAGTTTGCGTTTATAATATACTTAGTGCGTTTCCAACGCGGTAATGCCTTTTATTTGGCCTAAATAGAAAATTGGAAAAAGTACAAACAGCCATATTTCATCGCTCTAGGACGCGTATTTACCGAATTAGAGCGGTTTGAAGTTTTGTAAGAAACAATTGCTTGTAAAATCTGACTCAGTTGTCCTAGGAATTTCAACAATGGCACAAATGAAAAGTTAAGAGTAGTAGATTATGAATCTGAAGTTTAATTAACTTCTTATTACTATTTTAGAAAATATGACCAAAAACCGAAGGGCAGGGGTCACCAAAAAAATGAAAAATTCGAAAGTCCTAAAAAACGTATTTTTCCGGTTTTAACGACGCCAGTTTGCGTTTATAATATACTTAGTGCGTTTCCAACGCGGTAATGCCTTTTATTTGGCCTAAATAGAAAATTGGAAAAAGTACAAACAGCCATATTTCATCGCTCTAGGACGCGTATTTACCGAATTAGAGCGGTTTGAAGTTTTGTAAGAAACAATTGCTTGTAAAATCTGACTCAGTTGTCTTAGGAACTTCACCAATGGCACAAATGAAAGGTTAAGAGTAGTAGATTATGAATCTGAAGTTTAATTAACTTCTAATTACTATTTTAGAAAATAAGACCAAAAACCGAAGGGCAGGGGTCACCAAAAAAATGAAAAATTCGAAAGTCCTAAAAAACGACGCCAGTTTGCGTTTATAATATACTTAGTGCGTTTCCAACGCGGTAATGCCTTTTATTTGGCCTAAATAGAAAATTGGAAAAAGTACAAACAGCCATATTTCATCGCTCTAGGACGCGTATTTACCGAATTAGAGCGGTTTGAAGTTTTGTAAGAAACAATTGCTTGTAAAATCTGACTCAGTTGTCCTAGGAATTTCAACAATGGCACAAATGAAAAGTTAAGAGTAGTAGATTATGAATCTGAAGTTTAATTAACTTCTTATTACTATTTTAGAAAATATGACCAAAAACCGAAGGGCAGGGGTCACCAAAAAAATGAAAAATTCGAAAGTCCTAAAAAACGTATTTTTCCGGTTTTAACGACGCCAGTTTGCGTTTATAATATACTTAGTGCGTTTCCAACGCGGTAATGCCTTTTATTTGGCCTAAATAGAAAATTGGAAAAAGTACAAACAGCCATATTTCATCGCTCTAGGACGCGTATTTACCGAATTAGAGCGGTTTGAAGTTTTGTAAGAAACAATTGCTTGTAAAATCTGACTCAGTTGTCTTAGGAACTTCACCAATGGCACAAATGAAAGGTTAAGAGTAGTAGATTATGAATCTGAAGTTTAATTAACTTCTAATTACTATTTTAGAAAATATGACCAAAAACCGAAGGGCAGGGGTCACCAAAAAAATGAAAAATTCGAAAGTCCTAAAAAACGTATTTTGCCGGTTTTAACGACGCCAGTTTGCGTTTATAATATACTTAGTGCGTTTCCAACGCGGTAATGCCTTTTATTTGGCCTAAATAGAAAATTGGAAAAAGTACAAACAGCCATATTTCATCGCTCTAGGACGCGTATTTACCGAATTAGAGCGGTTTGAAGTTTTGTAAGAAACAATTGCTTGTAAAATCTGACTCAGTTGTCTTAGGAACTTCACCAATGGCACAAATGAAAGGTTAAGAGTAGTAGATTATGAATCTGAAGTTTAATTAACTTCTAATTACTATTTTAGAAAATATGACCAAAAACCGAAGGGCAGGGGTCACCAAAAAAATGAAAAATTCGAAAGTCCTAAAAAACGTATTTTGCCGGTTTTAACGACGCCAGTTTGCGTTTATAATATACTTAGTGCGTTTCCAACGCGGTAATGCCTTTTATTTGGCCTAAATAGAAAATTGGAAAAAATACAAACAGCCATATTTCATCGCTCTAGGACGCGTATTTACCGAATTAGAGCGGTTTGAAGTTTTGTAAGAAACAATTGCTTGTAAAATCTGACTCAGTTGTCCTAGGAACTTCAACAATGGCACAAATGAAAAGTTAAGAGTAGTAGATTATGAATCTGAAGTTTAATTAACTTCTTATTACTATTTTAGAAAATATGACCAAAAACCGAAGGGCAGGGGTCACCAAAAAAATGAAAAATTCGAAAGTCCTCAAAAACGTATTTTGCCGGTTTCAACGACGCCAGTTTGCGTTTATAATATACTTAGTGCGTTTCCAACGCGGTAATGCCTTTTATTTGGCCTAAATAGAAAATTGGAAAAAGTACAAACAGCCATATTTCATCGCTCTAGGACGCGTATTTACCGAATTAGAGCGGTTTGAAGTTTTGTAAGAAACAATTGCTTGTAAAATCTGACTCAGTTGTCTTAGGAACTTCACCAATGGCACAAATGAAAGGTTAAGAGTAGTAGATTATGAATCTGAAGTTTAATTAACTTCTAATTACTATTTTAGAAAATAAGACCAAAAACCGAAGGGCAGGGGTCACCAAAAAAATGAAAAATTCGAAAGTCCTAAAAAACGACGCCAGTTTGCGTTTATAATATACTTAGTGCGTTTCCAACGCGGTAATGCCTTTTATTTGGCCTAAATAGAAAATTGGAAAAAGTACAAACAGCCATATTTCATCGCTCTAGGACGCGTATTTACCGAATTAGAGCGGTTTGAAGTTTTGTAAGAAACAATTGCTTGTAAAATCTGACTCAGTTGTCCTAGGAATTTCAACAATGGCACAAATGAAAAGTTAAGAGTAGTAGATTATGAATCTGAAGTTTAATTAACTTCTTATTACTATTTTAGAAAATATGACCAAAAACCGAAGGGCAGGGGTCACCAAAAAAATGAAAAATTCGAAAGTCCTAAAAAACGTATTTTTCCGGTTTTAACGACGCCAGTTTGCGTTTATAATATACTTAGTGCGTTTCCAACGCGGTAATGCCTTTTATTTGGCCTAAATAGAAAATTGGAAAAAGTACAAACAGCCATATTTCATCGCTCTAGGACGCGTATTTACCGAATTAGAGCGGTTTGAAGTTTTGTAAGAAACAATTGCTTGTAAAATCTGACTCAGTTGTCTTAGGAACTTCACCAATGGCACAAATGAAAGGTTAAGAGTAGTAGATTATGAATCTGAAGTTTAATTAACTTCTAATTACTATTTTAGAAAATATGACCAAAAACCGAAGGGCAGGGGTCACCAAAAAAATGAAAAATTCGAAAGTCCTAAAAAACGACGCCAGTTTGCGTTTATAATATACTTAGTGCGTTTCCAACGCGGTAATGCCTTTTATTTGGCCTAAATAGAAAATTGGAAAAAGTACAAACAGCCATATTTCATCGCTCTAGGACGCGTATTTACCGAATTAGAGCGGTTTGAAGTTTTGTAAGAAACAATTGCTTGTAAAATCTGACTCAGTTGTCCTAGGAATTTCAACAATGGCACAAATGAAAAGTTAAGAGTAGTAGATTATGAATCTGAAGTTTAATTAACTTCTTATTACTATTTTAGAAAATATGACCAAAAACCGAAGGGCAGGGGTCACCAAAAAAATGAAAAATTCGAAAGTCCTAAAAAACGTATTTTTCCGGTTTTAACGACGCCAGTTTGCGTTTATAATATACTTAGTGCGTTTCCAACGCGGTAATGCCTTTTATTTGGCCTAAATAGAAAATTGGAAAAAGTACAAACAGCCATATTTCATCGCTCTAGGACGCGTATTTACCGAATTAGAGCGGTTTGAAGTTTTGTAAGAAACAATTGCTTGTAAAATCTGACTCAGTTGTCTTAGGAACTTCACCAATGGCACAAATGAAAGGTTAAGAGTAGTAGATTATGAATCTGAAGTTTAATTAACTTCTAATTACTATTTTAGAAAATATGACCAAAAACCGAAGGGCAGGGGTCACCAAAAAAATGAAAAATTCGAAAGTCCTAAAAAACGTATTTTGCCGGTTTTAACGACGCCAGTTTGCGTTTATAATATACTTAGTGCGTTTCCAACGCGGTAATGCCTTTTATTTGGCCTAAATAGAAAATTGGAAAAAATACAAACAGCCATATTTCATCGCTCTAGGACGCGTATTTACCGAATTAGAGCGGTTTGAAGTTTTGTAAGAAACAATTGCTTGTAAAATCTGACTCAGTTGTCCTAGGAACTTCACCAATGGCACAAATGAAAGGTTAAGAGTAGTAGATTATGAATCTGAAGTTTAATTAACTTCTAATTAGTATTTTATAAAATATGACCAAAAACCGAAGGGCAGGGGTCACCAAAAAAATGAAAAATTCGAAAGTCCTAAAAAACGTATTTTGCCGGTTTTAACGACGCCAGTTTGCGTTTATAATATACTTAGTGCGTTTCCAACGCGGTAATGCCTTTTATTTGGCCTAAATAGAAAATTGGAAAAAGTACAAACAGCCATATTTCATCGCTCTAGGACGCGTATTTACCGAATTAGAGCGGTTTGAAGTTTTGTAAGAAACAATTGCTTGTAAAATCTGACTCAGTTGTTCTAGGAACTTCACCAATGGCACAAATGAAAGGTTAAGAGTAGTAGATTATGGATCTGAAGTTTAATTAACTTCTAATTACTATTTTAGAAAATATGACCAAAAACCGAAGGGCAGGGGTCACCAAAAAAATGAAAAATTCGAAAGTCCTAAAAAACGTATTTTGCCGGTTTTAACGACGCCAGTTTGCGTTTATAATATACTTAGTGCGTTTCCAACGCGGTAATGCCTTTTATTTGGCCTAAATAGAAAATTGGAAAAAGTACAAACAGCCATATTTCATCGCTCTAGGACGCGTATTTACCGAATTAGAGCGGTTTGAAGTTTTGTAAGAAACAATTGCTTGTAAAATCTGACTCAGTTGTCCTAGGAACTTCAACAATGGCACAAATGAAAAGTTAAGAGTAGTAGATTATGAATCTGAAGTTTAATTAACTTCTTATTACTATTTTAGAAAATATGACCAAAAACCGAAGGGCAGGGGTCACCAAAAAAATGAAAAATTCGAAAGTCCTAAAAAACGTATTTTTCCGGTTTTAACGACGCCAGTTTGCGTTTATAATATACTTAGTGCGTTTCCAACGCGGTAATGCCTTTTATTTGGCCTAAATAGAAAATTGGAAAAAGTACAAACAGCCATATTTCATCGCTCTAGGACGCGTATTTACCGAATTAGAGCGGTTTGAAGTTTTGTAAGAAACAATTGCTTGTAAAATCTGACTCAGTTGTCTTAGGAACTTCACCAATGGCACAAATGAAAGGTTAAGAGTAGTAGATTATGAATCTGAAGTTTAATTAACTTCTAATTACTATTTTAGAAAATATGACCAAAAACCGAAGGGCAGGGGTCACCAAAAAAATGAAAAATTCGAAAGTCCTAAAAAACGTATTTTGCCGGTTTTAACGACACCAGTTTGCGTTAATAATATACTTAGTGCGTTTCCAACGCGGTAATGCCTTTTATTTGGCCTAAATAGAAAATTGGAAAAAGTACAAACAGCCCCATATTTCATCGCTCTAGGACGCGTATTTACCGAATTAGAGCGGTTTGAAGTTTTGTAAGAAACAATTGCTTGTAAAATCTGACTCAGTTGTCCTAGGAACTTCACCAATGGCGCAAATGAAAGGTTAGAGTAGTAGATTATGAATCTGAAGTTTAATTAACTTCTAATTACTATTTTAGAAAATATGACCAAAAACCGAAGGGCAGGGGTCACCAAAAAAATGAAAAATTCGAAAGTCCTAAAAAACGTATTTTGCCGGTTTTAACGACGCCAGTTTGCGTTTATAATATACTTAGTGCGTTTCCAACGCGGTAATGCCTTTTATTTGGCCTAAATAGAAAATTGGAAAAAATACAAACAGCCATATTTCATCGCTCTAGGACGCGTATTTACCGAATTAGAGCGGTTTGAAGTTTTGTAAGAAACAATTGCTTGTAAAATCTGACTCAGTTGTCCTAGGAACTTCACCAATGGCACAAATGAAAGGTTAAGAGTAGTAGATTATGAATCTGAAGTTTAATTAACTTCTAATTACTATTTTAGAAAATATGACCAAAAACCGAAGGGCAGGGGTCACCAAAAAAATGAAAAATTCGAAAGTCCTAAAAAACGTATTTTGCCGGTTTTAACGACGCCAGTTTGCGTTTATAATATACTTAGTGCGTTTCCAACGCGGTAATGCCTTTTATTTGGCCTAAATAGAAAATTGGAAAAAGTACAAACAGCCATATTTCATCGCTCTAGGACGCGTATTTACCGAATTAGAGCGGTTTGAAGTTTTGTAAGAAACAATTGCTTGTAAAATCTGACTCAGTTGTCCTAGGAACTTCACCAATGGCACAAATTAAAGGTTAAGAGTAGTAGATTATGAATCTGAAGTTTAATTAACTTCTAATTACTATTTTAGAAAATATGACCAAAAACCGAAGGGCAGGGGTCACCAAAAAAATGAAAAATTCGAAAGTCCTAAAAAACGTATTTTGCCGGTTTTAACGACGCCAGTTTGCGTTTATAATATACTTAGTGCGTTTCCAACGCGGTAATGCCTTTTATTTGGCCTAAATAGAAAATTGGAAAAAGTACAAACAGCCATATTTCATCGCTCTAGGACGCGTATTTACCGAATTAGAGCGGTTTGAAGTTTTGTAAGAAACAATTGCTTGTAAAATCTGACTCAGTTGTCCTAGGAACTTCACCAATGGCACAAATGAAAGGTTAAGAGTAGTAGATTATGAATCTGAAGTTTAATTAACTTCTAATTACTATTTTAGAAAATATGACCAAAAACCGAAGGGCAGGGGTCACCAAAAAAATGAAAAATTCGAAAGTCCTAAAGAACGTATTTTGCCGGTTTTAACGATGCCAGTTTGCGTTTATAATATACTTAGTGCGTTTCCAACGCGGTAATGCCTTTTATTTGGCCTAAATAGAAAATTGGAAAAAGTACAAACAGCCATATTTCATCGCTCTAGGACGCGTATTTACCGAATTAGAGCGGTTTGAAGTTTTGTAAGAAACAATTGCTTGTAAAATCTGACTCAGTTGTCCTAGGAACTTCAACAATGGCACAAATGAAAGGTTAAGAGTAGTAGATTATGAATCTGAAGTTTAATTAACTTCTAATTACTATTTTAGAAAATATGACCAAAAACCGAAGGGCAGGGGTCACCAAAAAAATGAAAAATTCGAAAGTCCTAAAAAATGTATTTTGCCGGTTTTAACGACGCCAGTTTGCGTTTATAATATACTTAGTGCGTTTCCAACGCGGTAATGCCTTTTATTTGGCCTAAATAGAAAATTGGAAAAAGTACAAACAGCCATATTTCATCGCTCTAGGACGCGTATTTACCGAATTAGAGCGGTTTGAAGTTTTGTAAGAAACAATTGCTTGTAAAATCTGACTCAGTTGTCCTAGGAACTTCACCAATGGCACAAATGAAAGGTTAAGAGTAGTAGATTATGAATCTGAAGTTTAATTAACTTCTAATTACTATTTTAGAAAATATGACCAAAAACCGAAGGGCAGGGGTCACCAAAAAAATGAAAAATTCGAAAGTCCTAAAAAACGTATTTTGCCGGTTTTAACGACGCCAGTTTGCGTTTATAATATACTTAGTGCGTTTCCAACGCGGTAATGCCTTTTATTTGGCCTAAATAGAAAATTGGAAAAAGTACAAACAGCCATATTTCATCGCTCTAGGACGCGTATTTACCGAATTAGAGCGGTTTGAAGTTTTGTAAGAAACAATTGCTTGTAAAATCTGACTCAGTTGTCCTAGGAACTTCACCAATGGCACAAATGAAAGGTTAAGAGTAGTAGATTATGAATCTGAAGTTTAATTAACTTCTAATTACTATTTTAGAAAATATGACCAAAAACCGAAGGGCAGGGGTCACCAAAAAAATGAAAAATTCGAAAGTCCTAAAAAACGTATTTTGCCGGTTTTAACGACGCCAGTTTGCGTTTATAATATACTTAGTGCGTTTCCAACGCGGTAATGCCTTTTATTTGGCCTAAATAGAAAATTGGAAAAAGTACAAACAGCCATATTTCATCGCTCTAGGACGCGTATTTACCGAATTAGAGCGGTTTGAAGTTTTGTAAGAAACAATTGCTTGTAAAATCTGACTCAGTTGTCCTACGAACTTCACCAATGGCACAAATGAAAGGTTAAGAGCAGTAGATTATGAATCTGAAGTTTAATTAACTTCTAATTACTATTTTAGAAAATATGACCAAAAACCGAAGGGCAGGGGTCACCAAAAAAATGAAAAATTCGAAAGTCCTAAAAAACGTATTTTGCCGGTTTTAACGACGCCAGTTTGCGTTTATAATATACTTAGTGCGTTTCCAACGCGGTAATGCCTTTTATTTGGCCTAAATAGAAAATTGGAAAAAGTACAAACAGCCATATTTCATCGCTCTAGGACGCGTATTTACCGAATTAGAGCGGTTTGAAGTTTTGTAAGAAACAATTGCTTGTAAAATCTGACTCAGTTGTCCTAGGAACTTCACCAATGGCGCAAATGAAAGGTTAGAGTAGTAGATTATGAATCTGAAGTTTAATTAACTTCTAATTACTATTTTAGAAAATATGACCAAAAACCGAAGGGCAGGGGTCACCAAAAAAATGAAAAATTCGAAAGTCCTAAAAAACGTATTTTGCCGGTTTTAACGACGCCAGTTTGCGTTTATAATATACTTAGTGCGTTTCCAACGCGGTAATGCCTTTTATTTGGCCTAAATAGAAAATTGGAAAAGTACAAACAGCCATATTTCATCGCTCTAGGACGCGTATTTACCGAATTAGAGCGGTTTGAAGTTTTGTAAGAAACAATTGCTTGTAAAATCTGACTCAGTTGTCCTAGGAACTTCACCAATGGCACAAATGAAAGGTTAAGAGTAGTAGATTATGAATCTGAAGTTTAATTAACTTCTAATTACTATTTTAGAAAATATGACCAAAAACCGAAGGGCAGGGGTCACCAAAAAAATGAAAAATTCGAAAGTCCTAAAAAATGTATTTTGCCGGTTTTAACGACGCCAGTTTGCGTTTATAATATACTTAGTGCGTTTCCAACGCGGTAATGCCTTTTATTTGGCCTAAATAGAAAATTGGAAAAAGTACAAACAGCCATATTTCATCGCTCTAGGACGCGTATTTACCGAATTAGAGCGGTTTGAAGTTTTGTAAGAAACAATTGCTTGTAAAATCTGACTCAGTTGTCCTAGGAACTTCACCAATGGCGCAAATGAAAGGTTAGAGTAGTAGATTATGAATCTGAAGTTGAATTAACTTCTAATTACTATTTTAGAAAATATGACCAAAAACCGAAGGGCAGGGGTCACCAAAAAAATGAAAAATTCGAAAGTCCTAAAAAACGTATTTTGCCGGTTTTAACGACGCCAGTTTGCGTTTATAATATACTTAGTGCGTTTCCAACGCGGTAATGCCTTTTATTTGGCCTAAATAGAAAATTGGAAAAAGTACAAACAGCCATATTTCATCGCTCTAGGACGCGTATTTACCGAATTAGAGCGGTTTGAAGTTTTGTAAGAAACAATTGCTTGTAAAATCTGACTCAGTTGTCCTAGGAACTTCACCAATGGCACAAATGAAAGGTTAAGAGTAGTAGATTATGAATCTGAAGTTTAATTAACTTCTAATTACTATTTTAGAAAATATGACCAAAAACCGAAGGGCAGGGGTCACCAAAAAAATGAAAAATTCGAAAGTCCTAAAAAACGTATTTTGCCGGTTTTAACGACGCCAGTTTGCGTTTATAATATACTTAGTGCGTTTCCAACGCGGTAATGCCTTTTATTTGGCCTAAATAGAAAATTGGAAAAAGTACAAACAGCCATATTTCATCGCTCTAGGACGCGTATTTACCGAATTAGAGCGGTTTGAAGTTTTGTAAGAAACAATTGCTTGTAAAATCTGACTCAGTTGTCCTAGGAACTTCACCAATGGCACAAATGAAAGGTTAAGAGTAGTAGATTATGAATCTGAAGTTTAATTAACTTCTTATTACTATTTTAGAAAATATGACCAAAAACCGAAGGGCAGGGGTCACCAAAAAAATGAAAAATTCGAAAGTCCTAAAGAACGTATTTTGCCGGTTTTAACGATGCCAGTTTGCGTTTATAATATACTTAGTGCGTTTCCAACGCGGTAATGCCTTTTATTTGGCCTAAATAGAAAATTGGAAAAAGTACAAACAGCCATATTTCATCGCTCTAGGACGCGTATTTACCGAATTAGAGCGGTTTGAAGTTTTGTAAGAAACAATTGCTTGTAAAATCTGACTCAGTTGTCCTAGGAACTTCAACAATGGCACAAATGAAAGGTTAAGAGTAGTAGATTATGAATCTGAAGTTTAATTAACTTCTAATTACTATTTTAGAAAATATGACCAAAAACCGAAGGGCAGGGGTCACCAAAAAAATGAAAAATTCGAAAGTCCTAAAAAATGTATTTTGCCGGTTTTAACGACGCCAGTTTGCGTTTATAATATACTTAGTGCGTTTCCAACGCGGTAATGCCTTTTATTTGGCCTAAATAGAAAATTGGAAAAAGTACAAACAGCCATATTTCATCGCTCTAGGACGCGTATTTACCGAATTAGAGCGGTTTGAAGTTTTGTAAGAAACAATTGCTTGTAAAATCTGACTCAGTTGTCCTAGGAACTTCACCAATGGCACAAATGAAAGGTTAAGAGTAGTAGATTATGAATCTGAAGTTTAATTAACTTCTAATTACTATTTTAGAAAATATGACCAAAAACCGAAGGGCAGGGGTCACCAAAAAAATGAAAAATTCGAAAGTCCTAAAGAACGTATTTTGCCGGTTTTAACGATGCCAGTTTGCGTTTATAATATACTTAGTGCGTTTCCAACGCGGTAATGCCTTTTATTTGGCCTAAATAGAAAATTGGAAAAAGTACAAACAGCCATATTTCATCGCTCTAGGACGCGTATTTACCGAATTAGAGCGGTTTGAAGTTTTGTAAGAAACAATTGCTTGTAAAATCTGACTCAGTTGTCCTAGGAACTTCAACAATGGCACAAATGAAAGGTTAAGAGTAGTAGATTATGAATCTGAAGTTTAATTAACTTCTAATTACTATTTTAGAAAATATGACCAAAAACCGAAGGGCAGGGGTCACCAAAAAAATGAAAAATTCGAAAGTCCTAAAAAACGTATTTTGCCGGTTTTAACGACGCCAGTTTGCGTTTATAATATACTTAGTGCGTTTCCAACGCGGTAATGCCTTTTATTTGGCCTAAATAGAAAATTGGAAAAAGTACAAACAGCCATATTTCATCGCTCTAGGACGCGTATTTACCGAATTAGAGCGGTTTGAAGTTTTGTAAGAAACAATTGCTTGTAAAATCTGACTCAGTTGTCCTAGGAACTTCACCAATGGCACAAATGAAAGGTTAAGAGTAGTAGATTATGAATCTGAAGTTTAATTAACTTCTAATTACTATTTTAGAAAATATGACCAAAAACCGAAGGGCAGGGGTCACCAAAAAAATGAAAAATTCGAAAGTCCTAAAGAACGTATTTTGCCGGTTTTAACGATGCCAGTTTGCGTTTATAATATACTTAGTGCGTTTCCAACGCGGTAATGCCTTTTATTTGGCCTAAATAGAAAATTGGAAAAAGTACAAACAGCCATATTTCATCGCTCTAGGACGCGTATTTACCGAATTAGAGCGGTTTGAAGTTTTGTAAGAAACAATTGCTTGTAAAATCTGACTCAGTTGTCCTAGGAACTTCAACAATGGCACAAATGAAAGGTTAAGAGTAGTAGATTATGAATCTGAAGTTTAATTAACTTCTAATTACTATTTTAGAAAATATGACCAAAAACCGAAGGGCAGGGGTCACCAAAAAAATGAAAAATTCGAAAGTCCTAAAGAACGTATTTTGCCGGTTTTAACGATGCCAGTTTGCGTTTATAATATACTTAGTGCGTTTCCAACGCGGTAATGCCTTTTATTTGGCCTAAATAGAAAATTGGAAAAAGTACAAACAGCCATATTTCATCGCTCTAGGACGCGTATTTACCGAATTAGAGCGGTTTGAAGTTTTGTAAGAAACAATTGCTTGTAAAATCTGACTCAGTTGTCCTAGGAACTTCACCAATGGCACAAATGAAAGGTTAAGAGTAGTAGATTATGAATCTGAAGTTTAATTAACTTCTAATTACTATTTTAGAAAATATGACCAAAAACCGAAGGGCAGGGGTCACCAAAAAAATGAAAAATTCGAAAGTCCTAAAAAACGTATTTTGCCGGTTTTAACGACGCCAGTTTGCGTTTATAATATACTTAGTGCGTTTCCAACGCGGTAATGCCTTTTATTTGGCCTAAATAGAAAATTGGAAAAAGTACAAACAGCCATATTTCATCGCTCTAGGACGCGTATTTACCGAATTAGAGCGGTTTGAAGTTTTGTAAGAAACAATTGCTTGTAAAATCTGACTCAGTTGTCCTACGAACTTCACCAATGGCACAAATGAAAGGTTAAGAGCAGTAGATTATGAATCTGAAGTTTAATTAACTTCTAATTACTATTTTAGAAAATATGACCAAAAACCGAAGGGCAGGGGTCACCAAAAAAATGAAAAATTCGAAAGTCCTAAAAAACGTATTTTGCCGGTTTTAACGACGCCAGTTTGCGTTTATAATATACTTAGTGCGTTTCCAACGCGGTAATGCCTTTTATTTGGCCTAAATAGAAAATTGGAAAAAGTACAAACAGCCATATTTCATCGCTCTAGGACGCGTATTTACCGAATTAGAGCGGTTTGAAGTTTTGTAAGAAACAATTGCTTTCTAAAATCTGACTCAGTTGTCCTAGGAACTTCACCAATGGCGCAAATGAAAGGTTAGAGTAGTAGATTATGAATCTGAAGTTTAATTAACTTCTAATTACTATTTTAGAAAATATGACCAAAAACCGAAGGGCAGGGGTCACCAAAAAAATGAAAAATTCGAAAGTCCTAAAAAACGTATTTTGCCGGTTTTAACGACGCCAGTTTGCGTTTATAATATACTTAGTGCGTTTCCAACGCGGTAATGCCTTTTATTTGGCCTAAATAGAAAATTGGAAAAGTACAAACAGCCATATTTCATCGCTCTAGGACGCGTATTTACCGAATTAGAGCGGTTTGAAGTTTTGTAAGAAACAATTGCTTGTAAAATCTGACTCAGTTGTCCTAGGAACTTCACCAATGGCACAAATGAAAGGTTAAGAGTAGTAGATTATGAATCTGAAGTTTAATTAACTTCTAATTACTATTTTAGAAAATATGACCAAAAACCGAAGGGCAGGGGTCACCAAAAAAATGAAAAATTCGAAAGTCCTAAAAAATGTATTTTGCCGGTTTTAACGACGCCAGTTTGCGTTTATAATATACTTAGTGCGTTTCCAACGCGGTAATGCCTTTTATTTGGCCTAAATAGAAAATTGGAAAAAGTACAAACAGCCATATTTCATCGCTCTAGGACGCGTATTTACCGAATTAGAGCGGTTTGAAGTTTTGTAAGAAACAATTGCTTGTAAAATCTGACTCAGTTGTCCTAGGAACTTCACCAATGGCACAAATGAAAGGTTAAGAGTAGTAGATTATGAATCTGAAGTTTAATTAACTTCTAATTACTATTTTAGAAAATATGACCAAAAACCGAAGGGCAGGGGTCACCAAAAAAATGAAAAATTCGAAAGTCCTAAAAAACGTATTTTGCCGGTTTTAACGACGCCAGTTTGCGTTTATAATATACTTAGTGCGTTTCCAACGCGGTAATGCCTTTTATTTGGCCTAAATAGAAAATTGGAAAAAGTACAAACAGCCATATTTCATCGCTCTAGGACGCGTATTTACCGAATTAGAGCGGTTTGAAGTTTTGTAAGAAACAATTGCTTGTAAAATCTGACTCAGTTGTCCTACGAACTTCACCAATGGCACAAATGAAAGGTTAAGAGCAGTAGATTATGAATCTGAAGTTTAATTAACTTCTAATTACTATTTTAGAAAATATGACCAAAAACCGAAGGGCAGGGGTCACCAAAAAAATGAAAAATTCGAAAGTCCTAAAAAACGTATTTTGCCGGTTTTAACGACGCCAGTTTGCGTTTATAATATACTTAGTGCGTTTCCAACGCGGTAATGCCTTTTATTTGGCCTAAATAGAAAATTGGAAAAAGTACAAACAGCCATATTTCATCGCTCTAGGACGCGTATTTACCGAATTAGAGCGGTTTGAAGTTTTGTAAGAAACAATTGCTTGTAAAATCTGACTCAGTTGTCCTAGGAACTTCACCAATGGCGCAAATGAAAGGTTAGAGTAGTAGATTATGAATCTGAAGTTTAATTAACTTCTAATTACTATTTTAGAAAATATGACCAAAAACCGAAGGGCAGGGGTCACCAAAAAAATGAAAAATTCGAAAGTCCTAAAAAACGTATTTTGCCGGTTTTAACGACGCCAGTTTGCGTTTATAATATACTTAGTGCGTTTCCAACGCGGTAATGCCTTTTATTTGGCCTAAATAGAAAATTGGAAAAGTACAAACAGCCATATTTCATCGCTCTAGGACGCGTATTTACCGAATTAGAGCGGTTTGAAGTTTTGTAAGAAACAATTGCTTGTAAAATCTGACTCAGTTGTCCTAGGAACTTCACCAATGGCACAAATGAAAGGTTAAGAGTAGTAGATTATGAATCTGAAGTTTAATTAACTTCTAATTACTATTTTAGAAAATATGACCAAAAACCGAAGGGCAGGGGTCACCAAAAAAATGAAAAATTCGAAAGTCCTAAAAAATGTATTTTGCCGGTTTTAACGACGCCAGTTTGCGTTTATAATATACTTAGTGCGTTTCCAACGCGGTAATGCCTTTTATTTGGCCTAAATAGAAAATTGGAAAAAGTACAAACAGCCATATTTCATCGCTCTAGGACGCGTATTTACCGAATTAGAGCGGTTTGAAGTTTTGTAAGAAACAATTGCTTGTAAAATCTGACTCAGTTGTCCTAGGAACTTCACCAATGGCGCAAATGAAAGGTTAGAGTAGTAGATTATGAATCTGAAGTTGAATTAACTTCTAATTACTATTTTAGAAAATATGACCAAAAACCGAAGGGCAGGGGTCACCAAAAAAATGAAAAATTCGAAAGTCCTAAAAAACGTATTTTGCCGGTTTTAACGACGCCAGTTTGCGTTTATAATATACTTAGTGCGTTTCCAACGCGGTAATGCCTTTTATTTGGCCTAAATAGAAAATTGGAAAAAGTACAAACAGCCATATTTCATCGCTCTAGGACGCGTATTTACCGAATTAGAGCGGTTTGAAGTTTTGTAAGAAACAATTGCTTGTAAAATCTGACTCAGTTGTCCTAGGAACTTCACCAATGGCACAAATGAAAGGTTAGAGTAGTAGATTATGAATCTGAAGTTTAATTAACTTCTAATTACTATTTTAGAAAATATGACCAAAAACCGAAGGGCAGGGGTCACCAAAAAAATGAAAAATTCGAAAGTCCTAAAAAACGTATTTTGCCGGTTTTAACGACGCCAGTTTGCGTTTATAATATACTTAGTGCGTTTCCAACGCGGTAATGCCTTTTATTTGGCCTAAATAGAAAATTGGAAAAGTACAAACAGCCATATTTCATCGCTCTAGGACGCGTATTTACCGAATTAGAGCGGTTTGAAGTTTTGTAAGAAACAATTGCTTGTAAAATCTGACTCAGTTGTCCTAGGAACTTCACCAATGGCACAAATGAAAGGTTAAGAGTAGTAGATTATGAATCTGAAGTTTAATTAACTTCTAATTACTATTTTAGAAAATATGACCAAAAACCGAAGGGCAGGGGTCACCAAAAAAATGAAAAATTCGAAAGTCCTAAAAAACGTATTTTGCCGATTTTAACGACGCCAGTTTGCGTTTATAATATACTTAGTGCGTTTCCAACGCGGTAATGCCTTTTATTTGGCCTAAATAGAAAATTGGAAAAAGTACAAACTGCCATATTTCATCGCTCTAGGACGCGTATTTACGGAATTAGAGCGGTTTGAAGTTTTGGTAAGAAACAATTGCTTGTAAAATCTGACTCAGTTGTCCTAGGAACTTCACCAATGGCGCAAATGAAAGGTTAGGAGTAGTAGATTATGAATATGAAGTTTAATTAACTTCTAATTACTATTTTAGAAAATATGACCAAAAACCGAAGGGCAGGGGTCACCAAAAAAATGAAAAATTCGAAAGTCCTAAAAAACGTATTTTGCCGGTTTTAACGACGCCAGTTTGCGTTTATAATATACTTAGTGCGTTTCCAACGCGGTAATGCCTTTTATTTGGCCTAAATAGAAAATTGGAAAAAGTACAAACAGCCATATTTCATCGCTCTAGGACGCGTATTTACCGAATTAGAGCGGTTTGAAGTTTTGGTAAGAAACAATTGCTTGTAAAATCTGACTCAGTTGTCCTAGGAACTTCACCAATGGCGCAAATGAAAGGTTAGGAGTAGTAGATTATGAATATGAAGTTTAATTAACTTCTAATTACTATTTTAGAAAATATGACCAAAAACCGAAGGGCAGGGGTCACCAAAAAAACGAAAAATTCGAAAGTCCTAAAAAACGTATTTTGCCGGTTTTAACGACGCCAGTTTGCGTTTATAATATACTTAGTGCGTTTCCAACGCGGTAATGCCTTTTATTTGGCCTAAATAGAAAAGTGGAAAAAGTACAAACAGCCATATTTCATCGCTCTAGGACGCGTATTTACCGAATTAGAGCGGTTTGAAGTTTTGTAAGAAACAATTGCTTGTAAAATCTGACTCAGTTGTCCTAGGAACTTCACCAATGGCGCAAATGAAAGGTTAAGAGTAGTAGATTATGAATCTGAAGTTTAATTAACTTCTAATTACTATTTTAGAAAATATGACCAAAAACCAAAGGGCAGTGGTCACCAAAAAAATTAAAAATTCGAAAGTTCTAAAAAACGTATTTTGCCGGTTTTAACGACGCCAGTTTGCGTTTATAATATACTTAGTGCGTTTCCAACGCGGTAATGCCTTTTATTTGGCGTAAATAGAAAAGTGGAAAAAGTACAAACAGCCATATTTCATCGCTCTAGGACGCGTATTTACCGAATTAGAGCGGTTTGAAGTTTTGTAAGAAACAATTGCTTGTAAAATCTGACTCAGTTGTCCTAGGAACTTCACCAATGGCGCAAATGAAAAGTTAAGAGTAGTAGATTATGAATCTGAAGTTTAATTAACTTCTACTTACTATTTTAGAAAATATGACCAAAAACCGAAGGGCAGGGGTCACCAAAAAAATGAAAAATTCGAAAGTCCTAAAAAACGTATTTTGCCGGTTTTAACGACGCCAGTTTGCGGTTATAATATACTTAGTGCGTTTCCAACGCGGTAATGCCTTTTATTTGGCCTAAATAGAAAATTGGAAAAAGTACAAACAGCCATATTTCATCGCTCTAGGACGCGTATTTACCGAATTAGAGCGGTTTGAAGTTTTGTAAGAAACAATTGCTTGTAAAATCTGACTCAGTTGTCCTAGGAACTTCACCAATGGCACAAATGAAAGGTTAAGAGTAGTAGATTATGAATCTGAAGTTTAATTAACTTCTAATTACTATTTTAGAAAATATGACCAAAAACCGAAGGGCAGGGGTCACCAAAAAAATGAAAAATTCGAAAGTCCTAAAGAACGTATTTTGCCGGTTTTAACGACGCCAGTTTGCGTTTATAATATACTTAGTGCGTTTCCAACGCGGTAATGCCTTTTATTTGGCCTAAATAGAAAATTGGAAAAAGTACAAACAGCCATATTTCATCGCTCTAGGACGCGTATTTACCGAATTAGAGCGGTTTGAAGTTTTGTAAGAAACAATTGCTTGTAAAATCTGACTCAGTTGTCCTAGGAACTTCACCAATGGCGCAAATGAAAGGTTAGAGTAGTAGATTATGAATCTGAAGTTTAATTAACTTCTAATTACTATTTTAGAAAATATGACCAAAAACCGAAGGGCAGGGGTCACCAAAAAAATGAAAAATTCGAAAGTCCTAAAAAACGTATTTTGCCGGTTTTAACGACGCCAGTTTGCGTTTATAATATACTTAGTGCGTTTCCAACGCGGTAATGCCTTTTATTTGGCCTAAATAGAAAATTGGAAAAAGTACAAACAGCCATATTTCATCGCTCTAGGACGCGTACTTACCGAATTAGAGCGGTTTGAAGTTTTGTAAGAAACAATTGCTTGTAAAATCTGACTCAGTTGTCCTAGGACTTTCAACAATGGCACAAATGAAAGGTTAAGAGTAGTAGATTATGAATCTGAAGTTTAATTAACTTCTAATTACTATTTTAGAAAATATGACCAAAAACCGAAGGGCAGGGGTCACCAAAAAAATGAAAAATTCGAAAGTCCTAAAAAACGTATTTTGCCGGTTTTAACGACGCCAGTTTGCGTTTATAATATACTTAGTGCGTTTCCAACGCGGTAATGCCTTTTATTTGGCCTAAATAGAAAATTGGAAAAAGTACAAACAGCCATATTTCATCGCTCTAGGACGCGTATTTACCGAATTAGAGCGGTTTGAAGTTTTGTAAGAAACAATTGCTAGTAAAATCTGACTCAGTTGTCCTACGAACTTCACCAATGGCACAAATGAAAGGTTAAGAGCAGTAGATTATGAATCTGAAGTTTAATTAACTTCTAATTACTATTTTAGAAAATATGACCAAAAACCGAAGGGCAGGGGTCACCAAAAAAATGAAAAATTCGAAAGTCCTAAAAAATGTATTTTGCCGGTTTTAACGACGCCAGTTTGCGTTTATAATATACTTAGTGCGTTTCCAACGCGGTAATGCCTTTTATTTGGCCTAAATAGAAAATTGGAAAAAGTACAAACAGCCATATTTCATCGCTCTAGGACGCGTATTTACCGAATTAGAGCGGTTTGAAGTTTTGTAAGAAACAATTGCTTGTAAAATCTGACTCAGTTGTCCTAGGAACTTCAACAATGGCACAAATGAAAGGTTAAGAGTAGTAGATTATGAATCTGAAATTTAATTAACTTCTAATTACTATTTTAGAAAATATGACCAAAAACCGAAGGGCAGGGGTCACCAAAAAAATGAAAAATTCGAAAGTCCTAAAAAACGTATTTTTCCGGTTTTAACGACGCCAGTTTGCGTTTATAATATACTTAGTGCGTTTCCAACGCGGTAATGCCTTTTATTTGGCCTAAATAGAAAATTGGAAAAAGTACAAACAGCCATATTTCATCGCTCTAGGACGCGTATTTACCGAATTAGAGCGGTTTGAAGTTTTGTAAGAAACAATTGCTTGTAAAATCTGACTCAGTTGTCCTAGGAACTTCAACAATGGCACAAATGAAAGGTTAAGAGTAGTAGATTATGAATCTGAAGTTTAATTAACTTCTAATTACTATTTTAGAAAATATGACCAAAAACCGAAGGGCAGGGGTCACCAAAAAAATGAAAAATTCGAAAGTCCTAAAAAATGTATTTTGCCGGTTTTAACGACGCCAGTTTGCGTTTATAATATACTTAGTGCGTTTCCAACGCGGTAATGCCTTTTATTTGGCCTAAATAGAAAATTGGAAAAAGTACAAACAGCCATATTTCATCGCTCTAGGACGCGTATTTACCGAATTAGAGCGGTTTGAAGTTTTGTAAGAAACAATTGCTTGTAAAATCTGACTCAGTTGTCTTAGGAACTTCACCAATGGCACAAATGAAAGGTTAAGAGTAGTAGATTATGAATCTGAAGTTTAATTAACTTCTAATTACTATTTTAGAAAATATGACCAAAAACCGAAGGGCAGGGGTCACCAAAAAAATGAAAAATTCGAAAGTCCTAAAAAACGTATTTTGCCGGTTTTAACGACGCCAGTTTGCGTTTATAATATACTTAGTGCGTTTCCAACGCGGTAATGCCTTTTATTTGGCCTAAATAGAAAATTGGAAAAAATACAAACAGCCATATTTCATCGCTCTAGGACGCGTATTTACCGAATTAGAGCGGTTTGAAGTTTTGTAAGAAACAATTGCTTGTAAAATCTGACTCAGTTGTCCTAGGAACTTCAACAATGGCACAAATGAAAAGTTAAGAGTAGTAGATTATGAATCTGAAGTTTAATTAACTTCTTATTACTATTTTAGAAAATATGACCAAAAACCGAAGGGCAGGGGTCACCAAAAAAATGAAAAATTCGAAAGTCCTCAAAAACGTATTTTGCCGGTTTCAACGACGCCAGTTTGCGTTTATAATATACTTAGTGCGTTTCCAACGCGGTAATGCCTTTTATTTGGCCTAAATAGAAAATTGGAAAAAGTACAAACAGCCATATTTCATCGCTCTAGGACGCGTATTTACCGAATTAGAGCGGTTTGAAGTTTTGTAAGAAACAATTGCTTGTAAAATCTGACTCAGTTGTCTTAGGAACTTCACCAATGGCACAAATGAAAGGTTAAGAGTAGTAGATTATGAATCTGAAGTTTAATTAACTTCTAATTACTATTTTAGAAAATAAGACCAAAAACCGAAGGGCAGGGGTCACCAAAAAAATGAAAAATTCGAAAGTCCTAAAAAACGACGCCAGTTTGCGTTTATAATATACTTAGTGCGTTTCCAACGCGGTAATGCCTTTTATTTGGCCTAAATAGAAAATTGGAAAAAGTACAAACAGCCATATTTCATCGCTCTAGGACGCGTATTTACCGAATTAGAGCGGTTTGAAGTTTTGTAAGAAACAATTGCTTGTAAAATCTGACTCAGTTGTCCTAGGAATTTCAACAATGGCACAAATGAAAAGTTAAGAGTAGTAGATTATGAATCTGAAGTTTAATTAACTTCTTATTACTATTTTAGAAAATATGACCAAAAACCGAAGGGCAGGGGTCACCAAAAAAATGAAAAATTCGAAAGTCCTAAAAAACGTATTTTTCCGGTTTTAACGACGCCAGTTTGCGTTTATAATATACTTAGTGCGTTTCCAACGCGGTAATGCCTTTTATTTGGCCTAAATAGAAAATTGGAAAAAGTACAAACAGCCATATTTCATCGCTCTAGGACGCGTATTTACCGAATTAGAGCGGTTTGAAGTTTTGTAAGAAACAATTGCTTGTAAAATCTGACTCAGTTGTCTTAGGAACTTCACCAATGGCACAAATGAAAGGTTAAGAGTAGTAGATTATGAATCTGAAGTTTAATTAACTTCTAATTACTATTTTAGAAAATATGACCAAAAACCGAAGGGCTGGGGTCACCAAAAAAAATGAAAAATTCGAAAGTCCTAAAAAACGTATTTTGCCGGTTTTAACGACGCCAGTTTGCGTTTATAATATACTTAGTGCGTTTCCAACGCGGTAATGCCTTTTATTTGGCCTAAATAGAAAATTGGAAAAAGTACAAACAGCCATATTTCATCGCTCTAGGACGCGTATTTACCGAATTAGAGCGGTTTGAAGTTTTGTAAGAAACAATTGCTTGTAAAATCTGACTCAGTTGTCCTAGGAACTTCACCAATGGCACAAATGAAAGGTTAAGAGTAGTAGATTATGAATCTGAAGTTTAATTAACTTCTAATTACTATTTTAGAAAATATGACCAAAAACCGAAGGGCAGGGGTCACCAAAAAAATGAAAAATTCGAAAGTCCTAAAGAACGTATTTTGCCGGTTTTAACGATGCCAGTTTGCGTTTATAATATACTTAGTGCGTTTCCAACGCGGTAATGCCTTTTATTTGGCCTAAATAGAAAATTGGAAAAAGTACAAACAGCCATATTTCATCGCTCTAGGACGCGTATTTACCGAATTAGAGCGGTTTGAAGTTTTGTAAGAAACAATTGCTTGTAAAATCTGACTCAGTTGTCCTAGGAACTTCAACAATGGCACAAATGAAAGGTTAAGAGTAGTAGATTATGAATCTGAAGTTTAATTAACTTCTAATTACTATTTTAGAAAATATGACCAAAAACCGAAGGGCAGGGGTCACCAAAAAAATGAAAAATTCGAAAGTCCTAAAAAATGTATTTTGCCGGTTTTAACGACGCCAGTTTGCGTTTATAATATACTTAGTGCGTTTCCAACGCGGTAATGCCTTTTATTTGGCCTAAATAGAAAATTGGAAAAAGTACAAACAGCCATATTTCATCGCTCTAGGACGCGTATTTACCGAATTAGAGCGGTTTGAAGTTTTGTAAGAAACAATTGCTTGTAAAATCTGACTCAGTTGTCCTAGGAACTTCACCAATGGCACAAATGAAAGGTTAAGAGTAGTAGATTATGAATCTGAAGTTTAATTAACTTCTAATTACTATTTTAGAAAATATGACCAAAAACCGAAGGGCAGGGGTCACCAAAAAAATGAAAAATTCGAAAGTCCTAAAAAACGTATTTTGCCGGTTTTAACGACGCCAGTTTGCGTTTATAATATACTTAGTGCGTTTCCAACGCGGTAATGCCTTTTATTTGGCCTAAATAGAAAATTGGAAAAAGTACAAACAGCCATATTTCATCGCTCTAGGACGCGTATTTACCGAATTAGAGCGGTTTGAAGTTTTGTAAGAAACAATTGCTTGTAAAATCTGACTCAGTTGTCCTAGGAACTTCACCAATGGCACAAATGAAAGGTTAAGAGTAGTAGATTATGAATCTGAAGTTTAATTAACTTCTAATTACTATTTTAGAAAATATGACCAAAAACCGAAGGGCAGGGGTCACCAAAAAAATGAAAAATTCGAAAGTCCTAAAAAACGTATTTTGCCGGTTTTAACGACGCCAGTTTGCGTTTATAATATACTTAGTGCGTTTCCAACGCGGTAATGCCTTTTATTTGGCCTAAATAGAAAATTGGAAAAAGTACAAACAGCCATATTTCATCGCTCTAGGACGCGTATTTACCGAATTAGAGCGGTTTGAAGTTTTGTAAGAAACAATTGCTTGTAAAATCTGACTCAGTTGTCCTACGAACTTCACCAATGGCACAAATGAAAGGTTAAGAGCAGTAGATTATGAATCTGAAGTTTAATTAACTTCTAATTACTATTTTAGAAAATATGACCAAAAACCGAAGGGCAGGGGTCACCAAAAAAATGAAAAATTCGAAAGTCCTAAAAAACGTATTTTGCCGGTTTTAACGACGCCAGTTTGCGTTTATAATATACTTAGTGCGTTTCCAACGCGGTAATGCCTTTTATTTGGCCTAAATAGAAAATTGGAAAAAGTACAAACAGCCATATTTCATCGCTCTAGGACGCGTATTTACCGAATTAGAGCGGTTTGAAGTTTTGTAAGAAACAATTGCTTGTAAAATCTGACTCAGTTGTCCTAGGAACTTCACCAATGGCGCAAATGAAAGGTTAGAGTAGTAGATTATGAATCTGAAGTTTAATTAACTTCTAATTACTATTTTAGAAAATATGACCAAAAACCGAAGGGCAGGGGTCACCAAAAAAATGAAAAATTCGAAAGTCCTAAAAAACGTATTTTGCCGGTTTTAACGACGCCAGTTTGCGTTTATAATATACTTAGTGCGTTTCCAACGCGGTAATGCCTTTTATTTGGCCTAAATAGAAAATTGGAAAAGTACAAACAGCCATATTTCATCGCTCTAGGACGCGTATTTACCGAATTAGAGCGGTTTGAAGTTTTGTAAGAAACAATTGCTTGTAAAATCTGACTCAGTTGTCCTAGGAACTTCACCAATGGCACAAATGAAAGGTTAAGAGTAGTAGATTATGAATCTGAAGTTTAATTAACTTCTAATTACTATTTTAGAAAATATGACCAAAAACCGAAGGGCAGGGGTCACCAAAAAAATGAAAAATTCGAAAGTCCTAAAAAATGTATTTTGCCGGTTTTAACGACGCCAGTTTGCGTTTATAATATACTTAGTGCGTTTCCAACGCGGTAATGCCTTTTATTTGGCCTAAATAGAAAATTGGAAAAAGTACAAACAGCCATATTTCATCGCTCTAGGACGCGTATTTACCGAATTAGAGCGGTTTGAAGTTTTGTAAGAAACAATTGCTTGTAAAATCTGACTCAGTTGTCCTAGGAACTTCACCAATGGCGCAAATGAAAGGTTAGAGTAGTAGATTATGAATCTGAAGTTGAATTAACTTCTAATTACTATTTTAGAAAATATGACCAAAAACCGAAGGGCAGGGGTCACCAAAAAAATGAAAAATTCGAAAGTCCTAAAAAACGTATTTTGCCGGTTTTAACGACGCCAGTTTGCGTTTATAATATACTTAGTGCGTTTCCAACGCGGTAATGCCTTTTATTTGGCCTAAATAGAAAATTGGAAAAAGTACAAACAGCCATATTTCATCGCTCTAGGACGCGTATTTACCGAATTAGAGCGGTTTGAAGTTTTGTAAGAAACAATTGCTTGTAAAATCTGACTCAGTTGTCCTAGGAACTTCACCAATGGCGCAAATGAAAGGTTAAGAGTAGTAGATTATGAATCTGAAGTTTAATTAACTTCTAATTACTATTTTAGAAAATATGACCAAAAACCGAAGGGCAGGGGTCACCAAAAAAATGAAAAATTCGAAAGTCCTAAAAAACGTATTTTGCCGATTTTAACGACGCCAGTTTGCGTTTATAATATACTTAGTGCGTTTCCAACGCGGTAATGCCTTTTATTTGGCCTAAATAGAAAATTGGAAAAAGTACAAACTGCCATATTTCATCGCTCTAGGACGCGTATTTACCGAATTAGAGCGGTTTGAAGTTTTGTAAGAAACAATTGCTTGTAAAATCTGACTCAGTTGTCCTACGAACTTCACCAATGGCACAAATGAAAGGTTAAGAGCAGTAGATTATGAATCTGAAGTTTAATTAACTTCTAATTACTATTCTAGAAAATATGACCAAAAACCGAAGGGCAGGGGTCACCAAAAAAATGAAAAATTCGAAAGTCCTAAAAAACGTATTTTGCCGGTTTTAACGACGCCAGTTTGCGTTTATAATATACTTAGTGCGTTTCCAACGCGGTAATGCCTTTTATTTGGCCTAAATAGAAAAGTGGAAAAAGTACAAACAGCCATATTTCATCGCTCTAGGACGCGTATTTACCGAATTAGAGCGGTTTGAAGTTTTGTAAGAAACAATTGCTTGTAAAATCTGACTCAGTTGTCCTAGGAACTTCACCAATGGCGCAAATGAAAGGTTAAGAGTAGTAGATTATGAATCTGAAGTTTAATTAACTTCTAATTACTATTTTAGAAAATATGACCAAAAACCAAAGGGCAGTGGTCACCAAAAAAATTAAAAATTCGAAAGTTCTAAAAAACGTATTTTGCCGGTTTTAACGACGCCAGTTTGCGTTTATAATATACTTAGTGCGTTTCCAACGCGGTAATGCCTTTTATTTGGCGTAAATAGAAAAGTGGAAAAAGTACAAACAGCCATATTTCATCGCTCTAGGACGCGTATTTACCGAATTAGAGCGGTTTGAAGTTTTGTAAGAAACAATTGCTTGTAAAATCTGACTCAGTTGTCCTAGGAACTTCACCAATGGCGCAAATGAAAAGTTAAGAGTAGTAGATTATGAATCTGAAGTTTAATTAACTTCTAATTACTATTCTAGAAAATATGACCAAAAACCGAAGGGCAGGGGTCACCAAAAAAATGAAAAATTCGAAAGTCCTAAAAACGTATTTTGCCGGTTTTAACGATGCCAGTTTGCGTTTATAATATACTTAGTGCGTTTCCAACGCGGTAATGCCTTTTATTTGGCCTAAATAGAAAAGTGGAAAAAGTACAAACAGCCATATTTCATCGCTCTAGGACGCGTATTTACCGAATTAGAGCGGTTTGAAGTTTTGTAAGAAACAATTGCTTGTAAAATCTGACTCAGTTGTCCTAGGAACTTCACCAATGGCGCAAATGAAAGGTTAAGAGTAGTAGATTATGAATCTGAAGTTTAATTAACTTCTAATTACTATTTTAGAAAATATGACCAAAAACCGAAGGGCAGGGGTCACCAAAAAAATGAAAAATTCGAAAGTCCTAAAAAACGTATTTTGCCGGTTTTAACGACGCCAGTTTGCGGTTATAATATACTTAGTGCGTTTCCAACGCGGTAATGCCTTTTATTTGGCCTAAATAGAAAATTGGAAAAAGTACAAACAGCCATATTTCATCGCTCTAGGACGCGTATTTACCGAATTAGAGCGGTTTGAAGTTTTGTAAGAAACAATTGCTTGTAAAATCTGACTCAGTTGTCCTAGGAACTTCACCAATGGCACAAATGAAAGGTTAAGAGTAGTAGATTATGAATCTGAAGTTTAATTAACTTCTAATTACTATTTTAGAAAATATGACCAAAAACCGAAGGGCAGGGGTCACCAAAAAAATGAAAAATTCGAAAGTCCTAAAGAACGTATTTTGCCGGTTTTAACGACGCCAGTTTGCGTTTATAATATACTTAGTGCGTTTCCAACGCGGTAATGCCTTTTATTTGGCCTAAATAGAAAATTGGAAAAAGTACAAACAGCCATATTTCATCGCTCTAGGACGCGTATTTACCGAATTAGAGCGGTTTGAAGTTTTGTAAGAAACAATTGCTTGTAAAATCTGACTCAGTTGTCCTAGGAACTTCACCAATGGCGCAAATGAAAGGTTAGAGTAGTAGATTATGAATCTGAAGTTTAATTAACTTCTAATTACTATTTTAGAAAATATGACCAAAAACCGAAGGGCAGGGGTCACCAAAAAAATGAAAAATTCGAAAGTCCTAAAAAACGTATTTTGCCGGTTTTAACGACGCCAGTTTGCGTTTATAATATACTTAGTGCGTTTCCAACGCGGTAATGCCTTTTATTTGGCCTAAATAGAAAATTGGAAAAAGTACAAACAGCCATATTTCATCGCTCTAGGACGCGTACTTACCGAATTAGAGCGGTTTGAAGTTTTGTAAGAAACAATTGCTTGTAAAATCTGACTCAGTTGTCCTAGGAATTTCAACAATGGCACAAATGAAAGGTTAAGAGTAGTAGATTATGAATCTGAAGTTTAATTAACTTCTAATTACTATTTTAGAAAATATGACCAAAAACCGAAGGGCAGGGGTCACCAAAAAAATGAAAAATTCGAAAGTCCTAAAAAACGTATTTTGCCGGTTTTAACGACGCCAGTTTGCGTTTATAATATACTTAGTGCGTTTCCAACGCGGTAATGCCTTTTATTTGGCCTAAATAGAAAATTGGAAAAAGTACAAACAGCCATATTTCATCGCTCTAGGACGCGTATTTACCGAATTAGAGCGGTTTGAAGTTTTGTAAGAAACAATTGCTAGTAAAATCTGACTCAGTTGTCCTACGAACTTCACCAATGGCACAAATGAAAGGTTAAGAGCAGTAGATTATGAATCTGAAGTTTAATTAACTTCTAATTACTATTTTAGAAAATATGACCAAAAACCGAAGGGCAGGGGTCACCAAAAAAATGAAAAATTCGAAAGTCCTAAAAAACGTATTTTGCCGGTTTTAACGACGCCAGTTTGCGTTTATAATATACTTAGTGCGTTTCCAACGCGGTAATGCCTTTTATTTGGCCTAAATAGAAAATTGGAAAAAGTACAAACAGCCATATTTCATCGCTCTAGGACGCGTACTTACCGAATTAGAGCGGTTTGAAGTTTTGTAAGAAACAATTGCTTGTAAAATCTGACTCAGTTGTCCTAGGAACTTCAACAATGGCACAAATGAAAGGTTAAGAGTAGTAGATTATGAATCTGAAGTTTAATTAACTTCTAATTACTATTTTAGAAAATATGACCAAAAACCGAAGGGCAGGGGTCACCAAAAAAATGAAAAATTCGAAAGTCCTAAAAAATGTATTTTGCCGGTTTTAACGACGCCAGTTTGCGTTTATAATATACTTAGTGCGTTTCCAACGCGGTAATGCCTTTTATTTGGCCTAAATAGAAAATTGGAAAAAGTACAAACAGCCATATTTCATCGCTCTAGGACGCGTATTTACCGAATTAGAGCGGTTTGAAGTTTTGTAAGAAACAATTGCTTGTAAAATCTGACTCAGTTGTCCTAGGAACTTCAACAATGGCACAAATGAAAGGTTAAGAGTAGTAGATTATGAATCTGAAATTTAATTAACTTCTAATTACTATTTTAGAAAATATGACCAAAAACCGAAGGGGTCACCAAAAAAATGAAAAATTCGAAAGTCCTAAAAAACGTATTTTGCCGGTTTTAACGACGCCAGTTTGCGTTTATAATATACTTAGTGCGTTTCCAACACTGTAATGCCTTTTATTTGGCCTAAATAGAAAATTGGAAAAAGTACAAACTGCCATATTTCATCGCTCTAGGACGCGTATTTACGGAATTAGAGCGGTTTGAAGTTTTGGTAAGAAACAATTGCTTGTAAAATCTGACTCAGTTGTCCTAGGAACTTCACCAATGGCGCAAATGAAAAGTTAAGAGTAGTAGATTATGAATCTGAAGTTTAATTAACTTCTAATTACTATTTTAGAAAATATGACCAAAAACCGAAGGGCAGGGGTCACCAAAAAAATGAAAAATTCGAAAGTCCTAAAAAACGTATTTTGCCGGTTTTAACGACGCCAGTTTGCGTTTATAATATACTTAGTGCGTTTCCAACGCGGTAATGCCTTTTATTTGGCCTAAATAGAAAATTGGAAAAAGTACAAACAGCCATATTTCATCGCTCTAGGACGCGTATTTACCGAATTAGAGCGGTTTGAAGTTTTGTAAGAAACAATTGCTTGTAAAATCTGACTCAGTTGTCCTAGGAACTTCACCAATGGCACAAATGAAAGGTTAAGAGTAGTAGATTATGAATCTGAAGTTTAATTAACTTCTAATTACTATTTTAGAAAATATGACCAAAAACCGAAGGGCAGGGGTCACCAAAAAAATGAAAAATTCGAAAGTCCTAAAAAACGTATTTTGCCGGTTTTAACGACGCCAGTTTGCGTTTATAATATACTTAGTGCGTTTCCAACGCGGTAATGCCTTTTATTTGGCCTAAATAGAAAATTGGAAAAAGTACAAACAGCCATATTTCATCGCTCTAGGACGCGTATTTACCGAATTAGAGCGGTTTGAAGTTTTGTAAGAAACAATTGCTTGTAAAATCTGACTCAGTTGTCCTAGGAACTTCACCAATGGCACAAATGAAAGGTTAAGAGTAGTAGATTATGAATCTGAAGTTTAATTAACTTCTAATTACTATTTTAGAAAATATGACCAAAACCCGAAGGGCAGGGGTCACCAAAAAAATGAAAAATTCGAAAGTCCTAAAAAACGTATTTTGCCGGTTTTAACGACGCCAGTTTGCGTTTATAATATACTTAGTGCGTTTCCAACGCGGTAATGCCTTTTATTTGGCCTAAATAGAAAATTGGAAAAAGTACAAACAGCCATATTTCATCGCTCTAGGACGCGTATTTACCGAATTAGAGCGGTTTGAAGTTTTGTAAGAAACAATTGCTTGTAAAATCTGACTCAGTTGTCCTAGGAACTTCACCAATGGCACAAATGAAAGGTTAAGAGTAGTAGATTATGAATCTGAAGTTTAATTAACTTCTAATTACTATTTTAGAAAATATGACCAAAAACCGAAGGGCAGGGGTCACCAAAAAAATGAAAAATTCGAAAGTCCTAAAAAACGTATTTTGCCGGTTTTAACGACGCCAGTTTGCGTTTATAATATACTTAGTGCGTTTCCAACGCGGTAATGCCTTTTATTTGGCCTAAATAGAAAATTGAAAAAAGTACAAACAGCCATATTTCATCGCTCTAGGACGCGTATTTACCGAATTAGAGCGGTTTGAAGTTTTGTAAGAAACAATTGCTTGTAAAATCTGACTCAGTTGTCCTACGAACTTCACCAATGGCACAAATGAAAGGTTAAGAGCAGTAGATTATGAATCTGAAGTTTAATTAACTTCTAATTACTATTTTAGAAAATATGACCAAAAACCGAAGGGCAGGGGTCACCAAAAAAATGAAAAATTCGAAAGTCCTCAAAAACGTATTTTGCCGGTTTTAACGACGCCAGTTTGCGTTTATAATATACTTAGTGCGTTTCCAACGCGGTAATGCCTTTTATTTGGCCTAAATAGAAAATTGGAAAAAGTACAAACAGCCATATTTCATCGCTCTAGGACGCGTATTTACCGAATTAGAGCGGTTTGAAGTTTTGTAAGAAACAATTGCTTGTAAAATCTGACTCAGTTGTCCTACGAACTTCACCAATGGCACAAATGAAAGGTTAAGAGCAGTAGATTATGAATCTGAAGTTTAATTAACTTCTAATTACTATTTTAGAAAATATGACCAAAAACCGAAGGGCAGGGGTCACCAAAAAAATGAAAAATTCGAAAGTCCTCAAAAACGTATTTTGCCGGTTTTAACGACGCCAGTTTGCGTTTATAATATACTTAGTGCGTTTCCAACGCGGTAATGCCTTTTATTTGGCCTAAATAGAAAATTGGAAAAAGTACAAACAGCCATATTTCATCGCTCTAGGACGCGTATTTACCGAATTAGAGCGGTTTGAAGTTTTGTAAGAAACAATTGCTTGTAAAATCTGACTCAGTTGTCCTAGGAACTTCACCAATGGCGCAAATGAAAGGTTAGGAGTAGAAGATTATGAATCTGGCTTTAATTAATTATTTTGCCTAAATAGCAACTTGGAAAAGATGTCCTCATAGATAACTTTCAAAAGCTCTACAGGCCAAACAAAAGGAGCTAAAGTACCCAAAATACGAGAAACCTATTTCTCATATTTTCGGATTTTCCCGATTTACGTCCCTTTTTCTTTGGGTCACAACTGGTAAAGTGGCAGTCTTAATTAAATGAAACTCAAGAATTATTAAGTGGGGAACTCCCTCTAGCTGGTCTGGGACGGCTGCAATCACAAAAAGTTGCCACGAAAACTTTAAATCGCTGTAAATCCTAAACTAGCAGTGATAGGAGGCCTAAAGTTGAACAGGAAGAATTTTCAACAACAGATGTACTCAGAGATAACATTCAAACAAGGCGAAACAAGAGGAGATAGAGTACCCCAAATTCCCGAAAACTATTTTTCCATTTGTGAGATTTGACTGACATTTATCCCACAATATAAAATTTTATTTATTTAGGTGTAATGCGAAAATTTAATGATCAAATAAATACCTTACTACATAAATACTAGAAATTAAATAGAGTCCATTGCGGAATTTGCCATTTTCATTATGTGTCCTTTTTATGTCTTTTGCTTTTGGTTCTAAAGACAAAGGAATTTAACACCCAACATATTCAATTTTCAAGGAAATCTAAACAGTAATCAGTTAAAGATTTTAAGCATATATTGAGTATGAGTTAAAAATGTTGATCAATTCCCAAATAAGAGCACACGAGACTTTCGGTTAATCAGTTCCACTTTTTATTAACCTCGCTCGATATTTGATCGGCAAATTACAACAACAAGGGGGCAGCGGCAGTGTACTTGAGGGGCGTTGCCACTGGGGCGATGGGTGCCACAGGGGCGGCGGCCGCGTAGGTCACGGGCGCGGCGAAGGCGGCTGGGGCGACGATCTTGGCGGGGGCGACGGCGGCGAAGGTGGTCGGGACGACGGCGGCGTTGTAGTTCTGTTTGATGTCGACGCGGCTGCTGGCGTAGGCGGCGTCCAAGTGGGCGTTGGCGTAGGCGAGGGGCGCGGCGGCGTATGCCAGGGGGGCGGAGTACGCCAGAGGAGCGGGGGCGGCTGCGACCAGAGGGGCAGAGTAGGCCAGGGGGGCGACGACTCCGGGCTTGGCGGCGGCGCAGGCGATGAAGGCGCACAGGACGATGATCTGCAGGAAGAAATTTAGAAGCACGGATGATGCAAAAGTAGAGAAAGCCGCGGTCGAGTTGACTTACGAATTTGGCCATTTTGCTTTGGGTGCTGGGAGTTGTTGGCTGTGACTAGACAGGGAACTGAATACGACTTCTGAGCCCAGAGCCTCCTCTTTTATACCGCACCACCGTGGGTCCAGTCGTTGTTCTTGGAACAGCCACTGCTCTAGTGGTGAAACGTGCGCGGAATCTCTTCAGTTGCCGTGACGAAATTTCGGCATTTCCACATGGAATCTCAATGCACCGAGCGGCCCTCGCAGTCCCTGAAGGTCGAGCAACGGCAGCCCTCCTCCGGCATACGGATCCAGTCTTCGAGTGCAGAGACAGAGACGACCACGCCATCCACTTCAACGCCTGCGAAAGCCCACCGTTCACTAGTTCAGGCCATCGATCGACCCACCGACACTGACACTGAATTCCACAGCCGTTGAATTCCGAAAACATGCGCTCGAGTTCGCGCACGCGCCGCGCATTTCAATCGCCACCGTTGTTGGTCCGTGGGCCGGGGCCCTGTGTCGACGCTGACTCATGGCTACCGAATTAGCGGACTATAAAAAATTGAGGTGGCCAGCAGATCAGCACCAAAATCACTTTTGCTCTCACCAAAGCAACAAACAACCGACAAACAAGCAACATGTTCAAATTCGTAAGTGATCCTGAAGGACCTGAACTTCGAACATCTAATTAACAACATTACTTCTCGATCCTCCCAGGCCGTCGTCATCTTCGCCGTCATCGCCTGCGCTGCCGCCAAGCCAGGACTCATCGGCGCCCCCCTGGCCTACGCCGCCGCCCCCGCAGCCGTGGTCGCCGCGCCCGCCCCCGTCGTGACCGCCACCAGCAGCCAGGTGATCGCCCGCAACTACAACGGCATTGCCCACGCCCCCATCGTCGCCGCCGCCCCAGTGGCTCCAGTTGCCCGTGTGGCCGCCCCTCTCGCCGTCGCCCCCGCCGCCTACACCGCCCCTGTGGTCGCCAAGTACGCCGCCGCCGCCCCTCTGGCCTACTCCGCCCCTCTCGGCTACTCCGCCCCCTTGACCTACGCCGCCCCGTTCGGCTACTCTGCCCCAGTTCTTCTGTAAGAACCCCACATGAGTGAAATGAAAAATAAATTCGAAAGCCAACATATCGAACCAACACCAGAGTTTTAGTCATATTGATTTCTCTAGTTTGCAGGATTTAGCATTTTAAGAGGGTTGAAACAAATTGCAAAAAGTGTTGAAGGTTTTGTTTGTAAAAATTAAAGCTTAATGGAATATTTAGGTATTACATATCCTGAATTTAAGATTTATTTCATTGAATTTTGAAAGAGTTTAATGGTTAATTTAAAAAATATAGCATACAATAATATGTCAATTATTTTCTCGCTTTAATCTTTTTAGATTTTAAATTAATTTTTTAATTGAGTTTATATTTTGTTACTATCATTCATTCGTTTGTTCTTTGAAACAATATCACAACAATGCAAAACAGTTTTCTAAAGAAGGTGCCTAGAAACATTCAACCAATCAATTTATTAAATCAAACATGAAATTCGAAATTATTTAAGATATTCTAGTAAACGTGAAAACTTTAGAAGTAAAAATACGTATAAAAATGAAATATTTTAAAAATCAAACATTTTCCAAATAATCTAAATTGTTGAGAATAAAAGAAAAAAATGTATGTTACATTTAAGAACATACTAAAAAGACAAATATAGGATGAGGATTTAAATGTTTACAATAGAATGGATCGCGAAGATCGCGTTTTATATTAAATATTTTTTTTTTTATTTAAATTAAAATGTATGTACCTAATACAATTTTTTTTGACATTACTGAACTTTTTTATTTGCTTGTCCTTTTCAAGACACAACTTATACTGTGGCTAACAAATTTAAACTGATTATGATACATTTTTCTTAAGCTTATCTTGTGAAAAATTTCCTTTAACATAAAAATTATTTTTATTTTAGGTCAACAAATTTTTCTTTTAACCTAACTTTATTCAGTATGAAAAGCAATTCATCTTTTATGCTATTTATCATAATCGAAATTTGTCTAAATCATATTTTTAATAATTGTATTCAAAAGTGAACCCTAAGGATTTTAACTGAAACATCGATTTTTGCCATATTTTTTGAGTTCAATTTGCAATTTGTTATAACATACAAAACTTACAAAAGAATTGCAGTTCAATCGTACTTTTTTAAATGCACCATATTTGTTGATTATCCTAAGTCACAATTTCAACAACTATATCTCATAACCAAGTTTTTTTAATCAATACACGCTCGATGGAGTTCAAATAAACTATTTATTAAATCACTAACGGTCTTTTCCTCGTTATAATTAAAAGCTAAAAGGAAAAAATCTGTGAATACCAATTAGGAATACCAAATTAATAACCTTCCTTGGACCATGCACAAACGACTCACGAACATATTGAAAAACCAACAAAATATAAGTTTATAATAATTTATTCACGCATTCATCCGTAGGTCATTAATTGTATCTACTGAAGTGTCCTTACAACAGGACGGGAGCAGAGTAGCCGAATGGGGCGGCGTAGGTCAAGGGAGCGGAGTAGCCGAGAGGGGCGGAGTAGGCCAGAGGGGCGGCGGCGGCGTACTTGGCGACCACAGGGGCGGTGTAGGCGGCGGGGGCCACGGCCAGAGGGGCGGCCACACGGGCAACTGGAGCCACCGGGGCGGCGGCGACAATGGGGGCGTGTGCGATGCCGTTGTAGTTACGAGCGATCACCTGGCTGCTGGTGGCGGTCACGACGGGGGCGGGAGCGGCGACCACGGCTGCGGGGGCTGCGGCGTAGGCCAGGGGGGCGCCGATGAGTCCTGGCTTGGCCGCAGCGCAGGCGATGACGGCGAAGATGACGACGGCCTGGGAGGATAGAAGGAATATTTAGTTAATAAAATGTTCGGTTTTCAGATCCTTCAGGATCACTTACGAATTTTAACATGTTGACGAAGGTTTGGTTGTTTATGCTGGATTAGGGCAGAAGTGTGTTTGATGCCGATTCGATGCACTCGCCTCAATTTATAAGTCCCCAGTGGCCAGTGGTCATCGAGTCTCAACGGTGACCCTTCGACGCCCCATCCGTTGTTCGAATCTGCTTAAAATGCGTTCCACATTCCCTGAACGTCGATCGAATTTTTACCGAAAGGCTTTTGAAATTCAGGGTCGCGACAACGGGTGTTTTTATTTCGTGTTAATCGAACTACATTTTGAATTCAAAGAGGTTTCACGATCATTGGTTGCGATCGATCAACAGGTTGAGGCTTCAGCGTATAAATATCTTTCGGATCTGATAATCGAGCATCAAAAACAGTTTTGCTCTCACCAAAGCAACAACCAACCGATAGACAAGCAACATGTTCAAATTCGTAAGTGATCCTGAAGGACCTGCAAACGAACAATTAATTACTAAATCTTCTCTCGATCCTCCCAGGCCGTCGTCATCTTCGCCGTCATCGCCTGCGCCGCCGCCAAGCCAGGACTCATCGGCGCCCCCCTGGCCTACGCCACCGCCCCCGCAGCCGTGGTCGCCGCGCCCGCCCCCGTCGTGACCGCCACCAGCAGCCAGGTGATCGCCCGCAACTACAACGGCATCGCCCACGCCCCCATCGTCGCCGCCGCCCCAGTGGCTCCAGTTGCCCGTGTGGCCGCCCCTCTCGCCGTCGCCCCCGCCGCCTACACCGCTCCTGTGGTCGCCAAGTACGCCGCCGCCGCCCCTCTGGCCTACTCCGCTCCCTTGACTTACGCCGCCCCTTTCGGCTACTCCGCTCCCGTCCTGTTGTAAGGACTCTACTCCATTCATGATACAAGATGATTGACCGGTCGAGAAACAAGAAATATATTTATTAAAAATCAACAAATTTCTTTCTTTTTCTTTTGTAAATGTATGAGTTCGATAAATTAATTGGTTACTTTATGCGTTTGTCTAACATAGTCATTAGAAGGGAGAATATGATTAATGCTATATTATAAAAATTCCAGTCAGCTCAACTTATATTCCCCAAAATATCTTTGATATCGCAATTAAATTGAGCTGCTTTTGTTGATGTTTGATGGAGTTTCCGTGGATTGTCATGGTAAATATTTAGCGAAAACTTCACTGGTTTTCGATAGGGGGGAGAGGAGGAGAAAATCTAATCCTGAAAATCCCTGCCGGCAGCCACGCGACACCAGCGAAAATTACGAAACAACACAACATTTTCAAGAAGAGCCGTAGTTTTTGGTAGGTTGGTGTGCTGAGGAGGACGACAGCAACGAAGCCGGAAATTCTCATCTGCTATGGGTGAAGAGGGAGTTGTCGGAAGGCAAGGAGAGACAGCTGACTATAAAGAGAATGATAGAGGGAGGAGAGGAGGGGGCGCAAGGGAGACGGAGGATCCCTGTTAAGGCAACTGAGTAACATTTTAATGCGTTGAGATTCACCGAGAAACGTCATTAGGAATGCATTGTCAGCGTGCAGAGGCGCACACAGGCAGACACGGGCATCCCTCACACACACGGACACGTCGTACGCACACAAACAAGCACTGTGTCAGCACTGGCGCACACATACGAAAGACATGCTGTTAGCAGCAGAACACCTACACGAATTTCGAACACAAATACACACAGCCACCGCCATATGCACAAAGTCACAAGACATACACATGCTTAAGCACACTTCCGAAAGCAGCGGGAGCTTACAGCATCAACACCAACAATAACAATGACAAAAACAATAATATGAGCACCAACAACAAAAATATGATGAAGAAGAAGCAGAGTAAAACCAACAAAAGCCCCGATGAAAGCAAAGGATTACGTTCGAAGTGAGCAGAGGAAGCGGCTCTGGATGCGAGGAGAAAAGTAGGTGAAGACGAGTTGCGGGAGGGACGGAGAGAGTCGAACAGCGAGCGAGCAGAAGCGGGTGGAGTGGGAGAGGGGGCGGTGGTGTGGGGAATAGGAGAGGAGAGACTAACGATGGAAGACATGAAAAGACAACGACTTGTGGAAGAAACGAACGAAGCCCAGAACGAAGAAAAATTCTGCAGTCAGAGGATGACTAGAGGTTGGTAAAAAGAGGAAAGAACTCAGGGAGAAGGAAAGGGCGGGAAAGATAAGGAAGATACTAGACTGAGAAGGAGAGATGGGAGAGATGAGAAGCCCAGAAGGATCTTGCACAGGAGGGATGGGTAGAAAAGGAAAGACGAAAGATTGGAGTTCCTATGACAATGCACGAGACCTAAGGATTCGGTTAGGAAACACGGCCGACAAAGCAAGAGAGAGAAACCGAGAGAGAGGGTGAGAGTGGAGGTGAGAAGGAGAGATAAATACATAGAAAAGCAATAGACCGAGAGAGAACTAGACAAAGATGGTGAAACTTTGCGCAACTTCATAACACGGAGACTTTTCTCTTGCATGCCATTTTCCAGTAAACTTTTCCGTCCTCGCGTTTAAGCAGTTGTCGACACGTGGTTGATCCAGCGAAGGAGCAGCTGGCGCCACCCCGATATACCTCCCTAACCTTCGCCCCTAGCCCCTTTACCATGACCCCAGCCGCTCATACCCGATGTTCCTGAGATATGCAATCATAATATTAAATGTAATTGCCAAGTGGACGTTGTTTTCGTGATGCTCTGATGGCCCTGCGTGTTCCTCAGCAATACAGGGATTTCTCCCCTTGCAACCCCCAACCCTTATGGGATTCTCTCATTACCAATTGTTGCTCCTCGGCTCAAGCAGTTCAATCCTTGGTCCCACAAAGCTAATTCTCTTTGTTGCTTCAATTTAAATCACTTCTGTCTTGAGTTGTGCAGGTATGTCGGAGGCTATCGAAATATATGCACGCACAGATAGAAATTCCGATCAATGACCTTTGGGATATTTTGGTCTCATTTCGCCACTTGCGATTCACCACGGCGTAAAATGGCGCCATCGGCAGCTGCTCGTTTCAAGGTCGCCCAGCGACTCCCCAACCAACGGGCGGACGGACTCGACTCACGTACGTACGACTCATGCAAAGCGAGCGACGCCTTCGTATCGCTCACGATCTCGTCGGATCACCGTTGGCGGCGCACGCGATGGGCTTCTGTAACGGTAGCCGCCTCATCGGAGGTCGCTGAGTCACGTCCACGATGCCCGCGTTGGAAGACCGTCATAAGCAAATGACCGGCTATAAATGATCGGGACTGCGAGCGGATTCGACACACATCAAACTTGCTCCCAGCGAACCACAGCAGCAACCAATCAACAGCAACATGTTCAAATTCGTAAGTGATCCTGAAGGACCTGAACTTCGAACATCTAATTAACAACATAACTTCTCGATCCTCCCAGGCCGTCGTCATCTTCGCCGTCATCGCCTGCGCCGCCGCCAAGCCAGGACTCATCGGCGCCCCCCTGGCCTACGCCGCCACCCCCGCAGCCGTGGTCGCCGCTCCCGCCCCCGTCGTGACCGCCACCAGCAGCCAGGTGATCGCCCGCAACTACAACGGCATCGCCCACGCCCCCATCATCGCCGCCGCCCCTGTGGCCCCCGTCGCCAAGGTCGTCGCTCCCGTCGCCGCCCCTGTGGCCGTTGCCCGCGCCGCCTACACCGCTCCAGTCGTGGCCCGCTACGCTGCCGCTGCTCCCTTGGCCTACACTGCCCCCCTGGCTGCCAAGTACGTCGCCTCCCCCTACGCTGCCGCGCCTCTGGCCTACGCCCCATCCTTCGCTACTCCTCTGCACTACGCATCGTCGCCATTGCTTTGGTAGAAACCTCCGCAAAGACTGACACCGTTGAATAAAATAAACTATGTAAATAAGTTCGATCGTTTCCTCTTCAGATTGCATTGGAATGGGCGGGAAAGGGGGATGAAAGAAGTCAACGAGCGAAGTCTTTCGTTCTTCGTGTAAATAGTTCCAGGAACTTCCTGGGAAACTGCTGTGGAAACTTTTTCCCCTCCCATCAGTCGTCGTTCAGCTGAGAGAATGCATCCTTTTAATAGCGTTCTCCCCCACTACTCCTCTCAAACTGACTGTCCCTTTCTCTAGCTTCCTTTCTGTTCTTTTCTCAAACTTCCTTTCTTGTCCTTCTTTCTTCCTCCCTCACTCTCACCGCTTCTAGTCGGCTAGCTCTCTTGTGTTCCAGGCTGGGGACGAGGATGATGAGCGAAAGTAATAACGACTAATCCTGTCGTCGTACGGCAAATCCCGAATAATTCCCTTCAGCGCTAATGACAGACAAGCGAACAATGGCGCCAACAACTGCTCTGCACCCGCCTCAGTTGCCCGCCGCCCCCCGTCCGAGCGCTCCAATCCACACCTGTCGCCATTATCTGCAGCGACAGCGCGAGCAAATACCTGCTGAAACTTACGTCGTAATTGCCAAAAGTTAGTTTTTATACAGTTTCCGGTGACAAGAGAAAAGAGGTCGCTGCCGCTGCACCTTCACCAACCCTTTGCCACCGTCACGCCAACCGTTTTGCATCGCTCTTCCTCCACCTCGCAGCCGCCCGAAAGCCCAAGACAATTTTGCGAATGGGACGGGTGAGGTGAAAAGTGAAAAATCGACGGGAAGGCGGGCGAAGGCAAGGGCGAAAGGTGCAACCGACGGTAAAGTGGCAAAAGGTAAGGGGAATGGTAAGACGGCTGGCGACATGGAATTTCATCGGTGTAACCAAAAATCCCATCAAATCGAGCATAAAAAACAATGATTCCGCCGAGGGCGACGCCAGTTCCCCTACCTTTCTGTCTGTCTCGCAGGCAGGTCGACTCTTTGTCTGCCTATTGCCTTCCTACCGCGTCTGTCGTTTCGCCATGTCTGCTCTCTGTCGAATAAGTCTGTCACAGAGACCAGCTCCGTGTCGAAAACTCGGTGGTCGCACCGCTGGAACTCGAGCTCGAACAAGGTACAACTTTGCATCATGAATGTTTTAGATGTTGTTGTACCTTGGCATCCACTTATTGTAGTTGTTGCAGCTGGCCCACTTTCCACTTGCCGAGGTGAGGATCTCGTGGATTTCAGAAATTTTATACCCTTTGAATTACTCTTACTCCTTCTTCAAGTTACTGAGGAACTTCTTCGTCTACTCAATATTCTCATTCTACACTGAACTTCATTCTTGTTTCCACATATTCTGTTGAACTTTCTTGTTCTTAATCATATCTCTTTCTCCCTAGCTATACAACCTTTACCATTACCTATGCTGCATACATTCATCTTCGTACTCTCAGATATCCTACTGCTTTCTACCTTATCTTCCCTATATTTTTGTTCAAGGGATGTACCTTTCTATACAACTTCCTGGACTGAACTTCGTTTCCGTTCATTGGTGCCCGTTTCCGCAAACCCGACTTCCGGTCGGGCTGGTGACCGGTCCTCCCTTCCCATCCTTCCGTTCATCCGCTCATGTCGCCATTGTTCTCGTGATACGTGGCAGCAGCTGCGTGCGGTGCGCATTTCCGTGGCATTATCTCTCATACTTAATTAAGTTTTTAATTAATGCCTCCCGTACCTCTCGCCCGCGCCCACTGCAGCCATGTAACTGGCCCTCTCTCAGCCCTTCTCCCTCTCTCTATTTCGCTCTGTCTTTGTGTCTCTCTCGTCCTTTGTTGGTCAGTGGCACTGCGGAGAACTTCAATCAACTTCATCCCGGGACCCGCAACGGCCTCAAACGCTATTTCAGAGGAATTTGCTTGCACTCTACTATCAACCCATCTCTCGCTCACTCATTATCCCCCATTCTTTCACTCTCCCTCGGTCTCTCTTTTTCCCTCACACACAAACACACGTGATCACCTCTGCAGGATAAATAGTTTGTGCCTTTGTTGGAACCTAATGGTTACTGTGGCTTTGGAACTCGAGGTCACGATGCGATTTTGATCGAATTCTCGGAAAACTGAACTAATTTCGTTCGATCATTTGATAGACTCAGCTAAATAATAGAAGAGTATTACCAGGAATAACCGTTTACTAATTTTACACCCAAAAAATTGCACTTCGAATGAACCTAGAGTTTTCAATGGATGACTATTAATATTTTACAATATACAAACAAGAGCATTTGATTTAAAAAGATGAAATTTTATTCCTAAATCAATTGATTAAGTCGTTTAATAATAGTCAATAATTTAATATTGAAGTAATTAAATCTTAGCTTTCGAAAATTCATTCAAAAGACATTCAAATAACCCTCGTCTTCAAGTTGATCTAATAATTCCCTCAACGAGGGAGAAATGTTCGGAATGTTTTGGGGAATGTTGTGGAGAATGTTACAAGTTAACACATGTTTGCAGAAGGAGACAGAGATGAAGCAATTGTTTCTCACTCACTTCAACACAATAATAATGACAGTAACACATTCACACATGCACAAAAGTAGAAATACAAATCCTACTCACATCATCACAATTCTCCTGCTGAAGCTCGTAAATATTTCGCATAGAGCGGAAGAAATACCAAAGTCCAATAACAAAAGCCACACACGATATGAATTGAAATCTCTCGGTGTCTGGAAAACAAAGAGAAAGACAGAAGGATGAAATTTAAATAAATTTGAATGAAACCAAGCAGACAACAGTATAAGAATACTCGACTCAAGGGGCGGAGATAAGAAGAAACTTCTGATATTTATTAATGTGGGAATATGGGAATTTATACATTTAATATATAGCGCTTAAATTTTCGGTAATGTACTCAGGAGTATGCGAAAGAGTAGTATTTTGAGAGATCTCCTCAAGGGAGATATCGAAAGAAGAATTCGAGAATTTCTTTCCAAGTCCTTCCATATGTTTCTGTCCTCTGGGATCACCAAGAACACCATCTTGTGTGATATGCAGATAAGAGGGAATGTGAAGGTGTGGCATAAACACAGAGATAAAGCACAGTAAACGACTACGGAACGAGATAATAAACGGTCCTTTAAGGAGCAGCTTTCAAATTACGACAATTGCAGGGCAAGCGTTTGGTGGGATTGAGGGTAGGTGCCAAATTTCCCCAACACCATCATCAGTGCCATCGTTAAAACTGGGTCAACAATGGGGTCGGTCACACACCTACTGCAGCAAGGTGTTCATTTAACGACGACGGTCCTTCAGTCGTGTGAAAACATTGCAATCGAAATCGAAAGCAAAGCAGAAAGAAATCGACGAGCAACCGGCAGAAAAAAGAGACCCGAACATTCAAGAGCAAATTGTTATTAAGGTTACAAGCGGTGCCCCGTGGGTCGGTGGGGCCCGGTCGGGGCGGGACGAGGGGCATCGTTTGAAGACCACGACGGAATGGGTGTCGAACACGTGCCCACTGTCGATGGCGATGGCTGTGTCGATGGCGACGCCAACGGGAGCTCAAACGTGGAGTCGAAATCGAAAAAATAAAAAGAGTCAAACGTGACTCGCATACGAGACCCGCTCAATTGGGAGACCGATTGAGTGTTGTGGAGGGTCAGTGGTAGTAGTCAGTGGAGTAGTGTGAGAGACTGTGCGAGTGTGGCATGACGGTAGAAGCGTGTGTGTATAAAAAGCGCGACGAGCTGACCGTTCGACATCACAAACCAAGTCGCCTTCTGCCTCGAAGCAACTGAAGAACTCAAACCCAGCAACATGTTCAAATTCGTAAGTGATCCTGAAGGACCTGCAAACGAACAATTAATTACTAAATCTTCTCTCGATCCTCCCAGGCCGTCGTCCTCTTCGCCGTCATCGCCTGCGCCGCCGCCAAGCCAGGACTCATCGGCGCCCCCCTGGCCTACGCCGCCGCCCCCGCAGCCGTGGTCGCCGCGCCCGCCCCCGTCGTGACCGCCACCAGCAGCCAGGTGATCGCCCGCAACTACAACGGCATCGCCCACGCCCCCATCATCGCCGCCGCCCCTGTGGCTCCAGTTGCCCGTGTTGCCGCCCCTCTGGCCGTGGCCCGCGCCGCCTACTCCGCTCCAGTCGTAGCCCGCTACGCCGCCGCCGCTCCCCTGGCCTACACCGCCCCTGCTCCCTTGGCCTACAGCGCGCCCCTGGCTGCGAGGTACGTCGCCTCCCCCTACGCTGCCGCCTACGCGCCCTCGTTCGCCGCCCCCCTGAACTACGTGTTGTAAGAGGACTGTCTGGACGCCAACAACTGTGATAAATAAATATTTCAAATAAAATCAGGAAATCTAAGAGACATTTGACAAGAAATTTGTACTTGTGCCTAATTTACGAGCTGTGCAGGTTTGTTACAGATGGAGGTCCCTGCGGTGGTTGCGGGATTGGGATCGGGCTGAAATGTGTGGAGCAGTTGCCGGTGACACTGGTTGGAACTGAGTGGACGAGTCGTCATCGGTGTCCAGAGCCGGCGGTGCATTCGGCACTCGCACCGACGGCGACGTCAACCTCGACGGACGTCACCCACCCGCTGTCGACAGCTGTCGGTGGCGATAAATCATGGGTCAACTGGGGTGAAGTCGTGTGAGAGGACGAAAGTGAAAGGACTCCATGCGACACATGTGAGTGACGAGACGGAAGGAAGGACGTGGAGAGGAAACTGTCGGAAGGAGAAGGGTAAATCCTTCCAGGAGCGAAAATCCCTGGAAGGATTTCCCGGGATGCTCGGCCATCGTTCGTTGCACTTTTCGCTTGTCCTTAATTTATATGATTGTTCAAGGAGGCGCTCTCCAAGAAGCCAAGGAGCGAGAAAGTCGAATCATAAATATTCGACAATTTCTCTTCCATCCTTCCTTCCTTCTCCTTGGGAACTTTGCAACATAAATTAGGGCTGGCTGTAAAAGGATAACTGGGGAATAAAGGGCAAGTGAAAGGGAGGCAGAGAAAGAGAGAGAGAGAGAGATGGGGTAAAGGCAGGGCAGAACGAGGTGAGCTCACGCACACTTACGCACGCACAGTGGCGGCGAAAAGTCTAAATAATTTCCCAACAAGACGGAAGAAGTTTCTAAAGTACCGCGCCTAGCGAGAGCGAGAGCGGAAGTCATGGAGAGGAAGAAGAATGCGATGCAGCCAAGGGGGCGAGGGGCAAGGTGCGAGGCGAGGGAGACAGACAGAGGAGCGGCTGGAATTTATGGGCAAAGAAGTAGCGTCGGAGCCTCTCGGGGAGATCTTCCACAGGTAGAGCGAAGGCACGAATGAATGCATGTGCTGCACGCACACAGCCGTAGCCACAACACACACTCACACAACCACACAAAGGCCACGAGTGCATACAAAGTGTTGCCGAATCCCCAGCGGATGGCGGCAAGGATGGCAGGGCTACAGGAAAAAAAGGAAGAGGGAGTGAGAGAGATCGGGATGCAGAAGCCAAGCCGGGAATAATAAATTACATTGCAATATTCCCGATGCGAAAAACGCGTTTATTACGCTGTTTTGTTATTTTCACAATTTGCAATAAAGTGAGCGAAGGATGAGTTCGAGGCCCTTTGGAAATTTCACAATTTATAATCTTTAATTTGAGAAGATGTTTGGAGATGGAAAACATTTGGTTCTTCGCTCATAAGGGTGTTAAATAGTCCTAAGGATCTTCCTACCACCAAAACCGCCAGCCTCCTTCAACCCAGAATCTCGCTCCCGACGATTCGATCATTCCCACTCTACCCTCTCTCTTCTACCCTTCTCTCGCTCAACCCTTTTTTTCATTTTAGCGACTCGCCGTCTCCATCAATTCATATTTCCAGCAACTTCCGACGCCCTTTGCTGGCTCACTAGACTGATTTCACCACTTTAACTATAACCATCTCACTCTCCACCTCCCCTCCCCTACTCCCTTTCACCGGTTTACTTCCCCAACGCATGCTGCTGCAACGTTGCAGATTTTTAACTTTTCACACGTTCGCTAGTTTTTCTCCACCCTCGCCATCGTCACCGTGACCTCTTGCACCAGCAGCGTCATCACCAGCGCCGAAACCATGCCCTCGCTCCTCTTTCATCAGTTTCTCTTTTTGTCATACCCTTCGCTCTCTTTCTCTGTTTAAGAGCTCGCGGTGCACCGCCGAAATTAATCCTTTTCGAGCATAAATTCGAGCTCGACGCCCACGTGACGCGCCCCGCTGCTCAGTCAGCCATAAGAACATGGTAGCAGACTATCGTCGTCCCCACACACCTCATCGCGCCATCCCCTGTCCACCATCCCCACCTCAATTTCCGCGACTTGCATCCCTCAGCTATCCTCTCATCTCCTCTCTTCCCCTCAACTCCTCCCCCTACCCAACCAACCAACCTCCTCCCGACCACACGACTCGAGTGTCTGCCAAGCATTTGCATGAATTTTTCATGCAAAATATTGTGTCCACCGACGGGCAGCGGCGGATCCTTTCCACACATACGGATGCTCGTGATCCCTTCCCTTCCCGTCTCTTCCTCTCCCTCTATCTCTCTTTTCCCGCAAAACCAACACGTATGCAGTTTTAAGTCCTCGCCCGAGCTCGACCGGTCGCCGTCGTGTCGTTTGCCAAATCGTGTCACGCCGTGGTCTCCGCTGCTGCCGGTGACAACGCGGGGTCTCCAAAAGGAAGCCGCGGTGCTGGTGATGGTGTTGGTGATGATGAAAGAGGCTTTTGAGGCGACGTTCGAGGAGGGTTTGACTCTACTTTCGTCGCTCCAATCAACGCCAGTCGCGGGTTTGCTTTAAAAGAGAGCCCTTTCATGCTCAGGCCCCCGGGACTCTCTGTGGGACATTTGGAACTTTTTGGAACGTGCGAATTTTTCTTTTTAAGCAAAACCTGTATTTTTCCCATTGAAATAACACTTTATTGGTCAAGAATATACTTATAGAACTGTGTGAGTAGATGGAAATGTGAATGAAGTTGTTAGGAGAAAGAAGATAAAGAGATAATGATTATTAATATAATGAATTGAGTTTTGATTCATTGATATTGAAGGATAGATTGGGAAATGAATATTGAATATGGATCCTCGCTGCAGGCGGGCTCGCCGTCGCTTCCTTCATCGTCTTCTTTGTATTCCCTACTGGAGCCCGACTTAAACCAGGACAGGGGCGGCGGCCGTGTACCTCAAGGGGGCCACAGCGGCGGCGGCAACAGCGGGGGCGGCAACAGCGGGATGCGCAGGGGCGTAGGCGGCCGGGGCGATCAGCTTGGCGGGGGCGGCAGCGAAGGGCGTGGCCACGACTTTGCTGCTGATGTCGACGCGGTGACTGGCGACGGCCGAGTCGAGGGGCGCGTTGTAGGCGGCGGCGTAGGGGGCAGCGGCGTAGGCGGCCGTGTAGGGTGCAGCGTAGGCGGCCGTGTAGGGTGCGGCGTAGGCGGCCGTGTAGGGTGCGGCGTAGGCGGCCGTGTAGGGTGCAGAGTAGGCGGCTGTGTAGGGTGCAGCGAGAGCCGCGGCGTACGGAGCAGTATAAGAAGCCGTGTAGGCGGCCGTGTAGGGTGCGGCAGCGTAGGCGGCGATGGGGGCGGTGTAGGCGGCAGCCACAGGAGCAGCGGCGGCGACCAGGGGGGCGTGGCCGACTCTGGGCTTCGCAGCGACGCTGGCGACCAGGGCGCAGAGGACGACGGCGAGGATCTGCAAGGGAAGGACTTTAACGTGCCGGATCCTTATATGGAACCGATGCCGTTGACTCACCAGTTGATTCATGTTGTTCCGACTGTGTATACGATTCGCTGAACGATTGTTGAACGAGAGCTTGTTGGTAGATTGTGAATTCTTGCAGTGGATCGCGACATTTTATACAAAATTTTAAAAACCACTTTTTCTTATTTCTATATGCGATTATTTTCCTTGGCACTTGTTCTTCCTGAGGTTGTTTATTATTTTTTAATCTCGTCTTTGTTTTTATTTTTATTTTCATTTTTATTTTGGAGACGTCTGGCCGCATTGTGCATTTGCATTTTGTCTGCCCTGTGCAGTTTGAATGCAAACCATGGCGATTGCAACACACCGAAAGTTGGTCAAAACCTCGACGACAGCCAGACAGACAGCTGGAGACGGCCCAAGGGCGATTTGGTCGTTTCGTAAATGCACACAAGTAAATAGAGGCAGACAGACAGGGCGGACAGACAGACAGACAGACAATCGGTTGGATGGAGAAGAATGAGGAAAACTACGAAGTTTATTTCGACAACAACAGTTTTAGTAGCAAAGACCAAATCATTAAAATGCGAAATAAAAAATAAATAAAAATCGACCACAACATTGAACGACAGAGACAGGATGGAAGGACAGGCAGAGAAGGAGAGAGAGAGAGAGAGAGAGGAGCATTTTCTCGATTTTCTATTTTCGCCCAGGATGCTGTGGATGTTTGTGAATGCTTGGGATGACCAAATAATGACTATGATGGAATGCAACCAACAGCGTCAACAACTATAACAACAACTATAACGACAAGTACAAAAATAACAACAACTCTGTGTGACCACTGCGGGAATAAAACCTATGGTAGTAACTACAGCAAGAACAAGAACAAGAACAACAATAAAAGTAAAGAGGAAAACAATAACAGTGTTTGTGGACACAGCTTAAGGGACTCAGACAGGACAAGTGTCCTGCTCTAAATTTGCACAACATATGCGACAGTGCCAACAACACCAACAACAAGAACAACACCAACAACATCGGCGTCAACGATGCTCAACTACAACAACTGAGGCAAAAACGGACACAATAGAAAAACTGCATACGAAAAGGGAACGAGGCACAGAGAAAGAGGACGAGAAGAAGAGAAGAGAGGAGATGAGAGGAGAGGAGAGAAGGAGAGGAGAGGAGATGAGGAGGGCCGAGAATAAAGCGAGAGGAACTGAAAAATTTATCCCAAGTGATTTGTGTACAGAGAATGCAAGCCGAACGGAACCAAAGCGAACGTGTCCATGGCCGGAGCGAGGACAGGCGAGTCGAGCCGAAACGAGAAGACACGGACCGCACGAGGCGAGGCGAGGCGGGACTCAGAGGACTGGCCAACGACGACGACGACAACTGGGATGACCCGGGTCAGGAGAAGGCGGGCCGGGGCGGGGCGGTGTTGAGGGCAGACGGAAAGAGGAAATGGGGAGGCACAAAAGAATCGCAATGCAAAACAGTTTGGAAAGACATGCCACAGACAAGCATTCGATCGTAATGGAAAACCTCAAAAACTATTTCGAATTTTTGTAGACCGGGCGCAGCAGTTCCTGCACCTCCTCCGGGAGGGAGAGAGAGAGAGGGAACGAGGGACGCAACCGCGTCCAGTGCTGGAGCATGAATTAAATCGAATGCTGCTATCTTTATCTTCCGATGTCGTCGTCGTCGTCGTCGTCGTCGTCCGTCTTCCCGGGGTCCTTGAGTGTATGGGTGCCTAGGTGTGGGTGTGTGTGTGTGTGGGTGTCGCTCACTTGAGACTTTGGAACTGCGCTCGAAAATCTCGCATTAATATTCGCAGCACGTTTTCTACTTATGTAGATGCAGACCGTTTGTGTTCTTTCCTCAAAAATATTTCATCTCCCTCGCTCAGTCTCTATCTCTCACTCCCTCTCTCTCCCTCTCTCTCTCTGTGTGTGTGTCTCGCGGCGGAAGTTGTGAGAGTGAAATGCGGACGCCATTTTGGCAGACATTTTGTCGGGCAAGAATGGAACAATTGTCGTCGCTGTAACAACTCCCTGGACTCCCTGGAGCCTCCAGTGTCCTCACGTTACCTGGCGTTGCCTCGTGTTAAGAAATCGCATTTTAGGTCGAGCGAATGCCATAATTAAATTTCTAACTCGAGCATATTTAAAATTAGCACATGCCATTGGTGACCGCTCGCCACCTGCCCGCTCTCGTCCCTCGATCATTCGCCTGGACGAAACCTAATTTTGTGAACTCTCCTGCCGCAGCTCAGCAGCATTGATGGCTCAAAGAGCTCTCGGTGGATGGGCCCGAATTACGACATCGGCTTTGATGTGGTCAGGAAGCTTTAGAAGTGAGCACGATGATGATGATGGAGAGGAATCTAATTATGAGGATGCTGGCCGAGACATGTTGACAGAGGACATGCTTCTGAACAAGAGAGCATCAAAAATTTGGGGGGGGGGGGGGGGGGTGGTTGGAGCAAGTGGACAAAAGATACCATTTTCAATCTGGATTTGAAGGGTTTTTCGACATCTGCACGAAATGCATGAACAGTTCATGCATGAAAAAACTACTTCTTGTCCTCTCACAAGTTGAGGACAAAATGTGCACGATTAAAGTCAGGAAACGGATGTCAGCCATTATTTTGTGTATGAACCACAGACACATACATACAACAAGTACACGAATTATTGAAATAATGAATTTTTCAACAATCCAAAAAAAGCGAAGAAAAACAAATGGATCGAAAAGGAGCGAGAGGGACGAAGACGCACAAGGAGAGGAACGAGGCGGAGACAGAGATACCAATAATGACAGAGCCGGATGAAAACCTCTGGACAATGAAAAGTAGAAGGAGAGAATGAAAAAAAATTGAAGATGGAAACAATTTTGAAATGGAAGACGCGAATGACAACCAGAATGGGGAAGAAGCAAGTGCTTTTTAATTTTCTGAAGAATTTTGAGTGCAAGAAGTTCTTTTTTTAAGCAGGAAAAGGTTGATTGATCATGATGAATATTTTTTAGAATGATGAAGAAGAAGAAGATGATGGATTCGATTTCCACCGATTTTCTCCCTATTTTCAATCTTATTTTGGTAAGTTTCGACATTACCATGGAAGAAACTGATTCGTTTTCAATTCGGTCAACCAAAGTGAAAACATTTGGTGCCCGCGGACAAGGGACAACAACAGAAACAACAACAGCAACGATCAACAGCAACATTCAATCAAAACCACGACCAAAGCCCGGTTAAATTCGAGTGCAACTGCATTGCACACATGTCTTCAACTGTAGACAGCGATTTTTGGCAGCAATTATAAAAACGAAATCAAACTAACGCACGAACTTAGACCAGACATTAACAAATTGGCAATTGGCGAATGTGAGTTTATTCACAGACACCCCCGGCCCCCACCAGCTCCCTCCCCCTGCCGGCGCCCGCACTTTATTGACCATAGCTCGTGGGGGAACGAAGGCCGCCTAACTGTTAATAATATTAATTTGTTTATATTTCATTTGTTATGACGGGAATTCCGCTCGGCCGTTGATCGACTGAAAGAGACGGCGGCGGCGGCGGCGGCGGCGGCGGCGGCGGCGACGGCTGACGTGAATACTAATTCAACTGTACAACAACAACAGGGGCATCGAGTTGGGCCAAGAAGAGAACCGTGCACAGCCCTTGGCAGCGGTCGTCAGTGGGTCGATGAGGCAACGACGACTTGGATTTGGTTTGAAATTGAAAGTGAAATGCACTTCTTTAAACCGCCAGTTAGAAGGATAGAGCCTTGTCTATAAAATTGCAATGCAGAATTCGAGAAGCCGCCAGTGCTCGTTGCAATCCCTGCCCCTCAGCTGCTGCCACCGGATCACGCCTGCTCAGGATGTTCAAATTTGTAGGTGGCCGAGAGGATTTCGAGGACTTCAGCAATCATTTTCTTTTGTCTTCAGTTGGTCCTCACTTTCGCCTGCATCGGTGTCGCTCACGCAAAACCCGCCGTCCCCTTCGCCCCACAACCCCTGCTGGCCCGTTCGGCTGCCCTCGTCGCCCCGCGCTTCCCAGCCTTTGCGACGGCGGCACCGCCGTTCGGACTCGCGGCTCCCTCTGTGGCAGCGTCCTTCGCTCGCTACTCGGCACCAATTTTATATTAATTTCAAACAACCACACATAATCAATAATTAATTGTCATTAATTCCTAACTGTTTTTAATTAATTGCAATGCATTTTTAAGTGAATTCTGTAAATAGTGGGAGAGAACAAACGAGAACCCAAAGTAATGTCTTTCACTCAAAACCTGTGTGTGGAATCGTGAGCAGAGAGAAACGAATTTCACTCAACAGCACTACCTGTATGTGTGTGGAGAACAATTTTTGGTCTAAATAATTCTCCCGGTTCCCCTGATCCACAGTTCACGCGCTGCAAAGCTAACGATTATAGCAAATTCCCCAACAGTTTTCTGCACATCATGGCGTTTTCCACCGTCCCAAATGTCCTGATGGGAAGGACATGAACCCTAATTATGAGCCCACAATTTTTCGAACTTTTAAAGGGAGTATGGCAGAAGTTCTCTCCACAGGTACATGGACAAATTATAGCACTGTGGCTATAAATGTGATACCCTGTGGAGAAGAATTTCACATCCATAAACATACGACGAGCAAAAGGAAGGATAGAATTCGAAAATGGTTCTTGGATTTACTACATGAAATCCAAGCCATCCACCTGCGAAATTCCTCACCATCCAACACTCTTACTCTAGTGATTACTAAAGACACGCCCATTTCCCCAGAAGAGAATCAATTGCATTCGATTTGGGAATGGTTTTTATTCTAATTTATCACAGGTTCACAGGCATTTACAAAACGTAGTGCGACGCCGCGTAGTGCAGAGGGGCAGCGATGGATGGGGCGTAGGCCAGAGGCGCTGCGGCGTATGGGGAGGCGACGTACTTGGCAGCCAGGGGGGCGGTGTAGGCCAAGGGAGCGGCGGCGGCGGCGTAGCGGGCCACGACTGGAGCGGTGTAGGCGGCGCGGGCAACGGCCAGAGGGGCGGCGACGGGAGCGACGACCTTGGCGACGGGGGCCACAGGGGCGGCGGCGATGATGGGGGCGTGGGCGATGCCGTTGTAATTGCGGGCGATCACTTGGCTGCTGGTGGCGGTCACGACGGGGGCGGGCGCGGCGACCACCGCTGCGGGGGCGGCGGCGTAGGCCAGGGGGGCGCCGATGAGTCCTGGCTTGGCGGCGGCGCAGGCGATGACGGCGAAGAGGACGACGGCCTGGTGGGAATAACAATATTCAGTAATAAGTCAGAAATCCTTCGAGAGTCCTGTGAAGATCACTCACGTATTTGAACATTTTGAAATGTGTGTTTTGTGTTGTAGAAGATGCTTCTGCGAACTGGTGATGGTTTGTGATTAAGCGGATGCCCCAAGCTCGGCTTTTATACGAATCGGAAGACTAGGGTCGTGGATTGCTTTGTTTGTAAACGCTTGAAAGCAGCTCGTGGTTTCTTTCTAAAGGTCATCGCTTCGAGTCAAAACGGAATGTTTCCAAAAAACCCCGCCGAAATATCAATCAACCAAAAAATGTTCGTAGTCTGCATTAGGGCTCGCCTCATGCGAAGCACGTGCGCAACAAACCCGAAATTATTGTTGTATTCGGAGCGCTCCACAAAACCCCAAGACCACTGATATTCATCAGCTATTTGTGAAATGGACTCGTACTCGAAAAACAACCTCCCATCGCGATGTTAAATTCAGTATAAAAGAAGTGGGCGAATCCATTGGAAGACAGAATTCAATTCAATCTCATACAAGCAGCACTTGTAAAGATCAACAAGCACACAATCATGTTCAAATACGTGAGTGATCCTTAAACCGTTGGTTTCATATCACATAATTCATTGGTCTTTCGTGATTTCTTCCTTCAGGCCGTCGTCCTCCTCGCCGTCATCGCCTGCGCCGCCGCCAAGCCAGGACTCATCGGCGCCCCCCTGGCCTACGCCGCCGCCCCCGCAGCCGTGGTCGCCGCGCCCGCCCCCGTCGTGACCGCCACCAGCAGCCAGGTGATCGCCCGCAACTACAACGGCATCGCCCACGCCCCCATCATCGCTGCCGCCCCTGTGGCCACCGTCGCCAAGGTCGTCGCTCCCGTCGCCGCCCCTCTGGCCGTTGCCCGCGCCGCCTACACCGCTCCAGTCGTGGCCCGCTACGCCGCCGCCGCCGCTCCCTTGGCCTACACTGCGCCGCTGGCTGCCAAGTACGTCGCCTCCCCATACGCCGCAGCGCCTCTGGCCTACGCCCCATCCTTCGCTGCCCCTCTGCACTACGCGGCGTCCCACTACGTCCTGTAAATGACACGAGAGGAATAAATGACTGCTCTAGCTTGTAGAAAATTGTAGAAACCTGCGACTTTTAAGTTTTTTGAAATAAGAATAATGAGACAAATACAAAATATTGTGTTTGTTTTACAAGATAACAGAATCTTTGGAATGGAATGGACAGAATGGAATGGAAGATGAAAGAAAGTGAAATAATGGTTATTGGGTCTTGTGAACAAATGAAAAGGCTTTTTTTGTTCTTTTATTCTTACGTTTTTATTAAAATGTGTGTAATACAACCAATAATAAATTAATACATTAATCTTTTGTTTACCACTGCTTGATCCTCTGGTCCTGATTGCAGCAAAATCTTGAGAAATTTATGATCGATAGTAGTAGTAGATAGTAGATAGTAGATCAGCGATGTCCTTCCATTTTTTTCAACTTTATTTTATATTAATTGTGAATTTAACAGGTTATCAAACCTCATCTTCCACCATCAAATTGGTATAATGAAAAATGCCCATAATTTTTATAAAAATAAAAACACGTCAACTGCATAATTATTCAGCGTAATGACTTGTGTTTAATTTCTTCAGAATTCATTTAAGGAATATTAGTATTCATATACATGTATATATTGAATTAATATATAATAAATTTTACTACAAAGTCAATGTTGATTTTTAGAAATTCTTTATTGCAATTATACATGAGATTTTCATCTTATACTTGTTCTTGTCCTTCATTTTATTTTATTTTATTTTATTTTACTTAGGTAGTACTAGTATTGGTTATATCGTTACATATAGATGGAGTACTGGAGTATTAAACAATTACAGTTTACAGCATTTGTTCGAATTAGATCTTAAATTAATAAATTAGGTAACTATTTACAATTATAAATTCTCTTAATTATACACAAGAAAACTGGATTTAAAATGGAAAGAGATTGTTTAACAACAACATACCATGCAATGCAAATCAAAATGCATAAAAAAATATTCGCTTTATTTAGGCTTCTTTGAGTATGATATTCGTTAGGTATTATGAGTGATTATTTTGAATATGACATTTTCACAAATTCTCATAGTTCCAACACCACCATCAGTCCTTTATTAACACACATCACACACATTGCACTACTTTTCATATATCGAAGCCGACTCACTACCCGACACCCAACACTAAATACCTCGTTAACCACGCCTTCGACTTCAAGAACACACACAGTAATCAATAATGTCTACACAAACTATAATGAAGCATACTATCTCCAAAACGATAGAGAAAGAAAAGCAACAAAAAGCGAAATACAAGAATAAACAGGAATAAAATGAGGAATAATTATTGTGGGGGTAAATTCAATCATATACGAATCAATTCAAAATAAAGCATGCATAAAATAATAGAAATAAAGAAAATAAAATAATAGGGAAGCTTTGTCAATAATGTATAATATAGTAGCAGGAATTTGACGACAAATGCTATCGAATAAGGTTTTTGAATCAAAGGAATCAAGAACCTCTTTAATAAATGCAAATAATTCAAATTTCAGAATGTTGGTTAGTATGAAATGCTCGAAATTAGTCAACAATCCCTTCGCACACTATTGGAACTGAAGAGGTTTCTTATAAAATGTCATACTTAAAACGATACGTTATGAAATTTTTCATAAAAAAATTAACGGCAACAAACTTACTTCTATATTTTTTTGTATTGCGCAGTAAAGTACCTTTAATTGTGGAAAATTGCTGTTGCGGTTGCTCGTGTTCCTTTCCGTTTTCGTGTTGTTCATGCCTCCAACTGTTGCTGTCGATCTCTTGATTTCCCATTGGCTCCCAATTAACCCGTTTATGTACACTCGAATATTTTTGTTTTGGTTGCTGTTGTCTATAGTATTCATTTAAGTTCGTAATGTAGCAATTACCATCTTCGATATACTCCAAGTGTGGTTGATTGTTAGTGTGACGTGCAAACAATCGATCAAATCACATATTTTCATCGAACTTTGCAAAATTATTCTCATCATCGTCCCATTGAAAGCCACCGTCATTTTCAGCGGTGCCCTTGACTTGTCCATCTTCCCCAATCGTTGCATTTGGCGCATTGAAGAATTCATCATCCTCAAAGGGATCATCGGATTTTTTCGCAAATATATTTATCGACTCTGACTTCTTAATCAATTCTTGTCGTTGCTGCATTTTGCTATTCCGCAAATTATTCTTCTTCGCCGTGGCCGCCACCTGGAGTCCATCCGCATTCCATTGATCCTCTTTCTCGAAGTGGAAATCGGCTTTGGCGAAGTCGTCTTCGAATGCCGCCGTATGCGCATCATTGTCGAATTTCGATATTTTAACATTATCATCGAAGCGTAGCTTCTGGGTAATCGGAGGCGTGACATGCGCTGACGGCGACGTGGTACTCTGATTATCGATTTCGAACTGTTGCAACGAGCTGATGCTCATCGAGTTGTGACCACCGAATTGCTGCAGTTTCTCACGCTCAGAAAAGTCATTCGAGAAGCGAAATGACGATTTAGTAGCCGGTGTTGTTGTTGCGCTCGCCGTTACGGCCGGCGTGGAATTGCAACTGGAGGCAGTGCCCGCGGGTGCCGGGGGTGGCGAACTCTGATTGAAATCCGACTCAAAGCCTCCATGATCATCGAAACTGAATTTCGTGGCACCCATTGATCCGGGCGTAGTCGTCGACATTCCACTGCCTGCACCACCGCTGCGGGGCGTGGCCGTTGTCGTTGATTCGAAATCATCAAAGTCGACAAATTCTGGTCGCTGTAGACCGTGGTACTTGTTACCGGCTTTGCTGGCAACACTTGATTTCAATGCACTCGTCGTCGTTTTGCCCATCGAATGTTGTCGACGTTCGCTCTCCAACATTCGCTGATGCATTTCATGTCGTCGCCGATTGAGCCGCTCAAATTTATCCTCATCTGTTGGCGGCTCATCGTAGTCCTCATCGACGTAATCTTCATCATCGACATCCTCGTCACCATCATTCGGGTATGTGACATAATCGTAGTTGTCACGCGAATGTGCTGGCACATTTTGACTTCCGCCTGCGTAACGTTGAGCGGCCACAACAGATGCAGATACACCCAGAGGCAAATCCTTACCGCGAATACGTTGCTTCTTACGGAATCTGTGGAAGATAGTATTGTTTGTCACATGTTTGTGTGTTTTAAAAGTAGATAAATGTATGTTTCGTCCACTGACCTCCTATCTTTTTCACCATCAGATCCCGACGGTGTCTGCGCCAAGATCGCGGCTCGTCGGCTCTCTGCTAAGCGACGCTCCGACTCGGCCGCACTGGACGGACGTTTCCATGACTTCTGACTGCCGGGAACTGCACCAATGTGCGGCATGGGTTCTACGAAAATATATTTCACATGATAAAACAAGTGCAATGTGAGTAAAAAATGACTAGACAAACCTTCACCATCCCACGGGCTGGAACCACTGCTCTTACGCACTCGTTGCTGACCACCAACACCACCAATACTGCCAACGCTCCCCAGCTGACTTGGTCGCTGCAAACTCCTCGTGTCCATTGAGGAGCCGCGCACACTTCGTTGCTGCTGGAATTCATTTATATCCGAATCTTCGTAATCGATGTCGCCAGTGGCGCGCATTTTAACACAACTCTTGCGTAGGGAACGCGTCGCCTTCGGATCGCCTCCCATGTAGCGTTCTCGGAAGTCCTCGCGACTTTCCAAGCTACCGTACACATCGCCACTACCAAAACTGCGACGCCGGCGTGTCGCACTATCAAAGGATTCGACGCTCTCCCGGTCGAATGACTTTCGATCACGTTCATAGATATAATCTGCTCCTCTGGCTTTGCCATAGCCCATGGGTGAGCGACTGTCGACATCATAGATGTTTTCATAGTCGTTACGGCGACCGCGTCTCTCTTGTGGTGGCTCGCCGTAGCCATCGAAATCGTAGTTGGGTCGCGAGTACTCCCGATAATACTTGCGCTTGTCGTAGCCGCCACTGCGGCGATCGTAGCTGGACGTAGCAGGTTGCGGCAAAGCAATGCCTCGTTTATCATAGATCGGTGGACCATATGTAGTGCGTTCGTATGCACTACGGTCAAAGGAACGAGCCCGAGACGAACCAGCAAGAGAGGACTCTTCATCCTGCGGTGACCATGTGTGATGTTGGGGATGGTGATACCATTTCGAAGTATCTGCGAATGGAAAATTGTTGAAATTTAAATTTCAAAAACACTCCATTAATATTTTATCTTACCGAATTCAAAGTTGTCCCTGCTTCGTGATATTCCCTGCTTGAACTTGCGATGATCGCGTCTCTTGCTAAAATCGTCGTCATAGCTATGGAGCAATGGACAAAATTGTTAGTTAAAATAAATCGCATTGGTTTCTCCAGTAGGCAATTCTTACTCATAGTCTTCGTCACAGGAATTCATACGTCTGGCATGTCGCATGTAGTAGCCATGTCGATCGGTGTGCGAAATCGGCTGCCCACTCGGACCAGCCTGTGATGGCAGCCCACGCCGTTGTTTCGGGTATGCGTCGGGAGCCTCATCATCCCAAGGACTGAGATCACGCGAAGAGGAAGAGGTTTGGGGCGCGTTGCTGCCCTCGCCGCCTCCACGTTCCTGCTTGGGCCAACGACGTGCGCCACCACCTTTACTCCAACCGTCGTCACGTGCATCTGACGAACAGGGAGACTCTGCGGTGTCGTTCTGGGATGCGTTCGAAGGTGGGGGAGGAGGAAGATGCAAGGTGATACCCTTTGGCGATTTGGAGCGACGTCTGTCACGTTTCTGAGTGCGGTGCTTCTCAACTTGTGGCGGAGGGAATGCGGGTTTCGGAGATTCGAATGTGGCCCAGGACTCCTTCGACTGCGGACTCTGATCCGCAGACATTTGCCTCGATGCCGTATCGATGAGATTGGACACAGCAGTGAGTTGAGTCGGTATGGGAGAAAGTTGTGGGGACTTTCCTTGTGTCGGTTGTGTTGGTTGCTGCTGTGCTGGGGGGGCTGGCGATTTCTGCAGAGGAATGGGCGAAGTGCTGACATCGTTGAACTGTGACTTGGCTGTCAGAGAAGGCGAGGTGTCTTTCGTTCGGGCTGCGGCTGCTGCATCTGTAGATGGTGTTCCAGTTGCCGGCGCTGTAGCTGGGGACGTGCGTTCGCGACTGTCCAACGAGAGATTCGAAATCGCACGCTGCATCAGCTCGTCGATCTCCAAGTCGTCTTTCGACGAGGACAGTCCACTCGACCCAGCCACCATGAGGAACTTGCTGTCCTGCTTTATGCTCGGTATGTTGCTGCCCTTTTCAGGTTTCTCCACATCCAGTTGCTGGTTGGATGCGGACAATTTCTTGTATTGATCCTGGGACAACTCGCGACCACGGCCATCTTTCTCATTACTATCCAAGCTACTCTCGGCAGCCCCATCGTCCTCATCATCTTCGTCTTCATCCTCGACCGTGAGTGCCGAGGAGGAAGCCTCAGCTGGAAAACCTCGACTGCTTGCGCGATCGTTTTCCATGATCTGCTTTAGATCTTGATCTTCGTTGAGTTCGTCACCGAACTCTGTGAAGTCTTGCATGAGATTCTGCTGCCTCTCGTGTGGCGGTTGTGATTGACTAGGGGGTTTCTTGTCGAAAAGATTCTCGACCAAAATGATGTCGCGTAGGGCCGCGTACCGGTCCTTGGCCTGCGCCACGACCTCGGTGATCTTCGTGTCGATTTTCGGAGGAACCGGTGCCTCGTTCAGTAAGTTATCATCGTCACTGAAATTAGCCACGAATTGAGGACTGCTGCTAACATCCTCCGCCGATGCCACCAGTACATTGGACGCCTTGGTAGCGACATTCGATTCCTCCTGCTCGGGCAACATGTCTCCCAAAAGGTCGGTGTCCTGCTGTTGTTGCTGCAGCTCTTGATCAATTATTTCCCGAAATACTGCGTACCTATCGGCGGGTGGTACCGACGGCGTTCGACCGGCCGCGAGGGGAGGCGGCACAGCGACAGGTGGCTCATTGAATTGCTCGAAGTTGGCCACAAAAGGTTCAGACGGTTGTGAACTCGTAATATCATCCTCGCCGAAGTTGTCATCGAACTTGGCCACAAACGTAGCCTCCTGGTCGAAGTTCACCTTGAATATGGCGGCCTCAGCTTCGGCATGAGGGTGTTCGCGATGTGGCGCACTCGCTGTTTGCGGTTGAGTTGGCTTCGATTTCTCAATGAACTCCGAAAGGTAGGACGTCAACTCGACCAGCGTCATGGTGCTCAGTTTACTGGTCGGCACGTTCAATTTGGTGGCCAGCTCGTCGATGCCCAGGGTCAGGAGTTGGCTCAATGTTATGTCGGGAATGATGGCTGGGGCCGCGGCACTCGCCTCGGAAGCCGCCTCGTCTGTGGTCTTCTGCTGCATGATCTCAGCCTTGTTTTCGTAGATATCCTGCGATTTGGCCTGCTGCGAGAGTTGTCGCAGGGAGCGTGCTCGTGAAGAGACCTGCGTTGGTGGAGGCAACAGTGGTGGAACGTCCGATTGTACGCCGGTCGGCCCTCCAGCCGCGGCACCGATGGGCGCCAAATAATCGTCCTCTGTGTGGCCCGGCTTGCGTGGCCGTCCCGGTCCAGGGTACGTGCCGTCCGACCGACCAACTCTTCGCGACGGTAGAGGAATGGGTGGAACATCACTGTTACCAGCACTGCGACTGCTTCCACTGGCTGCTTTCGAAGACGAGTTGAGAAATTCATAGCGATTAGAGCTACTGGCACTGCCCGACGTGGATCCTATCCGCGGACGTATGATAATATCGGAGAACTGCTTCTTCGGTGGCAACGGTGGCGGTTCGGCGTGCGACACCGAATCCGGTCGTGGCGGCGGCTCCGGGGCCGTTTCGTTCTCGCTCAACGAATCGCTCTCCTGCAGTCGCCGCATGTTTATGCTGTTCGAGTCGCGTTTCGAGAAGCGCGCCTGACCGAAGAGATGGGGCATCTTCTTGTTGCTTATGCTCGAAATGACGTCGGCCGTTTGCTGCTTGAACGCGGCCGACGCATTGGCCGCCGACTGAAACTGGGCGCTCGACGGACTGGGCCTCGATCGGGCACTGCTGTTGCCCATGCCGGCGACTCCGCCGCCGAGAACATCGCTTTGCCGCCACTGCGTTTCAACGGTCTGCGGCGACATGCTGCCACATTCGGGCGGCAGACTCACCTGCAGTGGGCCATTGAAGACATCCGCCGACTTGCGAGCCTCCGTCGTCGAGGGCGATGAGCGATGCATATGTTGTTGTTGCGGTTGGTTTTGCTGCTGCTGCTGCTGCTGCTGCTGCGGTGGCTTCTGCTGTGTATTTGTCGTTTCCTTCGTCGCATTGAACTCGAATTCGAAGGGATCCATGTTCGAGAAAATGTCACCCTCCTGAAACGGATCGCTCTTCTTGCGCGTGGGCGAGAAGGGATCTGTGTCGCGTGGCAACATTACCGGATCGGCTCCAGTGGAAGGTAGACCTGGGGCAGAACCTGCTGCCGCGGTGGGACATGAGTCTAAATTGTAATTATTTAAAGTGAAATTAGTTGGTGTCACGGAAATCGGAGGAAATTGCAATTTTAATGGTTTAGCAGTACTAGTAGTAGTAGTAGTAGTAGACATTGAGATGGTGTCACTAAATAAGCTGGTGTTAGTAAAGTTAGCACAAGAAGTAGTAGTTGTTGTTGTTGTTGGTTTAGTATGCATTACAGTTGTTGTTACTGTAGTTGTGGTTATGCTGATAAGCTCAGCGGTTGAACCTATACCTGTTAGTGAGTTAGTAACTATGTTCGAGGAGGAACAATGAGGCGTAAGATGAAGTGGATGCTGTTGCGATAGTTGCTGGTGTTGTTGTTGTTGTGCTTGTTGCTGCTGTGGATAGCACTGATCAAATGCACTCGATGTAGCCAATATATTCGTATTTGTTGGCGCCATTGAAGTCGACGCTAACATCTCAGCAACCGACGATTTCTCATCGAATAAATCAACTTTCTGCAAGAATTCATCAACCACCGCACTGGTCACATCTAATGGAATATTGTTGCCTCCATTGTTGTTGGTGCTGCTACTGTTTATCGATGGGATTGAGAGGTCTTTGAGCACCTTTTTTGGTGGATTTTTAAGCTCTTGGAAAAAGTACTTTTTATCAACGTACGGACGTATTCGTCCAGTGCCCAGCGGATCGAGATCTGTAAAAGCATCTGTAGCATTGAGACATAAATCAGTGAAGCTATTGGCTAAAGGAGCCGTGATGTGATGGATTCAATATTCAATGTAAATTATAACAAACGAACAAAAGTGTGTTCTAAGCCGTGACACCGAGACCAGAACAAGGCATTTGGACAAACACACAATAAAAATAGCAACATGAATATTTAATGAACTCAACCAGATTTTAGTTCAGACATCAATAACATTAATTAATTAGTACTATGGCAGTTCAATTGGACATAAGCAATCATAAAATAATATTTACAAATGGACAAAATATACATATGTAAAACAATGGATAAATGAAATTTACCTGACTTGACGACCGGAGCTGATGTTTGTGTCTGCTCTGGCTGCGATGAAATCGATGGAGCATCAGAAGTAGTTGTTGTTGCCGTTGCTGTAACCATTGCCGGAGCAGATGTAGCAGGCATAGCTGCGGTCGTAGTGGGTAACTCCAAATTCGTACCCGATAACAGCTGACTGGTTGGCGTTGAAGTCGTTTCACATGGCGCCAGTGGTGCCGTGGACATGCCAACACCCAAGCCCATCAAACCAGTCTTCGACGTGTCAAAAACATCGTTCTGTTGATCCAATTCATTCAACCAACTGTCATCGTCATCCTGTTGCAAGTTGGATGGAGAGTTGTTGGATATCGGAGCAGCTGAGAGTAACGAAGTTATTGTCGAAACATTCGTTGATACGCTACTCATGTTTGCCGTTGTTGTCGTGACGTTCGTATCGGGTGGCTTATTGGGCTTAGATCGTGATCGCGAAGATTCTGGAGGCGGCAAAAGGTTGTAGGTCTGAAAACGAAATTCAAGTTAAAGTTACTTTCGAATGTCTTCAACTATGAAGGGTTGTTTACAGGAAAATTTGTGAACGAATCTCCAAAAGGATCTTCTTCGTTTCCAGATTTTCCTAATGTTGGTGTAGGTTCGCTTGGTGTTATTCGTTCCATTTGCGTTATGCCTCGTTGTATTGAGCTCAACTCCTGCTCCAAATCGACAAGATCAGCAACTGACTCTGGCGACATCTGTAAAGAATATATAATCATGGAACAAAGGCACAAAGATGTTTTACACGTCTTCCCATACTTCTTTGACATTGCTTGTTGATGTCGTTTTATTATCCGTATTATACCCCATCTTTATATTGCTTCCAGCTGCACCAGCGCTCAAACTGCTCAACATTGATAGGGAGCTAGGACCCCCCGCTCCCCCACTACCACTTAAATCATTGTGTCCGATCACTGACTTCAGAGATGCCAGAGACGATAGCGTCTGATGCTCATGTATGGACTTTGATTGAATCTGTTGACGAGCCAACTCGATTTCTTTCTTTTTCAGTTCGAAAACCACTTGAAAGAGATCACGCATGGCAAGAACAACCTAAAGGAGGAAAGAAGCACTTTTAATATTCGTTCGTTTAATATTTCGTGGTCTTCCAATTACACTCATACCTGACTCGCAGCCTTATCAGTCTTTATCCCGAAAAATCGATGTCCACTGTCTGGAGAGCCAAAAATGTACCCGAAGGCGCGTGAATCCGTCATATCTTGTGCAATGAAAGATATCTTGTGCACCGGATGATGGTACAATGAGTCGTTGGTCTTCTCATCGCGCAACCTCAGCCCGTCGATGGTCACATGAATAGTGATGCGTTGCTTGTGTTCGCCGGCAGCTCGTATAGCCATTTTCAGATCCTGCAAAGCCTCCTGGCACATCCGGTCACCCCTCGCCTCTCCCACCTCCAGAATCCCGATGAGCTTCGCCTTGAATTGAACGCCATCGCCGAAGAAACGACCAGGATCATTGCGATCTGCAAGGGAATAGAGACAAAGACAAATCAGAAATGCATATCATTACGTTCATATTAAGACAATCAAATCAAAAAACATCAAACGAACGTTTATAGTAATTAGTCTCCTGCACCCCGCCGCTGCCGCTGGTCGCACTGTGCATGGAAGCCGACATCGATGACAGCGTCGAAGCGATCGATAAATTTGAAGCGGAGGATAATTTCGAAACGAGTGACTTAACCATTGTGTTCTTCGGTGTATGAGAATAATTGATTGGATATTTCTCCAGCCTCAGTTGCGCTCTCGGCAAAAATTCAAATGTAAATCAATTTGTTTATTCATTCGTTCCTGTCCCAGCCCGCCGCAGATTCACAGCAGCATCGCGAACGAAAATAGAGGACACACAAAGCAGACGAAAAGAACAAAACAAACACAGCAACAACACCAGACCAGAATGGAATGAAAAAAGACAAATTGAAATTACTGCGGCAATTGCTTCTCCTTTTTTGTGCCTCTTTTTTTTTCCTTCGTTCGGTATGTGTTTTGTTTAATTTAACTCATGTGCGACGCGATGACGACAGTCCCCACCGTCCCACCTTCGCGCCCCGCTGTTCGACGCGCCACGCTCGGGGGTGCGCGTTGCTTGTATGGCTGCCGATGATTGCCTGTCGCAGCCACTGTCGCTTATCTACCGAGCGCATCCAGCAGCCGTAGTAGAGCACCGCGGCACCTGGCGCGACCTTTTCGCAAACGTTCTAATTTCAGCCACCCGTCCCCGGCCTCTCCTTCACACAAGCTACTGTTGTTTTTTCACTTGAATTGTTTACACAATGATAATTTCTATCATGTTATTCATTCTGTTTAAACACTGAATGCCTCAGCAGACGCCTCTTCGGGACTTTGCAACTTAATCACTTGGACTCCTTGTGCCTTATTGATTTTCTCTCGTCATCGTAAGAGTGCGTATTTCGCAATTCGTTTATTTTTTCTGCTAACTGCCGTTGTTCTGCTTAATTCCTTTGTAACGTTGTTGTTATTGTTTTCAAACCTCAATTTGACCCACTCCCGCTGGACGAATACTTTCGGTGATATGTAATTAATTAGCAAATTGTGTTTCTCTTGACACTGAATTAGAAGTCGAAGCGCGTGAGTTGGCAACCAACATGGTGCCCTAGCACGATTTTCAGTGAATGAAAATGGATAATTTAGTTCGATTTTCCGGAGACGCAAACGAACGATGCGCCAAATGCAAAATATATTTACTATATGAGACTTCTGCAAATGTCAGATTCTTGTTTTTAATTTTCCTATGTGTTTGTGTGTCGGATATTATTGCAGCTGCCACCGGTTGTATGAGTTGGAGCAGCTCGGCACGATCGTGCTATGTCGACTGCATGCTCGAGTGCTGCCAAGCACACAGGTGCGGAGCGATGGACAGGGTTGCAGAGCAAAACAAAGAAATTGGTTGCTTTTTTGGTCAAATAAGTAATTCTTGAATTGTACTTACATTTACAAGGACTTGTTTTCTTTCTTAGGGTTTGCATGCTTTTGAACAATCGTTTGACATCCGTTCTCTGAAAGTTTTTAATCGCGATGCGTTGCAAGTTCAAATAACACAGAAAATGTATATAATATCACAGCAGAAATGGTGTACCGATGGAAAAACGAAAATTAAAGACACATTTAATTTTGAAATGAGTTCGAATAACGGCGACTACAAGCGCATATGTTTTTTTATTTTCACGTTTAAGTTACTTTCAAACGCTTTGCACCTTGTGTTTTGTTTTCCCCTCGTCGAAGTTGAGCCTACTCGATTGCCATGGACGAAAATGCTTTGTTTTCAAGCCGATGGGGCGATGGGTCGACCGACCGGCATTCAGCATACAGCAACGTTTATCGATTTTTCACACTATCCGCCCTTGTAGTGGGTTGCGGGGTGGAAAACTAGACGTGCAATTGATTTTTGATTTCGTTCGCACAAAAACCGCAGAAAATCCGCAGACAAATGGTTATCACACTTTTCACTCCCCGTATATTCGAATAGATATTTAATTTCAATCTAAAATCCAAGTGCTTTTTGAAATGACAAGGTGTACAATTAACGAAATACCAGCCGATATAAGATTTTTAAACAATATCACCACGGTGAATTCATTTTTGTCTGTCTTACGAGCTTTTTTACTTAGCTTAATTTAAGACTTAAGACATTTGACTCATTGCACTTTAACTTTAATTTTAGGATTCACTCTCGTTGTCTTTATCTCTTGTTGGAGGAGATTATTTAAATAGGACTTTTTGGGTTTGGAAATTACAATTTTGCAAAATTCCTCTTATTATTTCCTCTTTAAAAGCACGGATCGACGCCCTAACTTGGGTGAACGGTTGACGACGAGTAAAATATCTCACTGCTCCAACGTCTTTGAAAATTCGATGACGAAAAAGGATATGTACAGGATATATAGGATTTGAATATGTGTATGTGTGTGTGAGTGCAGTGTACTTGCGTATTGTAGCCTTTGACAGTTGTACATGACAGTCGCTAAGGGTTGTTCACGTTCGGTGCCTCGTCGTCGCAACGAATGCAATGAAAACCAACCAACGAGTTGAATCCAGTGACAAAAACAGGGAAGTATCATGAAAATTCCGATTTATTTTTCATCAGTATGGTTAAACTATAATTGTGAATATACCAGGCTCCCACGCTCATGCTCTAATGTACCGCGACAGTGCTGCCAAGTTCGTTTTCCGCAGTGCACTTTGCAGCTGCCGCCAGGGTTGCTAATCAAAATTTTAAACTCCTCCCATTCCAAAAGAATTTACCATATTTTATGTACTTCATCTTTAATTAAGGAATTCTCTCCATATTGGAAAACTTACCATACTAAACATTTAACATATTAACATGAGTATACGTCTTCCTTACGTTGGAAATAACTAAACAGTGGTTACAAGAAAAAACATACTAATGTTGTTTACAAATAAGCGAATAGGCAACTCTGACCGTTACACTCCAATGCTTCGGTCTCCAGCAGCGCCAACGGCTCCAGTTGCTCTCTTGCGCCGTCCTTCTTTCATTCGTTGTTCTTTGCTCGCTCGGAGTAGTCGCTGGTTCGTTTGTGCAGATCGCGTGCGTCGCAGTGTTAAAAGCATTTCAAATAAATTACAGTGTGTGTAAAGGAGAACGTTTGTGTGAGGGAGAGTTAAACGAAAAGGCAACAGTGTGTGCGCTGTCTTTCCATGTTGTTGTTGCTTTTACAGCCTCCCATTTCGCGTTGATCGTGTTACAACACCAACAACAGAAAAGTTTGAAACAAGTATTGAAACAACAAAAAACAACTCACGATTCGCAGCATCGACTCGAGAAATAATTCTTTTTTGCCGCTCGAAAACCAACTGGAATTCGTTCTCATTGAGTTTCTTGTTCGCTCGGTCCCCCCGCCCCCACTACTTCGATCCATCAATAGCATCTCAACTGCTGTGAAAAATATTCGTTATGAAAATATAATCAAAATTTAAAGTTGAAATTTTAATTGAAATCATTTTGAAGTAATTTTTAAATGTTGAAGAAACATCTGTGAAAACAAGAAAATAATTTGTTGGTGAAGAAAGAAAGTTAAATAAAAATAAAAGATTTTCTCTCGAAGGATTACGATTCAGCAGCAAATAACAAAAACAATACGACCAGAGAAGCAGCCTTCAATATGAATAAAACTTGCGCGCGTTGCCAGAAAGTTGTTTATCCCATCGAGGAGCTCAAATGTCTAGACAAAGTGAGTGGCAAAATAATCGAACTGCAACAAAATAAAATATTTAGTATTAAAGTGCAAAATTTGTTGCTATTTCTTGCACTTCTCCGTCTGCTTCACTTGTGGCATTCCTTCCGTCATTCGCTCGCTCCTTTTTCTGTTACCGCTGCTGATGCTGCTGCTGTTGCTGCCTGCAGTTGCTGCAGAAGCGGTCCCAAGACGTTTGAGCAGAATGTGTTAGAGCGAGATGTCGGCAAGGGTCGTTGGTGGGCTCTGCTACTAACAGAGTCCTTACAGAGCGCTAAGAGTTGGACTGGATATTCGTTTGCAGTGTTGCGCCTGCGTATTTCTGAGTCAGTTCCCAACTAACTGCGTTGCCACCTTTTTGAAGTTTGAGTTATGTTTTGAAAATCATAATGATTTGTTGTTGTATACCGTTCGTGTCGAATTGCTCTCCTTCATTTTCTAAAAGCATTTTTTGATTTATTCTTGTTGTTGTCTCAGTGCAGCGAAAGTATATCTAGATGTTGTGGTATCGTGTTTCCATCATGTGGTCTTCATGCTTTAATCAGTCTAAAAATAGTCTCAGGAATTTAATTATGCAAATCCGTAGGCTTTTTCGCTTCCCTTTCCTCGAGTTCTCCCATTCGTATGGGTTTCTTTAACTTTTATTGCCTCAATAGGAGTTCTTCTATTCCCCGATGCAAGTGTATTAGCTCGTAGTTCATAATCGCCCCTCATCATCGTCCACTTTGAACTTCATTCGCACTGCAGCGTTTGAGTTTCTAGTTGAGAGCAAGGCGATGAATAGAACGACCAACGGACGGACGGACAGACAGAGAAACGGACGACGGCTACAGGTTGCCTTAATGAAAAGCAGCTTAGCCTAGCGAGGAGCATGCGATCATCATGCACTTTGATCTGGGGCTGATCGTGAGGGGGACGCGCATGAAATCGTACTCGCGTCGTGGCGGAATAGTAGGAATTAACCTTTTATTTATTCCAGCTTTATTTAGTCTTCAGCTGTCTAGTTTCTACCAATTGTTTTCCTTGAGCGTGATTTTATTTGCACATGAAACGAGATGCGTCCGACAACGTCGGTCGGATTTGGGAAGGGGGGCGGGCCATGTCGCGCCTTAAGAAGGAAGAGCCCCTCGTCGACCGCACTGAGTTTTGTACACTTAAAAAATTTTATACATATACGACAAGATGAACTAAGAATCACTTCAATTTCATCGCCGGAAATTGAAATTACTTTTGAAATTGCAAATTTCGCAGCTTGTTTTGCAGAGTGGCTGACGAGACTTCGGACACAGGGTCGGCCGAAGGGAGGGAGGGAGAGAGAGACGAAGGTGGGGCATTGAGTGGGTGAAGTGACGGTCAATCCTCGGTCTCACTTCACCCTCCTCCTGCTCCTCTGGCTGCCCACTCGTCTGGTTGTTTTGCAACTGATTCACTTTCGCAACCGATTCCGTTGACCGACCTTGGGAGCATATTTATTTATGTTGTACTTTTATGTTTTCATACGTTCGTTTCTTCGTTGTCGTTCCCTCGTTCTTCTCTGCCCCTTCAACTTCATGTTGTCAGTTTCATTATGATATTGGAGTCGCTTCTTTTGTTGTTATTTGTATCGTTGTATTTGTAGTTGTTGCTATACATCATGTTGTTACTGTTATTTTTCGCCGCATGCATAAATTAATTAAAACTTGTTCCAATGCGAGGAATTTCCGAGCCGGTTCCAACGCATCTCCTCCTCCCCTTCGTCGCAGTCGATTCCGGCTGTGAATCTGTGAATCTGGGATTTACTTTGCGTGAATGTGTGCGTGTTGCCATTGCACATCAACCTCCGCTCCGATGGGAGTGGAATTTTTCGCTCATACTTCAATTCGACATGTAGCTGCAAATGTTGACAAATTGCCCAAAATTTTATGAAGTGTGGAAATTTTTACAATATTTATTTCTTTATATTCACCAATTCTTTACGTCTGTATTAATCTGATTTTAGTTCTGTTTATTGTTCAACCTTAATTGCCCATCATTACATCAGTAATTGGCGACAAGCTCGGGACGTCTACGTCCACAATAACTACGACAGTAGACCTCACAACTATAAGACCTACGTCTGGAGATAAACATGGACGCGCTTCTGCTTTAATTAAAACTGACGCACAAACACACACACACACAGGCATTAAACAGGGGGACGATTCACACATAGGCACAATCCAAATACAGGCACAATATAATTAACAACAATTCTCATTGTTGGAATTATAAACACATTGCGTTTAAATAGATTCTAATTTAAATTCAACTCGAGATGAAGCGAGAAAGATGCGAGAATTAAACAAAGCGAATGTGATGAAAGGGAGCAATGCAGAGATCACGAAACGCTGGGTAATCATAATAAAACAACCATAACAACAACAACATCATCATCAACATCATCCACATGGAGAAAAATAATTACAAAGACAACAAGAAGAAAAGAAAAATAACTCAATACGAAACGATCATTCATATGATAATTTGCGGAAACAGCAACAATTGTCCAAGTGTTCTGTGCTCATTGTAGCAGCGAACGAACGAGGGACGGTGCAGAAGGTGAGGCAAATAAGATGTAGGAAGAGAAAAAGAGGAGGACTGGAAGCTGGGCGGGATGTGCTGAAGCTGAGGTACGGCGTGTAGGACAAGAGATCGAGCTGAGGATCGTGCGCGACATAAACTTTTATATTTCTTCACAAGTCGGAGCTCGATTTTTTGAGTCTCCGTCATTCAATTGGAATGATTCAATAAGAGAATATGTAATTCAATGTAAATTTATTAATCATGGGTTTTCTATAGAACAGAAGCATATACTGTTCAGAATTAATCGAAAATAATTAAATGCATGCGACACCACTGACTGGAGTCCAATGATCTGAAATATTGTAGAAACATCTCAAGTCTATATTTAGAACCTATAGAGCGATTCAATAATAGAACACCAAACAGGGAACTCGTATGTGGGGTTCTAAAATTCCAATCAGAAATTCTGGATACCTTCGATCGATAGAGGCAAGAGACAAAAATGATGTTAATAGGGAATGAGTTTCTGTAATAAATCCTCATTATAATGAATTAGAGCTGAAAAATTAGAAAGCGTTTAAAACTCATTCGGAGCCAATATAAATAATGATCTTCCAAATGCCAGCCAGACAATGGTCGATCAATCAAAATTTTAAATAGACACATCTGTAAAATTCGACAACTAACAAAAGGCTCATGAAACGAGTCCAAAATAAAGGAAGAAAAGAATACCAAGATGCTTTAAAAAAAATGCCTATTGAAAAAAAAATGAACTGAACTAAACTTTGTTTCCAATTCGTCTGTGAATCACGAGAAGAAAGAATCAGAATCTGTTCTTTGTTCTTTCTGAAAATAGTTCCGACGGAAATTTTCAACCTTAATTCGGACACAAAATGTTGGAAACGAAAGTTGGTGACCTCGACTGACCTCCCTCTCAGTTGCTACAACGGCTCTGATCTTGGCTAAAACCAAGGTGGAACCAGGCGGCTCAGGCACCAGCCACAACAACAAAGTCAGTCAAGCAGAAAATTTCGCCAGCTGTTGCCTGCTTCCAGTAGAGTGTGTGTTTGTATTTCTTTCTTTGTTTTCCTTTGTCTTCCTCCTCCTCCGCTTGCACTTCTCATTTCTTCCTCTTCAGTTCTTCGGTCTTGTGTTCTTGGTAAACTCCAGAAAGTGTCTCTGTCTGTGTGAAATGCAAAGAACCAGAACCAAAAGTTAAAAACAAACCTAAACCAACGACAGTAAAAGCAACAAAAAAACACCGGCCAACAATAAAAATACGAACAAAATATAAACGCGAAATTGACGAAATTATAAATTCCGTACCTCTTGAGACGGACAGAATGGGAGTCATACAGAAAGACAGACGACCAGACGGACGCAGAGACATCAGTCGAGTCGTCTCCATGAAATGGAAATATTTCGTTACGTTTTCGTAACCCTTGTTTTTATATTCTTCGCTCATTTGGTTGTTGTTTTTCTTGAAATTGTTGTTGCTGATACTGTTGATGTTGTTATTTTTGTTGTTATTCTATAGTGTGTTTTTGCTGTTCTGCTATTATTATTGTTTATTCAAAACTCACACGATTCCCAACGAGTTTCTCGCACTCTCTTTCTGCCTGCCGCTTGGTCTCTCATTCTTATCAAAGTGATTCATCGTGGCAAACGTCAAGACCACAACAACCAGTCTACGATGGACAAACAACAACTACAAAACAGAGGCGAAGCAATAACAACAATTGTGGCTATATTGCCTGCAACAACTATTTGAAGCCAGGCTTAAGTAATGACAATCAGTTAAAACTTTGAATTTTCCATTTTGAGAAACACGAAGGTATCAAAACTACAACACCACCACCAACAAACGGGCTAAAGCAGTGATGTGGAGAGAGACAGAGAGAGAGAGAAAGAAAGAAAAAACCTTCAAGAACGACAAAAATAATTTGGTCTGCAAGTCAAGCATGAAAACAAAAGTGGTTGTTGATGTAGGAAGCAAGAGAAGATGACAATGACAACAACAATGACAACAACAGCAACACAAGCCGAACAACGATGACGACCACAATGAAGTAGAAGCGAATGATGAAGCAAAGGAGTAGAAGTAAGACTTTGCAATGAAGATGGCCAAAATCCCGAATACTTCTCCGATTTTGGCTACTTTTTCCACACTTCTTCCATCGCTTCGTTCTTGTCGTTTATTCATTCATTCAATCCTGTATGTATTCGTTCATTCGCTTATTTCAGTTCATTCTTCGGACCATCAACATTGTCAAAAGCCTTGTTGTTGTCATTGTGGGATCTTTTTGTTTTTTGCTTTTTTGTTGCTACTGCTGGTGTTATTGTAGTCGGAAGTTTGAAGCAACAACCACAACAAGACCAGCATTTGCGCGTTTTCTCTTCTTCTCATTTGTACATTTCTAATTCCTGTCTGTTTCTTACTTGACTAAACTTTTTCTTTTGCCTTTATTTTTTGCTGTGGAATTTCTTTTGGTTTATTTAAGTTTTCGGTCTTCGGACTCTTTCTCTGGGCCTGGGTCTGGCTCTGGTGCTCCCATTATCGTTGTCCCTTTACAATCTGCAACTTTCTATCTATTGTCAGACATTTCGTATGACAAAATCACTGTTGCTACCCTTTTTTCTCAAACTGCGTCTTTTGCCTTGTAGTTTCTTATTTTCTATGGGAGTAATGTGGGTTTTATCGTCATCTCTCATGCTTTGGTATTCGGAGCTGTCATTTGAGACCCTCGTGGCATTGAAAACTCTGATTAGCGTGTAATATTATTGATCATCGTATCGAACGTATTGAATGTAATATTGAAATTATAGTGCAATTCGGTTCAACTTTCGAAATTTCCTACTGAAGTGTCTTTGTAGCGATCGAGGTATCGTTCGTTGGACGGACAGCAATGATCTATAATTTCATCTTTTCATAGAAAAGTCGTTCGAACCTCTCATTAACTCAACCCAGCCTCGTCGATCCATTTAGATTCCCTTGAGCAGCAATCAAACCTCTATCAGTTGTCGCCGTCGCCACCTTGTTTTCTTTGACCCTCGTGCCATTCTGTCTGCCCCATCTACTTACCTATGCCTCTGGAATAAAGAGCTCTTTCTGTATGTTGTGTTGCCAAAGTTCGTGTTAAACATGCAGCAACAATGAGTTTACACGATCGACCCCGCTGAGGAGCAGCTACAGCATCAGGAAGCACATGCACAAGTACAACATAATAACCAGAATAGGAGAATGAATGGGCATGGACGACGACAACATGAGTAAAGGCAGAGAAGATCAAAGTCATGCGATTAGAGAGAAGAATGAGAGCGAGGGAGAGAGAGAGTGTGGGTAAGTCGACAGATCTCGTCGTCGACATCGAGAGTCAGTCAGTGGACTGACGGAGCACTTCTTGGAGCCATCAAAACTACCGTAAAAACAAAACACAACTGAAGTCAAATGTGGTGTGGTGAGGTAGCGGGGCCGGGTCGTCCCCATCACCATTCACAGCAGCAGCAGCAGCAGCAGCAACCAGCAGCTGCTGAAACCAACGTCATCGAGATACTCTTAGCAGAAGTGGAAGAACAAAAGATCAACAAGCTAGAGAACAAGATCAGATAAATATCGATATGAATGTGTATACACGGAATAGCAGTGGCGGAGGGGAAACAATCAACTAAGAGAGGGATGTGGAGAAGAACAAGAACAAGAACAAGAAGAGCGTACGATACTCGCACGCGCATGCATGCAAAGCAAGTGCAACAGAACGGGGAGACCCGGATCAAGTAATCGACCGAACCGTCGTCCGCCCGTCCGGCCGTTCATTCATCTGTCTGTCTGTCTGTCTGATCCGCCACTTGAAAGTTTACAAAGTTCAATTGAATTTAAACAAAGCGCACAAAAGGTCAAGTAACTCCAGGGCATAACGCAACATAACGAAGAAGATGAAGAACAACAACAAGACTGAGAACAGCAATAACAATAAAAGAAGAACCTACAACAAAATAATAATAATAAGTTGCACAAGTCAAAGAGGACTTGAAAACAAATTGCATAAAAGTTTTTTAATTGAGGAAAATGAGACAAATTATTGTATTCTGTATTCTCTCCTTCTTTGTATTCTCTGCCCTGGGACTTCTTTGCATGTTCTTTCCGCTGTCAAAAAGCCAATAAAAGATAAAAGTTAAAAGGCCGACGAGATCACACAGTACAGGAAGCACTCGAGACCCTATCGGGTCATATCGGATCCCATCGCGCAATGGGGAAAACTTAGGAAACATAAAAATTCGTAATTAGAAACAAAGAACTGGAAGGGGATACAAAAACAATTACAACAGCTGTGGAAGAGAAAGAAAGATAGACTGATGGGAAATATGGTGACCCATATTACAAGTGGGGAAAAGTTTAGAGAGATGAAAGATAATGCCAGCGACAGGAACAGCAACATCAGCAAGCGATAAATCAAGGTGATCGCAAAAGACAGATGGAAGAACAGGGGCCGACAGTTTACACTGGTAGGTTGTCGCGAGAAAATGTCAAGATCGGAGCAATGATTTATAGTCGAGTTGGAGACAAGACAACTACAACTAATCACCCGAAGACAAACGAGAAAAATAATCCAATCTGCACTACTAGAATGGGAAAAGTTTAAATTGAGTAAATGGTCGAACTCAAAGATACACACATCATGAGGGTAAATTCGAGTACAAATTTTCATGATGACAATGGTGGGTATTGAAAGCATAAAACAATGGTATCGGCACACTTGATATCGATGCCATTGATAAATATTTAATGCAACTGCATTGGTTCAGTAACATGGAATACATAGAGAGTTGCTCCACTTTATGATACAGGTTACGAGCTCTTCCTGCCTCCATCTTTTTTCCTTCCTGCCACAGAAACCACGTTGTGTGTTTGAGTGTGTGAAACTGGCTTCCTTCTCACTTTACCACCATCACACACACCTGATGACGACGGCTTCCTCTGGAAACTTTTCCATTACAATCACTGGAGGACTCCTACGAATGCAAAATTCACGCCACGCTTTCATGGTGCACGGCGTACCGCGAATTCAAAGACAGGCACCGAGACCGCCGAAGAAGGCGAATAAAGCCAAACATAGACAATGCGCTAGAGAGAAAGAGAGTTGTGGTTATGCAAGTTTCGGATTATGAAATATTAATTGCAATTTGAAGCTGCGTGCTACTTATTAAGTTTTTGTTTATACCTCCACATCTTGCTGAACTCGATTTATCTCTCGTCCATATATCCATCCATCCATAGTCGGTGGTTGTTCATTTTTTCATTTAGTTCATTTATTGTGTGTATTCGCTTCGTTTGTGCTTTATTTTATGACTTTTTCGTGTTCGTGTTTGGTCAAAAGCATAAAATTCCAATTAGAACTGCTTCGAATCCTTTCATTGGATTTTCTGACCGAAGTGTTCTCAGGATGCATCATCATCATCGCCAATACCATCTTCATCATCTTCTCTATAGTTTGTCCACAGCCTTTTCGACGGACGACAACTGCAATGTTTAATTAGGGACTTCTGAATGGTCATTGTTAGTGTACCATGCAATTAGCTTTGGAAGCCTGTTGGGCTCTTCGGACAGGTACATGAACAAGGCATGCTGTGTCTCTCGATGTTTGTCTCTCTATATGTACTACAGTTTGTTGGCAAAAGGGTCTCATGGCTGCTGTTGCCACAGCCATCAACTGGACTGATTAAATCAATAGAAGCAACAGATACGTGCAAAGGTAGAAAATCGAAATGAGAGAAATAGGAAAAACTAATGGCAGTATGTTTTCTCTCGTAATTAATTTATGTGCAGCCATGGGGAAGGAGGCTTCTTGAAATGATTTTTTACCCGAGTGAGAATCCATCGCATCACAGAGAAGTCAACATCGTAGAATGATTGAATTTAGTCTCGATCCCACTGTGGCTATAACGATATTGCATGAAGTTGATTTATTCATATTAAAATCTGGACTATTATTTTCATATATTTTTCACTGAATTTCCATGCTACGTGCTCGACTTCCCTTGGCAATAGCACTCCATCCATTCCTGATTTTTCCCTCTATTCCTCTATTAACGATAGTATACATGGTAGAAAAGGACAGGGGCGGATCTTGGTAAACAACATAACGATCCGACAAAGTTTACATACAAAAGCTGTTAGCGTTAGTGCTAATTGGAGGAGGAGGAGGAAGGATAGGAGAACGAGGCAGAGGAGGTGTGAGAGAGCAAAAGCCTGATAGATTCCTCCGTGACCCAACAAACAAGAGAGCGAAGTACGTGGCGATGGAGGATGAGGAGAAAAGCGAACGACTAGTTGTGCATGGAAAATGTAAAACTGTCACATTAATAATTCCAATGGAAAAATGCTACGCATTGCGGCAGAACACTATGATGATGTTGACGATGATAACGACATCGTCAGCGATGATGATGCCAATTGTTGAATGTGGTGACTAATATGATGGTGTTGGCGATAATGATGGCGGTACTAACGACGATTTTGACGGTCATGACGAGATAATGATGATGGCGAATGACAATGATAATAATAATTATGTTGTTCGAGGGATGGGGGGTAGGGGATGTTTCTCAACTGCGGACGCGTCCTATACGAACGGATGCAGAGGCAAATAATGTGTGAGTGAGTGTTGGACACTTTATGCGGCCTCACAGACGATTGGTCGACCCGCTTGTCAACACCAATAAAATGCATTTAAGCTAATGCGAGGAGAGAAACGATGTAGCGGAAGTTATCCATGGCAAGATTATGCGGGACACGGCGGCGAGACATTGGATGAAGGTACCTTGCCATACCATACCCTGTGCATCATTTGACAAAGCTCCGAAATTACACGTAGAAACCTCAATGCGTTGTTTAAACAGAACTCCATATAAGGTCAAGTTGAAAATCATTTGCTGCTTTGGCTTATTTAACACGGTAACGACTCGCCATGCTCCAGTAATTCGGCTCGGTGTGCGCTGTGTAGTGCTGAAAATTACTACCTATGGAAAACACGCATAACTCGCAGGCATAGCCAAGGTCAAGGCGAGCCCGTTCACTCAACACGCACTCACTCACTTCCAAGTGGCAAAAACCCGAAATAGTAGCAGTGAATAGCAGTAGAAAACACACCTAAAGCCATCGCATGCAATTGTTGCAAAACAATCGCTCTATAAGTCAATATTTTCCTACTCAATTAAGTCCAAAAAAGACTCTTCAATGTAAACTTAATTGTTATTATTGTTATTATTTTTCTCAAAGTTTACTGCTTTTTTCAACATTCGTCTACAAGATGTCGGTGGGGGCCAAAAAAGGCGATCACGTCACAGTGATCGTTGTTGCCTCTTACGGCTTCGACATTCGAGTAATTATTTTTATTGTAACGATGCTTGCATTTGCTTATGACGGCGGCATTTTCAGCGGCAACGGGGTCTCAAAGGGGCTCGGTTGGGGGTAAACAATTTTAATTGTTGCCTGTCCTAACTTTCCTCACTTCCTCCTCTTCGTATTTGGTGTCTGAGTGCTGGAGGTTTTTCTATGGTGACATAATCGAAATTCCCTGACATCGCTGTGAATTGCATTTAATTTATCCGTCATGGGAATTAAGATTTCCCTCTCTTTTTCTCTCTGTTGCTCTCTCTATATGGCTGTCCATACTTATATTGTTAGTATTGTATTGATGTTTACAGTAGGTGACAATTGTTTACATCACGCTTAGCGATTTCAATCGATAGTGGGAATTGGCAATGGTTGGTGTTGATAATCGGTTTAGTGTCGCTTGACTCATTCGGTACTTGGGTTCAACCCATTAAATGTGCGGTTAACCTAGACTTAGCACTCTAAGTCGATAGACTTCTCAGCTCTTGGGGTTTAAAGTATTTTATAATTTTTTAATCCGCCTCAAGTATTCGATATTTCAAGAAGATTCCGTAGACTTTGGCAATCATTCAATGGGGACTATTTAATAGATCTCTTGTTAGCTCTTTCTGGAATGTGTTCAAATTCGTTCCAAAACTCGTTGTAGTTTTGCAATTCTTCCTTCTGTTGATCTTTGAGATTTCCTCTATGCGACTCTTAATTAGTTCCAGTTATTTATCTAGGGAACACTGCTGAACACCCTTGATTATCTCCGGCATATCGCGGCAATATCCACGGCAACTGCCACACAGATAAACAGATATTCTCTAATGTTTGCTAAGTAAACAATTATCTTGTTGAAGATAAATCGTTTCGCAGTATTCGGGGGAAGTTGGGGGTGGAGCATTTATTAAACTGCTGCTCCTCTAGCTACGAATGAAGAGAAAGAAGAATATGAAGAAAATGAAGTAAAGCTCCAAATTTCGTAATCGTTTGTCATCGCAGCTGTTGGTGGCTGTTGTAGCTTCAAAGTCGAAATTCGAAACTCATGACGGATCAACGTTTTATTTTGACGTTTTGTTTTCTTACTAATTTTTGTTTTTGCGTCAGCCATTTTTGTTTTTGTTGTCCCTATTGCTTTTTGTTAGGTTTTATTTTTCAATGGTCTAAAAAATAATTTAATATGAAATTTTGATTTCGCAAGAATTGAAAGGTTTTTGTTTATTTTGTTTTTTTGTGGTTTTTCCCTTTATTGGCCGTTCGACGTTTTTTGAAATTAGATCCTAAACGGAGAGAAAAGAGAGCGACCGAGTTTTAAATTCGAGTCACATGCTGAACGATCGTGCACACAAACAAAATGGCTGCGGTTGTAGAGGTAAAGGAGTAGATTGCTTGGTTGAAGGGGGAGGTGATTGTGAGGAGAGGTTTTACGAAAAAAAAAATAAAAAATAAAAAATAATATCAATATTTGTGTGGAGTGTGGCAGAGTCGTTTAACCAGTTTCCATTACGTCGTATTTGTTGTTATTTTTATTTCTTTTCATCACAACTGATGTTGTTGCTGCTTTTGTTGTTGATGTTTTTGCTCGTGTTTTTTAGTTATAAATAGAGTATTGACTGAGTAATGACAATTATAGAAGCTAATGAGTCATCAAATCGTATAAAACCAAAATAGCACACGTGTGCGGGAAGAAGTTCTCAAAGTGTTAAAAATCAATGGGAATAAAATGACACGAAGTTGTTGATGTCAGATCAAGTACTGTCCATCGAAGCTTTCAATGACATTAGAGTATTTTGCTTAATTAAAATCCATTCGCGAGTCCATGGAGAACTCGGCTTGTGGTGGCAATTGAGAACCTCAGAACCTAAAGCCCAGTTCCGATCGGTTGCTCTAATTTTGCATGCTAATTTCGCTGTCCTCAAAAGCAAATGGAAAGGAATCTAATTGCAATATATTGCATTTCCGCGCGAATGACGTGTTGACGCCTTGCTAATTGAGCTGCGACTACTGGCAATAGAGTGTGCAATTGTCATGGTTTTGGAACGGACCCTCCTCCCTCCTGCTAGCAGCAATAGCAACAACTGCAATATTCAGATTATTGAAATATATTTTAAATGCTTCTTATTTCAAAACCGAACACAAAATAGAAATGCACTTTGTGTAGGGATCGTCCATCGACTGCAGGTCGTTGAACTTAGTATCTTATAGTCGTTGACGAAAACAGCAATAACAACAACAATTAATAGACAATCTACAGTAGCAACAACGTAAATATACGAACAACAATAATAGAGCAACGACAGGAGCCGTGGTAACAAACATGTCAAATGTCAAATAAATTTTAAATGAATAACGAAATAACTGCCGAAAGCACGCAAACGCCAAAGTGTCAACACTGGCCGGGCTCGGTTCGTCTCGGGGCAGACTTCGGGGCGAACTATGGGGTTTCAGGGAGCCTGGAGCCGTGCCGTTTTTAATTGAGCTCCGCCAAGCTTTTCGTAAATTGACAACGCGTGCCAAAGTGTTTTTGGAGTATAACAAACGATGTTTGGAAGACAACGGCAGCGAATTGAGACTACAAATAATTTCCCATTTCAATCGGGTTTTTCTTATTTTGTCCACTTGACACATGACGTATTTATTGTTGTTATTACATACTTCTATTAATGTATGTCAATCGAAATAATTCCGTAGAGAGCTCACCAACGAGCGAATCGCTGTGAAACAAACTTAGAGGATTATAGGAGGAAGGAGAGAGAGATATAGACGGAACAATCAAAAGCAAGATAGAGTAACGAAACTTTCTTCGGACCAGACGTATACGAGGAAGAAATTATATGGAAAATTGTGTTGGTCAGTTTGTCGAAGTTGACGAATGCTCTTGGCTCCGAGTCGAATGCGGAAGAGAGAAGGAGGAGTAGAATTGAATAAGCGATTGACGCACATGCGTGTGGTTCAAATGCATGATGGTCACGATGACGCCAACGACCAGTTTTCACTTTCACACATGCGCCACACCGTCGACGATGAACTCTAGAAAAACGCGTTTCTTTTTTCTCTTTCTTTGATTTTTTTGTTTTGTCTTGTTACCTTTTATACAGTTTCCTCCTGTAGTTGCGCGCGTTTATGGTATTAATTAAAAAAGCTCATATTAACCATGGTTTATGTAACGCTAACAGGGTCGTTGGTTGTTGCTACTGGGGTGAAAGAGACCAGTGAATGGTCTGCGTAGTCTAATGAAGGTGTTAAATGGAATTTACACCTGTATGTGATATTTTAATAGAACATGAGAATGGAAATGGTAATAGATAGATAGACAAATGCCTTGAGTGAGTTGTCCGGAGTTTTCGCTGAGTGTGGGAAAGATCTTAAGAGGGTTTTCTCTCCTCATATCTACCTTTAGAAGTCATAGTTAACTTCCTCACTAGTTATTTCGAATATTAAATCATGTTTTAATAGGTTCCCATGATGTTATCTTAGCTGAAGCTAAAGAAATCGGAGTTAAATTGACTTTTTCCGGAAGTAATATTTTTGAAAACTCATCATCATTAATTTGATTACCAAAGACTTACCAGCACATATGAATAACGTCTTACAACACAACTCACGAACGATCATTGAAATCGGGAGAGGAGACAAGAGAAAAAGATTAGAGAGTGAAAATAGACAAAGGTTTCGTTGAAAAGTTTTTTGAAAATTTAGGTCAAGAACTCTCGATAGTGAAGAGGAGTTGACTCTTGCATATGAAATGAAGTGAAGTCAAGAACACTTCAATGTTTTTATTCGTAACGTTTGCCCTTTCTCCACACTCCATCTCTCTCTCTCTCTCTCTTACTAGCTATTTCCTTGCCTTTTATTTTCCTTTATCACTCTTTTACTCTTCTCTTGTCTTTTGTTATCTTTATTTTATTGGAGGCGAGTGAGTGCAATGCAATTATAAGCCAATGAGTAATTAATTACTTGCTTACAACACATCGATAACAATAAATGCGGTAGCAGCGTCATCTGCAACAGCAAACAACCGTAAGAGCAACAATTCTCACCATAGACACGGCAGAAAGGAATGTCTTAATTGAACAACTCGGTTCGACTTCATCAACAGCTCGACATAAATTCCACACTAATGACCAGAGAATTGACCAAAATCCACGCAATTCTCGCAACTCTTTCTGTCGCTTTTGCTCCAACACTTCGCTCTTTTGCACTTAACCTCCATCGTGTGTGCGAAAAAGAAAGGAAATCATGGCGAATCCAATTAACAAAGTGTGAAGTTAATCGAATGTTAACCTTTTCATACCAGATCGAATCTTAGGCAGTTATCCAAGTGTATTGCTCTATCCACAACAACAACAACGGCATTATGTAGCAACACTTTGAGCAACGTACCATCAACAGTTACATGCCAGTAGTTCTTGAATCTCGGTTGATGGTGATGTTGGTGGTGTCTGTTTAATAGTTGTTGTTTCTTTCCTCACTCACACAGCCTCACTGATGATGTGATCATTTTGCGGAAAAGTCGTTGCAGCAACTGCTCAGACGCATACAAAACTCGAACTCGAAATAAAAATCTCTTAGACATTTTTGTGGCTCAGATGACGATGGGGACGACGTCAGATCTACATAGACCGAGTTGAGAGTGGCTTGTGATAGTCGTTTCATTTGTATGTGTGGGTGAGCGAGTGTGAGTGTTGCCCCATCCACTTCTCTTTAGGTTTGGCTGCTGCAGATTGGCACAAAAGGCAAGACTTCTTTCTGATACCAGCAACATCCACTGGTACGAAAATTGCATAAACTGTAAAAATAATAAAATGCGTTGAGTTATTAGAAATATCTAGCTGCGCCTTTTGTGCGATAATAATATTGCGGTGTTAACTCTTTTTTACCATGGCAGTTTGTAGAGCAGAACCGAGCAACCGCTCGCTGCGTTTACGTTCACATCGTAGCCATTGTTGCTGCAGCTCCAATCTTTCAAATTATCTCGAGACAGTATCCCCCCGCTCTCTCCTGCCTCTCTCCCTCTCACTCTCTCTTTCTGTCAACCCGTTTGGCCCCTCCTTTGGCTCGGAGCATCTGACGTCGTTGCCGAGCATGTTAACGGTGCCGTCGTTTAGCGTTCGGCTTAATTTTCGTTTAATAAATTGCCGTCTTTGAGATATTTGAGAAGCCAACCACCACAGCCCCATCAACAACACATCGCTCCGGCTAGAATAACGAAAACGGCAATATGTATAACAATAATAACAACAGTGGTAGTGCTGCTGATGACGACAACAAAAGCTTAGTAGGTCATTGCGAATCCATGGAATTCGGCTCGAACGCCTTCAAGCGACACATTGCAGAGGCCGTGGCAGCAGCAGAGTCTAAGCCAAACAGACAGACCGACAGACGGACAATCATCCATTTCGGTTGGCGGTTTTGTGAAAGGCTATCTCCAGAATTTATGACTTCCTCTGGCCAATATTCGAGCCAGTCTGCAGAGCCTGCAGTTTTTTTACTTTTCATCTGATCCTGAAGCTTTTCCCCGAATTTCACATAATCGCATATTTTACGGGAACTTTCAAGATTACTTTTCTTTATCTATATTTGCCTAAGATCCGACATCTTGTTAAACAATTTAATTTGAATGCCTTTTCTTATTGGTTAATTTATGTAAAATGTCACAAATACCTAGATGTCAATGCAAGTCATAAAGATAAATCACTTTGAGAGAAATAGAAAAGAACTGGTTTTCCTGTTGTTTTTTTTTTTTTCATGCCCACATACGCGAGAGAACCTTCGCATAAAGCTATTGTCAAATACTTTAATGGCCAACCAGGGGTCGATACGTGAAGTAAGCCATCAATTAGACTTCTGATCACATCTATCTCTTGCCGTTTGCTATATCTTGTGTCCGCATCAGGGACACAGTCGCCGACTGCCACGCCATAGGGGGCGGACCCCGCTGGTGGCAGTGCTCGTTTTGTGTTCCCACTATTTTTATTACAATATTTTTATCGTCGGGCATATATTTTTGTCGAACAGATTTCTTTGTCAATTCTCTAGTTTCTATTTTATATTGCTCAGGTTATAGTATGTATTTTAGTATGAAACTCATAAAATTCTTCATTCTTTCAGACATGGCACAAGACATGCTTCAAATGCACAGAGTGCGGCATGACTCTGAATATGAAGACGTACAAAGGGTTCAACAAATTGCCATATTGTGAAGCGTAAGTATTTTTCATATATTTCTATTACAGCATGTATCATAGATGAGGTATTTTATTTTTCCCTCGCTGGCGGATGCCACCCAAAACTCTCCAGAGTTTCGATAGTTTCTCGGTAAAGATTAGATAAAATTTGTATTTATCTTATCTCCATATCTTTATCTTCTTCATATCCACTACCTCGTCCTCGCAATGATGGACGTCATGCGAATTGATGGCATATAATAAATAATCAATCAATTAAGCTCTTAACTCTCGAGTGCTCTTTACACAAAACTCATTCTCATGAATTTCTACTAAGTTTCTCTCTATGGTAGTACAGTGAATATAAAATCACGTTCTTTCGGGTTTTCTCTATTTTTGGGAATCTGGTTTTTTGTTATTTTGGTTTTTATAACAATTTGAATATTTTGTTGCCGGATGGATAGTCGTTCGGATGGGATGGAATGGTGGAAGGCAGGCAGACAGGCAGGGGAGGAATTGCGGCAACTTCCGCTCGCTATAGAATCTGAATAGAATGTGTGTCACATTATCTAGAGATATGTGCGAGTGTGACATGCATTAATATGACAACATTGCGCAACGTATGCAAACGTATGCAGGATGTTGCCGTTGCAGCTTTTGTTTCGTCCCCTCATCCGCGGCTCCTCTCCGTGGTTTATTCATTTGTTTGTCCATTCATTTGTTTGTCTGTCAACGGTGTCACACCTCATTGAAGATAAGTAATCTTCTGGTTGACTGTGTCTGTGTGTGTGTGCTGGAATAATGTAGGCAAATTCAATGGAAAACAACATCGGGCGCAACCGACAACATTTCAAACAACAACGTTAACAAAAACAATGGTAGCAAACAATGGCAACAGTGCCAACATCACAATGTCTGTCTATCACAAGGAATGACTTCAACTTTTGTAATCACATACAGATTTCTCATACCAGACCGCAAGCTTTGATGCAACTGCTCAACATCACCTCAACCTACTCTAGCCGAAGACAATAGACCTAAGGACTTTGATTTGAATCCGTTTATTGATCAATAATAGAATTACATTTGCTTTACTTTGAAGTGCATGACCGCAAGCACACCATATGATAGTTGCTTACATCGCAGACTTGAAGGACCTCTTCCTGCATACCTGCTTGGTCAGGCATTGTGCATAATTCATGAACGGAATCGAAGAAAATAGCAAACGACATACCTACCTGCCACATGTGTGTTCGTTTGACCATGAGGTATGGGTGAAGTGATTACCTTCGCTTGGACATGAATACGAGACGAGTGGGAGGCTTCCTAGGCGTATACTGAACCATCCGCATGTTCCGGGCCGAGTCGTTCTTTGACCCTATCCATTGTCCGTTATCATGTTATCATGACTTTTTAATTCCCGGTCTTTCCCGAGCAATTGCTGAGAACGTTACGTATGGCGGCACTTGATTGAACTGCAAGTCGAAATTAATGACGTAGGAGCAGCCGCAACAGGGAGACATTGGCCGTGTATAAACCATTTAATAGCCCTAATCGAATTAACTACCAAAGTGGAATAAGAGCACTGCAACTGCCGTGCAACATTGAGAAACCTGTGAGCAAGGGAGACGGAAGCAGGCAGACTGTGAAAAGAAATTTAATTCATTAAAAATAACGAATTTATTTAGAAATAGCAAAACAAAAATAAATAAATAAAAAATTAAATGTACAAATTCCAATGAAATTCCCGCTTCCGCTCCAATCAGTTGAAAGAACAAATGAAATTTGTGAGCTTCCGAACTCGATTTGGGAAACTGAGCCGTAAAAGCACGTTGGATAGATTTTTAAAGCATGACATGGCACGTAGAAAGACCAGTACATATTGCAATGTTCTCCACATAGAATAGGATTCTGGTAGATGTAAACGAACCTGATGTTAACGCTGCACACTGATTCGAGTCTATACAAAAGTTGTAATCAAATAAGAGAAATCGTCACCCCATTGTTATTTTTGGTACGTGAAAGAGGAATTCCTAGACAATTAAATATTCACAACAACTTTGAAACACAGAATAAATTATTAGTCATTTTTGGTTTTTGCTTTAATGTGTTGTGTTAAATATTACTACATTATGTGAAAGTACCGTACTTTGAAAATAGTTGCCTCTTCTCGAGAGTGATAAAATGACTTTCACTGCTTGCTCACAAAAATTTGTTTACGGGTTTAACTTTTATAAAATGAATTATTTCCACCTCCGACCAAGTGCGCTGGGTGCCGTGCTTTTGGTATTAGCTTAAAAGGCACAAGTATTCAATTGGAATATTTATTTCTAGTCAATATCAACATTATGAGAATCCATTCTCCCTCCCGTGGTTTGTCACTTAGAAAATGTTAGATAATTAGTTTAGCTATGTGGGTTATTTTGAGGTTTAGTTGGCTCACATCTCCATAAAATCAACTGCCCTTAATATGCCAATGTGGACGTAATGCACAAGAAAGAAAAGAAGGAGAGGCCCCAATTTCAAATTAGCATAAAAACCCAGTGATCCGTAGCAGGCTCGAAAACTCATCAACTCATACATGGTTTTATTCGAGAGTTCAAAAATTCCCCATGCCAAACGGTGCTGACGACAATGACGATAACGATGATGTTGCTCGTCATGATGAAATTCACATGCAGTAACGACCAATAGAAAAAGAAATGAAAATGAAAACAGAAGTAGCCTTTCAATTACCGAAATTGTTGATGAATTAGAGTCATTTGTTCTACATTTAAGTCTTACCTACATGTGTGTTTATTTGTCGATGTCTGTCCGGCTGTTCGCTTGTCCATGTCCGTCTCGGTTTTACTGGGGTGTGGCGAGTGAACCCACTTTACTGTTGGCGGTAAATCAGCGCGAATGCCTAGAGCTTCGACTGTCGACATGCGGAGATTCTGCACTTTATGACTCGAAGTCAAACCTCGGACATCCTCAACCCTTCCCTTCAAAGTTGACCGCATTTTTAACCTTAAATACTATTGATTACTCGGACGCCGATGCTTGCGTCCGCTTGGACTTAACCTGGTCTATGACTGTTATTGTTGTTGCGGCTCATGCTGAACAATGTTGCTTCTTGTTGCTGTCGTTCCGTCACATATCTCGAGGTTCGGCCGCTGATGCTGTTGTTGTTGTTACTGTTGTTATTGGTGCTGAGAGAATACAATGTGAACAATTCAGGCCAACTGCTTTTGTCTTTCGCTCTGAGCACTGTAGCATACAAACATACATACATGCACACACGCACCACCAACCAACACATGCATGACATGGAAACCCCACCAAAAAAGGCGCGATTTGTTTCGAAGTCAGAATTGGAAAATTCACAGCCACCATGAAGCAGGGAACTGACTATTCGGTGCATCTGACTATTGTATTGTTTGCAAATGCTAATTAAACAAATTCAGCTACAGCGTGGTTCTACGTAGTTGCCGATGGTTATGTTGTCGGCTTATGTGCGTGGTCATCGAACGGCCTTGTCCCAGTCCCAGAGGAGACCCTCCCTCTCTTTCACCTCATTCCTAAGTACCCTAGTAGCCCACTACTATTGTAGCAACGTCAACCAGCATCAAGATCAGCGCAACATCAGCTTTACCAGCAATGGATGGAACATCGAAACTACCAACAACTACGCCGACATCCACATAGTCATCAACAGCGAAATAAGCTGAAAATTACAATGGAAATAACGTAACGAAAATTGGCGTCAACCTAAAAATGCACAATGGCTGAAGCTGCACCACCATCACCAACCATCATCATATGCATTTTTCCATAATCCCCCACATGTCTTCCGAGTTGTCTCTCCATCGTCGTTGGCTTTTCTTTTATTATTATTATTTTGTTTTTGTTTTTGCCCCCTCTCTCTCACGAACTGAGCCCGCTGTCATATGTATCGTCCGATTCCATGTAAATATTTATTTGCAATCGTTCTATGTATGTCATTGCTCTGTCTGCCGAAGTCTATCCGACCATCTGTATGAATATATGCACATATCAGCTGCCTGCCTGGCATGTTTATGTAGCGTCCGTGATGTGGAGTCGGCTGCAAGTCTCGATCCTCTGAATGGGCGGGAAGATCAAGTACGTCGATTTATTTGCTCAACTCCCTGTCTGCCCATCTGTTCATCCATATGGCTGTCTATACACATATACATATCTGGCTCTGGTCTCGCTGTCGCACATGCTCAATCACTTTGCTAATTAAAAATTCAACTACGTTTCCCTTCATTTGTTTTAATTACCGTTTCAATTATGACTATTTTTCAAGTGGTTAATTGGTCAAATTAACAAATGCCGTAACCAGAGGTCGTTCAACGTTTTCCTGACCACTGATCCTACGATTAGAAGGCCAAGGGGGGTGCCAGAAATGCTCGGAACTGTCTCCAATTCCCCGAAGTCCGGAGTATTTATCTACCATCATTTGGCGATGTTCCCTAGAAAGCCATCTGAACCGAGACAGATCACAAACATTTGAATAACTTCAAAACTTCATGAAAGACTCACGAGACATTCAACTGCCCTTCTGCCCATCCCCAAGAGTCTTGAGTCTTGAGTAATGCGTTTGTTGGGGTGCTCCGCATTCTATGAAGTACCTTCGTTACCTCCGTCTTTCTATGAGTTGTTTTATTGGAGTACACGATAAGATATGCCGCCGTGGCTTTATCACTGTTTATATATTTTCACGTTGAAGAGTTGTTGACAAAGCCCAATGGTATCGCACGATATTTCGAAACGTGACCTTTGATGAAATCAAGTAAATCGTTTTTGTTTATCAGAAATTACTCATTTTTTTCAACATCAAGTCTGCTTCTCTCTCATTAGTCATTTAATTATTACCTCTTAAGGTGGCGCCAAATGCTTCCCCAACACTCTGGTTGTGATTTGATTGTTTCAAATTCCACTCCAGTGTTCTTCGACTACCTCAACATAGTTAGGTCGTGATTTCTCGTGTATTTCTCTTCCTGTTACATCTTCTAACCATCTCTACCTATTTCTTCTCTTCTCATTTATCTTGCAGTCACATTCCAAAGGCCAAAGCTACAGCCATCGCAGATACGCCCGAGCTCAAGCGAATAGCGGAAAACACAAAAATCCAGTCGAATGTGAAATACCATGCGGACTTTGAGAAGGCCAAAGGCAAATTTACACAGGTCAGTCAGACACATAGGCAGATGGACGGACGGACAGGCGGACATAAAGGCAGGCTTACAGACAGACAACTGGGCAACAACCAGTCGTTGGCCGCCCATCCCTCCGTCCGCCCGCTGGTCCGTCAATCTTGCTTTCTCGACCGGCCTCATCTGGCCGTTGTGCAAAGTGGGTGTTGACGCGGAAAATATTCGCCGATGGGTGAATTTTTAATGCCATCCATCCATCCATTCGTCGATGCATTTAATTCTTACTTCCCCACACTCTCCATATTAATATGCAATTCTATTTATTATGTTCCTCCGTCCATCCACCGGACTTCGTCGTCCTTCGCGTCCTGCCCACTGTCCACGACGATTCGTGTCCATGGCGCTGTTGGGGCCCGGCAGGTTGCTGACGATCCCGAAACCTTGCGCATCAAGCAAAACACGAAAATCATCTCGAATGTGGCCTATCACGGTGACTTGGAGAAAAAGGCCGCCATGGAGAAGCAGCGCGAGGCGGCCGAGGTCGCTGACAGTCGTGGCGGTAAGTACAACAACAACAACAACACCACCTCCTCCCCCTCTCAAACACGTCGACAGGTCCCAACCTCCCTCCGTTCGATCGGCCGAACTATCATCGGTCGCTATGTTCGTGTATATCGTTAATTTAAGTCGCTTCTAATTTTCGCTAAAAGAAAACAAACAAATCAAATTAACAAAAAAAAAATATTATTATTTAACATGATGGTAATGGTTTTTCTCTGTACCATATCGCGAATTTATTTCAACACCTTTCCTCATTCTGTTTATCTTCGATTGTTCATCTATCACTTCATCATCAGTATACGTTCATATATATTTTTCTGCTTTTCACATACTACGTTTAATGGAATTTCTGGCTTCGCTTTGATTTGTTGCTTACCTACATATATTTATTTATTTGGAGAACATGTTGCGAATGTGTTGGAAAATATTGAAGTTTTTCCCATGCATTTCTGGAACATACGGTTCCGGTGTTGTTTTACGATCATGTATTTATTATGCATTATTTACACATTTCCCCTTACATCCGTTTGTTAATTAATTGTTTTACTCACTTGTATCCTCCACCATTCCACGTCCACCGCCCACCGCCCGTAACCCGTAACGGCCCACGTCGGTCCTTCTCCTTCTCCTGTTCCTCCATCTCTCCTCCCTCCCGTATCGTTTTCATTCGCTGCATCCGCACAGAGGAGTCCGAGTATTTCTCTGAGACCCTGGCCGCGGAGCAATTTTCGCAGTACGCGCCGATCGCGACGGCCACGACGACGACCATCGCCACAGCCCATTCACCGCCCCAGCAATTGTCACCACCACTACCGCCGCCACAGCACCAACAACAACAACACCAACACCAACAACATCAACTACAACATCAACAAATGCAACAACAGCAACAATATCACCAGCAACAAACACTACCACCGCCACCCATACAGCACCAACAACATAACACGGCGGCAATAATCTCGAGCAGCCAAGCGCCAACAACACAAATATACAATTCGAGCAATAGGCAACAGCAACAACAACAGCAACAGTACATGCAACAACAACAACAGCAACAGCAACAACAACAACACTATCAACAACCACAAGCACTTAAGCAACAATATCAACAGCAACAGCAGCTACAGCAACAGCAACAACACCAACTGCAATCGCCATCGAAAGCGGCAACTAAACAAACATCACATTTATATCCGGCAGCAAATGCAACATCACAGCAACAACAGCAACAACAACAACAGCATCACAACAACCATCACCAGCAGCAGCAGCAGCAGCTTGGACAAGGTCAGTACCAGCAGCCGGCCGTGGCCAACAACTACAACCAGTTGCGGTCGAGCATCCTACAGAACTCGCACCATCCCACGGGCGCCCTGCAGCCGGCGAGCGACGCCTCCGCCTCCGCGACGGCCTACGACCAGTACGACAACTACGCGCGACCGGCGGCCGCGTACAACAACAATGCCACCAGCAACAACAACCACGCCGCTGCCTACCAACAGCAGCCGCAGTCGCAGCACCACCAGAAACCATACCAGGCCCAGCAGCCGGGACAGCAAATGTACGCCAGCAACAACTACAGCATGCATCAGTCGTCGGCAAGCGCGGTGCCGTCGGTGAATTCGGCAGCAGCAACGGCATCGCATCACAGCAACGGCGTCGTGCTGAACAACGGCATCAGCGGCAACGGTGGTGGTGGCGGTGGCGGCGTTGCCAACAACATTGGGAAAATCGCCGACTACGACCCGCTGACCGACGGCCCGCGCCCGATGCCCAACACCTCGAGACCCAGCACCACGCTGATCTATAGCTCCGACAGCCGTGGCTCCGGTGAGTATCTGCATCCCTTTCATCTTGCGTATCTCGTTGGTTCCGATGACTCCCATGTCGCCTGCAGTCAAGCGTCAACCAACCGTCGACCAATCCACCAACCATACCCAGTTCCTTTAGTCAACGACACTTGTAATATAGTAGTATACTTAAGTATTTGTTTCCAACTCGTTGTTTGTGTCGAAATTAATTATAATTCCCAATCGATTGTAAATTGTGTTTGTGTTGCTCTCGAGTGCAATCGTTAGTTGCTAACAGCAATTGTTGCGCGATACACATATGTACACACACACACCCACACGGCATCGCAGCATTCATTGCATTTGTGTTGGTCTGGTTTTGTGATTGTCCTCGGTATATTGTCGTCATTAGTCATTGGTAATTGAGAGTCAAATTCATCAGACGCACTTTCTGTTTCTCAACGATATTTAGTGAACAACGCGTACCCGAAGCGTGTGGGGTCCATCGCCGACATCGATCCCGCCAACGGCATATACGGGTCCATTGCGGCCGAGAGCAACATGTCGGCTCAGCAGCATCACCAACAGCAGCAGCAACAGTACTATCAACAAATCCAGATGATGCAGCAGCAGCAGCAGCAGCAACAACAGCAGCAGGCATTGCAGATGCAGCAGCACGAGCAGCAAATGCGACAGCAGCAGCAACAGCAGCAGCAGCAATTGCATCAGCAGCAAAGCAAGCAGAGTTTGGTAAGCAACAGGAGATGAGATCGATCCGAAATCGACCATTTTACATCGGTTTCTCTTTACCTCGTTTTCTCCACAGCGGGTCTACCGGGCCCTGTACGACTACGTGGCCCAGGACGTGGACGAGGTCAGCTTCCGCGAGGGCGACGTTATCTTCGAGGTGGACTCCATCGACTCGGGCTGGATGACCGGCAGGGTGGAGCGCACCGGCAAGACCGGCATGCTGCCCGCCAACTACGTCGAGCAGGCGGTTATATAATAAGAAATGTTGTTCTACTGTTGCTGTCATCATGCTGTTGTCAAAGTTATCTGCCTGTTATACATAATATTTTTAGTTATTTTCATTAGCAATATCATCTGGGCATCTGACAATAACGCGGACACCAGCCGATTTTACCCCATGGATCTTAGCAATGAACGACAACAACAACCACAACAACATCAGAACTATTACAACCAACAGCAACATCGATACAATCATCACCAGAACCATCAACAGCAACAACATCAGCAGCATCATCAACAACAACAACCACAAAGGCCACAAATCGATCCACTAGATTTTTACTATAAAATCGATCACGTCTTCAAGTGAAACTTGCAGATATGATATGACATCATGCCACAACTCTATCTCTCTATTTCTATCCCACATTTACTTTATTGTTTATATTCTCTCTTTCTCTCTTTCTCTCTTTGTTGAAAGACAAATTCCCCAATGTTATTTTTATTACATTATTGCATTATATTTTATAAACGAATTACGAACTGTAAAACTACTTTTATGAAATGGTAAAAGAAAGCAACGATTTTATTTAAAATGAAATAAACGAATATAAAATGAACCCAATTAATAACTATATTATAGAATTTCTAATGGATAGATGAATAACTGAATTACTGTAGAACATGAAATTAAATGCATTTTTAGAAACATGGTTAGAGGAATATACATACAATGGAAGCACTTTAAGTAGTTGAATCTACGACACATTAGTACTCATTACATTAATCGTAAAAGTAATCACAAATCATAGAAAACCCAATTCATTCATAGCTGATGGAACGGTTTATGAAGGGTGTAGTTTAAATAATCAATCAATATAACCGGTAGAATAAATAAAAGCAATTGGTTTTGATTTCATTTTTAATGCAATTTGGTTTTAAGATGTGATTCCTTCACTTGGGATCAGGTATCCTTTCCTTTATAAGCAATATGGTGAGGACCGCGATTTAAATGGATCAACAATTGAGAATTTTATTATTGATCAGAAGTATTCGAAGAACTAGTTACTAGCTGTCACAAAAGTGTTTTATAATTAATTTACATTTGTCCCCGAAGTGCCTATAATTTTTTCTACTTTATCATGTCAAAATCGGTCATGATTAATGATAATAATGTAATGTAGAATTTTTAAATTTTATAACAAAAATATACATTTAAATAATATTCATAATCAGCCTAGCATGCTATAAAATAAATGAAACATATTGTGAAACAATAACTGCTTCGCTGCTTCATTAAAAATAACAAAAGCTTAACGGAGAAACAAATTAAACTTTATTTAAAAATACAAAAATGAACGTCTTTAAATCTTTTGTAAAATAGTCATTATTATTGTTATTTGATTTATAATTAATAAACAAAAGTAATAAACTTCATGTGTGTTTTAAAAATCAAGTAAATTAGTTCAGTTGAGTTCAGTGGAATATGTATTGTTTTTATATTTTATTAGATTAAAAGAAGCTGTTTAACTTAATAACTTGTAGTAGAATAAGTTTTGATCATTAGAAACTGGTTCCACTAGAAGTTTCTAAACTAAACAGTACCTTTTTTCTATTTTTACAAAATAGTTAATAATTGTTATTCATTGCATTGGCTGATATTTATATCCATATTTTCGCGAAACGAAGTGCTTTGTTCCAGAATTGTATTCAATATGATTTGCTTAGAATTAAGTAATAATTCTTCGAATGCCTTGGAATCGTTTTTCTTCTCCTCACTAAGGTGGGCAATTTTTTCTTCCAGCAATGTAATTTTCTCCGAAGAGAACTCGAGTCTAAAATTATCAAGTGATTCAGTATTAATTGTGAGATTCGTAGGTTTGTCTACTTACTGATTTTTCAAGTCTTCAATCTCAGGTGATAATTTTTCTTTTCCCGCCGACGGATTGCTAGTTCCGTTCACTGATGAGTTCTCGAACACAAAAGAGCTCAGAGACATGCTGCTCACGCTGTGCGCATACTCGCTAATGCGCTGTGATCGCTTTTTCTTTTCGTTTTGTACATCAAGTTCTTTCTCCAAGTCGCCTACGAAAACAATTATGTTTTAAAACACGTTTCTTGCCAAACATTTTTTAGACTCCCTAACGTATTTTTGCTTCCATCCGGCATATTCGTATTTTCTGCTTCGAAAGCTGTTCCGATAGGCTTTCATTCTTGCTGCGTTCCTGATCAATTCGAGCGTTAAGAGTTTTATTGTGTTCCAACAAAAGGTTCTTCTCCGCTTCTAATGAGTCCAAGAGTGCAATAAATTCTTCCTGTGAAAAAATGAGTACGGAACATTTTCTGAATATTTAGGTTTTATGTATACTTTTCTCAGTTCCCTGCAAGAAAATAAAAAGTCTCCACACAATGCCTTCATATCCGTTTCCAAGAGTTGTATTTTCTCGTTCAATTCTTCAATTACTACATTCTTTCTGCTTAGTAACTCTTCCATATTATCTAATTTAGTCCGCATTTCTGCCTCCTTGAACTCTGCCGTCTCACGTTGGCGTTTCACATCTTCCATTTCGCGATTAATTTCCTCAATGCGATTCTCGAATTGGCACTTCTGTATGTTCATTTTTTCAGTAATGCTTGTCAGATTAGTACCATTGTAGTCCGTCTGCTCCTTCAGAGTAGAGGCCTTCATTTTGTACTTGAACACCTCATCATTGAGTGTCTTGTTGCGTACTTTAAGTGCTAAGATTTTGGCACGATGATCTTCCAATTGCATCTTTAGTGAGGAGATTTCCTTCTCCAAGGAGTCAACCTTCGCACGATGTAGAATTTCGCTCTTCCGCACCCCAGGTGTAAAGCGTTCGCTTGTGCTTGGTCTAGGTCCAGTTAGTATTACAACTGCAGACGGAGGTGTACTGATTTCCGAATTGCTGCTTTCATTAGTCCCATTATACGAGAAGTTATTCGCAATTCGCTCAGGTCTTTGTTGTTCGTACACTTCTAGACGCTCCTTTAGCTCCTGCATCTTTTGTTGCAGGTGAATGATTTGTTGTGCCCGTCCCCGCCAAGCCGACTGGGCCGACGACGCAGCCAAGAGATTCAAATTGAAATTCTCACCGACCTCTTGCTGAAGACACTTCTGTGCCAACTTGAGCTGATTCTGAAGCTCGACATTCTTGTTTCGACTCTCGAAAAGTTTCTGTTGCAATGCATTCAGTTTACTCTGCAGTTCTTCAAGCGGTGTGGCATTCTAAGAAAAAACTATAATCAATAAGCTCATTTGAGAACTTTATTGTTGAGAGATATCACCCCCTTTCGAATATCCGCAAATTGACGATATTTCTCGTCAATCGCCTTCATTTCCTTCTCTAGTTTCTGAATTTGCACATCCTTTTTGTTGACTCGATTTTTTGTCGTCTCCAATTCCGCACGTAGCTGACGGTTCTTTTTGCTCAATTCCAAAATTTTCGAACCCGCAATAGACGAATTGCATCGCAGCTCATCGATAGGAACCGAGTTCAAGACTTCATTTAATGATTGCACAGAACGTTTTAGATCCGCGATTTCATGGTTTTTATCATTGATCGCCTTGGCCAAGGAATGATTTTGTTCAGCGACTTCCTGTTATTTGCAATCATTATATTTAAGGAAATGAATTTATTTTACCTATTAAACTGACCAACAACTTCCTTTTGAGTTTTTTCGATTCAGATTTTTTCTTCACATCCGGTTTTTTTAGAGAACTGATGGATAGCAAATTCAGTTCCTTTTCCGCGTTTACATCTTTTTTCTCTTGTTTGGGGTTTAATCGTTTCTTCACCTCCGTTAGCGTGCCACGGTCTTGTTTCTGTATTATGTCCATTTTTTTATAATAATTATTATTGAGTGCAATGTTTTTCGAGAAATATCAAAATATATTTTTAAATAAATTTTCAATTTGAAAACCGTTTAGGAGTTGTTTGTCAAATGACAGTATTAGTCCCATTCACAAGCAATTCTAAATTGTAATAGATTGACAAGATACCATCGTGAACGGATCCGAAACTTCTGTCAAGCAACTGCAAGAACAAGTTGACGTGTAACTTGTCAAAAAACGTTGATATTGGATTCCTAATCATCAATAACGCAAAAATGGACGGATTTATGCTGGTAAATAAGTTAAAATTTATTTAATTATGTCAGTGAATAAGCCTTAAATATGTTCGCAACTTGATCAATATAGGAACCCACACTCAATATCATCAAAGGCATGTGCATCATGGACAATGATGGTAACCGCATTCTTGCCAAGTACTACGACAAAAACGTCCTCCCCACTGTGAAGGAGCAAAAGACCTTTGAGAAGAATCTCTTCAACAAAACACATCGTTCTAACACAGAAATTATCATGTTGGATGGATTGACGTGTGTCTACAAGAGCAACGTCGATCTCTTCTTCTATGTAATGGGTAGCACCTATGAGAATGAGTTGATTCTGCTGTCGGTACTGAATTGTCTTTACGATTCGATTAGCCTCATTCTGAAGAAAAATGTGGAGAAGCGATTGGTGCTGGACAACTTGGAAATTATTATGTTGGCGTTTGATGAAATATGCGACGGAGGGTGAGTCCATAATCTGACAAATATTTTACTTATTTTATTGACCCGATTTTTCATTGTGATAGAATCATTCTTGATGCAGATCCATCTTCGGTAGTGAAACGTGTCGATTTACGCAACGATGACATTCCAATCGCAGAACAGACAGTGGCCCAGGTAACTAACACTTTAAATGGGCTCTTTTGGTAGACTATTTTCTCTCCTCGAATGAGTTGGAAACACCAATCAAAATAGGAATTAAACATTTTATTAAAATACCGCTCAACTAGCAGGCAGTTTGAAATGATATTGAAATGTTAAAAAAGTTTATTCTTTACTCTCTTTGTATAAAATTGCATTAAATAGAGTTTAAGAATGTGGTGTAGGCTTTTCTCGGTAAGTTGTTCTTTCTATGCTCTATATTTTCCTTCGTTGGTCTCAGATAGAGTATGGATGAATTATGAGACATGGCAATCATTAGGTTAGTGTTTATATGTTTGTACATATAATGCAAATAAAGTTGATCATATTGACAAATAATTTTAATATTAACAAAATTGACATGTACAAATACAGTGAAACCTGCCATTTAATCTGATTTTTAAATATTTATGACGTTTTTTATTTAAAAAGTTAATCCATTGTGTTGTATTACTTGTCCAACTGCACAGGTTTCATGGTATTTTCTTTGCATTGTTGTCATAATGGATTTGTGTTACTCAAAAACCAAAAAACTAATTCGTCGCATCCTCTCGTTTTCATCTCCCTTCTAATACTTAACAAACTTACAAATTTTTTAATTTCAGAACATACTCAAATTAGTCTTTCAATAATCACTGTCTGTTAGTCTAGCGGTACTGCGAAATTTTGTAACACCCATCATTATTACGTCATACATACAAATTTAAGTTTCTTTTTGAAATTTGTGAATTGTCAGTATTTTCATAGAATATTATAATTTTACTTTAATTAATTTTTTTGATTTCTTGAATTGTTATGTTGAATATTACAAATAATTTATTTATATTTTACCTCTTTCCTTTTTGAATGCTGTAGTGGAAATTACTTTACACGAAATAGTTATGTGTTTCAATTTATTTGCAAAACAATAAAATTCAATTGATTTATCCTAATGTACTCATTTTAATTGCTCCACAATATTTCCTACTTTTTCAGGTTTTACAATCGGCCCGTGAACAGCTCAAATGGTCCATACTTAAGTGAAAGTTGCCTAAAGTCTTTTAGATTATGTAGTTATCTTTTATCTGATTGAAAATATTTACCAAAACGCAATACATTCGATTTTTTTATTGAAATTAATATTAGTTTTTTAAAAATATACATAAACAAATAATTACTGGACGAGGAAAATCTCCTTGCCCTGCAGACGAAGCGAGTTGGACAGAGCAGGAAATATATTTATATATATATATAATATTACTCTATATCGATGACGAAGTAATTAACACCTTGTTATGCATGTAGTCGAAATAAATGTGTACCATATATACATACTTCACAAACTGGATTTCTATTAATATTCTTCTCAGGTCGATTGGCTTTAATTGTGGAGTATGTATAGTGCAATTTGCACTCTTGGAACAATAACCCGGACAATGGACTGCGATTGGGAACGACCTCCAGGGAAATCGCACTCTTCGCAAATCAAATAAACACCAGTCGCCGTATTGTAAAGAACCCTAGCTGTTTCTCAGTTGCAGCGCAAGATAACTAGTGAATGGATTAACAGTTCGCTGAATATACCACTTGAGGAATATGTTTTAAAGGCACACAACAAAGTGTAAGAGATATGAAACTCGAAGAATGCCATGCTAAGGTGCCGGCATTCCACAACGATGACTAACGTGTAATTCCCATGAACATACACAGCATAGGACAACAACAAACCCCTTTCGATTTTGCTACAGGACCGATATCTACATTTCTCTCACATTCCAGGAACTGCACCAAAAATGTAAACGATATGAAAACAACGTCGGTGGTGTCGAGACGACGAGTCAAAGGTGTTCAGCCCAACACGGACGAGAGTCACATGAACATGTGGCCCACAGACCCACCAATAAACCCACGAGCAGTAAAGCAATTAAATTCACCACGGCGATTAGATCCATCCACGATGATCGTTGTCGAGTGAATACAGCAAAAACGCCTTCTGCGAAAGACACAACCCCGCCCACAAAACAAAACAAAAAAGCAATACATTGATATGAGAAGGTTCTTGTAAGGTTGTCAATTAAATTGCTAGACAAATTGTATCGAGTGGTTGGAGAGCAGGTTGTAAAATTGTGAAGTATGTGTAACTAGTAGTAGTTGGCCAATTAACTGTCATTATTAAGGGCATGGTATAAGGCTCCGTATAAAATATACCTTTTGTATATAATGCATTCGTACATGTACTTCGTTGACAGGATTTCGAACGACCTACACGGGGCCTCAAGTAGCGAAATTAATTCCTGTAGCCGCATTTTCTTTTCCCACACATCTAAGGCCGAATGGACCTAAGTACATCCGGATATTAAAGGTTCTTAACTCCGATTTGAATACAGTACACAAAACAGTCCGTCCTCGTGATCGCTATCCATATATCAAGATATGCCCACATCGGTCTGATCCCGATTAGCGCCACCGATTACCGTGTTTTCCCCATTCCGGTTCGAGACAACGCTTTCGATAATCTCCGACCGAAATCTGAACTCAATAAAACGCCAATTGATCGATCACCGTCTGTGCTTTTTTTTCGCGTTCGAACTTTTTTCCCTCCATTTCTTTGCGAGCCTGTTTTGCGGCGAGAAAGTGAAAGAGAGCGAGAGAACGAACAATATAAGATCATCTCTGTTGTGTTTCGCCCCGAGCACGGAGTTTATTGCCATTTTCTTGATCGCGCTGATAAGATTGAGAACGGGAACGAGAAATCAATTTGTTAGAAGTGGGTGGGCGGTGAGAAGATAATCCCAAGCCCGAACATGGTCCCGGAGCATTTCGATAAATTACTTTCGTGGCAAGGTCGAAACACGCTTCGACAATCGGGACAAATGTACCAGACCGAATTCCCCTGAATTGGCAATAAGTGAGACTAAAAATAAATGCTATCATCAGCACGATCTGGTAGGAAGCATCCCCCAAGGTGATAACAACCGAAAGAACACGAAAAACAAATATTTCTTCCGTGGTTCGCGGGGTCGAGGGCGCCGAGTGAGAGACAGTAATTAATTTAATGTGATAAATTCAAGATATCACCGTGTAGTGTCACCCTATTGACAAGTCCTTAAGTAGGGAACAGTTGGTGATCGATTGCCAGGAGCTTATTCACCCGAACAAAATTCAGAGCTCATCAATTAACAATGCCAATAATAACAATGACCTAACATAGATTGAAAAATAAAAAAAAGGTAAAAACATTCGTTTAAGTCGAGGTTGCATCAATGTCGTCATCCGCCGAGAGTCAGAAACCTCGGGAAGTTCAAAAATCCTACGGGTAACAACAACTCGTCCTACCTACCAGCCCTACCTTGCCTTGGTATCGAAGAGAATCGACGGCTAGCTGCAAGAGCTGATAAATGTAATCGATAAAAGTTGATATGGATCGATGTGATATTGGAGAATGTCTTGACTTTGGCACGGCGTCTTCGTCGTCGTCGTCGGGGTTTTTGTCACGTTTGCCGTCGACACGTCATCACGTGACGGTGTGTGCGGTTGCACGGTGTCAAAGCCTGATTGAATCAGATCGTTATTAACTATCAATTATTGTGAAGACAAACAAACCCGGGGGAGCAATATAGCAAATTAGCAACAGAACAGAAACCAGACAAGAGGCAGAACAAAAACTGAAACAGAAATCTTCAAGTGTTTTGGACAATCGAACTTGATCATTTTTTGTCGGTGTCGCCGGTCGCCGGTGATACACGACAATTTCTGCCAGCCGCTGTCGAGTGGATTTGATTTAGATTTAAAAACAACTGCGTGGTTGTGGAATATTTATTTATTTATTTCTCGAAAGCATTCGAGCAATTCCAGCGATGCAGGCCGATAGTACGGGGCGTATGAGTGCCGTCGAATTATTTAATGCTGCTTAAAATTCCGCTCTCGATCAATTGCTGCTCAATTGCAATTTGAGGTAAGCACTATATTGTGTTTCTGCTTTAATTGCGGCTCTAGGGAATTATCTCCAGCAGCCATCGGTGATAATCGCACAGCGATTTATTTATTTTTTTTTTTTGGATTTCGTACAATGTTGCTCTGTTTTCAGTTTCGATTTCCCTTCCCACGATCGCGACAAGTGGTAAAAAAATAAAAAAACCAGAACTTTGTGGAATTTCGCAAACAGCAGGAAACTGCAATTAAAACGTAGTCCGAAGTGTTCTCGGAAATTCGATTTGTTGTTATTGTTATTGTTGTTTGTCGATTCGCGGACATCCGGGCTGCCATTAGCATTCCGGATGAGTTCTGCGTTTCATTGAGGCCGCCGCTGACAACATTTCGCTGTTGGCTTCCCCTCTAGAACCCCTCGGCGCCTCTGCGCCCCTCCTGCTCCCCACGGCCGGAGGTGTTGGCGAGAACGACCGGCTCCATGGGTTTCGTGTGGCCCACACTTCATAAGCAGCATGCATGTGTACCGATCGATCGATGGAATGAATCACAATCGAACTGGTTTATAATTTCGAGAACGTGAGGGAATTCACAAAACTGCTACATACAATATTCGATATACTATAATTGTCTCAATGTCGTCTTCTGGGTCGCTCGCGACGGATCGGCCGAAGGTCGCGTTGCTGGTATCGGAAGCCATGCGGAATTCACCAACTTTCGCAGTGATAACTCGCAAACCTTCACCTATAACTTCAAGACGGCGGCGCCAGGAACGGCCGAAAGATAAACCCACTTCCCGCAAACAGATCAATAAACCCGAACATTCGCCATCGTGTCCTCTTCATATATCTACGTGCCCTCACCCTTATCAGTCGCAGTCTATGATGTATCATTAGGCTTTAATGTGTGTTTGCCAAAGCCACCGTGTCATCATCAGCGCCATCGACAGCAACATCGCCATCGCCATCAACACCTCCATCGATCGTAAACATTCAAAATGCACGTCAAACTCGGGATCTGGATAAGAACGTGTTGGAAAATTTTTATTCAATTGTCTGATCGTGGCCACGCCACGCCTCCCTTGCGGAGGAATGTCGATTATCTGTGATCGTGATTGTGATTTTCGATTGCCGGCAATAAACGATGGCAGGGAACGACGACGTATTTCCAATATATCGAACTCAATCACAACATTTCGCATGAAACCGTCGCAGTTGAAGGCGTGATTTTGGCCGTTCCATCGAGCGGCTCTTCGGAAATGTGGGCGTTTCCTGGGATAGCAGACAGCAGCAGGAAATCGAAAGGGCAACGTGAGGAATGTTTGCTTTTAGGGTGGAAAGTCAGACCCCTTTCTGAACTCCTCATTGGGCTCTTTTGGACGACGAATTTCGCGTCCTCCCATCACCACCTGGCTGCGACCACATTCCGACCGCCCTCTTCGCACGGCGTGCGTACCGTGCGTCAGGTGCGTGGCTTGACCACCTGCCCGCGGGGGTCGGCGGCATGGCTCACTCATATCTCGCCCCGTATCTCGGCGTCGCATGGCGGTGACAAGATTGATAAAACTTTGTATTCCCCTGACTTTGTGCTTCGCCGCATCTCATTTGTAGTTGTAATGTCAATTTGTAATTGTTCCTGTTAATGGTGCCATGCCGTTGTTGTTGTTGCTGTTTCCGTTGTTGTTATAAGAGTCGACTAACGATAGCTGGCTTCCTTGAGAGGTGACAACAACAACCTGGCATAGATAAACTAAACGACCTGGAATAGTTTCGTTGTTGTTTCCCAACTCCTTTGTTCCGTTTATCGCCACGGGTGTCGGGGAAAGAAAAGAGGGGGAGGAAGAGGAAGGGCGGAGGGAGGTGGCGCGAAGACAATTCGAGTCGAGTGGAATGGATTGGATTGGATTGGATGTGGTGTGGAGTGCTCTGCTGGGTTTGGTGGCAATTATACGTCGGATAGAGGCCGTCGATAAGGCGTGAAATATTTGTGGAATGTTGTAAGTGTTCAATTAGGAAAACTGAGAGGAGTTTTCGGTTTACTTACGGCGCCAATGGGCGTTCATATTTACCTCGATTACCTGGTAACTGGACAGCAACAACGTGTCGAAGGGTCTCCGCCGTATTAGCCATTAAATTGTTCTGTTAGACTCCGACAAACTTATCGCCGACGACATCGCCATCGACACCGCTATCGGTGGAATCAATCGCTGTGCCGACATCCGGGTAATTATGTAAATGATGTATTGCCAATTACAGAACAGATCGGTTGATAAAGACATCGGTGTCAATTACCATGTTACAGCCGGATAAATACATAGTGACTGATTGCTGAAGTGCCTGGTCGTGGACGGGGGTTTTTCAACTCGCGCTTGGCGGGAGAAGTTTTCTCTCTACTTTACTCCTCATTCTTTTCCAACTTCCATACATGAAGTTTCTTATTTGTACTTGACGTCTTTTTAATGACACTACTTTTGCCATGCACCAGTCCAGACCTCAGGCCGAATGCAAAAAATCGCACTTCCATTTAGCGCCTCGTGTGCATCGTCCTTGGGACATTTAAAAACACGTACAGTGTGCACAAAATGTGTTTCAATAGGAATTGAAGAAAAAAACATGTAACGAGAAAAGTCGTTCGGGCGAATACGACAATAATACAATATAGAATATTGAGAATCTTAATGAACGAAATAATAATGATGATACTCACAGACACAGTAATAATAATGAGAATCACCGTAGAAAGATAATGATGATTGGAACAAAATGACGACAATGAAAATGATCCTCACAACAATAACAATCATGATCACAAGAATCAGAACGATGACGACGAAATTAATAACGATGTTCGCAACCATCATAATAATGGTGCGGTTGATATTAATGAAGTTGTTGCAATGATTGCGGTTTCCGTCGCCGGTCTGTGTGGAATATCTGCAGAACTAAAGTCCGTCTAGGGGGCGATATAGACACAGGATTGCGATAGTGTTCATGTGAGAATTCCACACCATTGCTAATAAATACAAACGCACACCCTGTCACAGACACAGGTGAACAACTGGGAGGCGGGGGAAGAAAAAGTCGCGGAGGCATCGACAGCCGGCCGATAAGAGCGAGTGGAGTCAGAGGCATTATCAAGAGGCGAGCGGTGGGAAGAGGGGGGGGGGGGCGACCGACAGAAGGCGACGAAGAGCGAAAGAAAGATAGAGAGTGAGAGGTCGACGAGTGGAAGACGAAGAAGAGGCGAGCGAGTGGAGGAGACGAGCGAGTGGAGGAGACGAGCGAGTGGAGGAGACGAGCGAGTGGAGGAGACGAGCGTGTGGGACCGACGAGGGCGGGGCAGACGGACGGAGGCACGACTGCGATCGGCGAAAACGCGGGCGCCTCCTGCCTTCGCAGTCGTGTGCGGGTTGAGCGCCAAATGCCTGCAGAGCCCGCCGACCGCGCAACCCCCCCCCCCCCCCCTCGAGCCCTCGTCCACTCACACGCGCACACTCGCTTATCGCGAACGAAGTTACAAAAATTAAAGCAAAAAAAAAAAAATAAACAAACAGAGACAGAAAACGGTAAAAACAGCGCGAAGTACAACAGCGAAAACTGTGGAAAGAAACAAAAAGAAGGTGGAAAGAAAATCGAGTGGGAAAGGAAAAAAAAACGTTGATACAATTTGTACGGGCTGTACATTTGGACGACGATACGGCGGGCGATATTTAAACAAATGGCCAATTGAACGCGGCTCTCAGTGTTGCAAGACAATAAACCGAGGACGGACGTGTTCCCACTATAGATACCACGGACATACCTGAGACCTGAGTACGAGAGACCACAGGTCGAGCTCCTTTCGCAGATCGCATAGGAAATAAAAAACTCAAAGCGCAAATCGCAAATCGCGGAAACAGTTAGTCATTGTGTGAAGTATTGAAAAGAGAACAGGAGGAACTAAAACAATTAAAACAGAGGAAACACCTTGCACGTAAACGGTGTGAAATTAGTCATTACCATAAAAATATACTCGCAGTGGAAAGTATTCATTTTCCATTCGATCGGCGAACGTGAAACAGCTCCAGAACTCAATTAACAAAGGCCTAACAAAACACAACAGAAAACTACCAAATCTATCCAAAACTAATTCGATATAAATAAAATATATAAACACAAGTAAAGCAAAAACATTGCAAAGCAAACATTTCGTGAATATTTAACCCAAAAGACCTCAAGTGAATTCGAGTGAAATTGCGGTGAAGTTTGAGAGGAGGCTCCAATAGCTGAGATCGGAGGCAGGACCATGAAGTTGAGGTAAGTTCTGGCTTATCGTCTTGGCCTTCCTTTTACAAGCGGAACGTGTGCCAATCACGAAACGCCGTTCGGTTACTAAGTTGTAAAAAGCGTTCTCACTATTGTTGCCGTTCAACACAAATCAATTTTGTAATTGGCATTGGCGATAAAATTCCTCGCAATTAGTCAGGGCTCGGATTATGGAAGGGCCTTTATGGGTCGTCCGGAGCAGGAGGAGGAGTTGGAGGAGGAGGTGGAAATCAAAAACCAATTACTGCTCAATTACACCCCTCATAAACGGGGTTCTTCGTGAACTCGGGACCCGCCATAAACGAGCTGAAAGCTCGGTCGAGAACTTTGCACACGGTCGATATTCGAGTTCCTAGATAAGTTCGAAAATATGTTCATTGATCGAAACAACTCGATCAAAATCCAACAACCATATCAATGCATGTTTAGTTTCTCAATGAGTCAGTTGTGGATTCCTCTCGGGAGCGAGAAGAAAGAAAGGAAACAATTCCGAGATCTTGGTCACGCTTTGCATACGTGTTCCCACATATGTAAGAATGCAATCAGACGTTGATAAACCTTCTTTCTTTCTTCCTTCCTTTCTTTCCTTCTGCCTTGCTTGTCTCGCGACCGATTAGTTCAGTAATCGTTCCAACAACAACGAATTCTGCACAGACGATGCCACTGGTCCGATAGATTATCTCGATCGAGTATCGCGAATCTTGAGGTTTTTCCTTGTTTCGATTCGATAAAGCGCGGTGAGGAGTCCAAGGGGGGTCGATGGGGAGGACGAGGAGGTGTAGAGGAAGACTTTGGCTGGACATGGGAATCTGATCACGTGATGTTGCATCGCGAACCGATTGTCGTCCACTCCAAGCGAACTCGGTCGCTCCGTTCAATGACCGACGATGGCCACAACACGGGGCTCGAGGCCCTTGACGAGGCCCGTTGACCGTTGACTTGGCTCGGGAACGATCGTGACAAAAGGGAGACATTTATTCATAAAGATAAACCTTTGTTGTTATAGGCTGCAGCGCGAAATTTTGCCCTTTAATCCTCCTTCAATCCCAACGAACCAAGAAACATATTGTATAACTCCATGTCTTATAATGATACGAACCAGATCGAGAATTCATCGAATTCATCGAACTTCGTGTCGTAGATAGGCAGATAATGCCTTCAATTGCAAAATCTTGATTTTCTATCGGAGTCTCTCGAGTTTATGAGATCTAAAAATTTTCCATTCGCGTATTTATCGCACCGGAAATATGCGTTCGGAATCGATTTTGGATTTTTTGCGAATATACATGAAATTACTGTATGAAACGAAAAATCAGTTGAAACCTAATCGTCTGTTGGCATAAACGTGTGTGGGTTTTTTCGCATCTTCCGTCTCCTTCGCAGTCGCCGTCTCTTTCGCTGGCGTGGCGTGCGAGGTGTTCCATAAAGAAAACGTGATTTGTTTGGCAGATAATTTCGCTTAAAGCGAAATTTTTATGAAATCGTACTTTGTTGTTGATATTCATCTTGTTGTTGTTGTCGTTATTATTCTTGTTCATACTACTCAGCTTGTTGTTGTTCATATTCTTCTTGTTGTTGCTGTCTAGTGTTCGTTGTATCAACAAATAAAAGCCAAACGATGACTAAATTCGACTTCGTCTGAAGGAAAACAAAAGCCCAACAAGAGAACACGAAGACGGCGACGAAAACAAATACCAATAATTGCAGTTGCAAATTCAATATTAATTAATGTTTGTTCAGGTGCCAAGGTCCATGCCTTGTGGGTGGTTGGTGCTGGGAGGCGGACGATGGGGGTGGGGGTTGGCGGGCCGGGGCGGGGCTCGCCCGGATCTCGTTGTTGTTCGTGGTGTTCGACAATTTTTCGCAATTAAATGTGCGGGCGAAAAAGTGTCTTCTGCGAACCACGAATTTCTTCGCCCTTATCGGAGCCTCTATTTTTGTCTCCTCGTCACTGACTGCGGGCTAAAGCGCCTCGCGTCAGAGATGTCGTTTGGCAATGAGGTCAGACCCGGGGCGCGAGACCTTAAGGGAGTCGTGAGAAAGGGAGTGGGGGAGGGCGACGAGGTTGCCGAACCCCATCTCCAGCGATATGCTCTCGCCGCCTGTTGAAGATACCCGAAGTTCGTAGAAGCTGACTTCTAAATCTCGGTCTTCTCCATTTCCAGAATGTTGCGCTGTTTGCGGCACTCGAAGACGCCGCACGAGGACGCCGGCTACTCGGACCGCCTGCAGCGCCAGCTGAGCGAGGTCCACAAGGGCTTCCAGCACGCCGTCAAGATCCTGCTCCTAGGCACCGCCGAGTCCGGGAAGACGACCATCATCAAGCAGATGCGCATCCTCCACATCAACGGCTACACTGACGAGTGAGTTTTCTTTCTCTCCCTTTGCCTTGGCCATCAGGAAGGCACAAACTAATCATGGCCATGACTTCCAGCGAGCGCCGCGAGAAGATCCCCGAGATCTACCAGAACATCCACGAGTCGATCTACCAACTGGTCCAGCAGATGCGGATCCTGGGACTGGAGTACAAGAGCTGCACCAGCCAGAAGAGCGCCGAGTTCATCCTGTCGATGGGCGACGCGGCGCCCGAGTTCATGAACGAGGTGGGTCCAGAACCAACATTCCACTAATTCCAGCCACCCTTCCGCCTTCCCATGGGAATCGCGCACTGACGATTTAGAATCGAAGACCGAATTTAATTGCTCGTTTGGAACCGATAATCGGCACCGATTGGTGCGTGTGTGTGTGTGTGTGTACATTGGGCAATTATCATTTGCGTCATTGGAGAGAAACTCTTGTTATGATTTTTCACCGATGCCGTTCGTCAAGAAAACTCCTCCGGGCTTGCTCCAGCTTTTGTCTAATCTAGAAATTGATAAACAGCCGTGAACGATTTCATAAATGCTGCTTGGCTTGTTGTGGTTGTTTTTGTTGTTATTGTTGTTGCTGTTGCTGTTATTGATACTGTTATTGTTGTCATTGTTGTTACTGCTGCCTTAATCAGTAGCCACACACACACACGTTGTACACATTGGTCAGTCGAGTAATTAAACGTGTATCGTCGGGCCAGACAAGGCGACACAAAGACAGATAGCTAAACAGACACACGGACAGGCGGACAGACACATAGACAGACCGACGGAAACTCGGAGAAATCGACAGGCCGACTGACGGACGGCCAGCCAGACTTCGACCGAGAGTGGATTGTCTGGTTAACACCAATATTTACGTTCATTAATCCTGTTCTGAACAACGTTCTGACGAACGTACCATGGTTTAGAACTTTATCAAAGACCCAATAATGTACCATTCAATCCAGTCGCCCCGATAATCAACGGGTTTTATCCAATTCCGTACTTTGGACGCGCCCCGATTTATATTTAGTAAAACCGGAAAACCAGTTTATTCACGGCTAAAAATCCCAGCACAATCATCGATTCGTTTCATGTCTAAATTTATCTGCCATAAATATAATTAATATATTTAAATGTGGATTTTTAGAGGATTTTAGAATGACGATAAGTGGATTTCAATGGCTGGGCGTGGGGCCGAAGACTAGTTGGGGGAAAACCTGCCTGGCCAGGCGTGTTCCATTCAGTAATAATAGGTTTCTTTTTTTGTTTCATTTCGGTTTCCAGGAATACTGCGATCACATAATGACCTTGTGGAACGACGTCGGGATCCGCGCCTGCTTCAACCGCTCGAACGAGTTCCCGCTCCTGGACAGCACCAAGTAGTAAGTGAAACCCAAACCAAACCCCTTCCTGTCCGAGTGGAATTCCACATGCTTCTGAAATTCTTGCTTTTGACCTCGTGATATTGACCTGGTCCCCTTTCCGTTGCAGCTTCCTGGACAACTTCGAGCGGATATCGGACTACGAGTACATCCCGTCGACCGAGGACATCCTGCACAGCCGCAAGATCACGACGGGCATCCACCAGATCTCGTTCCGCGTCAAGATCCCGAAGTCGCTGGGCGGCGGCGAGCAGGAGTTCCGGATGTTCGACGTGGGCGGGCAGCGGGATCAGCGCAACAAGTGGATCCAGGTGTTCGAGGGCATCCAGGCCGTGCTGTTCCTGATCTCCTGCGGCGACTTCGATCAGACCCTGCGCGAGGACTCGCGTCAGAACCGGCTTCAGGAGGCGCTGAATCTGTTTCGGGGCGTCTGGCAGAATCGTTTCCTGTCGTCGGCGGGCCTGATTGTGTTCCTCAACAAGACGGACATCATGGAGCGCAAGATACGGTCGGGCAAGAGCATCGCCGACTACTTCCCCGAGTACGAGGCCTTCCGGCACAGCCCCCAGATGGGCAACTACTTCGACGAGTGCGACTGGACGAAGCAGTTCATCAAGCACAAGCTGGTCGAGATCACCCAGGAGCCGGTGAAGCGCACCTCGCGCATGCACATGGACTACTCGAGGCGCGAGTGCTACTACCATTTCACCGTGGCCACCGACACCAGCTGCGTGCGCAAGGTCTTCAACGACGTCCACCAGATGATCCTGCACGAGAACATGGCCTCGGCGGGCCTGATGTGATGTCGTCACGTGAAGTCATCTCATGTCATTTGATGCCATGTCATGCCACGTGATGTGCTGCGTCCTTCAGCGAGAGCGAGCGCTGGAAACCAGATCTGTGATGCAATAGTTTGTAGTTGCCCATGACTAGAGTTAATCAGAACTAGAGTTAAGTACCAGATTGTAAGATTTAGCATAACCATAAGTTTGTAGTATAACCATTATAGTGAACGAAGTATTTAAGTCAAACCATCACCCTTTAGGCTAAGCTTTTAATAGTCGATATTTTATAAATAAATTGGAAACAATGTCAAAGACTAGGCCCTTTCTATTTATTCAATCATTTCGTATTACGTATGCTTGAACAACAAAACAGTCTATAAGAGTTGAATGGATTCGTCATCAGAGTTCTTCTAATTTCGTTGTCTTTTCGCCTGAAAGGCGGTCGCTAGATTGTTTGCAACACTCAGCAGGCGAGCAGAAACACACCCCTAAAATTATGCAATCGCCTATTTGTGAATCGGTAAAAGTACCGTTGACAGCTCAGCCCTATTGGCCAAATTCACAATGGTGTTTTAGTAAAATACAACTAAGAGAAAATTTCCATTCCATCAGATCGATACTGAGAGAGTTACCAACTTTATATGAAAATTATGAATGATTGAAGCATATATTTTATTTTGTAAGACTCAAAAAGCCAAACGTAATCATATTAAATAAAATATCAATTTTAAATCATTTTTATTCTAATCGGAGAAAAAAAAAAGGATTTAAATATTACATATTTATAATAAGTTGCAGAATATAAATTTATGGCAATACTTTTTGTGCCCATATTTCTCTAGTTCTCTATTCAAGATTCTCAATGGATATCGCTCTCTCGCGGCAACTTCAACGATGACTTAATTTCCCTTTTATTCGTTTCCAATCGGTGGGAAGAAACGAATGAAAGAAAAGCAAACGACGAAATTCCCTCGTGAATCGAAGCACATGCAAAAAACTTCCCGCATTCACGATAAAACCGAAGCGACCGAATGTAGTTGTGACAGACCAGACGCAGACGCCGGCTGCTGACGAACGGAGTGAAATTTAAAAGAGAGTGAAGAAGCGACGAGGAAATTGTATTTGAAAAGCGCGTTGGAAAGAAATCTTGAGGAATAAAGTAAATATCTAAGTGAATTTCAGTTTAATTGAGAGTTTTCTTGCACAAACAATTGCAACAAATGACAAACAGTGCACAACAACAAATAATCAAGAAAAAAGTAGATAATATTAACGTAAGCGAGAGAAAATTACGCGCTGTTCGCAAAAGCAAAGAAAGATGGAAAATTTAGTTTTTATCCAATTGGAAAATATGAGTTGGTTTTTTTTTTTCGATTTTTGTGAATGTATCGATTACGTCGGCAAAATGAGAAAAAAGAGAAAAGATGAAATAACATGAAATAGAGAAATGAGTTGATTTTTTGGAATAAACTGTATAAACGAAAAATAAAACATGAGCAGTGCGAAGAAAAATTTCTCCAAAAATATATGCGTGCGGGTCAAGGTGGGACGAGACGGGACGGTATGGAACGACGGCTCAGCTGCTGCTGCCAAATTAACGCAACCGCGATGACAGCAACCCCAAACAACAACAAAACCGGATATTCCACTAAAGCTTCTGGCAGCCGAGCAAAGCTTAAAATGTTTACTGACGAACGGGCGGATGAACCGATGGAGGGACCGCTAACGAAGACCTGACACAAAAATGCAATAATAATTAAATCAACAACGTCGGCCACGTCGTATGAAAATTTAAAAATTTGAATTCCCGAAATGCCTTCGACCCTACGCCGCCGCTTTCATTTTGACCGCACTTTTGGCCAACGTTCGTTGACCATGTGTGTGCGAGAGTATTTGTGTACGTGTGTGTGTATGTGTTTGTGAATAAGATTTTGATTCATTTTAATGTTCCATCGAAGCGCGCCAACAACAAACATTGAAACGTGCAGAAATTGTCGCGTGTCTTGCATGAACAACAAATCGCAGTCGAATACAAAAGTCCCCAACCCGAAAGCGAAAACCCAACGTAAGCTCTGGACGCCAACGAGCCGAAGTCTCCAAACAGGCAGCCAGCTCGACCGGCTCCCGGTTCGGCCGTGCCCTCGTCTCGCCTCGCGTCGCCGACTCTCGGCGCAATCACCTCTCCCGCATGTCGTGGCTAGATAATCTCCGGTTCTAGTGTTTGCTCATCCATGTGTCTTCGTCCGCCACATGTCGTTCCATTCCGTTCTCTGCTTTTTGTGCCTGCCAATTCTTTTCACCCATTCCTTTTCACCAATTCCAATTCTGGTTTTCGCGAGCGAATTCTCCACGCCTCGGCCTCTCGCACGCATCGCCATCGCCATCGGACCGAGCCCGGCGAAACAGCACGAGACGTCGTCGACAGACAACAAATAGACAGACGGACGGACGGACGGTGGGTCGAACGAACGAACCGACATAAGCACTCAAGATACATACCAAACGAATTGACTGTCGGGTGGACAGATAGAAACACAATGTACAAAACTCCACACACACACACACACACAGTCTCGCGCACAGACAATAGAGAACAAAATAGAACAGAAGCATAGTGGAAAAGCCATATTGCAAAAAACCTGGAGCAGAAACTAAAGCGCGCTCGAAACTCATTCAGAAATCGAAAGAAATGTCAAGAAAGCGCTGATTTTCAATTGCAACAAAAACTAATAGAATAGCACTCAACTCAGCGCTGCGAATGGGGCCGAAGGAGAGGAACAGAGGTTGACAAACGGCCTCTGGCACGGCGCCGGTGTCTCCGCCGGGATCGCACAACGGCATCCACATTAATTGGCAACCTTTTGTGTTTTCAATATGAAAATATGATCCAATCAGTGCACCACGAACCCCCACGTCATTTGACCGGGAGCCACAGGGGGGTGTGTGTTGACCCAGTGGAGTGGGCGGCTCCTCAAAGTTCATGGTCTTGCCTGCAGCCTCTTCAGTTAGCTGCCATAGTTCTTTCTTATCGCTCTCTCCCACTTGAATATCTTGTTGCATTGTTGTGCGAAAGTTCTCTTTTTGCTCAATTCCACTTTCAAGCAGAATATTAATTGTTTGGTTTCTAACAAAACAGCTCCTTCAATCCCTACCTCGGACCGAAGCAGCCGACGATCGCAGCATCAGCAATATTCATTGGATAGCAACAATAACAGCAACAACAATACAACGACTCAACAGCAGCAAAATGATAAACATGGACATCAGTGTAACGCCAAACTATTCGTACATCTTCGATTTCGAAAATGACTTCATTCACCAGCGCACACGCAAGTGGATGTTGGAGAATTGGACATGGGTCTTCTACTACTGTGGCATTTATATGCTGGTGATATTCGGCGGGCAGCATTTCATGCAGAATAGGCCGAGGTGAGTGCGAGGAATTATTTTCCAACATCTATAATATTCACCCTAGTAGATAGTTTTAGTTTCCTTGTGAATCGAGTTCGAGTTTGCTCAGTCGCCGTTCACGGAAGTTTTTGAGTTATCGGGATTGAGCAGCCCGACCTGTGGTTGTTCCCACACTAGGCTTACTTATTTCCGTCACGAATACTTATAGTCACACGCGATTAGTCGTCCTTGGTTCGAAAATAAAACTTCCCGAAGTACGAGGAATGCGCTGGCTATTTCAGTATTATCCCATGCATATAATTAATCATGAAAAATTGTCCTCCCAAGTAGTTTGTAGTTTTATAAACGACTTATTGACTGGATGACATTCATTCAAGTAGTAAAACTAGTAAAACATTGTTGCTTGGAGTGTTTGTGAAGAATACCTGCAACCAGGAACTAAATTCGCTACGTTTCACGAAATGCCAGATAATATTAAATTATTCAACTGTCGTTTACAATAACTTTTCTTTTCGGTTTCTGTGTCATTCTCTAAAAGAAATCCGACTACACACATGGGTTAGGTTTCATTATTATCGGTGATTTTTCTTTACACATTTTAGAAGGTTTTTGATTGTTTGTAAACAATCCAATGCTTGTAAGTTGCACTCAACTCGTGTTAGTGATGTTTTCAATAAATAAACAGTGTATGAACGTTGTTCGTTTTAATAAGTCGGTAAAATTTGCTATTTGATTATTGGTGTATATAGATACAGCTTGGCGTCATTAGCTCTGTTCAAACGAAACACCTCACGTACATGCGCTACACACGTCCGGTCTCCACTCTAAGCCTCCAGCGGGGACCCTACAAGCCGTACTATATTCCACTAAATTCGAAATGTAACCGGAACATCGCAAAAGTCACCTGGTGACAAGAAATCAAACGAAACTGCTTAGCATGTTATATAATCGAAAGAGAAACGATAAGTAGACCACAGACCACAGTCAAACCGGATAATACACATAAAGAAAAACAAGCTTTCGTCACACATGGTTGTGATGGCGCTGATGATGCTGATGATGATGAGCATAATTTGAAACTATATTTTAGACCTTGAATTTATTGTAGAAACGATCCTAAAAGCTCCGGCCATCCACTGAGGGCGCCAGCATCCGACTATACACTGGATTTGCCATTCCAGTATCTCCACCTTAGTTATCTTACCGAGTTCTGAGCTTCTCTTGAATGAACACCTACATGGCTGGCTCTCGACCGTCGTCACACTGTCGTCGACAGATCATGATTTTGCCTACAGTTTGTTTGCTTCCATGCTTATTATAATCGTCATCGTCATCATCATCATCATCGTGCCATCGAAGCATATGTACCTATGTTCAACTATATTTAAGTATGTATAAGCTAACTAAACCGTGGGAGGGAGGCGCGGCACTCGCGCTCGTTCCATTTGCTCTACTCTCGCAGCGTGCGTCTCTCCGCTCCCCGCTCCCTCTCATCCGCTTATGGCCGATTTCTATGCGATTCTCTGTATGTGGGTCTTTATTATTTAATTTACCGGCTTCTTTTTGCACCCCATGCTGTTTGCTCTCCCTCTCTCTCTCTCTCTCTCGTCCTCCCTGTCTGCCTCTCATTCCCGCTCTGCCCCTCTGCCTCGTGCACAATCGCTCTTATCTCTCTCACGCGACTCCAACCCCTACCCCATTCACCCAGTTACACTGGCCTCTCCCGTTCCCTCGCAGCGAAGCGAAGACGTGCCCTCATCCCTCCAACAAGAAATTTCGTTCCGCAGAAAAATTCATGACTGAATGGAAGTTACGTCATTCTGTCTGTCTGTTTGTCCGTCTGCCTGCCCGTCGGTGGGTCGGTCCGTTGGTCGCACTCGTGTTTTGTTATTTTCTTTGTCTGTCTGTCCGTCTGGTCTCTCTACCATTGTACGCCCACTGTGTTATTGTATATTGCTTTTTGCATTAATAATCGTCGGCTTTATTTAGCAGTACCTGACTGGCGGAGTTTCTGCTCCCACGAGACCCTATAATTGTATCGATGAAATGCAATTTCTTTTCCATTGACAATCGATTGCGCTTCAATTGTCCAAGAACTATGTTCGGGCGACGTGTCTTTGACTCTTGACTCTTGTCCCCACACCCGTTGGCACGCTACACCTGGTCGACGTGGCGCTTCAACATTGATATAAAGTGTGCTTTCTTCGGTTCCTCTCCTTATCTCTATTTAATTAAATAGTGAACCAGGTTGAGATGTGTTGTTATCGCTAGCTCGGACTGAAGACACTTGACAACATGCTCGCACGAGGCCGCCGAGCTCCCGCCCATTCCTGTTTTTACGCGACCGAGATTCGCACTAGACGACAACCTTAATTAATCTTAATATACACAACAGCTTAATTGGGCCTAAGAAAACCCTAATAATTGGTGGACTAACACGAAATTTCTCTGGAATTTCAGACCAATAGGTACTTATGTAGTTATGTGTATGGACAAATGGACAGACTGATGGAAGCGGATGTGTGCTGGCTCTGCTTCGCGGTAATTACTGTCGTTATGGAATTGAGAATAATTCACACTTTTCTGCAACGCGTAACGTTCGGCCAGCCCCCAATGTATCGTCGTCCGGCGGGTCTAACGTAAAGCTGTTCATAAATATTGCTGAAAACTGTTGACAATCGACGCCTTTGCTTTGTGTCTCTTCTTCCATTTCGATTTCAAGAGCCTTGAGTTTCTCCACTTGACAAATGTTTCATTTTCTAATAACGAAGATAAAGAGAGATAATAAAGAGAACTCCCAATGTCTCAGAATATTTAAAAAATATAGATATATCCTCAATGCGATGGACGGGGCAGAGTTGAATCAATGATTCATGACAATTGTAAATATTTAGTTTTGCCTTTTTTTTTTATTTCGATTTTCATAATATTCCTTGAGTTTGTTATTTGAGACGAAGTGCATATACTTATATCTCGTAATAAGCTCCTATTTGGATTTCACGGAATTCCCTCTCCAGCCGAACTCCTCAACCACCCCCCGCCCCATCCTCGAGGCCTTTCGCACTGTGTCGTGCAAAGTAAATTGACGTCAGACACGCGGTGCGGATCATCGTTGTCGCTATTGTTGTAGTTGTAGTTGTTGTTGTAGTCGGCGCCGCCGTCCGTGCTCGTTCCGTAGGATGCAAAATCGAATTAAATTGAGTGGACGTAGACGAGTTGGAAGTCGCATGAGATCATATTGTAAATTGTTGCAAATATCGAATCACAGCATTGATGACTCCACATCGTCCACATCGATTTCGTTGCGAAATGCGTCAATTGTTCATGTGTAATTTTAAAATCACTTTAATGTTACAATCAATCGACTTTGATTCATAAGATGTTTGCTCTTATCTCGCCGTGTTGTTTACGATCTCATTCGCATTAGTAAAGTAATGAAAGCTATGACCAGTTTCAATCATCATAACTCACGACTCCTCAAAACTTTTAATGTTCGAACTCAAGATTAGCTTACAGCTAACAGATCTAGAAGTTTAAGTTCGTGCAATAAAATTTGAATCTTTGAACTCGAGTTCGGCAGCTCACTATAGAGTCATGTACGTTCAAAAGAATTAACGAAGTCATAAAACGCAAAATTAATTGAAAAGATAAACCGCTAATTAACGTGGAAATATCCCAGGTCTGGCGAGTCTGAACCTTTTTCAACTGAAGCATCTCAACTACAAATAGTCAAACGCGAATCCGTGAGCGATGGAAATTAGTGTTATTACAAGTATCTTCCCAGATCGGAAATATTTTCCAACAAAAGTGCATATGTGTAAATAATGGAAATTAATTTCGCTTTTTGCGATTTCGAGTCGTCCATTTTAATTACATTAATCATGGTATAGATAACGTTTTTTTTTTATTATGGTCGTCTATCAATACGTTACTGTTGTAGAGGTTTATTAGTTGTGATAAAAAGTACACAAAAAGTATTTGTGATTGTTTTCTTTTTGCAAGTGGCATTGTTGTTGCTGTTCTCAAATACTATTGCATATGAATCAGAAACACGATGCCGCTGTTTTATCGATACGTTTCTGGCGGCAAAAATCGCGCGATTCCGATTACTCAGACCTTACGTTTTTGTCGGTTTTTTTTTTTTTTTTTTTTTTTCAGTTCTCACTGCCGTCTGCTGAGCCGAGCACAATTCTGACTTCAATTGGTCCCTAATTATTTATTTAGTTTGGTCTTCTCATGCCTCCTCTTAAACGTTCTATTGATTTTTTAATGATATTTTTATGCTGCCCTCAGTTGTCCCCACACTCACTCACTCTCTCTACCCCTCTCTGTCTGTCTCTGCACCTTTCCTTTATAATGCGTGACGTTCGTGCCCCTGCTCGGTTTCCACTTGGGCTTTATTTTTAACAAATATTGTCGCATGTTCTCAAATGCCTCTACATATTCATGCAGCACAACCTTCACAGACCACGCGACCCTCGTCCCAACTCAATCCGCAGCTCGGCAACTACCGACAGACGGACGGACGGACGGCCAACGGCTAATGATGTGGCCGGCTCTCTGGTGTTTCATTAGCAGCTCTCTCCGTAGTTTTCCTCCTCCGGCAATGCCACCCAGTATTTGGCCTGTGTTGGTGTGTGTGCGTGTGTTTGAGTCTGTGTCACTCCCATTTTTTGCATGTCCGGAGCATATTTTTCTCCCCGTTCTCTCTCTCTCAGGAGTTCTATTCTGTCAATTTTTTTGTTTTCATAACATTTTAAGCAAACAATAAAATATATTTTTCCAAACGCGTTGCCCCCTGATGGAGTACTTGTAAGAGGGAGAGGAGAGGAGAAGGAGAGGAGAGGAGAGGGCCGAAAGATGTGCGTGAGTGAGTCGGAGATCGATATCAGCAACACGTGTCGTTCGCAAAGTGAGACATTTTAATCGATATACAGGATATTCCGAGACCTGACGAACACTTCAGAATCGTGGGTTTGAGACTGATTTGCGAAATTCTCCATAAATGAATTGTGAAGTTAAAGAATTGTGAAGTTCAAGCATTATGAAGTTACTTTGATGACAATATAATGAGGTCATTATGAGGATTCCACGTGCCCGTAATGGAGATGGTCTTGTGTGGAAATCATTATCTAGCGATTTGGCAAAATTATATAATCATAATTGCTGGCGATATTTAATCAGCCACAGCCACAGCAACAGCAGCAACAACAACAATAACACCTAACAACTGACGGCAGACAACGCGTAGTTAGCTGATGAGTTGAGCTGACATAATAATTACAATGTGAAGTCGGTCGGTCTCGTGGACGCGTGTTTCGGAGCTTCTTGTAAGCAATTCAATCAATACGACATTTCCATCAATATGGCAGGTATCAATGTGACAACACCACTACCACTACAACCGCGACGTCGCCCATACAGCGGTGCCACCAACTACAACCACAATCGAAAGGCCAAAATTCGCATAACCAAAAATATTACAACACACGATACGAAAAATCAACCGTGAGACGTAAAATGAATAGCTGTTGTTGTTGTGTTGGAATTTTTTTTTTTATTTTTGTTTGTTTGTTTTGTATTTCTTTTGTTTTCATTTTTGCAACCACAAAATTATGTGAAAGTTTTCAACATGAAGCCTAAGTTGGCAACCTCTACTGCTTACAAGACCATCTGAGATAGCTGCAAGCAACAACAACTACAACTACAACAACAACAACCACAGTTATTGCCTCAACAACAACGAACTCCAAGATACGATACGAAAATGCACAGCTCAGCAAAATCCACGAAAACAAAAAAAAAAACTTGAAAGTGAAATTTTTTGCTCCTAACAAGATGGCGTTGGAGGAGGATGACTCGGAGGAGGAGGTGGCGAGGAGAGGAAGGGGGAAAACTCAGATTGTGCTGCGTTCAAAATATTTCAGACTTTTGTTTTCTTCACATCTCGCACTTTCTTGGGCCGAAATCAGAGCGAAACAAATGCAGATCAGAGATGGAATCGACTGGTTCCGAGACACCGTGACGACGAAAACAACAAGTCGAATTTTACATCGATTTTCTCTGCCCCCTCTCTCTCTCACACACTCCCGACACTTCCGTTTCTCTTCTCAGGTGGGTCGAGCCCCCGAACTTCCCACCTGCTGGTCGCCACACGCTTTCATTCATTATCGCCGACTACGACTACGTCTGGATGACTTCGATTAACGATGAAAAGTAAAATCGCCTCAAAGTGTGTCATTTAAATATTTATTTTCAAATTCCGATTCGTCGATTTCTTTGTCGTCCGTCTGTCTGCGGTCGGAACTGGGCCAAAACGTGGCTCAAAATCAAAGCACAAACCATTGACAATAAACATTGAGCCAATGCACCTGACTGAGACGAAGCGAAGTCTCTGGCCATGATGAAGGCGACGGTGGGACGGAGACAAAAAGTAGCCAGAGAAGCGGCGACAAAGAGCGGAAGGGAGACGAGTGGCGAGGGGAGGTTGAGGTTGAGGTTGAGCACGCTTTGGAACTTTTCACACACGGCCCCGTGCCCTTAGCTTTTCCCGAAGACACTCACGAAACTCTTCAGAGTGCGAAGAGTCTTTCTCTGTCTCGCTCTGTCGCCTCCACGCAATGGGTCTTATTTTCTCACTCTCTCCGCCGAATATTTGTCAACAAACCACCAACAACTTTCTTAAACCCGTTTTGTCTGTGTTCCGTAAACACTGGGCCGGGCAGGTCTCTTGGTCGCCTTTATTTTTTTCTTTTCTCTATTTTGTTGTTGTAACGCCATGTGTCATGTTGTGGTGTTGTTTTTGTTGTTGCTATTAGTGTCTGCAATTAGCTCGAACTGAAGTCGCCAACCAACAAAAAGCAACAAAAACGAAAAAGTGGAAACAGGTGCTCAATTTTATTGTTAAATATTTTATGACTACTTTTGCAGTTTTTCTCCCGAGTCTGGCGATTATGACATTGCCTTTTTCTCCAAAAACACAATGAAGCAAAATAAAGACGTCGCGTACTCTACAGTCAGTCGAGCTACGAGAAGGTCTTCTTCAGTATGAAGATGACGAGTTCTCAGAACCGAGTGTTGCGAGAAGATCAAGTTGAATACTTTCATAGTCTTCCATGGCTATGAAGGTCGTGTTGGCAGAACTTTCTTACAAACGCAAGCGATAAGAGTTCAAACTGAGTTGGGCATGTTTCTGCCCCTCCAAGACCTGAATCAATCATGAGAGAAACACACAGAAAACAATTAATTAAAAATAATAACTTTTCAGCGAAGTGAATAAGTCAAATGAAGGGTTCACTTTGGAACAAATTTCACTTACACTTGCCACGTTCTTTTTTCACAACCGGCATGTGAATTCTGTGAATATAAACCCAAGGAATATACATATTAACGACTCGCTGTCGCTGTCTTTTTGATCGAAACCGCTCGGAATTATCCAAGGTCGAGACAATTACAGTACGTAAATAAAAAATCGCTTTGCCTCCGACCTTAACCTGTGGGGCGCACAGGTTAATGCCGAATTTCCAATACAATCACATCACAAATCACAGTGTAATATTTATTGATTCTCATGCAAATGGTCGAAATAGTCGACGAAAGTAGTGCAAATTAATATACTACACAAGACCCTGCGATAAGGTCAAGGTTGCCAAATATTTCGGGTGTTGACAAAATAAAATGAACACTAGAAATAATGTTAATCAAAGCAGTTCGATTCAACTTGGAGTTCAGACAATGAGAAGAAGAATATTTATTAGAAATCGGGCCCCGGTTGCCGTGGCCTGCGGGTCGAGAATGCAAAAATGTGTACCTCAGATCGCCCTCCCCGACCGACGGGGCCAACACCTGGGTTCGGATTCTTGAGGTTGGGTTGAGTGCTCGCTGTCGACCAAACTAAACGAAACCGAACGCGAAACCGGAACCAAAACAAAGTCCGAAGAAGACTGAGTCGAAGAAAAGTCACAATTTTTATTGCACTATTGTTGTTTTTATTTTGTAAAAATTTTTCGCTTGCATAACATGCACATTTCATTGCACATATGGGTTTTGTTTTGTTTTTCAAGTTATTTTGGCATGTGGAATAAATATCACTTTTTGTTGCTGTTCACTCATGGTTCATTGACGAGTTTTTCGCACCCTCGGCTTTATGGCTGGCTTGATTCACCCGAATGCGTCCAAACCTTATGCAATTCTGAGCCGAATTTTGACCACTGTGCCATCGTCACGGGAGAGAGGGGTGGCGGTGGTCGTAAGATGTGGACTGACTGGTGGCAAAAACTCCGACCGGTTGGTTGTATCCACGACTGATGACCCCTCTTCTTAGAAAGTGTGTTAATCTTCGGCGGTCGGTTAATTTCACAAGGGTTTCGATAATAAATTATATTCAATTTCGCAAAATTGGAAGAGATGCGCGCGACACGAGTTTTTATCTCTTTCGAAATAAATATATAAAATATGCTTTGGAGTCTTCGGTAATCACGGTTTCGGGGTTACGAGGTCATTGTTGTAGTCTTCCTAATGAAGTTTCAGAGAGCAAAAAAAAAACCGAATTTTTGGAAAAAAGTTAATTTGAAGTCAATTAATTTTAAAGTGGAGTGAAAAGTGGAATATCTGTTGTATTATTAAAGAAATAGTAATTTCACATTTCTAATCGAACATGCAGCAAATATATCTATATAAAGAAGAATATTAATACAAAAGTTTAAGAGTTATATTAAATATATAAAATACTTGGTAATGGTAGATTTAACCTAAAGAGTACTATTTAAATACCTCAGATATGTTTTTTAACTACAAAGTGTTTTGACAAAACATGTATGGAGAATTTGTTAATAATAATTTTAAGAGCAACCTTACAAAGTTGTCGAAATCACTTTAAGTATTTTGCTGCTCTTTGATCTCATATATTTTTGGAAATAAATTAATATATTCTGTTTTTTTGTTTAAAGAATGAATGAATGTGAATTTCAGAAAGAAAGAAAAGTAGTGCAAACAAAAACGTCGTTATTTGCTTATGGATGAAAACAATAACAATAAAACAATTCACGTATTTTTGACCAAGACAATACAATTTTATAAAATTTTCTGTCTCTCGTCTTATAGAAAAGAAGTGAAATTAATGCAAGCCATAGTAGTGACTTTGAATTAATTACAGTGTAACGTGTTCGATTTTAATTTTTTTGTCTTAACACTACAACCATTGTCTTGTGTAAATATATTCTATTTTTATTGTGCATTTAAGGAAGGAGAGCAGTTTCATATATTTTTAACTGGGCAGATCGCTTCACCCAAACTCTACAGCTCGAAAGTAGTGAGCTCATGAGTTCAAAGGGACGACCTGTGCCCATTCAAAAATTTGCGCTCCAAATGAGGTTTCGACGGACACGACGCCGTACCCGCCTCCACCCCATTGCCTGGGAGCTAACGGCCGAGCTATTAGCAAGGCATGATGTTTTCCTTACTCATTAGTTTTAGGCACGAATTCGCCTGCGCTCAGTGTGAACTGAATATACGGGTATTTGTGTAAACCATTTGGGAATTATTTGAGGGTTGCATGGAAAGCAAAACAGCGAATTAAGAGAGCTTGAAAGAATGTGAAGAAAGAGAATATCGAGTTATTTTTGCAATCCAGTTGTTGGCAAATTGACGTCACTCCTTGACGGGTTATTGTGAATGCGGTCATGCTGTGACCATAGGGTGCGCAAGAGGCATAGCTAATTGATAATCCCGGCGATATTTGCTTGTTTTAAATCAAAGAAATTATTTGTCATATAAAAAAAAAGAGTTATGATAGTGAAGACAATCAACGTGCAAAAAATTAAAGCGGTGATGATTCTATGGGAACTATTGCGCAAAACGCATTATTATAACACGATTATGAATAGTCATTAAAGAAGAATAAATAAAAAAAAATTGAAATCAAATTAATTAAAGCCATTCATCCGTTTCTCGATCGAAGTACACCGAAACTTTGTCTATTATGCAAAACGCATTAGTATGATACTATTAAATGCCACATGCAAATTTATAAATGATTCTAAAAACTTTGTATAACTTTATGAAGAAGTAAACTTGGACTATGCAAAACGCACTATTATAATACTATTAAATGCCACATGCAAATCCATAAATTATTCTAAAAACTTTGTATAACTTTAACGGTGATTGACGCAATTACTTCTTGGTAATTGCGTCAAGTATGTCTAATATGTTTAATTCATGTGGAAGAGCCGGGTCAAATTCTATAACATCCTACATTAGAATGTGTTTAAAAAGTTGCTTGAAGTAGTAGTTAAGTTGTTTGTGATTTGTTAAATGGCATTTCAATGCTTTATTAAAAATGTGAACAACTGCGTATCGAGCGATTTAGATGCCATTTACCATTCTGCCCATGAATATGGACGTATTGTCGGCGCTATCCATATCTGGTAGACATGAACACGATACCCGGAATATGTTTTCGTTTTGAAGAGGAACCCAGTGGAATACATGGCTTCTTACGCTTCCGCATTTGAGATCGGAGCAGCAAGTCATGGGATCCCGGTGTATCGCAGGCTAAAGCAGGCTAAAATTAGGAGCCATTTAAATGGTGGTCACCAGATGACACACGACCAACGATGACCACGACCAAAAATGATAAGGATTTTTTGTTTAATATGCTATTGGAGAGTTGGTCAACCACTGAATGACGAGCCATTTCTCTGAATCTCTGTTATCTGAAGTGTATTTAATTAGCAAAGAAATTTTTCACTTTGCCCATGACTGGGTGCTTATCAGTCGGCAAATGGCAAGTCGCGAGCGATTGCGTGTGCGTGCGGAGATTAAAATGGAAATTATGATTAAAACTCGAACTCGAGTAATGGGCCAGATATTTACTATGTTTGCGACGGCAATTGTTTACTGATAATGACCAGAAAGTTATCTACTGGTACTGGAGATATCAGGAATGTCAGGTGTTCCCAAATCGAGCGCAGGTGTCCACACCTCCAACGGCCATGAGTCATCGTTGGGAGATCGATTTGATCTACAAACACTTGTCACCTATTTACCTGTCGGGTCCGACCTGCTTCCGTCTATCATCGTCCAGAATTCTCTCCGAAGTCGTTTACTAAATTCCAATTGCTATTTTTTATATCTTCGTTTTTTGTCTCTTCAAAAAGTGAATTTCATTGGGAATGTTTTATTTACGATTCCACACACGTTTCTGTGATTTAACATTTTTATTGCCGGCTTTTGCTCCGCGGCATCGGCATCCCTACGTAGAGTATGTAAAGTAGCGTAACGCAGTGTGGCGTTGGGTAAAATCGCAGAAGACCTGCCGCCTACCATATCCGTACTTGCGTCTATCGTTTTTGGACATATTTTTCCCTACTTGGAAATTAGTGCGAAATATGTGGGGATTGTGTTTTCGTTTTCATTTTATTTTCGGTAGTAAAGGTTGCTTATGTTTGGATTTTTTCCCCCAATTTCCTATTCCGAAATCCATAAAAGCTAATTTATGCTAATGATTTTAGCAGGCTAATAATAGCAAACTAAAAGGTCTTCATTTGGAAATATTACGTATAATTTGAATACTTCTCTTCATCAAAAACCAAATTATAAAATGTTCCCTTTGTAAAACTCCACCTAACACGCGGTCTTTCCCTTCATTGCAGATTTCAGTTGCGCGGTCTCCTGATCGTATGGAACACAATGCTTGCCATGTTCAGTATTATGGGCGCCTTCAGGACGGCCCCGGAACTCATACACGTCCTGCGCCACTACGGGCTCTTCCACTCAGTGTGTGTGCCCAGGTAAGTCTCCACACCCATTAACTCCTACTTCTCCTCCTCCCACCCTTCTGGAAGATTTTGAAACGCGCTCCTTGGTCGATCTCTCAACCGGACTGACCTTGGTCACGACCAGACAGTGCAGTGGTATTTCTCGTTCGACTTACCAAACGAGTTTCCGGTGGCTAGAGAACAAAAGGCACCAGACTACTGCTAAATTACGGGCATTTAAAGACACAGACAAATCAATAATGAGACTCCTGCCAATTCTTTTTAAATATGCGAGTTGATAATTTAATTTTATTGTTCTGTTCTTGTTTATTTTGTAGCTATATCGAACAGGATCGGGTGTGCGGATTCTGGACCTGGTTGTTCGTGCTGTCGAAACTGCCCGAACTCGGTGACACCATCTTCATTGTGTTGCGAAAGCAGCCACTGATCTTCCTGCACTGGTACCACCACATCACCGTGTTGATCTACTCGTGGTTCTCGTATACGGAATACACCTCGTCGGCGAGATGGTTCATTGTGATGAACTACTGCGTGCACTCGGTCATGTACTCGTACTATGCCCTGAAGGCGGCCCGCTTCAACCCGCCACGCTTCATCGCGATGATCATCACGTCGCTGCAGCTGACACAGATGATCGTCGGGTGTGCGATCAATGTCTGGGCGCACGGGTTCCTCAAGACACACGGTCGCCAGTCGTGCAACATCTCGCAGACGAACATCAATCTCTCTATTGCCATGTACTTCAGTTATTTCGTGCTCTTCGCGCGCTTCTTCTACAAGACCTACTTGTCCACGGACGGCAAGAAGAGTCGTCGCATGGCGGCATCCCTGGTGGCGCAATCGGCACAGAACACATCGTCGCCGAAGGTGATGTCCGGGGCAGCCAACAGCCAACAGAATGGAGCAGCGTCGTCGTCGCTGCTCAAGGCCAAGGTGCAATAAGAGAGTCGTCGTTCCGGCTGAAACCAACCAAAATCAACCACAAGATGATGAGATGAGAGAGCAGCGGTGGGAGAGAAATGCAGCACGCGACAGCCATTGCGAGAGGGAGAGAGAATGAGAGCGCTCGTGGGACTGGTGTGACCGGGTGGGTGGACGTTGTTGAGAATCATTCACTCGGACACGCCAGTTCACACACTAACACTGTTGCAGTTGTTAAGCTAAAGACAAATTATGTGTAGTAATTAAAAACAACAATTGAAACAACAACAACTAAACTAAAACCACAAACAGAAATAAGGTAACATTAATGAATGAATGAATGGATGATGGAAAAAGAATAATACTAAGCAAAAAGTTGAATTTTTTGTGAAAATTTGAAACTTTAATTAATAATGCGTTCCATGTAGAAGAGAAAACCAAAAAGAAATCATTATTAAATTGCGAAAATTAATTGAAAAGTTTATTGGTTTTCCAATGAAAAAGCAACAACAAAGAATTATATATACAAAACAAAATAAGTTTGTAAATGAAAATTAAATTTTATGAAAACAAAAATAATGCCACAAACTGCATTTTCGTAGAGTTTCCTTCGCGCATATTGAAATTAGTTTAAAGTCTTAAGAAGTTGGGCTGGTGTTTCGACCACTCACAAACACACCAACTGTTTCCTTAGTCCCAAAGAACATTTCCATTCGAAAACATCGTCCAGTCAATTGAAATCCACACATAATTGAAGTTGCATTTTTTGAGTTTGCTCCTCATCTTCGTTTCGCAAATAACTTTCAAAATTCGAATTCCTTTGTCGACTTTCAAAGTATCAAATAATCTGATTTTTCTATGAATTCATGAAATTAATTAAAGTTAACAATTCGAAAGAAAGATATTCATATGTTTCAAAATGTTAAAATGTTTCAATTTTAACCGAACACAACGCACTCTGGTCTATGTATTTTTATTAAATACCGATAATTATATTATATACTGGGTTATATACAAATGTACGTTTAATGTTATATGAATAGCTTTTATTTAGAATTTTGTATTGAAGGATTTTGACATTTTGGCATAAAAAACTCTTTTGTTGGTTATATTGCACTCTTGCTTTTCTCTTTTATTTATATTTTTCCTATTTTTATTTTGAACTATTTACTTTATTTATTTAGAAACCAATTAAATATGTAATTAAATAACCAAAAACTATATAAACTTCACAACCACAACTAGCAAACAATTCAACAAACAAACAATGAACAATTCAAACTGCAACATTTTTGATATTTTCTATTGCAAATAGTTTCGTTTTTGTAGCATATTGAGGACGGGTGGGTTCAAATGTATATTTATAAGCATTACTTATAATTAAAATCTAATTGATAATGATTAAAAATTAATAAATAAAATGCGCAAAACCTAATTTTCAAAGCTATTTTTGATTTGATTGGCACTTTCTTCCTCAAAATTTATTCGGAGGTAAGACTTAAACACACTTCCTAGCTAAACAGAGGAGAATTGGATCAAAGGTAGGAAGGTATTAAATAGGAGGAAATACTTGTAAGACCCAAATAAAACTATAATTGGATTACTTCAAAATTTTAATGTTTTATTTGTCGACATTCAATGTGGAGCAAACTATCAAACTGAGTCGTAATTACAATACGATTATCGCTAACCAACTATTTATCGCGATTTAAAAAGTTACATCGTAAATATTCAGTTGTCCAACATGAAGCATAACTTCTAAACATTAGTACGAAGTATTAGGAAATGCAATCATTTGAACAAAAATGACTCAACGTAACGTAACAAGATACTGAAGAGACAACGAGAAGAAAAATCCCAAATGTAAGAAAAATAAATACACAAATAATGTTACCATTACAATAAAAAATCATGTTTCTTTCTCACTAAATTACAATAGGATCAAAGCATGATTCAAAACATGTCGGCGGTAAAAAAAAAAAAAAAAATAATAATCATATTTCACAATTTCTCAGAAATTATTCCAAATGAAATATCGTTCATTCATTTAATGAATCTGTATTAATTCATATTTTCACACAGTATTTAAATGTTTAGTTATATATTTTTTCATGTTTTTTAAGCTTAAAAAATGTATTATATATTTTTATGTTTAGGTATTCTTGATGGTTTTTATATATAAGACTGCGTTGCTTCTTGCAAAAATTCAAGACTTCTTGGTGTTACAACCTCCCGATAACTTTGCATTTTTGCCGCTTTTGGCAGTCGGTGCCGAGTTGGTTCCAGCGCCGTTAGCGGCAGAAGCAGTTTCTCATTTCTTAACGGGAGGTGCCAATGGTTGGCCGCGGTCTTTTCCACGCAGCTTAATACCAATAACACGTTCAATTTTGCCCAGAATCAAGTTATTGGGAATTCCGCGTCCGGCCTCGTAGTCCGTGACAACTTGTTGTTTTTCGCAGATTTTCTTTTTACCGGACGAAAAAATAATTTCAGTCAATATATACATGAAAAAGCTCGTATGTCTTACCGTGGCCAAATCCTTCTGGCTGAGACCCTTTGCTTGACGGCCTTGCATGATTAATTTACCAACGTCCAGTGGAATCTTGTCATGCTTCAGCTCCTCAGTCTCACGGTCCAGTTTGGCAGTATTCTTTGTGGTCACATGCTGCTTGTTGGTGCCAGCACCGTCTGCATAAAATGAATAAGGCAATTAACAAAAGGAATTTCAATTATATAACAGGTGAAATCGTGTGTGATATATTCATTCTATTATCGCAAATAGCAAGGTTTCAGAAACTCCAGCGAATGTCATTCTACAAGTGACACGTATAACAAACGAAGGTGAGAGCGAGGGAGAAAGCATTATTTTAATGTAAATAAACGTGACAATTTGTGAACATTTTTGGAAAATCCATGTGTTTTCCAGAAACCAATAGTGTTAAAAATACATTTGATTGATGCAGCATATTTTCTCGACAATTCTTAATATAAATAGCACTACTGAAAATATATGATATATTTTTAGAACTATCAGCAAACGCCGAGTCAGCCGGTAGCTGATAAGTTTTCACAAATAACAATATTTAAATATAGGATTCAATTTTACACCCATTACAATAATAACTATTTCATTTGAAATTTACATGAAATTTAATAAATCACGAAATATTTATAAACTCAATCTCAACTCTCATCTCATATTCTTATTGATAATTCAACAGGAATTAAATATTTATTGAATGACTATCGGCTAACTTTCTACATATGATGAAATTACAGAGTTGAAATGAGACAAAAAAAGCAAACAAACGACGACTGGCGGCGCCACATGTAGGAGCACTCAGACAATGCACTATCGCCCCCAATTGACCTCATTCCCTTTGCCACAACAAACCCACCTCTTTCGCCTTATGCTTATGTTGGCCCGGTTTCTTTTGCCAAAGCAGACGTTTATAATTGCATCACTTTCGTTCTATTTGTAAAACTTACATTTTTGCTGCGTGTCCACTGCGACTCCTTGGCGACGGGCTGAGTTGACTGCAGACTCTGACTTGAGAGTCGACGCCTTGGGAGCCTTTTTGCGCAAAACAGTCACGGTGTCCCAGTCAGACATTTTCGCAGGTGCTCTCAATATTTATCTTTACAGAAAACTCTATAACTTATTTCTTCCACAAAAAGCCGCCGAAAGATTTTTCACACAAAATACTGAAAGAAATATTGAATTCAATTTATTTCCTTATTTGCTTTACATATGAAATGCTTACATTTAGGAAATTTATTGTTTTTTGGCTATTTGAATTTTATATATAACTACGATTGTTGTTTGACTCGATATCTTCGTACTATTCCAGAAGCATCCAAAAATATTCAATGTGCTCTGCTCTTCTCACCACAGATTACCAGATATGAAACTAGAAATACCGTTGTATGTAGTTGTGAGAATGCTTTGACAGTGTGTGCAAAGGTGTAAAAGCGACATGGTATATTTTGGAACTACTAAATATACCTCCCTATGTGTCAGTGATGCCACTCCGATTAAAAAATGAAGAAAAAACTCACCTCGCAATTTGCCAATTTCTTGGCATATATATTGAAGAAAACACATTTAACTCATTTTTATACGTATTATAAATACTTTGATAATTTTAATAATTTACTATAATCATATCTGCATACCTCTAACATGGCGGAGAATTTGAAGAAACAACAGCTAAATTTAACTACAATACATACGGCAATGCACTATTTGAAGTGTAAGAGTCTCCTACACAATCTGTGTGAATGAAATTCGCATAAAACCGGGAAATCCGCGAAGACTGCAAAGTAAAAATGATAAACAAATTTAGTTTCTAGCCAAATACAGGCTCGCTGTGAGTAAAATTAAGTGTTAGTTGGCCTACTAAATTCACATGCGAACGTAGCGGAAAGTAACAAAAGCTCTTACACTCGTTACATATAACACCGAGTTTCTTTGACAGCACCTTCCAAATTAACATTACCGTTATATTATAAGCCGTCCTCACTTCTAGCCAAATTCTGAAATTATAATGAAATTTGAAACGTCCCTATGAACTTTCGGAGTTCGAACTTCAACTCATTGATTTGCAGTTTTCCGGTTCGTTTTTTGTAACTGTTCTCATTTTTCTGTTTACAATAATTTTTTGTATTGTTTGTTTTTTATCTTATTTAGAACACGCCGATACCAATGCTTTCTTACTTTGTATGAAATACCAAATACTCACGCCTAGCGAAATAAAAACACCACATGTACCTATACTCCACTAAATCCAGTGGGCAATTATTTTTGTTTTTTTTTTCTTCATCTTGTTCTTAAATCATTTTCAGAATCCAACTTCAGTACCAAATGCATTTTACCAATAAAGATTCCGTTTAGAATCCAGCATTTTTGATATTGTCAATTAGAAAACTCCAAACAGCTGTTCTCTTTTCATCGCAAATTGTTCTTGTGTTTCCACAACGATATCTTTTTCATCAAATTTCCCTATCCTACCCTATAATTCCCTTTTATTTTGTTTAATTTATTATGATAATATGAATAAACTAAAATTTAAAAATTTATTTTGTCATATTCTGTCTTTTATTGAGTTTTGGATATAATTTAACTTTTTTATATGCTGATAAATTTTCTATTCAATTAATCTGAAACATCTACCATTATTTGTTCAAATCATAAATAATTTTACCTTTGAAAGTGTACTTAATATCTTTAAATGCATCCATAATATCTAAATAATAGCTCAAAAAATGACATTATTCAGGTGAATTCATGGATACAATACGTGTGAACAAAATCCAACAATAATTAGCCGAGCCATTGACAGCTGTCAAAAATGCCCGTGTTTGATTGTTGCTTTTAGGTAGGGTGTAGGAAAGATTCGAATACAACTTTTTCAGAGCAATCTCAGGGTTTCCTGACGTCCCATCACAGTTTCAAACTACAAAATTTCAACTGACGATGTCTGACGAACTGAGTCCTTGTGAGTTCTGTGTCGAGGAACTCGAGGAGCTGCGCCAGAGGTGCCGTAGACTCAAAGCTGAAAACTCCGACTTGCGTCGTAGACTTGCAGCTTCGTCCAGCATATCTCCGGTAATGCCCCCGTGTCCATTCGAAACCGATGTTGATTTCGAAGAGTGGGAGAGTCAGCTCCGTGGAATATCAGAGGATGTGAAGCAGAGAAGGGAACAATTGGTATGTTGGTTTGAGAATTGCATTTGGAGACGAACTTTATTTTATTTATTTTGTAGCGTGTGGAATTAATGCGGGGTAATTTCATCGAAGCGGAGAAGTACTTGAAGTACATATGGAGGTCCCTGTTGACTGATGAAGCCGCGGAAAATTATTCATATATAGGAAATGGGAAGGATAGGAAGGCAATTAAAGGATACGCATTCACGACAATCTTCAAATGTGGGTGGTTTTTTAAAATTTAAATCTTAACTAACTCAATTAAATGGCTGCAGCGTGCTACCAAAGCCGATTTGGAAACGATTCTTCATTTTTCGTGAAATGTACCAAGCGTTTTTTTAACTATGCGAAGGACAATCGCCGACGGTTGTACAACAAAATCCACGAAACAGAAGCCTTGACATCAACTGAAAGAAAAATGTTCAAGTGCGAAATTTGTTCCAAAATGTATTTGTCAGATAAACGTCTTTTGGATCATGTCAAGTTACATGGTGAGTGAATTAAATTGTAGGTTCTTAAACTTCAATATATTAAAAAAATGTTGCTATATATTTTAGGACCGGACGGCACACTTATTCACAAGTGTCCCTACCATTGTATGTCATATTTCGCCACTAAGGAGGAGGCACAATATCATGCTCGGCAAACTCATCTCACGAACGATAAACGCAAACAGAATAATGCCGTCGTGTGTGACAAATGTGGAAAGACATATTCTAGTCGCACTTTATTTACCGATCATCAGCGCTCCAATTGTGGACGAATTCCGTTCTATCTGTGTGAAATTTGTGGTACTCATTTGACAACGGCGGGCAATTTAAAAAAACATCTTCGTTTGCATAAGGGCGATGTACAATTAATCAATTATAATTACACAATCATCAGTAATGAAGAAGACACTATTGAACTAGATTTAAATTTAACAAAAACGGAAGGAAACTGATGAATCTGACTTCTAAGGTCAAAGACCCTTTATATAATAGTATAATGATTTATCATTGGGCAAATAACCCAAAAATGTTTCAGAGAATTTTTGTAAGTATGTTGATGTCGAAATGGAAAAATTAGCTAAAATCTTTCTTTTAAATAGTTTTTGTTTAACCTGTGAATGTGACATCTAAAGAATTGCCATTGGGTTGATCTCAGCAGTGACCAATAGTCAAGAAAAATGACATGTTAGTCATCTTGAAAATTAATATTATATATTGATGATAAGTTCTTATAAAGAAATATGCCAAGAATATATAAGGAATATTTTTTTATGATGTTAATATAATTTCATTACCCTAGTGTTTTTATATAAAGGGCAGGCTAAACGTCTGAAATCAGATATTGTAAAGATTTTGTGACATACCGGTTCGTATTTTATTAATTTTGTTAATAAACTCCATTTCGGTTTTTAGTCAGATCTACTACTTTAGCAGTACCTAAAGCGTTAACACTGACGTGACCTACATTTTTGACAGCTACGAACTCATCCAGCACAGCACCATTGCGAGCAGCTGCGTTCGAAGTCTGCATGTGTGAGACGTTAGAGAGAGAGAGCAGAGAATAAGCGCGCGTCGATTGCGTCGCTGCCTCAAATGTCAACTTTAGCTTCTGTTGCTTTACGCGCTGATTCGTCAAAATTTTTGTGTGTGCAAAAACTTCAATTTCAATTCAATTCGTTTTTCGTATTTCAACGCAGACGGAGCAAGTTAAAAAGATATCCAGTTGTGACGGCTAGATTAACGATTCCAAAGAAAAAGTGACCAGAAAATTGAAAAATAAATTTCCTTTGGATTGGCAGAAAGGCCAAAAGTTCCTTTTTGCCAAGGTCTTTTGCTAATTGGCATTTTTTTTTTTTTTCACGGAGCAGAACGCGAAATTTTGTGAACGTGACTTTTGCGTGAGCTCAGAGAAAGAGTGGACAGAAGAAGTTAAGGATTGCGATCGGATTGAATAGACAGAAAGGCAGGCGAGCAGACAGATAGTCGATGAAGAGAAGGCGCGGCGGTGTATAATTATAAAGTGAAATTGAAGCGGCGCTCGCAGGTGAATAGAAATTTCCAGGAAAAGGTTCAAAAATACAAGAATCGTATAGAATTAAGTGTGACATGTGAAACATTACCCGGAAAGGGCGTCCCATTTCTGGGGTCAACAACTACTAAACCAGCAACCAGAGTTTTTGCAATTTTCAAGGTTTTCCGGTAGTGAGAATAACCATCAACTGAAAGGGAAATCAATTGTGAATTAAATGTTTTTATTTTTTTCTGATTTAATTTTGATTTTAATTCAGTATGACGTATACTTTCCACTCTTCATCAGTCACATACTCGGGCTCATACGGAAATCATGGTTTAAGCCATGAAATATACGGTTTTTTCTATGTTGCTTCCACATTGTGCCCCACTTTCGAATTTCTCTCTATTCTGCTCTACTCTATCATTGTCTTTGGCCTCACGTTGGCACGTAGAATTTTGGAACTCGGACTTCCGAGACGAACGTTCTCTCGCTCTGACTAATACCTCGACAGTCTAGACAATAAAACACACCGAATTTAAAATATTCATCGAATATTGTTGGTTCAGTTGTGTCGGTTTATTTCTTTTTTTTTGCTTTTTTCGTTCACAAAATTTAATAACCATGAGCAATCAGTAGAAGAGTGAAAAATGCGATGAAGATGAATCCCTTTGTGCTGCAATTGACAGCTTTATTAGCTGTATGAAAATGTTTGTGGAGTCAAGGAGGATTTTTCGTATATGAGTGTTTGCCGGATGATTAACACTTGTCCCACCGTGGAGCAAAATAAATATGTTTTATCGTTTCGAATCTCGGATTTCATACCTCTGAGTAGCTTCATTTTCTTAAACATATCACAGAATTTTAGAGCAGTAAATTAGTTGTTCCAAATTTTATACTAAACACAACATTTTATTTATAGATTACCGAGCTGCGCGTGAGAGAAGCTGAGCAAAAAGATATAAGTCTGCAAAGCATAATCAAAAAATCTATTGTGGACGCATTGTATACATTTGCCTTCTTCATACGCTGTCGAGCACTCAGAGGAGTGAAATCGGTGTGAAAGTTAAAATTTCAGTTGAATCATTGAGATCGACATATTCAACATAGAAATTTTCAAATGAAACCTAAACCAATGCCACGATGACACTGTAAACCTGTGAAAATACATTATTAAACAACAACTATAATCCGAACTGTTGTTGAACTATAAATTTAAAGTAGAAAAAAGTATTCTAACAAACACCAAAGAAGTAATACATAATTCAGGAACAAAGCAAAGAAACTAGAATGGTTAACACAAACGAACGCAGCAATCCGAGTCATACTGTTAGTGAAAATCAGTTAAACAACTCAAGCAGCAACATTAACAACTCATCTCATACCACGATCGCATCAGGTATCACGAAACCGGATGCCGTTAACTTTGCCCAAAATGCTGCAGCACAAACGAAACTAATCCCAATACATAGTGTCTTGAAAACGGAACCCCTTCATTCGAATCAACAACATCCAGTAGTACAAGAAACTCCATCAACATTGCAGAATGCGAATCTCACCACTGTACACCACCCTGCATCATCTTCGCAAATTCAGCAGTATTTCAGTAATCATCAATTGCCCTCGGAGCTACCTCTGGAGGATGAGGAACGATTGGAAAAACTCTTCAAACGGCTCGACCGTGATGGTAATGGAAAAATCGATGTCCATGATTTGTCAGAGGCTCTACGCGAATTTGGATTATCGAGTGTCTATGCCGAGGTAAAAGAACAAACAAATAAATACATAATTATACTTCCATCACTGTCATTCTTACAGAAAACCCCAAACTTTGCATTTCTAATTTTCACGCCACACCTATGCTAATTAGGGAATAGACCGTCATCCCCTTTTTCGAGTTTTGACCTCCCAATCCTCAGGCATCTGAACTAAAGCATAAACACAAAGCATGCTAAAAATTCGTATTTTCTCAGTTAATTCTCTGTTTATATTCAGCATTGAATATTTCATAAATATTCGAATACATGAAACATTTTTTTTGCAAATTCCTTAAATATTTGTATTTTTTTGCACAGAAGTTATCAACTATGAAAGATTTTGGTAAACAATTTTATAAACCATTATAGGTGTTTGTTAATTTCTCCAAAAGCTTCTGACTTGTTTCTACATTTAATTTCTACACACATATCATGTTCCATCGTTTATCGTTTGGGAAGCACTAGCTTCTATGGTTTCTGAATTTGCTGCAAAACTCATTGTATGAGCTGTTTAAGTACAGTTGATCATTGATTGATCAATATTATTATATTGAAAGTAGCAATAAATGATGAACCATAAAATCGATGAAAAGTTAAACTGACAATTTTGCTCACTTTTTGATTATTTAAAAAACATTGTGGCCTTCACCCTCCTGATTTTTGTGTTTGCGACAAGAGTAAAATTTTAATTGACGGCACTGCATGATACCGAATTCAGGACAATCAGTTGTCGCAGACAGTTAGTCTGCCGCTGAGGGCCGAAAACAGTGCCAAAAAGTGCCACCCGAGAGGTCACTTGTGACGGATGCCAACTGGGTGTGAAACGCTCATTTCATTTTTGTTTTTTTTTTTTTTTTGTTTTTTTCTATATGGAAGTATATAAATTTCATGCTCTAATGGAGCACTCGAGATAAGATAAGTGCAATATTTGTGGAGGTATTTTGTCAAACTTCAGGGTGAATTAACTTGGCAAACCAATAATCTTTATTTAGACTGGTGAAATGAAATCCCAGATATCGCATTCGAATTTAAATAATTAGCTTATTATATATTCCCTCACGTTTCTTTGTGGAAATTCAATATGCACAACGATATATGCTATTCATTGAAATAAAATAATTAATATTGGTTGCGGTTGCAGAAATTTCTGGAGCACTCGGATACGAACGATAGCGGCGACGTTGGATTGGCAGAGTTCGTGCACTATGTACGGGAACATGAGAAAAACTTGCGGCTGCAATTCTCGCACCTGGACAAGAACAGAGATGGTTAGTAGAATACTAATATTAATTAGTGTATAACATATAATTTATGATTGATTGCAGGCAAAGTTGATTTGGAGGAGTTGATATCCGCTTTTAAAGATCTGGGCATTGAAGTAGATAAGGAAGAAGCTAAGAACCTCTTATCAAGGTTGTTTTAATAACCTTTATCCATTAAACTGCAGATAATAATAAACCATTTATTGCAGAATGGATCAGGATGGAAGCTTAAATATTAGTTTCAATGAATGGCGCGATTTTTTGCTACTCGCTCCATCCACAGACATTCATGATTTGATTAAATTCTGGCGGCACTCTACTGTGAGTAGTTTTTATATTTTTTTTTATTACTTATTTCTTATTTATTAGTTCTACAAGAAGTTTGATAATAATTGTGGTTGTCGATATTAGCTTCAAATTATTATCGATCTTCCTCTCGCGGTTTTGTGAAACGTTTTATTTGTATTGATTTAGTCACAGAACCATTTTAATTCTTCCCTATAATATTTAGTTGACTTCGATTTCTCTTCATTCCCTTGAACAATTAAAGTTTTCTGAAATACACAAATCATGATTGTCCGAGGAAGACTTAAAGGTATTTCAATTATGTGCTAGCCTTCATTTTAAGTTGAACAAAGAGGAATGCATAATGTTTTCACAATAGGTTGTTTGCTTTTCAGCACGGACAGAAATAAACCCACACAATCGCTAATGTAATGGAGACACTTAAATATACCATAGTCTTTTGTACAATATAAGAAACGCATGCACCCTTTAACCTGCCATTTGACAATTGTTTCAGTTTCATTGTGTTCGTCCACTCAGTGTGTTCTTTATTATTTGCACTTCAAAACTACTATTTGCTGATGACAGCCTTTGCTATTGTCATTTATCAGCATTTGAACCCTCTCCATTGGGATATGTACAACATGTGGTTATTTTTAGTTAACCAACATCCCATCGTTCATCCACACACACACATATAGTCCTAGGGTGCGGAGCCAAAGCATTTCCTTGCAGTTACTTGTGATTAGCTCTTAACTTCAGTTCACATATTTCTCAGACTCACGGATTTCTTGATAGTTTCCTTTTTCTTCTTCTGCCTTGATGGATAAAATTGATGATAAACAAGATGTCGTAGAAGTGGTAAATAAATCTTCAAATTATTTGAACTCGATTTCGAATAAACGGAATATTCCTTAGCTGAAATTGCTGTTTCGTATTGTATTCGGTTGTTTGCCGTAGACAACGCTGCGTATACGTTATATTCATTTACGAGGCATTGCATATTTCTAGGAGCCCATATTAAAATGAACACATGTTCAGCACGTCCGAGATTTCTGTGTATATGTATAAGTTATTGGTTCAGAACTTTTATTGATGGATAACGTGGTTGAGAATGTTTATGCAATATATGTCCGTGGAATTTCATACTCCGATTCTGCTTCTACAAGTCTTCAGGTGATTCATTTTAGTAAAACACCAGGGTCGACTTAAATTTCCACATTTCTACATAAGGAGAGTTGGGTTCATTATCCACTTTAAATAGTCGTCATAACTGCTTATTGTGCTGTTTTGCGTTCCATTCTTTGTTAATTGTTTACTTTTAACTTTTCGGATTCTCCGTGTGTTTTTGAGTTCGGAGTTCGGTGACGGAAAACCTCGCTTCTGGATCCGTCGTGAGCTGTAATGCCTGTGGTTCAGATACCTTTGGCTACGAGGGCCTTGGTCGCTGCTTATCGACCGAGTCCACGGCAATGGACTTTACCGGGGTCATAGGGTGGCTGTAACTACATATCAGTAAAAGCAACAACCTCTCGGAAAACAGCAACGGTTTCTCTTGCTAAGGTCTCGTTTATCAGATCACCGCTCGTGTACGACACGTGCGTCCTCACTCTTGGTCCGTTTTTACGCTCTCACATGAATCTCTCTAGGGTGCTCTCTAGGGCAGAATTACTCACTGGAGAAAGCATTTTAATGTGTTTCTCTTCGCCTCTCATGGTTCTGATTGTCGCTGATCTAGTTAAATGATAAATAGTGTTTTTGTGCTCTTATTTTTTTAATTCGGTGTCACCACCGCCTTGTAAACAAGTTGTTTATGTTTATTTATTGTTGTTGTTGTGGGTGTTTTTTATATTGTTATTGAATTCGTTGATCACGCTGTTTCAGCCGCACACAACTTGTTGATCTCAGTGATGATTCGATTATTTTTATTTCCTTTTCTTTCGTTGTGACGTCATTTTGATGAACGTGTGTCGGTAGGTGTTTGTTGTTGTTGCCGCTGCTGCTGACGTCCGACGTAGAAGCTTTTGGAGGTCGTATTTTTGCTGGGGGAGAGAGCAATCATAATAACGAAAAACACCGCGACACGGCCGCAGACACATGATTACCTCGAGTTAAAAATATAGAAAATAAGAATGAGAAAAAGCGAATATGCAAATAAAAAATTCCGCGATTAAAAGTCGTCCGCCAATCAGCGAGCGACTTGGCAAACGAGCCCCCAATTGATCCGTGTGAGTGTGTGTGCTCGTGTATTTGTCTGTGTACTTGAGCGAGTGTGCGAAACTCGTTTAAATATGGATCTTTATTTGAGCTTTGGTTGAAATGACTTCGTCCACACGAAATTTAAAAATATATATTTTATTGTTTTCGCTCACTTTATCTGTTATTTGCCGATCGTAAACCTGCATTATATTGGTTTATTTTGAACTAATCACCGAATCCAGAATTCGCATATTATCTTCTCCCCTTCGCTTCCCTTCTCACCTCTGCTTTCATCGCGTCTCCTGAGGAATTTCACAACTCCACTCCTTCTCCGCTCTCCAACGCTCCGACTCTCTTCTAACTCTCTTTATGCATTCATAAATCTACCTCTACGTCTCTCTCTGCCTACTTCTCTCTCACTCTCACTCTCTCTTCGCGACTCCACGGCTTCCTTGCTAAGGTCGACAACTCGCAACTCGGCTCTGTGTTGTTTAACTGTAAACTAGTTTCCTTCCACTCGTACCCGAACGTGGTATCTCAGCAGCCAGACAAGAGCTTCGCTTAGCGAAAACCAGTTGGGCTTGCTTTCTGCAAGTCCGTCTGTCCGTTTGTCTGTTCATTCGCCAACCGTTTCTGGGAACCTTTCCGGTTGCCAAGCGCGGCTCAAGTTCTGAAATAGACAAGTTCTAATTTTAGAACACCTTACGCTGCCCATCCTGCCTCCGAGGTGGCCTCTATTGAACTCGCTTAATTCTCAGGCTACGCTCCATTATGTTGTACTTAATCTTCGACCTTTAAATGCTTTCCAAGTTTTATGTCTAAATGTTTTAGTAGTTTAATTACAACATTTGGCTCTCATTTGACTCGTTTTCCATGTAAAATATTTATGGTAGTTTTCTTAACTTGTTTTCGGTTCGACCTTAGGGATTTTGATCTGGCTAGATGCCCTTCTAAACACAATCAAATGACAAATTATAATAATTTTTCAACCAGCATTGGTTTCAAATATTATATACCACGGAAAACAGGTAGAATATTTTCATATGGCGCATCTTGCTATACTCAATTGGTAATTATGTGGATTAATCGTCCATTCTGAGGTTTGTCTGAAGTTTAAGCCAATGAGTTGCTGCTTGGCCGACCGTGAAGTCTAATGGTTTTTTAATCCATTGGAAAAACAGTTATTGTATACAAGTCAAATTACAGGCATTAAAAATCCATTATTTGCCATTATTTATCAGTTGTTTGTCGGTGGTTAAAAAGTTGATAAATTTAAAATTCCACCAAACCGACAATCAATCGGTGCGTAAAATGAATGAAAATGGAATCGTTTCCATTGAAAATCAGTTGTTTCCGAAACGAGTGGGCGACAATTCGTAAGTTGCTAAAGTTCCCATCCACCTGACGAGATCTATATATAGCTCCGATTCCAAAGTCCCAAGCGATGGTAACGAGAGAGTAATGGATTTTCAACTTCTCGTCACTCCAGTTGCAGAGTCTGTCGGCAGAATCTGGTTTAATAATTAAAAAAACATGTTGATCGACTTTCGAAAATGTCAAAAAATACACACAAGCAATGACATTTTTTATATGAATTTATTTTATTGCGTCGTAGTATTTTGTGCGATTGCCAAAATGTGTGTGAAATGAAGAGGAAAAAATATAAATAGTTTCACGATAAGAATCAGAAAGTTCTGCTACTTAATACATATTTCCGTTCGCTTCATTAATTTCAATATTTCGACATTATTCGAGACATTTGAGGGCGAATAATAAAGACATCTCCGGAATTAACCCTCGTACAAAGTTCATTCGGCAGCAATTGCTTTGTTTGTTGATCGTAAATGCGATTGTGGTTTGGGGCAGCTGTTTTTAACGAATTTATGGAATTGCTCTCAACAGTCCATAAACTATGTAATTTCAGCGAAAACAGCTATCGCCATTGATGAATAAATTGATTGATGAAACACAGGTCAACTTGCGATAGAACAAAGTGGGTGTGTCGATCAATGTGCATTCGTGTTAAACAAATACCACGAGTCATGCGAAATTTCTTGATCAAGGTTAACAAAAGGCTTGTGTTTTTGTCTTATCAAAAATAATATGTACCACTTTTCCTTTCCACCACCCTCGGTTGCCAACTACGGTTCCTATGAATCGCCGTTTTGTCGGGGAAATCTTTTTTGATTTTGTTTTTTCACTCCACACGTTTCTAAGACTTTGATAAACGTCTGTTGTTTTCTCTGATGGCAACATACAATATTTCGGTGAATGTCAAAGTTTAATTTCTTGTTCTGGAAATAAATTCAAAAATGTTGTTGCTATCGCCAACAAGCATACAAGATTGCAGACAGTTTTTTGTTCTTATTGCCGTTCGTTGCTTCATTGAATGTTGCCAATCTCGGTGTTTTCGCCAGGCGACAACGAGAGTATTTTTCCATTCTATAGTATTTAATCGGTCTGTTTTGATCTGTTTTGAACATGATGCCCTCCTTAATTTGAATAAACACCAATCGAACCTGATTGGCTCAATCCGGGCCCCTCTGAGAGGCGACGAAGTGGGGCCTTCGATCAGCTGAAAACCTCAAATCACCTCCCGGCATCGATTGATTGATTTATTATTTCAAGTCACAAGAGAAAATTCACTGGCCGACCCCAAGGCGCTCATTAGTGGAGTGCGAACTGGCAAAAGGCATTTGTGCATTTGACGACCACGATAGTTGCATTCGTGGGCACATGATAATCAAAGTACAACCTCAACTACAACAACATCAACAACCGTAGCAACAACAAATACTTGATACATACAACAAAGTCTCGTAGTCGCCGGTTGGAACTAGAATAATTGCGCTTGCATCATTGTTTACCATAGACAGATCGCGTCGTTCATTCCGTCACAATCCAGAAGCGAGAAAATCGCGCCCATGTCGTCCTCACTACGTCCAGCTCACCCTCCTCCCCCGGATCCGACCGGCGCCCCTTCGACCCACCACGACCGATGGCTGGACTGGCCCGTGTCTGAGTTGTTGTAAGTGTAGAGTAGTCTGAATTGATAAGGGTATGCTGAAGCGATCAAGGAGGAGAAAGAGAGGGGGAAAGAGAGAGAGAGCAATTGATAACCTGCCCTGCTATTGACGCACGCCCAGAACTGGTCTCCAGACTCAGTCTCGCCGTCCTCGTGTGTAATGTAAATTTTGTACGATTTCCATTCCGAATATTTACGAATTTCCAAATTGAATAAATTTTTCCCCACGATCACTCTGCAAGCGTCTCGGTCTCTTCGTGCTCTTAAGCGTGTGCTGTGCCGCGCGCTCTCTTCGTGCGATCGGAAGAGACTTTGGACGCGCACCAACACAGCGGGCACACACGCGTACACACACAAAATTGGGGGTCCATAAAATGTGCTTGTACTTTGAGCCGCAGCCGCAGCCGCGGCCGCCATCGCGAGCGCGCTATCGCCGTCGTCCCGACCCCATCCGAACCGCCGATCGTCGGCCATTGAAACGAGACGACTACGACAGCGACAGCGACGACGACGACGACGACAACGACGGGACCGACCGGACGTACGGAGGGAGAGACGGGCGATACGATGACGAAGAAGAAGAAGAAGAATACGATTTGAATTCCAATTTGAGTGGCCGTGGGGAGCGCGAACGCCTCAGTCTCAGTGCAGCTGGCTCGAGCGACAGACGTTGTTCGTCACGGAAACAACATTCGGTAGCAGCAGCAAGAAAATTTAGAAAATTTAAAAAAGAAATTTAATTTATCCTACATAAATTTCGACTTTTAAATTTTTCTCAAAATTTTCTCAACACACACCACGAGTACTCACACAATTACCCAAGACGCTGCCCACTTCATTTCGTTAAGAGCAAGAGAAAGAGCAATTTGAGAGCAATTGTTGCCGCACAAAGAGGACACAACATACATTGCTGCAACAACGGATCATCAACGTCCATCAGTCAAATCATCAACTCAAAATAGTTGCAACAACTGCAAAGTGTTTGATCAACTCGATCCGTGAACTGAACGTGAAAAAGTGAAAGCTCACGGTTGTCCATCTGTTGAAGAAATTAAAAGAAAAAATAAAATAAAATAAAATAAAACGCGGCAAAAACTCGGAATACAATTTAATTTACAAAGACTGTTGAAACTGAAACCAGCAAGGAATAAGAAGAACAAGAACTGTTTTGGAACGAACTGTGATTTTTTGTGGATTTTGTCATATTCAAATTCTCAATAGAAATCGAGCTCTCTTCTCCTCCATAAAGACAGTCTTCGCCAAACACTCATCATCACTAGCTAATAATAATAATAATTAATGCCATAATGTTGCGGAACAACTCATCGATGTACATCCCGATGGACTTCCACAACCTGCAGAACATGGCGGTTGCTGGCGACATCGTCGATGACTACGTGGTCATATTTCGCGACATGATGAACCGGGTATGTATCTTCACGACTCCATCCCATAGACAAGTCCGGTCTTCGGATCGGACCCACTGACTCTGCCTCTGCCTCTCGTCTTGGGGACGGAAATGACTCATGTCGTATTTCCGCAAACTATTTGTTGTCCGGAAGGCGATCTCCCTCGCCTCCCTGGCCTCCTAGGCCTAATCGGGCTGGAATTCGCGGAATACCATAAACCAGTCAATAAACTAAGTATATCTTATCTCTGCGACGCCCTCGTCGTCCCATGACTACGCGCTTTATACCCTTATCGGCCGTCGCGTCTATTGACAGTCGTCTGGGTTTTGGGCAAAAAATATCTTCCCGCGAATTGCAGGCAAATAGACGGCAACGGTTTTTTCTTTGAAGAAATTACTAGAAACTCTCAAATAAATAGTTTTCGCATCCTCAATTCAACCACCAAAAATACTTCGTTCATTCAGAATATTTTTAACCCAGACGCATTTTTATTTTTCTTCGTCTGTGGAAAAAAAGGTCTGAAGTTTGCCTAGCAACAAGATTACGTTTGCTATTTCGTTTCTGTGCCACGATCACTATTGAGTGTGAGCGCGAGTGATCGTGTGTCGACATCGACGCCGTCGACTCCGCCGCCGTTTGAGTCCCTCCTCTCTCTCTCCTCCGGCCTTGGCGCGCACATTTTTTATCGCTCCGAAACTTTGGGTTTTTTCTGCTCGTCGCGGTCGCTGGTGTTGACTCTAGATACGGACGGACTGGGTCCGGGCTGCTCGTGGGGAACCACGGGCGAGACGAACGAGCTCCGTTTGCGCCAATCGAAATGTGTCGCGGTGCGAATTTTTAATTCCTCCGCCGTTTTCGCTGCATTCCATCGATCCATCCGCCGATCCGATCGTCGATCTTCGTGTTGCCAGGGGACGCTGTGGCGGTTTTTTCGATTATAAATTTTTATACAACTTTTATGCTATCCATGTGGCAAGTTGCTCTTAGACGGCCGTGGGCGTCAGGCGGGAGGCCCGGCCCACCGCGGCGCTCCAGTTGGAGGCAACTGTGGCTGTGGCTGACTCATGCGGGCTGTTGGTTCAATGTATGATCAAATATTTGCCCTCTCCGTGTATGTGTGTTTGTATGAGCTTCGGGGGCTTGTCTCCACCTCTCTTGTTGTTGCCTTCGAATTGAACAATTGTAGTTCCCCCCATACGAGTTCTTGTAGTTGTTGTATTGGCTGTGGTCATGTTGCTGACATAAACAGCTGCAAAATCCCCGATTTCTCCCCCCCCCCCCCAGTTCCCCAGTCGCGTCTATTTTTAGACTGGTTCAAGTGCTGTTTATTTGTCATCCATCGCTCACTTCCGCTTGGGTTTCTCTGACGCTTCCACGCCTCCAGACGTTGGCCAACTCTATGGAATGGGATTTCCCTGCTTACTCCATCCATTAGATACGCGGGTCACGTTATGCAGTTGCTCTGCAGCGACCGTGACGCACGTGAGCCGCTGGTTGGTTTTGGAATTTGTAAAATAAAAATGTCATAACTTTGGCCGCGACTCTCGACTCTCTCTTTTCCCATCTCTTCCTTCGCGCTCTTAAGCTGTCTAGCGATGGAGAAGAGAGTGTCTGAGAGAAACTCCTGACTCTCCTCTCCTCTCGCTATCGAGCTCTCACTTGTGGAGCTTTCGTAACTCCATTCAACTCCATTCATAAACACTTTGAGGTCAGATAAAGTGGTCTTTGGTATCGAGCTGAGTCGGTCGTCACTTGTGGTCGCATGTGCGGATTCAGGTTTTCGCCTGGCCTTCATGCGAGGTTTCTCTCTCACGCCGTGGACTCGATCAATAAAACAAACTCGTTGATTGAATGCGTTTAGTTGAAATTCGAAAAAAAATAACGTCTTTAATTTGGGGTTTTTACAGTGTTTACCTTCTCTTGGAATGTCGGCCTTTCGTGGATTTTCACGGTCTTCATGCTATAGTGTGCTGCATTATGCAGCATGAAGTTCGATTAAGGGTTTTTGAATGGCGGGGAATTTCTGTGGAATTTCATGGCTCAGTCTTTTCTGTTTCAGTGGAACTTCCCCGGTTTCCCCTTGAAGCGCATCAACGGGCGACGTATTTTTCCATATTTCTCGTTCAATTAAATAATAAATTGAATCAGCGCGATTTCAATTTGCACTTCATTTTGCTTGCAATTGCAGCGGGAATTGCGAGAACGATTGGAATTGGGAAGAAAAAGCAATTTCTTTGCTCCAGGTGGGGGCGGGGCAAAGACAAAAAAAGGACGCAATTTCCAAACGGAACAAGAAAAACGTCCCCCAAATATATCTTTGAGAAATTTTCCCCGTGATGAAGACGACGAGAAAAGTGAGAAAAATAAAAAAGTAGACCGACTGATCATGTGAGCCGAAAATTGAACTTTCGCACACATTTCGCGCGACGCCCACTTTTGTTTTCCATGTCTTTTATTTTCTTACTTATTTCTTTATTTTTTCCTTAATATCTGGTTGTTGTTGTATTTGCGGCCCAATGAAAATTTTATGAGAAAACAATTTTAAACTTTTTATCACCTCGGCCACGTGATGTGAACTGTTGTTGATTTCGTTTTTTCCTCCCCGTTTTCTTCCCACATTTAATTCGTTTTTCTCCTTTATTCTTCTATTGTGTTGGTTTCATTGATAACATTTCCTGTTTATTTACTCTTACTTCACGTACTCCTCCCTTCCTTCGCCTGCGCCTTTGCCATTGCCTTTGCCTTTGACGTCATTTGTTTTAGTTGTTTTTCTGGAGCACTCTATTTGCATTACCGTTATTTGCGTGGGTGCCAGCTTGTCATTTTTTTCCCTTTTCGCTTGTTGCCTTGTGTTTTTTGGCACCTAAACGCACAGTGTTTCATGGAGTGGGGCCGGGCCGGTGGGTGGGCGATGCTGTGGGGTGGGGTGGAGAATTTCTGGTATGAGGTGTGTTTTTGTTCATGAACAGCGAGTCGAGCGTTGTGTCGAGGTTTGCTGGTTGTCGTCTCTCACTTGTTTTCCTTGAATTTCACCCATAATCTCGCCATCGCCATCGCCGTCGCGGTCGCCGTAGTCGTCTCGTCGAGATGTTTGCACTCTGCAGGTCAATAACTTCGGCTGTCGAGGTTATTGTCAAGGTTACGCTTACAACATGAACAACCACACAATGACAACAACAGAGCAATCCGAATGTTGGGTATTTGGCGAGTGCAAAAATGTTAAATCATTAGTTTCTAATTAGCAGGAAGCCCTCGCCTAATGATCGATGCGATTCGACGAGACCAAACCTGACTCCCCGACCCGCGCCCTAATCGATCGTTGGGATCGATGTCGGTTGTCGTTGTTGTTGTTGGCGTTGTTGGTGTTATTCTACTGAGAACGACTTCCTCCAAACACCCTCACGCACACAGACAGACACGACAATTCCAACAACAACGAGGTCCCGCGATAACTTCTTAGCCTCTGGCCACGCTGTACGTTCCTTCACGACGAATCGATCATAAATTAATTGCATTAATGTCGATTACGAGCACCGAAGTGTTGGATGTGATGTTGAGCCGCGTTGTCCGTTCGGGTTTTCTTAGATTTCTCTCTTGTTTCTATTTTGTGTGAATTGTGATTTGTGGCGGAAAATCCCATTGCAGGTTAGGCGCCGTTTTAAAATAGATAAATCGCTCTAACCAACGGCAACTGCAAATGCAAAACGTCTCCTCATCAACTACTACTCGGACTATCGTGCCACATAAATTGAATTAGACAGACACACGAACACACACACAGGCAACACTAGTTGCATAACTAGAAAACAACTAAAAAAGTGTTTAAAAAAGCTCTCGATTCAGTTCCGTGTTTGGAATTTCGAGAGAAACAAATAGAGACGAGAAAGAGACAGATGACATGGCACAGCAAATGCAAAGTGAGTGCGTGTCTGGGGATGAGGAAAAAGTAAGCCCCAACAACAACAACAACAACACCAACAACAACACCAACAACAACTAAAATAACAATCTACACGAGACGTTGAGAACAAAAGACAACAGGAAAAATTGAGGAAATTTTGCTATCTGCTGTTTTTTCTGTTTTGCTCTTAGTTTGTTTTGGTTTTGGTGAATTTTTGAAATAACATTGACTTTGCTCGCTCGCACATGCACTCAAATTTATATACGGGTGTGTGTGTGTGTGTTTGTGATTGAGTTTCTTGCTTTCTTCGTGTGACGAACTTGTGTGTGTATGTGTGAGTGCGAGAGGTAATTGGCATGAGGAAAATTAGAGAAATAAAAACTGCCAAAACCCAAATCCTCCCCTGTCCCATCCCGCCCGGAACACAGGGTGCGGCGTTTTCGGTCTTCTTCTTCTCCCTACCTCACTCCATCACTCCATCTCCATCGCACTCTCTTCATTGAGCGCGGATCTTTTACTCAGCTTGTTGCTGGTGCTTTCCTGGGGACCCTGTGCCGAGCCCTTCATCGCTCCCTGTATCGCAATTAAGTTAAAACATAAATAACTTAATTTGCATTTGCACCGTTTTCACCATTTCTCACCCCACACACGCACACACACTCTCACCGCCTCCCAGTCGCACTCATTCAGCAGGCAGACGAACTATCGGTCTTGTTGCCTGTTGTTCACTCGTTATGCGGAAACCGTCGTCTCGTCGTCGTTTTCGGCTCGTTTTCACTCCGAGGTCTCACACCGTCCGAGCACCTGCCCTCGTCCGTTTCAATTGAATTAGTTTTTGCGCTTTTCACATTGATGCAGAGGGAAATCAAGTCAATCAATTCGCCCATCAATTCAACCCGCGAGACAAGCGCCATCGGCCATCGACAACAGTGCGGTTTTATTTGTTATTATTACTACGAAAAGTCAAACGTCGACGCGTGTTTCAGCGTGTTCCGAGCGAGCAGCGAAAACGAACCCCAAAACGATACCCAAGATGATTTCCATCATCGACGACGAAGACGAGCCCGTACGTACGATAGCATTAGCAATATTTGCCATCCATCGAACATTTGATCATACTCCGATATCTTCCACCCCTTACCCGGGTCAATTGCTTGATTTTTAGTCAGTTTGTAGTTTGAATCTGCCGTATGTTTTCATTGTTTGAATATCGATCGATCTTCCCAAGTATATAGAGATAGATAAAGTAGATCATTGGACTGTTGAAAATCCCCTTCGATACTAATCGATCGTTCGACTTCTTCTTCTCTTGCAGTACCTCGACATCGGCGAGGACATGAATGTACCTGATGATTTTACACAAAGTGAAATGCAAAGCGGAATGTGGTGGCGACACTTGGCGGCTGGTGGAATCGCCGGAGCTGTGTCGCGCACATGCACAGCACCCTTAGATAGGATTAAGGTGTTTTTGCAGGTAAGTCCATCCGCACTTGCCTAAATCGCCAGATTACTTACCTGGTTCTCATCCTTGTTCGGTCGCGACGACAGGTTCAAACACACAAGACACGAATCTCAGATAGTTTAAGATACATGCTCCAGGAGGGCGGCGTCCGCAGTCTATGGCGTGGCAACGGCATCAACGTACTGAAAATCGCACCCGAATCCGCGTTAAAATTCGCCGCCTACGAGAAGATCAAGCGTCTCATACGCGGCGACGAGAAGCGCCAAATGACGATAGGTGAACGCTTCATGGCCGGCGCGGCCGCTGGCGGCATCTCGCAGACAGTCATCTATCCAATGGAAGTATTAAAGACACGTCTGGCTCTGCGCAAGACCGGTCAGTATTCGGGCATCGTCGATGCTGCGAAGAAGATCTACCTACGAGAAGGTCTGCGAAGTTTCTATCGTGGTTACATTCCAAACATGTTGGGCATCATACCCTATGCGGGCATTGATTTAGCCGTCTACGAGACCCTCAAGAAGAAGTATTTAAGCAGTCACAACACAGAACAGCCGAGCTTCCTCGTCCTGCTCGCCTGCGGCAGTGCGTCCAGTACCCTGGGACAAGTCTGTTCCTACCCGCTAGCCTTAGTGAGAACGCGACTGCAAGCACAAGGTGGGCTTTGAATTTTTCAACATTGTTTAATAGTCATGAATAATAATATTTGTTTTCTTCGTTTGTGATTGCAGTCGTCTCTGTAAATAAAACCCCCAAAGCTGGAATCCCTCTTAAAGCCGCAGGCGCTGGTTCGGACGATATGATGGGAGTGTTCAAGAAGATCCTGCGCACCGAAGGCATTTGCGGTCTGTACCGTGGCATCACGCCGAACTTCATTAAAGTGCTGCCCGCCGTGTCCATCAGTTACGTAGTGTACGAGTACTCGAGCCGAGCCCTGGGTGTGAATATGACGTGATTTGTCCACAGCATCGTCATCGTCGTAGTCGAGATTCCTGCAATCAGCAGTCTTCGTACTGGAACGCACCACAATGCTCTGCTCTGCTTAGCCTAGCTTTGTGCTCTCTTCCTCTCTCTGCTATTAGTTGTTAAAAGAAACATTTAATAAGTGATACTATGCTAATTAATTAAATTATGATATAAATAATAATAATATAATAATAAACAATCTGATATAAATAATACTATTACAATTAGAGAATGCAAAAACGAAAAGAAAAAAAAACAAACACAAAATCAACTACCATTTAAATAATTTAAAATAATATTTATTTTACTGGCGTAACTAATTATAATTATTATTAATATTATCATAAAACGTGTAAAATAATAGCTTAATTAGTTTACTATTTTAATTGACAGAAAGTAAATATTTTATGCTAAGAACTTTTTCTATTTATTGCTTTAAGAAAAGTTAACTTCAGTTATTCTGAGAAATAGAAAAAAGAAATTTTACTAAACATATGAGTATAATCGTAATAAAGTGCAGATTTTTTTATACAAATTACGACAAGTCAATACCGTTGAAATTATATATCTCAGTGAACAAACTTTTGTTGCGTCATTCTTTAAAATGTTGAGAAATTTAAAATCTGAGACATACTAGTTCATTTGTAACAGAGTCAGGTCAGGTTAATTCTCGGAGTCTTCGCTTGGCGGCAAAGACTTCTTCAGTGAAGTACGGGAGCATTTGCTTTCCTTGCAGTTGGAATCTTTGAGGCTGAGTAGCGTTAGTTTAAGTTTTAAGCATTTTCTAAAACAAAATTAGACCACAACGAGCCAGATAAACTTTTTAATGACAAGCAAAAGCATCCAAATGATAAGAAAATAGAGAGAGGACTAAGGAGCGAGAGGAAGATGGTTAGGAATCGTATTCTGCCGCCGTCGGCGGAATTTAATGCAATTTTTGGAGACATAAAAATATATTATTTTTATATATATGCTTTTTTAAGTAAATCAAAAACAACCATGTGAAAACTGCTGTATTTTAAATTTCCAGCTGCAGTTCACTATTTTTTGAAAAGCATTTTGCAACTCAAAGAATGTAAGAGAAGTAAAATGTTATGTTAAAATGTCATGTTATTTTGTGAAAAATGCATGTGAAATTATCAAATAATAAAAATGAAACCAATTACTCAAAAACAAATGTATGCCTTTTGACCTCTTTGGAACCACTTAGAAAAATCCCTGAAAACATAAACATTTAACATATAATCAAGTTTTAAGTAAAATATTGAAAATTTCTTAAATGTGAACATTTTATTAACGATAATGTTACTTTAAATGTTATTGAATAGTTGAAATCAATTTTTTTTATTGAATGTTTGATACTCAATAAACAATAGTTTTTTAAATATTTACAGTTACTAATTAAGCATATGCATATGTTCGAATTTAATTTAATTTCAGAAGAATAAAACAGTAGCTAAACTACTATTAAATAGCGAAATTAAACAAGAAACCATTAAATTTAAGCAATTTAAGAAGCCTAAGTATATTTTTTTAGTCAAGTATTATTGTATAATTGAAGAATTTTTATTGTTTTGCTTCTGATTTAATTAGCTTTTCTTTCAAAGAAATAAATAATCTTTTTTAATGAATTAAATTGAATTGATTTTTATTTCAGTTTATCTTATTTTATTTTAGCTTAACCTTTACATTTGCATATCACAATCTTTTTTAGAAATTATCTACCATTTACCGTTTTTGTGCCCCTATTAAATGCCTTTTCGCTCCCTCTAACTTAGAATATTAAATGTGTCATTTACTATTATTTATTGTAGTAGAAATTACTAAAGTTTGTTATATTCAAATACTATACTACCTATATATTAGAGACTCCACTGTTCTGTATTCAAAATACGCTCTAGACAAAACACGAATTTTAAATTCGACCAAAAACAGTTACTTTAAATTGAGACGAAAAGAAAAAATAACCATCCACAAGTTTAAACAATTCGAATTGACTAACTCCAAATATAAATGCATTCATAACTCTCTAAATAGTGTTTATAGAAAATATCAGTAAAAACTTTGCAATAAAACATAATATATTTACTCAAAGGAAATACTCAAATATCCATAGATAGATAGAATATAAAAAAATTTTACAGATTATCTGAAATGTTCTCAATGAAATACAAAATGGTTTTACTATCTTTTTTACGTATACGTATCTATTGCAATATTGTGAATGTAATTACAATTATTTTAATAAATATTATTAAAAATATATACATACTAAATTTTACTCCATATACACTTCAAGTTATTATTATAAATTTATGATTATAATTCCAAAGAAAATCCGTTAATAAATAATTCCGATACATATATTCCAGACGAGGTCGGTCTTTCATTGGTGAACTGGGTTAAAATGGCGGCAAATGTGGGCAGGCGTAACGGTCGAACGATAACAGTAAATCGCATGTGATCTTGGAAAAGAAGCCATTCACAATGGACGCATCAACAATAGTTCGGTTCGAATGCGATCCACAGCATGTATTTTTAGTGGAAATTGTATTTATTTTTAGATAAATTTTCATTCTGCTACCGAAACTCGCCGTGTTCAGAACGTTCGTCGCCGCGTGAAAAGACAGATATATTTTCTATAAATCGGAAGCAATTAAAATTACAAATTCACCATCAACCTTTTTGATCAGATTAGATCAGATCAGGCCAGAATGGATGCAGTCGACACCACGTACCAGCAGATCTGCAGCATACGAACCGTGCAGTCGGACAAGAAGGGCTTCTTCAACGAGTTCTATCTGGAGGTGAAGCAGTCGTGCGGCGAGAAGTGGCTGAAGAACTACTTCGGCAAGCTGAAGTCGAACGAGGCGCGCATCCTCTCGATCTTCAGCGATCGCGAAATTTGCGACCCCGTCCTGGGCGTCCTGGAGAACGTGCGCCCCGTGTTCAAGACGAAGGATGGCCTGTTCTCGGCCCAGCGGCGCGCCCAGGCCGACAAGTTCCAGCTGATGGGCGACCTGCAGCAGGCTCTGATGCACGCCAATCTGGCTGTTATGAGGGCACCAGCGAAAGGTGGGTCGTTTGTCACGTCAGGCAGAGTGGGTGGAACAGAGTGAGAGCCACGCACGGTCCGAACGCGTGGATTCTGGAATGTGGAACGTGTTCTCACGTGTGGACAGTGTTGTCGGCGAGAGCGAAGAGAGTGTGCTGTTTATATTCATTTTTCTGTTTATTTTTGATCGTAAACTATTTACACCGGTCAATGTTTTGTTTGGACGCCGTGGCTGCTGTCGTTGTTGATTTCTGTCTGCTATTGTGGAACGTAATTCCCAATGAACATCCAAATATTTGCTTACAGGTGTGGACGTCGACATCGACGACGGTCTCACTCTGGCCCTGGCTCTGCGCTCACGAGCCATCATCCTGATCGGCCTAGGCCAGGGCGAAGCCGCGCTCAGCGACCTCAAGTTGTCCGCCTCCTTCGGGCTGGAGTCCAAGACTAGCGTCGACTACTACATCAAAATGGCCAAGGCATATGCAGGTAGGTTGCTCTCCTGTTTCCTGTTTGGCCTACTACACTCCCTCCTCCTTTGCAGCCATGTCCGAACTGGCGCGCGCCGAGATTTCGCTCAACATCGCCGAGAAATTGGCCGGCAGCAAGAACGCCTTGATCGAGGTCTGTCGCCAGGAGCTTCCGCAAGTGAAGCAGATCGCCAAGAAGCCGACGATGCAGCAGCCCGTCCTGGCCCATGGCGAAAACACCGACCTGCGAGGCGCGTCGAAGCTGGTGAAGCTGGTGCAGACGACGGAGAAGGGACGCTTCATTGTGGCCAACAGCGAGCTGAAGACCGGCGACGTCGTGCTCTGCGAGAACCCGGTCGCCGCCTGCCTGCTGCCCAACTTCTTTGGCAGCCATTGCCACCACTGCTTCGAACGGTTGTGAAGACCGACCTCCAAAGAATGAACTATTAATATCAATCTGTTTTTTTGCAGTCTTGTCACCCCGGTGCCGTGCCTGAACTGCTCGGGCATCGCCTTCTGCTCGGCCCAGTGCATGGGCGAGGCCTGCGACAGCTACCATCGCTTCGAGTGCCAGTACATGGACCTCTTCATTGGTGAGTGGATCGAACCGCAATTCGCAATTCGCGTGAATTCTTCTTCTCAATCGGTCTCCTCCAGGTTCGGGCATGTCCATTCTCTGCTTCATCGCGCTGCGGGTCTTCACCCAGGCGAAGAGCGTCGAGAGCGCGCTGAGCACGGCGACGGCGCTCTACGAGAACCTCTGCTCGCACATGGACACCCGCCAGGCGGACGATCATCTCCAGCGCTCGCTGATGGCCGGCTTCTTGTTGCGCTGCCTGCAGAAGGCCGAGTACTTCGGGCGCCGAAAGACGGAAGGCGTCAACCCCACGGCAGTCGAGCTGCAGGTGGGCACCGGCCTGCTGGGTCTCCTCCAGGTGCTGCAGTACAACGCCCACGAGATCTACGAGACCCTGCTGGGCGACGAGCACCGCTTCGACGGCTCCAAGGTGATCTACGTCGGCGCCGGCATCTACGGCACTGGCGCCTACTTCAACCACGAGTGCTGGCCCACGGTGGCGCGCTATTTCGCCGGCAAGCGCCTCGTCCTGGCCGCCACGCGTCCGCATCGACCAAACGAAATCGTGGCCGAGAACTACGGGCCCATCTTCACGAAGGCCAATCTGAAGGAGCGCCAACGGGCGCTGCGGGCTCGCTATCTCTTCGATTGCAACTGCCTGCCGTGCCAGGAGAACTGGCCGACTCTCCAGAAGCTGGACAAACAAGTGCGATTCTGGTATGTTACGATGGAGTTAGTGATGGATTGTTTGATTGGATTGTTCTCAAACCGTCCCGTTCCAGGTGCCCGTCGGCGAACTGTGGGAATCTGTTGAAGTTCCCCAAGGACTTGGCGAAGGACGTTCGCTGCGTTCGATGTCGCAAGAACGTCTCGTTAAAGGAGAGCGTCGCGAAATTGATCAAAATCGAAGAGCTCTATCGTGAGGCTGCTCAGGCGATGCAGGAGCAAAAGACACCAGAGGCCACAGAGCTCTTCAAGGAGGCCATCGACATGTTCTTCCAGATCTGTGTGCTGCCGCACAAGGACACGCTGATCGCCCAGCAGTCGTTGATGAAGTGCTTGGCCGACACTGGCAGCACCTTTAGGAAGTGAAATCAACTTAGTGATTCAACTCGATCGAGATTTAGGCATTTGTTAAAAAAATATATGTATGAATTTGAAGTTATACCTAAGAGTTTGCACTTTCTATTTTATTCTGAGAATTGTCGTAGATTTTTAATTTTGTTGAAACGGAAGTGATTTTAAACTGAAAAAGGTAGTTTCAGTAGCGCCATCTACCTCTGAAGAATTGTACCACACACCAGCAACAGATGATCAACTGTCAAATACAGCTGTTCGAACAACTAGGTGCTTCTTCCGCTGTATTTGCCGGTTTTGTTTATAGCGTTCTGAGTGGCAACGATTAAATTGCGATCACCATGATTAAGAGACCGAAACGGGGCGAAACCGAAGAGGACATCCTTCGCTTGCAGCAAGAATTCCTCGCGGAGAAGGCCAAGAATCCGGGTTGGCAACCAGCGGCCCAGATAGTCAAAGTGCAAAAAGGTTTTCATTCATTTAATCTGTCTGTCCATATTTTGAAACTATTTCATTGTAGCTCCAAAGAAGTCGCTATTTGCTCGTAGTCGGGAAAAGACTGAAACATCGCAGGACTCCACTGCGACTCCACTATCAGCCAATGTTCCAACATCGGCAAATACAAAGCAGGAGATTCTAAATGAAATCCATTCGAAAATCGTTGGCGACTCCAAAGGGAAGCCTGTGGAGCTTTCAATTAGCGACATTGTTTTGGGCAACATTGTTGAGAAGGAGGTCTCCCAGCCCAAGCCGTACCGGGCGCCAGTCGAGACTTCAGTGACGGCATTTCCAAAGGTGGAGAGGAGCTCCGTCCGAGTGAGTGTTACTTTTCGTTACTTTTTCATTCTCTATCACTAAACATTTTTCTTTGTAGGATACATCAAAGGCGGGGAAAAGTATTTTCGCTCTATCCATGGAAACGAAGGAGAACCAATCCAAGAAATGTGTGACGCCGAATTCGTTGGCAGACATAGAAATGCAGCACGATGACGAGCCGGTGGAGAGGCGTAATCTTGGCGAAGTTTTGGGAGAAGAAAGTGTTATCGTCGAGGACAAAACAACCGCCTCAGAGATTCATAAGCAGAATATGGAAATATTAGGACAAATGCGTGAAGAAGAGATACTTGCGGAAAGAAGAAGACTTTTGGATTCCATTGGTATTATATATTTATTTGACATTCTTCAGGACATGAAACACAAGTATTTGCTCTTAGATCCATCGCTCGTGGCGCTGCTTGCGAAAAGACGTCAACAAAAGGCTGCAGCGGCTGTTTCAAAGCCACGCATTGAGTCTGACTTAATTTCCTCCCAAGGTCAATCAAATCTTATGCCTGATGAGCCAATGGACACGTCAGAGTGTAAATTGGACCCCTTGAGTGAGTTGCCGGAATCGAGTCCAGCCGTTGAAATACTGCAACGCAGTTCCGCTGAACAGTGGGTCCATTTCGATGTGGTGGAGCAGGACAAACTTGAATGGATGCGCGATATTCCTATGCAAGCGGCTAAATTGAAACCTGGAGAAAAATTTGAAGCTCGTTTTGATTGGAAGGGTGTACTGTTGCCTTATAGCACAACCGTCACAGAAACTGCACCATCCGATATAGAAAAGGATGAACGTGAACTCTATCTACATGGAGAGGAGCCACATCGTCCTGGTTACACGTTGCAGGAATTGTTTCGTTTGGCTCGGTAATTACTTACTATTATATCTCCTGTATTTGAACACATTTATTTTTTAATTTGTAGTTCCAATGTTATGCAGCAACGTGTATCAGCATTTGGAGCCATCGCTGGTATTTTGAATATTTACAATCAGGGCTTTTATGACGACGTCTTGGAATTGCCAGTGACTAAGATATTTTTCCTTTTACGTTTTGGTTTCGACGACAATACCCCAGCTATGCTAGAGATTGTCTCAAAGGGATTGTCCTATTTATTCTACAACGAAACCGATGAGGTCAGTTTTCTGTTGATGTTAGGTTTTACTATTTCCAAACAATACATTTATTTCAGACTCTACTAGATTTCGTTTTTGAAAATCCCGGCTGTCATTGGCAGCCGACACTGGAAGTTCTGCAAACAGATACCGACTCTGAGGATCCTACGTCAATAGAGAATCTGCAGAAACAAATGCAGCAGTTGCATGTGAGTGCGGCAGCACGGTCCGGAGCTTCCATTAAAGCGAATGTCGATGAGACCGAAGAGGTGAGCAAAACGACTATGAGCGACTTCCAACTGGCGGAAACGGATCTCATCGAATGCCTGCTGAGGACGAACATTTTGCAGAGAATATAGTAATTACTATAAAAACCATAATCGTTTTGTTACTGAGGGTTCCCATTGCAGTTTCATTTTTCACTCTGTGCGTCCAGACAACAGCACAGTGAGTTCCTGCATGAAGCTGCTCATACGCCTGGCGCGCTCTGGCAAGGAGGTGGCCACAACAATTGTCAACAACGAGGAGTTGATGCAGTGTCTGTTGGATAACTTTTTGCCGGGACTAGAGAGAGTTGGTAAGTTCACTCGACACCGTTGAAGACAAAGAGTGGAATTGTTTATGATTAAAATTATTATATATTTCTAGATATTGGCCTCACGGAGACACCCTTCTACAACTACCCGCAGTATCTCTGCCTGAAACTGATTCGAGTTCTGTTGTCGCAAAATCTCGGCATTGCTCTGAAATTCATGAACTGGAACATCGTGGACAAATTACGAAACTATTTATACAATCGTGAGGATATCAGAGTATGCTGCTGGTGTAATTTGCTAATGGAATATAAGATTACTAATACAATGTTTACTTATTCTATTCATCGCAGGGAAAACTTATTAAAGTCCAAATCGAATCCTTGCGCATTGTACGCTGCCTGCAGTTGCTACAAGTGGATAACGCATTGTACAAGTAAGTTTTTCTATATGATTTTCGAACGATTCAAATAAGAAAAGCGTGCTAGACAAACAAACACATTTTATTAAATGCGATCAGTTTAAAAAGGAAGCGATGTGCTTTTTCAATACCTCTGGATCGGCCTCGAAGTAACATTTCACTGTTAGGTAAGCCGTCTCACAGCCATCGGCTCCATCTAAGGGCAAGCGTTGAATGTGAATTGAAAAATACATTTACTTGAATTGCAAACTTACGCTTTGTGCCACAAACACTGACCAAATTCTGGACGATCGAGTGCGTTTCGGCGGGCAAAATTTCGATGATGTTCTCCAAATGGACAACGTGGTTGTTGTCGATCTATGGGCGTTTCAAGGAATAAATCAAGGACTTCCACAAGGTTGAAGCGCCCTACTCACCAGACCGACCTTGTCGAAGAGACAATGAATGTAGCATTGGAGAGTGCGATCACTCGGTAGATTCCCAGTGCTGCTCTGCACAATCAGTTCTAAAGAAAAACCTAGAGTTATTATCTGACTGGCCAAGATAACTTTCGTTCGGCTGGGGGTTTCACGAACCTTCGGCCACTCCCGTCTGCGCCTGACAGCGATCGTGCAACAGCTTGGCGTGGTGCCTCAAATGCTCCGGAATTTCGAGCTGCAAAGAAATGCGGTGCTGACGATGATTAGAATTCCAAGAAAACCGAGGAGAATTGGGGGAAATTTTGAATATTCTTGGATTGCCGAACACTCATGTTGCCTGAAGCACTTGTCGAATACCGATTACTCACAGCACGAATTCTGGACACTCCGTTCATGGAAGTCAGAAACCACAACAAACACGCTACACACAAACGACTCATCTTGCGACTGAAATTGTGTCGTTGCCTGCGGAGAATTCAACTGGAAATGTTCGACTCGTCCTCAAATCGTCTTTATTTATATGAATTTTCCAATCGGAGGATTAACACGACCCGCCCGATCACTTCGATTATCTAATTAAATTGAGTTTATAAAATAATAGAACTATTGTGTTCGAGACTAAGTGACAATGATTTGGCTAATTTTCCATTTGCCATCCGGAGGTCGGACCTTAGACTAAAACGCGTTATTAATTTTCCCCACAGAAAGTTTCTGCCCGCCTACCGTTACATGCTCGAGTGGCACCTGCATCACGTCATCTACGAAGTGGGCGGACCCTTCCTCATACGCCAGCACGCAGCCGCCCTGCTGGCGGCCATCACCGCGGGTCCCTGCAACCTGGAGGTGGCCGGAGCTCTGGGCGACCCCCTGAGCGACTGTTGCTGCAGTTGGTTCCACAAGGCGACCAAAGCGGGCGTGAAGGAGGTCGGCCAATCGTTTCCACCACATGTGGTCACAAATTGACAACTTCTTTCTACTTTCTCTTCACTTGCAGTTCTCGCAGGCGACGCTCCTGAGCGGCTGCCTCAACGCGGTCACGTGGTTCACGCGCCAGTGCGACCCGGAGCGTTTCCGCGGCTTCCACCAGCGCTACCTGCGCGACTTTATCGTCTCCGCCGGCTTTGTGCAGTTCCTCGAGTCGCTGCTGTGAGTTCGCTGCATCGATCGAACATCGAACCTCCAAATAATAAAAACTATTATTTTCTCGCTAATCGATGTCTCGATGTCGCGCTGTCTCTGCCCCTTGTCGTGCAACAGGCCCTCGTCGATAGTTCTGCGTGCGGCGATCGATCGTCGCAACGTCCACCCGCCACTGCCCAACGTGGGCTCCGTGATGCGGCACACGCTGGGGCCGCAGCTCGTAGTCCCGCAGACGTATTGCGTCCATCTAATGGGCGCCCTGTGGCGCCTGCTGGAGCTCCAGCTGTCGCACAACGACCGCCACCTGATCGACCTGCTCATCCAGCCGCGCGTGGTGGAGCCCATCGTCCAGTATCTGAGCGCTCTGGTGGGGCGCACGAATCGCTACCTGGCCACGAACTTCTTCGCCAAGTCGGAGCTGCGCCTGATCTTCATGCTGTTGTGCTTCGATGCCCTGGACGCCTACATCGGGAAGCCGCAGATGCTCCAGATCACGTACAACTTCCTCTGCTGCCTCACCGCCGAGCACATTCCGCAGATTGAGGAGCTCTTCGAGCGCGTCATCTTCAGCCCCAAGTACATCGCGGCGGACGCGGAGACGCTGGCCAAGTGGCGCACGACCTGCCTGGAGCTGGTTTATCCGCACTACATCGTCGTGGTCAGTTTGTGGGGGGTGCGGGCGCGGAGATAAACCGAGTTATGACGTCGCCTTCTGCCCACTTTTACAGTCCCCCACGGAGCTCACGCTGTCGATGGCCTGCACCCAGGCGCCCCTGCTGCCGACCGACTGGCCCTACTTCCAGTTGAAAATCATCCTGCAGAATTATGTCGAGAACGTGCAGCAGAAGCCGGCGGCCGTTTTTTCCGGTAACTTCTTCACCCTCCCCTCCCCCTTCCCCACCCACTGGACACTCAAAAGTTTATCGACCATTTTTGGTGTCTTTCTCGGAACAGAACGCGACGTGATCCACATGACGTTCACGTTCGTCTCGCTGCTGGAGGAGCGTAACCCAGATCTGGCCATCGCCACGCCCACCGAGAAGCTCATGTACTTGATGATAGCATTCATGGGGCCGGATGCCCAGTTCCTCGAGCCGGACATGCGGCAGCTGCTCCGCCAGCAGCTCGTCCGCTTCTACGACCAGTGCAAGGACCACAAATTCCAATTCGATGCCGTTTACGAGGGTGAGTCCGAGTTTTGTAACCTTAGCTTTTATCGGAGGTTTTCTCTCGCTTCGTTTAGGCAAGTGTAAATTCGAGAATCTCTACGCGCTGTTCGTGGACCACTTCCAGGCGGCCAGCTACGGCGACGAGCTCTTCGGCTCCCTCGTCCTGGTGCCCCTGGCCCAGAAGTACGACAACAAGTGGCGGCGTCGCCTCTGGTCTGACTACGCGGCAGCCCTCAGGTTCCTCCACTGCGACGAGCAACTAGTGAGCGAAAATAAAACTTAATTAAATTTATCGTCTTGTGATTTATGCCGATTTCCAATTGCAGCTTATCGGCGGTCTGCAGGCCTACCTGGAGCCGCCGGAGGAGGAGGAGTCGCTGCTGAAGGCCTACGCCGTGGCGCTGAAGACGAACCTCGTGCGCCGGAACACGTTGCCCTACGCGATCGCCAAACACCATGTCGAGCGGTTTAAGGAGCGCTCAAAGAAATAAATTTATTTTTTATTAGATTTTCGTAAAAAGCTTAAAACCAGTTGCCTAATTCAGTTACAACGCATTGTTCAATTAATTCCATTCGCTTCTAATTGAATTATAAATAGTTAATTGAGTTTCTCTGACTCATCTCGTGGAGCTTAATTAAAGCTCGTGTGCACAGCCCGTGGCTGGGTGGGTTGGATGGCGATGTGGGGGGTGGACCCGGGGTCGGCTTCTCCCTCTCCCTCGGCCTCTTCGCTGCAATTGATGTCTATTGATGCGCAACATTGACCTGCATGCGACTCGTTTCCAATTTGCATTTAATTGCAGAGGGAAACGACGACGACAGACGGCTTCAGTCACAAATCATTGCACAAGCTGTTTTGAGGACACGCCTGAGCCACCCTCCATCAGATCTCCGTCACCTGGGTATCCATCAGTGGTATCCATTGGCTCCGCCAATCCTCCGAATAGAGCCGTTTGTCGTAAAGCCGGAGCCATCAAATCTTTTACAACTCGCCAGGGCGGCGCCTTCTCCGGCTCCTCCTCCACCACCGGCTCTGAAGACATTCCACGGCACCGACATTCCGGACCACGACAGTATTTAATTAAGGACATAAAATAACACTCCGGGCCAGGGCCGTTTCCGCTGATGACGACCGACGTCGTCCGGCCATGAATATTTTAGGAACTCGCTCGATTCGTCTTGGTCTCGATTTGGCTTGACTCGGACTCGATTTGATTCGAGGATTCGGGCGTCATCAAAAGTGACCGATTCCAGTTGCCCTGAGGGGTCCCCGACGTCGTTGGCGGACGGTGTCGAGCGGTGTAATTAAAACGAGACGGCGGGGCCGGACGCTGTAAATAATTAGGGCTTCACAAATCGACGTCGAAATTTTCAATAACGAACCATTTGCGACCTGCCAACGCCACAAATTAGCAACGTCCTCGGGCCTGGAACAATTCGCCAATTTGGAACCGCTGGAAGTCAATTTCGGTTAGGAGCGAAAGTTCCCAGTTGTCGTTTTCGTTTTCGCTGTCGTCGTTGTTGTTGGTGGGAATTTCTTGTTGCTCGTTGCTGTTGCTGTTGGAAGCAAGTGAAAGCCTAAAATTATGCAAAGCTAAGTTATTCGACGACGACCTTCGGGCCGACCTAATTGAGCTGAAATTTATGCAGGTGCCTCCAGGCGCTGATGTCCTTAACCCTAACCAGCCCTGCCACAAACACACCCACTCGCTCTCTCTCTCTCTCTCTCTCTCTCTCTCTCTATCTCTTGCTCTCTCTCCGCTCCCAGGCTTGAAGTTGGTTTTGCGTAGCCGCCTTTGAGATGAAAGACTTTAATTAAACAGACAGTTGTGGCTGAAGCCGGGTGTAGTGGTGTCTTGGTCTGTATGTGTGTGTGTGCGTGACATCCTGAGCGTGTGTGTGTGCGTGACATCGTGAGCGTGTGTGTGTGCGTGTCGTGGTGTCCCAAGGCTCTCGACACTATCCACATATTTGCGGCCATACAACAACAACAACAAATCATTGTTGTAGTTGTCATTATCACTGTCGGAAGGAAAGGTTTGTCTTTGGCTTAATTGATTGCTCAGTTACTAGACCTATTATCTACCTCGCTCTCTCTCCCCCGGTTCTAACACACTCAGTCTCGCTCTCTCTCTCTCTCACTCTCGCCAAGATCCCGCACCTCAAGCATTGTCAGGGCCCTGCTGAATGCACAAGGGAATTAATTAATTGTGGCTTTTCGACCGCGCCGAGCTCTGACCCCTCATTAAAATCTCAAAACGAACACCACTTGCTCGTGTCACATTCACTTTGGCAATTATTGTTTCATCTCGGCGGCATCTCGCGGGGGCGAAATTTGTTTCGCTCTCGCTCTCGCTCTCATCCTCACTCAAACGATCTCCAATGTCTCGCTCAACAGCTCATCGCGATGACCTAACGGTGTCTCCATCGGCCCATCGACGTGTCGCAGGTCAAGTGGTCCGGGCCACGTCACGATGCGGCCGAGTCATCAATTTGACGGCGACGACGACGGCGGCGACTCCCTCGGAATTCAGGCACGAAGGCCAATTAGGCAGAAGACAGACGAGGGTGGAGGAGGGGAAAGAAGGGGATTAGGAGAAGAAGGAGGGAGAGGAGGAGGAGGAGGAGCAGCAGAAGACATGTGGAGGAAAGTCCAAGGAGGGGGCTTCGAGGCTTCTCCACGACTTCGAGGCTTCTCCACGACTTCGAGGCTTCTCCACGACTTCCGGCTTCGCCACAGCCGCGAGGCTTTTCCAGGACCCCGAGGCTTCTTCCGGATCAGGAGGTTTCTCCATGAATTCGAGCCACGTCGATTGCATCGAATTTCCCTGAATCATTTTATCAGCCTGAGCTGCCACTGCCGCTGCCGCCGCCTCCTGGCCGTGAAATCCGCTTCCTAATCCTCTTTCTCACTGACTCAGGCAACCCGCTCACTCCTCGACTCCCCCGCTGGCGACTGCCTCGACCTCCCTCGCCCTCTCTCCGTCTCTCCCTCCCCATCGCCTCCTCCCACTTCTCGCCCACTCGCCTCGCCGTTTATCTCCTTGAAAGCTTCTCGAAATGAGCTCCACAATGCGGCTCCTCCTAAGCTCGGTTAATTACGAGCTTAATCTGCATATCACACACGCACACACACCGACGCACACATGACACGAACACACTACGAACAGACGACACCCCACCAACACAGCCACACCGAAGACAGGCCACGTGCTGCGGGATTGTCGAAAATCTGTTGTAAAAATTGAGAAAACGTGCCACGAATTCCGACCACGAAGGCAGGTGGCGAGTGCCGAAAAGTCTCCACGGAGGGGTGTCGAAAGGGGGTGGGGGTGTAGGAGTCAATGACATCCAGGTCCCGCTGGTGGGACGTCCCGGTCTCGGTCCCGGTCCCCGAACCCGGTTAATGAGTCATCGTCCTTATCATCGTGGCCCATCACGTTGCCAAAATTAGAGGAATCACAAATTGTTGCTCTTGTCGTTGTTGTAGAGGTTGTTGTTGTTGTTGTCGTCGTTGTTGTTGTTGTAGAAGTTTTTGTTGTTATCATTGTTGTTGTTCCTGAGATTAGATTAGCCGCGTCCGGAGCTCGTGCCTTCAATTTCTCTAGATTTCCGGTCACTCCTCGCACCTTGTGACAATTCATTTTAAATATTTATACTTCAAGTGGCTGCAAAAATAGAATTATGATACTAGAGACATAAAGGGGCCTGGAGGGGGAGAGAGGGCGAGTGAGAGTGAGTGGCGATAGCAGGGATGGCCAACATTTACTAATGAGCCACGATAATGGGCCGATGAGTCGGGTCGGGGAGGCCGCCTGACCACGTGGTAAGCGCGACGTCTGTGGCCAGGTGCCGAAGGACAACAACAACAATTAGAACAAAAAATAACAACAACTACAAAAATAAATCAACAGCAAAAACACAACCTCACCATAAACCCACATTGACAGAGGCAGAAAGGCGAAAGTTCGAACACCATCAATCATGAGGCCAAATTAATTAGGAGACTAATTGCTCGCTGACCTTGTCGAAGTCACTCGCCCCCGCCCTCTCCCTCTCTCACACTCTCCCCCTCTCTCTCCCTCGCTCCATCTGACTGCCTGGAGAGCGAGGACGCAGAGTCGGAGTGACAGGAAGTGACAGGAAGTGGCAGGAAGTGGGGGGGAAGTCGAGGTTTGGCGACGAGTCGGAGCCGTCGTCCGCCGGCCCCCGGTCCGGATTGCCGAGATTTACGACGAGCTCAGCTATCTGTCTGTCTGTCTGTCTGTCTGTCCGTCCCTCCTCGCCTCTCTCCCCTGTCTGACTGGGTTTGTTTAAGCTTAGGGGTTGCGCAGTCATAAACACCTTTACACCTTTTTACAACGCCGCGAAGGTTTCGCAAAACTGCATCGCAATCATCGCGACAACAAACATGTACCTGCTGCTTGTTGTTGTTGTTGTTGTTTTTGTTATTTTTGTTGTTATTGCTGTTGTTCCCGCTACTGCCAATGGGAGATAACAGGTTTATGGGCCATCGTAGGCTTTTATTTGCCCTACCGGGATCACAACAAGATCCCAGTGGTGACGACGTTCGCGATCGCAAGGGCGAACTGATGATGATGATGGAGACGATGATGATGAAGATGATGATGGAGACGATGACGATGATGATGATGGAGACGATGACGATGATGATGATGGAGACGATGATGATGGAGACGATGTTGATGCTGACAATGAAGACAAAAACGCCTATGATGATAATGATAAAAATTGTGATGACCAAAATGACAATAATGACAACGGTTACAATAATGATGGTGGTGATGATGTTGATGCTGGTGGCGATGTTGACGATGGTGAATATGACAATCACGACAATGACGACATTGACGATGATAAAAATGAAGATGACGATGACGATGCTGAGATGGTGATGAAAATGCCGATGATGTGATACTAAAAATGATGAAGACCGTGCTGATGATGATGACGATGACGATGACGATGACGATGGCGATGACGATGAACCCACCACGTTCCTCCTCTCTTAGTGTGACGATTAGCCGCCCGGCATTTGTTAATGTCTGCCTAATCCGCTCTCTGCTACCTTGCCATGTCTTTGTTGTTGTTGTGTGGCCACAACTCAATTGGGCAAATATTTGCCAGAGCTCTCGTTGTTGTTGCTGTTCTTGTTGTGCTTGTTTCTGTTTTCGTTTCTTTCTTGTGTCCACATTTCCATTGCCTTTGTCGCGGTGACGCGTTTTCGCGAATAATGGACGAACTCGACGCGATTAAGGGTGCCTTAAAACGTCGCTAATTCCCCAACTTTGTACGCGAATTCGTGATTCTCCGCTAATTGCAACAATCGCCTGTTAATTGCCCGTTAATTGCTTGCGGATCGTGGTCTCGCGTGGCCCGGTTTTTTAATCGATCGCGCCGATGGCGATCACTGTCGATCGCTGTTGGACGCACGTGGGCGAATTGCGGGTCACCAGATAGCGCAGAAAAGGAGCTTCGGGGGTTTCCGCAGTTCCTGAAGTCAATTTCGGGGGGGTGCCGTGGGACCCAGGAGTCCATAGAGGGTTAACGGGGACTGAGGACACGTCGGCCTTCTTGAGGAATCTGATTTTTTGAATTCGAAATCGAAAACTGGCCAACGATCGAACGCCCAAAGGCAGCCACTTGGAGCCCCTTCACGCGGCCAATGGTTATGGATGGCTGTCCTCCCGCTCCCGCTCCCCTCCCCTCCCCCCGCCAATCGATCATCGCTCGCCCCCTGGCCGAAGGCCGTCCATCCATCAGCCGCTCTATAATTGATTCGGCCCATCGCCGTCGCGTCGCTCGCTTTTGACCGATGGACCTCGCATTTGCACTCGATCACATTTTTCACGATTTCCACAATAGCTCCGAGTGCTTATCGACCAAGCGATCGATCGATCGATCCATAAACCAGGTGGAGCGTCCTCGATCGGCCGACCAGCGGGGCGATTTCGACATGTCGCGCAGGGTGTCGGGGCGGCCGAGCGACTGCCCACGATCAGTCTTGGGTCGAGAGGGAGAGGGAGAGGAGGAGGGAGTGGGAGATGGAGAGGGGCAGAGCGAGATGGCTAGACCCGATAGCGATCGATGGTGCAGGTGAATTCGTGTGTCGGTCGCCTTATCGGGGTTCCAGAAATCGCCAACTCCTCCAACGACCGCCTCCGACCACCGCCCTTTGCCGCTTCCCGATCGTTGTTTCACTATCGGGCAGAAAATACTAATGTTTATCACCCGCATTCGAGTGAATGAGCGGCCTGTTATCGGAGCTTGGGGGTGGGAGGGGTCAGGAGGCGGTCGGGCGAGGTGGGGGGGTGCGAGGTTTCCTGGGACCACTCGGTCAGTGGGCTCCACGTGATGCGCATCGGGCCTAAACTGACTCACACTCTGAGACTCGGGGGCTTCTCGGAACTCGTCGACTCCAGGAAGTGCCGCGGGCCGCTGGAGGGTGTCGGCAAGGCGGGGGGGGGAGGGGGGTATTTGGAGTATGGGGTGCTGCTATCTCGATGGTTTTTTCAATTAAAATTGATTTAATTGTTGCCTGACCAGCCAGGGCTCTCGACAGTTATTTACAACCGACCGACGCGGCCCGCGGCCCGGGGCCAGAAGTTCGATCGGCTTCTTCAAACATGTTCGATGCTCGAGCCACGACGCCGACAAGTCGTGCTCTGCGGGGCTTTCCGAAGTTCGTCTCGGGACCGGGTTCGGCTTCGGCTTCGCGCTCGTTGGGCGGCTGGCAGCCGAGTGCAGACCATCGAGATTCGGGTGCGATTTCACTCAATGTTTGTTGTTTGTCCTCCCGACGCGCTCACTCTGGGTGTTCTTGCTGTTGCTGCTGTTGTGTCGATGTGTTTGTGTTTGTTCTCTTACTAGTTGCGGCTGCTGTATTTGTTGTTATTGTTGTTCTTGTTTCGGCGTTTGTGCTGTTTTGTTATTGTTGTTCGCGAGACACTCGTGTTCTCGTTGTTGTTGGTGCGGCTTTTTGTTTCAAGCAGCCGGCGAATGTTGTTTTTGGGTGCGTGAGTTTTTTTTTATATGTTGTCTCAGCAATTGTTGTTTTATGGTATTCTGTGTATGTATTTGTTTGTGTCTGCAAAGATGAGTCATTGGCAGTTGTTGTTGTTGCCTTTATAGTTTTGGCTTCAGTTTTTGGTGTTGCTTTTCAACTGAGTTTTGACTACTTTTGTCACGCCCTTCGACGATGAGAGAGAGGGGGAGGAAGAAGAAGAGGAAGAGAGAAAACATATTGATAAAGCGTGAGGGAAGATTTCGTATGTTTTGTCTCTCACTCCATTTATCTTGGGCCTGGTCTTTCTCCATCCCAAAATCTTCGATTTTTCTCTCCCTCCATTCTATCTGTCTTTCTGACCCTCTGTCTGTCCGTCCGCCTGTCTGGTCGCACGCAGCTCAGCTGCAATTTTTTTCTCCCGCTCCACAATCGATTCGAGCAATTCGAACGATCCAACTCAAGATCGCCAACATTTTGCAGGCCGTTCGTTGCACTAGCAAACAACAACAAAAATGCTGTAAACGCCACACAACAACAATAATGGCAACAACAACAACAGTAACATAATCAATCTGTCGCCTGGTCGACTTTTATGGCCAACTAAAGCGATGCGAACGGCGACGTCCACGCACTGCAAAAACAACAAGAACACCGAGCGCAACAACAACAACGAGAGCAACTACAACAACAACTGCATAAATATTAGGCCGACCCCGACCGACCGACCAATCAATCGACGGCTCGTGGAAATGCGAACGCTATCGAGCGCGTCTCCCGAGACGACGGTTCGGCTCGGCTCGGCTCAATTTCGCGGTCGGCTTGACAATGAGACATCCCCCCTCCCCCTTCCCGAACCCCCTCACAACCAAAAGGCGATTTGTTGTTGTCAAGAGCCGTCGTCGTCGTTGTCGTCGTCGTCTCCGTCTTCGTCGTTGTCGTCATCATCGTCAGCGTCGCCGAGGTCGCTTCGGGTTGCACAAACGAGTTGCAGGAGGCAGCGCGGGAGCGAGAGAGAGAGTGGAGGCTTCGATATTTCCAGTGGAAAATTTTCGTCGCGACTCGGATTTCGCTTCGTTCGGGTTTCCTTTGGAGTTTTCTTTTCGCTCCAACACCCGACACGATCCACAAACATGCGACGGACCGAGCGAACCGCTCGACCGAACGATATCTTCTCCATCTGTCTCTTTCTCGCTTGGACACCTTCGTTGCGAGGCATTCGTGGTTCTCCTTCTCATTACCAATGCAGGTCGTGCATGTGCTTAACTTGCCGCCGGTTCTTCCTCTCCTTCCACTTCTCCTCTTGGACCGTTCCCCTTGTGGACCGTTTAAAAATAGACCAATTGGCTCCGTCCTGCCGTTCCAAGTGGATTCCGAGCAGTGGCTGCCGGTTGTGGTCGCTTCAGCCATGAACTTGAAATTCCAACAAGAGCGGCGATGATGAAAATTTCATCGGCAGCAATAGCAAGAAACGACAACAACAACAAAAGCATCTGCTGACTTGATTCTTCTTCGTCATCGTCTTCTTCTTCGTCATCATCATCTTCATCATCATCTCGTTGCGGCCGACAAAAAAACACTCGTTGATTCCTGCAACGAAACCCGTTCTACACGTCACGAGCAACGATCAAGAACGAATGCTTCTGCTTCTTCTTTTTCTTCTGCTCGTTCTTCTTCGCCTTCGAGTTGGTGGTGATTGTTGTTTTTGTTGTTGCAATTGCTACTTTGTTACTGTTGTTGTCATGGCAACATTTGCGGTCGTTCTTGTTGTTTTATTAATCTCTCCTGCTGCTGCTCTGCGAGGGATATGAAAGAAGCCACCACCACTCGAAGACCTCCTCTTCTTCTTCTTCATCATCGGGTGCGCCTGCCCCCTCTTGATCGTATGCCCTCTTATGCTGATTCCCTCTCGGACGATCGCATTCGAAAAGAAAAACCACTTTCAATCGAAGGCTTGACCGGCTTTTTGTTCGTTCTCTCTCGCGGCGCCTTCATCTGACTCATTCTCTCGCTCGCTGGCTGGCTGGCTGGCTCGTTGCAGGTTCGAGTGGAACTTGTTTGGAGTTGTTTTCTGCCGGCCTCGTCGCACGAGTCGACGTGAAGATCGAAGATCTTTCACTCGTTCGTTCGCTCGTTCGGCTGTTTCTCCATTGAATCGTTCGTTTGCTCGGCCACTCGGTCGATTATACGCTGGTTCGTCCGTTCGCTCGCTCGCTGGTTCCATCGTTCGAGTGGTGCCTGTGTGCGAGCGAGTGTGTGTGGCGATTCCAACAGCAACAACAACACGGGGAAGCCTCGCATATTTCTACTCATTTGCGATCGACAGCTCGGTTCAGTTCAGCGGAGTCTTTGAGCGCGAGCAGTTGTCGGTTATTTTTCGTGGTACTCGTCGTTGACATCGTGTGTCAAACAAGAAAAATAAAAAAACACAAATCGTTCCTCCGAGGAAACAAAACGTAGAAAAAGATCAACGAAACCTGGAATAATTTTTTCGAGTGTGTGCTTTTTTGCCGTTCCTCCGTTTTTAATGAATGTTCTGTTTCAAAGAAACTCAGTGTTTTGTGTTTCATTAAGTTTTCCCCTGTAAATCGCTGCGGTGTTTTCGGTGTGTTTTCATTGAGTCGAAACCGCCACGAGAATTTGCTGCGATTCCTCCTCGGCGGCCGTCTATTTTTGGGAACCCAGGCGAAACTCAGGAAACTCGCCTCGCTCTCCCGAACCCAGCGCTAAGTAAGAGCCACTCTCCCCTACTCTCCCTTACCCCACCCTCTCTCTACGGAGGCACGAAAACCGTCCTCGTACCTCAATGGAAAATTCACAAAAAAAAAAAAAAAAAAAACAACAACAAAATAATGAGTAACAAAAATTTTAAAAAAGTTCTCGAGCATAAAAACATAAATTCTCATTCTGATCATTGTTGCCGTGGCTTTTGTCGTTCTCGTTGTTGTGGCGCGGTGCGTGTCTTCCGGAATTTGGCCATTGTTGTTGTGTCCGTGGCGCAAACGTGCCGGGAATTCCTCTCTCTCTCTCTCTCTCTCTCTCTCCTCTCTCTCGTTTTCACATTCCCTCATTTTCTTGAAATTCCAGAACTAAATTCTTCAACTAAATTACGAAAACTCCCATTGAGAGGGCGACAAAGACCACGCGGCAAGCATTTAGAGCAGGTTTATAAAAACAAAAAATTTTGAAATTAATTCGTTTGAAAAGGTTTAAAAATTACAATTTTCCACTCAAAAAGTGACTTCAACATTTTCGAAATATTGTTTGACAAGGCAGCAAAAAAATTAATTCTTCAACTTCGATTCCTCCACTGTTTTTCTCTCTGTGCACGTTGTCGGCCCCTTGGGCGGGAACCAGAAGCAGAAGAAGAATTAGAGAAGGAGAAGAAGCACGACGACACCTCCAGGCCAGCGCCCACGCCCCCCGCCCCCTCCCACCTGCCTCTCGCCGGCAAAACCTGAGGTAATTTTTTTTTCCCTCCATTTTCCGTCGTTTCGGATTCGCTCTCGCTTCGTCCCAACTATTTATTTATTTATTACATTGCCTTTTGTTGTAATTGATCGCGCCACCGTTGTTGTTGTTCCTTGTTGTTCTTGGGCTCCTCTTGTTCTCGTCATTCAACGCCATCCTGCACTCAGGTTGTTTTTCTGGCAAAAAACTGCAACTTCTTCCAACGAAACGAAAACGAAACGAAAACGAAACGAAAATGAGAACGAAAACGAACACGAAGAAAGAACGACAATAAATAAATTCCAAAAATCGTGAACATTTTCCAGCTGGAGAAACGTGACCATATTCAGACTTTGACGTTTTGCTCCCCGCCCCCTTCCTTTCCCGCTGCTATTTTTTATGTGTTTCCACAAAGAAACATATAAAGGCGTGTATTTTGCTCCATTATCTCTTGATCTTGAATTCGCTGTGCTGCGCTTCGCGCTTTTTGTGCATTTGTTTCAATTTAAATGCTCGCTCTGCCGCCGTCTGCGTCTGCGACGAGCCGCAGATACTCGGAGCCGTATTCCACAGATACTCAGATACTCAGATACTCTGATGATACCTTGGCGCTCGGTCTCTGCTGTTCAGAGTCAGCTGCAGTCGTCGCTGATCCGACACGTTCGGATCGCTCCGAGACCTGGCTGAGATTCGGAGCATCCTCAGATGCATTCTGGCATCCATTAGATACTCCCCTCGGGCGATATTTATCCTGTAGCTACTGACGCCAGTCTGTTGCAGTCAATTAGCTGAAGTTATGAAAAAAAATACTTCTATCGTTTTCAGAGAGCGACTTATGCGGCATTCTAGATACTTAATTGCCTCGCAGATACATTTGTATTTGTCCGATACTGGTTCGCTTGCTGCTGCTGTTGTTGTTGTTGTTGTTGTTATTTTTGGCTCCATTTATCGCCGATAACCGAAAGCATCTCGTTACACTTGGCCCTGATTTTATTCCAGTCGTCGATTGTGGCGGCTTTTTTTGTATCTTTTTTGGTATTTTTGTGTATCTCTTTTTTATATAATTTTTTGTATCTTTTTTTGGCATTTTTTGTATTTTTTTGCAATTTTTTTTGTGTTCGTTTTTGTATCCTTTTTGGTCTTTTATGTACTTTTTTGGTATGATTTTTGGTTCTTTTTTTGTTTTTTTTTTTTCTTTTTTGGTTATATTTTTTGTACATTTTTTGGTATCTCGTTTGTGTCTTTTGTGTGTAGTTTTTCGGAATGTTGTTGTTGTTGTTGTTGTTGCCTCTTGCTGTCACCCCGATTCGACACCCTCGATAATTAAGTCGTTGTCACTTGGTCTTTTTTATCGCTCCATCTTCGCGCACTTCGCTCCACAGCCCATCGATTATTTTTGCCATCGTCGAGGGAGCTCGATAGAACGATTGGGAAATGCGAGCTGTCCATTCTCACTCTCTCTCTCTCTCTCTATCTCCCCCTCTTCCTCGTTTCCTCACTCTTTTCCGCCTCGTCGTCCCTTCCATGGGCGGGGTTTTTGGGTTTTTTCCAGGATCCTCGATCGTCATTACCGGAGTCAGGGCTGAGTCCAGAGTCCGCAGGCTGCTCGAAGGTCCTTCGTCCCCATTAGCTGCTGCTTTCTTCTTCCGGACCCCTCGAATTGAGAGAATTACGACATGGCCACGAGGAAGCCTCGCGTCCTCCTCCTCCTCCTCCCTCCACTGGCGTTCAATATGCAAATGTTCGGGGCATCCGCAGCGAGGGTTTCGCGGCAACAACACAACAAATCAGGGGATTCGATCGGCCCCACCGCCTCTCCCTCTCTCTATTGGGCCGACTCGAGGCAATCGAAGTGGGCGACACGAAATATTGAGGCCCATAACCGTAAATAACGCCCGAGTGAATAACGTGAACCGTAACGCGACGTGGGGCGACGCGACGTAAGGCCAAGAACGAGACGTCGGGACGTGGACGCGTCGCGACCGGCGGCAGAACCGGAACCAGACCAAAGCACGTCGAACCCAGACGACCGAAGTCGACGGTCGACGGTCGGCGGTCGGCGGTCGAGGGTCGACGGCGGTTCGATAAATTCGAGCAAATGCTAATGTGATGGGGCTGTTGTGGGGGGAACGGGGGCGGGTGCGACTCGTCTCCCTTAAGCACCTGTGGCGAGTCGCGCGTACGGCCCTCAATCTGGATCTGGAGGCTGGAGAAAGGCGAACGGAAGGAAAAGAGCAGGGAAAGGAGGGTGGAAGGAAGAGCAGAAGTCGTCGACAGCCAGTGGTTGCTGCTGCGGCTGCATCCTCTGCTCACCTCCTGCACCACCAGTTGCGCGGTGACTTCGGTGCCCTCGACTTCTCCTTCGCTTCTGTCCTCATCTTCTCCATCGTCTTCTCCGTCGTTGTCGTCTCCCTCGATTTCTTCTTCGCTTCGGCCCTCTTCTTGTCCCTTGTCTTCTCCTTCATTTCTGCTCTCGTATTCTCAGTCGTTTCCCCGACTTCTCCTTCTTCGTTTCCCCTGTTCTTCTCCCTCACCGCCCCGATCCTCTCCCTGTCTTCCCTGGTCTTCTCCTCCCTTGACAGCCTCCGCCTTGGCAACCGCGACGATTTGCCTCGAGGAGTCTGAGGCTGCAGTCGAGTCCCAGCTCGAGCCTCAGGTAGACGGCGAGGGTTCTGAGGAGTCCAAGGGAGAGACGAGGAGGCGAAGGGAGTGAAAAGAAGAGTTAAGGGAGGGAAAGGAAAGGGCATGGACATGAGGGGCTCTCGAGAGGAGCCGGAACTGACGCTGCCTGTTCCTTTCGCTGTCGCTGTCCCTGTTGCAGGCAAGCGTGAATCCGACAGACGTCTTGAGGCCGCACAGCTGAATGCGCTCTGATTGCAGGCGATGTCGATTTTCGGCTTCATTGAATTCGCTCCACACACGCGGCACTCGTTTCCACATCGCTTTCATATCGCTTTCCCAGGAAAGGTCGGCCGGGCTTGCAGGAGGGCAGACCGAAGTCTTCGGATTGTTTTCCGGGAACCTCTCAAGCCTTTCACAATTCACATTTATTACACTCGAGTAAGGGGAGAAAAACAAACAAATTTCGTCAAGCCCTGGGTCGCCTTTGACCACATTTTTTTTATTTATTGCCTCTGTCCTCGGTCAGACCCAATTAAACTAATTGTCAATTATCGGCGTCCGATTCGGAAGCGGCGTCGTCGACACGTACTTAATTAGCGATCGAGAGGGCAACACTTGTGGCGGCTCGAGTTGTTGTTGTTGTTGTTGTTGTACTTGCAAAAGAGTGAGATTTTTTCCTCACCTCGACCCCCTGTCGACGACGACGACGACGATAGCACGGGGAATCATGGATCAAGAGAACGACAACAACAACGAGATCGACAACAACACTGACAACAACACCTACAACCAGCTCAACACCAACGACGTCGTCCACGTCCGCGTCCGCGTCCACGTCAGCGCCAACGTTTCCTGCACGCGAATTGCCCAGAGCAGCATCCGAGACCCGCGAGACATGGCGAAAGCGGTCCAGGGCGGTCAGGGCGGTCAGGGCAAGGGGTCGAGCCGGCTAATTGCGTGACCCGCGAATCGTTTGAAATCCACCCACACTTGCTGTCCCGCTCCCGCAACCCCGCGCAAAGTCCCTCCAGCTCCTCGTCGTTCTGTTTCTCTCTCCCTGTCGCTCTCTCTCGCTCTGTCCGTCCGTCCATCCGTCCGTCCGTCCTCTGTCCGCGTGTCTGTATTTCAGTCTGTACTTGTCGAGTTGTCTCCATGTCCGTGTCTGTCGCCATGTCTTTCCATTGACAATTATTGTCGTCATAAATCTAGATTAGCACCGAGCGAAAGGTGCAAATTTTTCTACTCCCGCCACAGAGATCTCCATCTCGACTCCCGGCTGGTGCTCGATTGGCAGCCAATCTTTCGATCCCCTGAGACTCCCTGAAAATGACCAGTCGATTCGATTCGATTCGATTCGATCGCCCCCAGAAGTTGCATCATTTCTTCCCACTGGAACTGGACCCTGGTCGTCCTCCGCATCAACCCTGGACTCCAGAAGTCGGCGTCTATTTTTGTCTACTTCTACTTCTGTCCACGTCGGTTTCTCTGTCTCCCTCCACCACTCGCTCAATCGCTGTGTCGTCGTCGTCGTCGTCGTCGTGGTCGTCGTCGGCGCTCGCCTCTCGAACTAATCAAGTGACAAGGGCAACGGATCATTAGGCCACTTATTGTTTCGCCTGCCGTTCCATCGCCGAGTCCGAGTCCGACTCCAAGACCAAGACCAAGTCCAAGTCGTTCCATTCTATCGTGTTCGTTTCGTTCCTTGGTCTCGCCTCGTTTCGTTTCGTTTCATTTCGTTTCGTTTGTTTTGGTCGCCCTCTCAGCTGCCGCGGGGTCTCGGTCTCGGGCCTCGGGTCTCTGAGCGCTGACCCGTGGCCTGGCAACGACAGCGACAACGAGACGACGACAGTGACGTCGACAGCGGCAATCGACGACTGCCAACAACGAAAGCAACAACCGACGCCGATAGCGACATCGACATCGACACCGACAACCGACAACCGACAACCGACACGTCTTCGTCAGCGACACCCGGCCGCGGATCTTCTGCGGTCTCCGTCCGTTTAAATCTGAGATTTCATGGAGCTGCTCCCCGAATCGTCGCCAACCCCAACCCCAACCCCAGCGCTGATTGCCGCGAATGATTCAGTAAATTCAGCAAATCAACGTGTTCCGAGCCGCCTCCTCCTCTGCCGCCTCCTCCGCGACGATGACGAAAAATTATATAGTCAAACATAGCGACAGTCACGGCGAGCCGAGATCTCGACGACGCCGGCGTCGATGTCGATGTCGATATCGTCGACGGCAATGATTAATGATTATTTGCAGATTTAAATGTACATTACTTAGGAGCTGGAGTTGTTTGCTTAATCGTGCTGCGGGGAAGAACTCGGAGCTGTCTGTCTAACGGGTTGTCTGTAGGTCTCTCGGTCTCGCGGTCTCTCGTTCTGTCTGTCTGTCTCTCAGTCTGATGGGGTCTCAATCTGTTCGTCTGTCGATCGATCGCTCAGTCTCTCGGTCTCTAGATTTGTCTGTCGGCCTCTCGGTCTGTCGTTCTTCAAGCGAACTTCTCGCTTCTCATTTTTCAACTTGTTTTTCTGAACTTCTCACTATCGCCTAATGAGCAGAAAATCCCACGTTCTCCCGATCTGCTCGAGGCCATCGAGGCAATCGTGGAACTCGGTCGTGGTTTCCCCTGAAATCTGGGCAATTCATGGGCGGAAATCTTCCTTTTTAGATGTCCTGGCCCATTGAATCCTGGCCCCGGGAGTCCTCGTTATTAATTATTTCCCCGAATTTCTATTCTTGTCATTTACCTTAACTATAGTTTGGAAGAATTTCCGATATTTCGGTTCCACGAATGGACGAATTCTTGATTTCGGTGAATTCAATTTTTCTATTTTCTATTTAATTCAATATTTCAATATTCTTCTTTTTTTTTTGTTGTATTTTTCTATTTTTCTATTTTTATTTTCTGGATTTTTATTTTTCTTTTAATTTTTATATCTTCCTAATGGACGAGAATCCACATAATTTTGGTTGAAAAGAATTTTCTCCCTCGAAGCTTGGACGGATTCTTGGCGGAACTTTCGGTGCTACGTGTGGAAGTGGGCGAGTGGAAACATGTGAATTATTAGAGAGATGGAGGGAGACAGAAAGACAGGCACGTGAAGACTTGACGGAAAAGAACAAACCAATAGTTGGAGCAGCGGACGGAGAAAAACTTTCCAGCGACAGCAAGAACCAAGGCTTACCTAAAAGGCAGAGGGCGAGGAAATAGAGAGAGAGAGAGAGAGAGAGGGGAGTGGAGAGAGCGACGAGAGAGGAGAGGGGGGAGAGGGGAGACCGTGAGGTGGCAAGGTATAAACTGGGAGGCAAGGCAAAGAATCATCAACGTGTCGAGCGAAGACCACACGAGCAATAAAATTGTGAATGAAATCGTGGAGAAATCATGGGAGTGCAAGGAGAGGAGAGGGAGAAGAGAGAGAAGGGAGACGAGGGAGCGGACGACGAGCGAGAGGGAGACGAGGGAGAGGATTGAGACTAATCTAAATGCGAGCCGAGCTGCCGTTTGAGTTGTTAAGAAACATTTAATAAACGACAAATATTTGAGTTGAACTCGGCGCTAGGCGGCGGCCGAAGGGAGAGGGAGAGCGAGAGCGACGAAGGCGGAGTGTGAAGGAAGGGATTAAGAGAGAGAGAGAGGGAGAGAGAGAGAGAGAGAGAGAGAGACGACGATGTTACGCTGCATGCACGTGCCTAATGGACAGGCCGGAATCTCGGACCTGCCGTCGCCATTAGCAGTTCATTCCATTCCAGTTCATTCCCATAACGAGGGTCCACCTCGGGCCAAGACGCCGTCAACGCCCCCTGCCCCTACCCCTCTGGAGGGGGGGGAGAAGGGTTTCGGTTCCAGAATGTAAATGTAATTCGCCAACCTAAGCGGCTTTCGGGAAGCTCGCGTTCCACGGCATCTGTGGGCTTTATTGTTATCGTTCTCGTGCTCGTTGACTCTTCGTCGCCTTCGTCTGCTTTGCTTTGCTTTGCTATTTTCGGCTCGATTTCGGCCTCCGACCGCCCCGCCCCGGCCCTCTCTGGGTCCGCCGATCCCGACTCGTGTCCCAATCGGCTTTGATTGTCTCGCGGTCTCCGCAGGCTCGACTTCGCGGAATCCGTTTTATTTCGAATATTTGTCTGTCCGTCTGTCTGTCTGTCGCCGTTTCGTTTCGTTTTTCGAGTCTAAAATCTCATTTCTCCCCCTTCCCCCTCCCCCCTCTTCCCCCAGCTCCCTCTTCGCCGGCCCAGTCATTGCGGTGGCCGAAACGAGTTCCACGAATTCCTGAAATACCAAGTGAATTTACATTTATAATTAGTAAAACTTTACTTTAGCTTAGTTTTCTCTCCCCTCCTCTCCTCTCGCCTCTTTATTCTATTTCGATTTTTGTTCGTTGTTTCTTTTTTTTCGATGCCATTGAATTGAGTTTTTGGTTTTTCGAATTCGGCTTTGTTTGATTGGGATTTGTTTCCCTCTGAATTTGCGACTTCTCTAATGATTTGTCAATAACTCGACGGCCTCCCTCGGGGCGTCCCCTGGGCTCGAGCGGCGGCTTCTTGGGCGTAAATCCATAGTCTGAAGACCTCGTCTGGTCTGCGGTCACTTTGGCTTGCAGTCAGGTGATGGACAGCCGGGTTTTTCACCTGGAAAACCCGTCAGAATCAAATCATTCGCTCCTCCCACTTCCCTGGTTTTGCTGTCTTTTTCTCTCTTTCTACCCCGAACTGTCCTGGCTTAGGATCCTGGGATCTGATTTGCATCGCCTTCGAAGCATTTGCTCGAAATTCCTTCGCCCTCCCACCGTGGAGCAATAAATGACAGAAATAAATTAAATCGAAAATATTTCCATTTCCACCTCTCTCTCGCCCCTGGACTGTTTCTGCGACTCCTCCTCGTTCTCCTCCTTCTCCTGGTTCTGCCTTTGGTAAGCTTTTCCTTTCCTTTCCTTCCCTTCTCTGGCCCTCTCTCTAGCACCGAACCTTGAACCCATTTCACGTTCCTTCAGTTTGCCATTCCCTGTTCCAAAGACCTCTTTCAGGCCGTTCACCGCGACTCCGACCCCCACTGCTCCACTTCTCCCACTCCCACTCCCACTCCCACTCCCACTGCTGCCACTTGTCATACTCTGGCCACTGTCGGTCGACTCAGTCGCTCTTCGTGCCCGTCGACGCCCCGCTCCCCACGCCCACTCCTTGGCCCACTTTCCGTCCATCCGCAACATTCTTGGCTCCTTCAACGTTTTCGTTCGTCTTTCGCCTGGCTCGAGTGCAGCCCGAAGTGGGCAACGACAACGGAGACTAAATGGAAAAAACAAAAACCAGTGGTAAAAATCGAAAAAAAAAGCAACAATAACAAGTTCTAAATCATAATAATGAGCATACTAAAAACGAGTTCAACATTTGGACCACATGAATTTCAATGGCATCTCGAGTGTCCAATAAACAAAGAGTGGGACAAGTTGTTGTTTCTATTGTTGTTGTTGTTGTTGCTGTCGTTGTTGGTACGATTCCAGCCAACCATCCAGAGAATGCCGACAATTCTTCAATTGCTGTCGAGGAGTCATTTCATTTATGGCTTCAACCCCTCTTGTTCGGTACTTTTTGCTCATTGTCTCTTCTTGCTATCTCTCCTCGTCTACTACCGCTGCGATTTGTGTGCTCGGTCTATTTGTCTGTCTATTGTCTATCTGACTTCCGTTCCGGTGAATTTTGAGTGAATTTTCAGTTCGTCGAATTCCTTCAATGTTTCAGGAAATTCCATTCCTCGCGCGTTTCCTGACTTTCTCCCGTCTCCATGGGCTTCTCTCTCTCCCACTTCAGTCGCCCACTCCTCGCCATCGCCATCGCCATCGCCATCGCCATCGCCATCAACGCCATGTCTTCGTCATCAACTCCTTGTACAAACTCCATAAACTCCTCACGTCATCAACTCTTCGCCGTCGTCTTCGTCTTCGTCTCCTCACCATCGTCTTCGCCATATTCTTCTCCCAACCTCATCTCGTCTCCGAGCCATCGTCATCTCCTTCCTCTTCTCCCTCCCCTGCTCTGGATTTTCCCAACCCTCGCTCCAAACAACTCCCACAGCCATCCGCTCCCCGCCTCGATCCGTAGTTCGCACTTCAGACGTCCCACGACTGGACGGTGCAAATTTTACGACACTCATCGACGCCTGGTTTACGACCGCCTGCCCTCGACCGCCCCTCCTTCGACCACGTGGAGGCGTCGTCGTGGCTTCGCGGGGCCTCCCTTCGAATGCCTTCGTAACCTTCGTCTATCGCTCGCCCGTCGCCGTCGCCGTTGTCATTTGGTGTTTGCTTTAGCCAAGTGCAATTAGTCGAACCGATTCCCGCAGATCGCTCGGCAGCACCACTTGAAACAACATCCTTGCAGGCACAGTCGACTGCAATTTACATTGAGCGATGGCGTGGGGTGGAGGAGGCTGGAGGAGAGGGCGGAGGGTGGACGGTGGAGGGGGTGGAGCCCGCTGAATGCCGCAGCCCTCATTTGAGTGCATGCAAATCGCACATGACGATCGGGACGAGCGGTCGCAGCGATCGTCGGAAGCCGGGCACGAATTTTAGTCTTGTTATCGGTTGCTCCGACCTCGGCCTCGGTCGCCCCCGACGTGCCGCCTCTGGCCGGCCGCAGCGTGTCGAGCGAAAGGCAAACAGAAACAGAAACAGCAGCGGCAACGGCAACGCTTTATCGGCAACCTGTTGCAGTTCTAATGGCCTGCATTAATTAATTAGCCGCTCGAGACACGGCCCCGGCATTCGCCTGATAACGGAGGTGACCCCCTCTGCCGCTCGCTGTCCCTGTCCTCTGTCCCTGGGTCTTTCCCTGGCCCAGCCCACCTGCCCTTAACCACGCCCTGACCACGATCGCGGGTGGACGGAGTTTTGTCGCTTGCGAAAATCCCCAAATGACCAGCCTTTTAATTGCAAGTCGTTTCACTTGGCGACGACTGCGACAGCGACATCGACGGCACACCTCGACGACGTAACGACGGCTTCAACTTGACCCAAAAATTCTGGAACCCCAGACACGTCGAGATCCGAGCCGAGCCGAGCCGAGTCGGGCGCCGTGAGGTTTTGACAACGGCATCGATTTAAATGCCAATTGAAGCGAGTACAACAAAACCACCAACAACAACAGTCTATATAATAAAAACAACAACAACAACAACAACAACGATGTCATTATGATCACCTCCTCACCGTGTTTATTGTTGTACAACAACGAAAAACATGCCCAGAGACCCGGGTAGCAGCGAAATTGAAAATCAATGCGAGCGAGGACCACAAAAAGCGAGGAGAGGGAGACGGAGCGAGTCGAAGGGCGTCAGAGAGAGGGAGACGGGGAGATAGGGGGACAACAAATGGCATACATATTTCGGAGACAAGTTGAAATGAATTGTAAAACGCGCGCGGATGACGCCAGTTGAGGTGGTTACAAGTTGTGGTTGTTGTTTTGTTACCGGCATTAACAACAGCAACAACGACAACGACAATAACAAATGCAGCGATAACAGCACATGCCTGTCGTCGCCACAACAACACCTATCACTAATAACTACAACAATAACAGAAACAACAACAACAACAACAGCAGCAACGATCGACGACGTTGGCAAAGTTGAAAAAAAATGTGCAGCAGCAGTTTTTAATGAAATTTCAGCCGACGATTCGGCGAATATTTTCGAATTTGCTTGTTTTTCTTTAGTTCGACTTGAACTTTGTATCTGCGAGATACATATTTCCATAATTGTTTTTGGTGTTTCGCACCACTCCATTTGCAGGCCGCGGTTGTTGTTGGTGTTGCGTGGTCGTGATTGTCACTGGGATGTAATCCAATGTAACCGCGTTATTGCTTTTTGCACCAGGTCAGGTCAGGTCAGGTCAGGTGTCGCATGCCGGGTGTATCCATCAGATACATTTAACCATACGTCGATGCAAAACATTTTCGGCTCGTCGCTAAATCAATCGCGCGCGACATGCGGAAAATACGTGGAGTAAATAAAGCATTATTTTTATTTTGTTGTTTCTGAAATTCGCAATTGATTTGCGTTCATCGCATCCGTCTTCATTTGCGGCATCCGTCAGATACTGATGCTGTTTCCACAACGGCGCCCCGCGAGCGATCGGGCAAAATTTTCCACCGCAGGCAAATTTTCTCATTCGGCGGGAGGAGATGGCCAGATTGATAGATATTCCCACACATGTGCACAGATAGGATCAGGACCAGTTGTTCGTCCCCGGCCCCGTCTCCGTCTCCGTCCCCGTCGTATCCCTCGGATGCCGTTCCATTGTTGTGTTTGTGTTGACGACCAATTCAGAATTCGCAGAGAACTCGATAAATCGACATTCGATTTATTAGATACAAGATACGAATGCGTGGAGTCCCGTGGGGGCGAGAGCGAGAGGGACGGACAGACAGAGCGAGCGATATTGATGGATGGATGGATGGATGGATGGATGGAGCTCGGGAGGCCACCACGCGAGGGGAAATTGGGCGTGTGTCTGTGTGTGTGCGTGTGTGTTCAGTCCGTCAGATACGCGCACTCGACCTACACAAACACGTCGTCGAGCGCCAAGGAAGATGAAGAAGAAGAAGAAGAAGAAGGAACCTCAAGAGCAAACAGGCCCAAAAAAAAAAGAAAAAGAAACAAAGCCAAAAAATTCCAGAAACAAATTTATTTAAAAATCGCTCGAGTCGAGCGCGAGCCGAGGTTCTTAAAATACCCCAAACTTGGCCAAGAGATGTGGCCAAGAGCCGTCGTCGTCGTCGCCGTCGCCGTCGCTTCGTTCTTACACCGTTAGCTTTTGTTGTTGTTGTTTATGTATTATTTATTTATTGTTCGCAATTGTTGCTGTTGTTGTTTGTATTTGGTTACGGTTTATTTGCCTTACCAATGATTATCGATAGCGTTCGTCGGCACGTTGACTTATCTCTCGTTCTCTCTCCCTCTCTCTCTCTCTCCCGTTCTTCCCCGGTCTTCCTCCCTCTCTCCAGCGCAATGTGTTTGGTCTTCTGTTAGACTTTGGAATTGTTTTGCGATGACGATGAATAGAAATTCACGTGAAGCGACTTCAGACTCACACACACGGACACTCATGGACAATGCCATTGTGTGTGTGTGTGTGTTTTTTAATATCTCGTGGGTCTTCGTGGCCGCCTCGTGGAAAGCATTCGGAGGCGGAGGCAGAGAGTGCGAGGGAGGGAGACGAGGGGTTGCCGGTCATGTGTGTGGCTCTTGTGACGTCACCTGATGGATGGCAGGGGGGAAATTTTCCATCTAGTCTCGAATGTATTCGTCTCTCTCTAACGCTCTCTCTCTCTCTCTCTCGAACGCTCTCCCTTCCATCCTCTCTCACTCTCTTTCCCCATTAATTCGTTTGTTCTTCGTCCTGATTCCCATTGCCTCGAGTTTCTGCGAATTGCACAAACTGTTGTCGCTGAGAAGTTCCTGGAGATCGTTCGCTCTCTGTCCCACTCGCTGTCTCTCTCCGACTCCCTGTTTCCGGACTTTTGTGGTCGCCCACGCCGTACCTCTCGAGAGGCTCCTTCGAGTGACGTCTTCCGTGTCGTTTGATCCGACCGACAAACAAAAACACGACGAAAGACACGCGAACACGCGAACACTCGAACACACGCGCACACACGCACACCAACACGCAGTCCACCCACTCGCACACCCACACTCGCAACTCGCCTCCCTCGCATGCTCTTTTGTTCGACTTCCGCCAGCCACGCGGCCATTTCGACTTCCGGTTCCGCGGTCCGCCGCGCTTTGACGCATCCGTTTCCAGCGCCGCCGTCCAGCCGTCCGTCATTCGGTCTGTTTGTCACTCCATCCGCTCGTCCGCTCGTCTGTCCAACCATCCATCCATCCATCTGTCCGTCCGTCCGTCCGGCCCCCTCCAGATGTGGTGCAAATGAAATTTGGACAAACCGAGTTTAGGCGTCCGGGACTCGTGAGTGTTTTCCCAAAGAGTCCGTTTATATACATGCTTGGGTGTGTTTGTGTGTGTGTGAATATGTTTGGGCTTGGTTTGGCTGTGTGGGTTTGTGTTCGTCGGCTGTCCCTGCGGTGGCCTGCGTCAGCGTCGGGCCAAAGTCTGTCGCCGAAGTGCTCCGAGGCTCGTAAATTATTGTAAAACCGTGAAATTCTGAAAGGCGCCAAACATGCCTTCTCACTCTCTCTCTCGCTCTCTCTCTCGCACACCGTCCCCCGTTCCTGTCCCGTCGTCGCACTCTTCTCTCCCACTCCCCTCGTTGCTGTCTCCCTGTCTCTTTCGCCTACCGCGTCGTCTTCCACTCCTTGGTTGGCTCTTATTTTATTATTCATGCACTTGTGAGCGCGGCGGCGTCCGCGCCATTGTGTGGGTGAATGTAGTTCTGTGTGTGTGTGTGTGTGTGTGCTGGCGCAATTTACGACAGGAAGGGCAAGAGCGAACGAAAGACAGAGAGGGAAATGGAAAATGGAAAACCCGGCAAACTCGAAATTTTTATGAATTGCACTCCGATGAATATCCGCGGATATTTATGGAAAGTTTTCCCTCTCTCTCTCTCCCCATCTCAAATTCTCATTCTCTCTCTCTCTGTCTCTTTACTTATTTAGCATTTTTGCCTCGTTGTTGTTGTGGAGTCATAAAAAGCCGGTTACGATCGCGAAAATTGATTTCTTCGCTCGCTCCTGTCGCGGGGGCTGAAAAAATTCCGCGTCCACGTTTTTTACACCCGGTTCTATTTTGGGAGACTTAAGATGGAAAAAATGTTCCACTTACAATAACGATATTTTCTTATTTATTTTTTTGTCAGTTCGTTTTTTTTTGTACTTTTTAAATTTGAACTTTGGGAGATTTTAGATGAACGATTTTTACTAAAAATAAAATAATATTTCTTATTTATTCTTCTATCTTCTGTCATCTTTAGATGTACGATTTTTACTAAAATCAACGATATTTTCGTTTTTTTTTATCTTTTGTCTTGTTATTTTCTTCACTTAAATTTGAACTGGAACCTTGTGAATTTTTGGATGGACGATTTTTACTAAAAAATAATAACAATATTTCTTTATTTATTTTCTTTTGTCTTCTGTTTTATTGTTTTGTTTATTTAAACTCTTTGAAATTCGAACTTCACTAAAAATTTGAATGTAAGGAACAAAGAATTAAATTATGTATTAGAGGATTTTTAGATTTCTGCTAAGAATTTTGGTTTTCGAATATAAAACACAATAAAGTGAATCTACACATTTTAGAAAAAAAAAAAATGATTTTTTTTCGAATGATCTTTTTCAGTTATGAATTACATAGAGTGAGCTGTAGATGGGACGAACGAGAGAGTGGACGAGCGTGTGTGGGTATATGTGTGTGTGTGTGCGCGTGTTGGTACGGTCTGTTAATTACGTAATTTACAACCGTTCCTCTCGTTAATTACTCCCGATGCCATCAACAACAAGAACAACAACAGTAGCCACAACAAAATAGAACAACGAAATATATCTAAAAAGTACAAAAACAGAAATTGACAAGCCAAGCGAGCGACAAAGGGAAGGAACGCAGATTTAAATAACAAAAGCCGAAATGCAATCAGGTTAATACAAGCACGATGACAACAAAAACAACAACCACGATAACAACAATAGCAACAAAAACCAGAACCGCACACCAACAACAAGAGCAACAACAGCGAAAGCAATACAGATGCTAATGAAACAAAAAAGCAATTAACAATTACATCAACAGAAATTAAAGCGGCACCGACGAAAACACAGAGCCATCAAGAATAAAATAAAAACAAAAACGGACACGGACACGAAAAAAACGAGACCGCGTCAAGTTTTAAACACATCATTAACGGTTGACATTCGTGTTCGGTTCACGCACACACACGCACCAACGCCCACACGTCGTCTCGAGCGACCCTCGAATCCAATCCATCTGCCATCCAACTGTGTCCCGGTCTCATTCACCATCCTCGTCCCTCTCGCCCCTGCTCTGTTCGATTTTCCCCTCTATCCCAGCTCTGTTCGATTTCGTCTTGTTCCCCGATCCCCGTTCGATTTCGTCTTGTTCCGCGATCCCTGTTCGTTTTTCTCTCGTCCCCTGCTCTGTTCGTTTCCCTCCTCTGTTCGATTTCTCTCCTTTCGTCGCTCTGTTCGCTTCCTTCGTTTCTCTCAATTTAACTTACTTGTTATTGCTTTCTTATTTTTACTTTTTGTTGTTCTTTCGTTGTCCTGAAGCGAAGTTTAAATGAAAAATATCTCTTCATAATAATCTGGACTTTTCTTGTCTCTTGTCTCTTGTCCTTGTCCTTGTCCTTGTCCCGACGAAGAAGTCCATCGGGCTTGGATTACTTTCGTGTGTTTTACTTTCGAATTTGGATTTGTTTGATTCCCATCGAACTCTCCGAGAGAAAACTTTAAAAACTCCATTTGCAGCACGTTTCCACTTGAACACGATGCGAGAGAAGCTGCTTAGGATGGGATTAATGGACAGATACATGAGTAAAAGAGCCAATATTTGGCGGTGTGTTTGCCTTCTTCTTACTTCGTCGACCTAATCCCCCCACCTTAATGCCATCGATTCCCCTATCTCCGCATCCTCTGGCATCCCCTTGTCCTTAACTCTGCCCCTTCGCTGGCTTAGGAGTGGGGCTAGAAATAGTTGCCGAAGGTCCTTCACCCGCAAAGCACACAGGCGCTTTTATTAGGAACTCGGATTCATCGCCTCTCGGCATCGGCCCGGATCACGTTCACGTTCACGTTCACGTTCACACTCGAGACGCTGCTAACGAGACCATCATCGTCTCCCAATTGGCTGGGAGATGACCCGTGGATGCGAGGGGACGAGGGACGAGGGACGCGCCACGCCCTAAGCTCTTGGAGAATTTTCAATTGAAGAGATTTGCGGAGGAAACTTTTGGAAACTTTCGTCTCCGCAAGTTGGCGGAGGCAGAAGCCAGATATGGCTTTAAAGGAATTTATTTCCTCCAACCATATGCTGCTGTCAACTATTGTTCTCTCTCTCTCTCTCTTACTCTTTTCTCTTCCACTCCCCATCGCTTTCGCTCGATTTGCCCTCGTCCTCGTGGCTCGATAGCGCCGAAATCATTGGATTACATTTGAAATACGAGCGCCCATCAATCGGGCGCCGTCGGCACGAAACGCGATCCATCATCAGAAGGAAAACCCTCCTTCTCGTCGTCCTTGCAGCATTTTCCTTCTCACGCTCCCTCCTTCGCCTCCTCTCACCTGTCGCCCCCGCCCCCGCCCCCGTTGGCAGCTTCTGCTTCCGGCTGAAGTCGTTCGCCGTCCAATTTGTCCGTCCCTCGCGCTCGCCTCGCGGCTCCCCGTGCAAATCCTTTCGTAAGCGACCTCCGGGTCGGCGACAGTCTGTTGACGCAATTTGGGAAAAAATTAATTAAAAATTCGACCAGTTTGCTTTCATTTTTATTTAAATTTACCTTTTCGGACTCGTCCTTTTTTGTCCCTCCTTTTCGTTCCCATTATTCCTTCCTCCCTTTGGCTCCCTCTGTTTGGCTCGTCGGTGTTTTTTGTGTTTTCTGAATTAATACGAAAAGTTGTATCCCTGGTATTAGGCGAAACATAACGAGTGTCCCTGGTGCTCAGGTGTCGCGACGCCAGGCCCGTGCCGTGCTTTTGGAGGATTTCACTTTTATTTTTCCACGTTTTTGTATTTTCATTTATTTTGGCTGCTGCTTTAATTTCTATTTTTCATTTTTTCTAAATATTTTCTTTTTCATTCATTTTCTATATTATTCTTAATATTTGTCCTAATACTTTTTTTATACACTTTATTTTGATGGTTTTTTATTTTTCTTCCCAAATGTTTGTTTTTGCCTCACATTTTGCATTTAGTTACATTTCGTTTTAATTACATCTGTTTCTCCTTACATTTTCTATTTTCTCTCTCTTTTGCTTGGGGCATTCGAAAAGGATTTTTCGGATTATTTTCTGCCCGGGAAGTCACCGGCACAAGAGCTCATTAAAATAATTAAGAACTCTGGCCTCGGCGACCTCTGACGCCGCTCCCATCATCGCACTAATTGGTCACGATCAGGATGAGAAGTGCGTTGTTTTGCGGTGAAAGCTTCCGAAACAACCCAAGGAGCTCCGTCCGGCCGACTCGCCCACCGCCTCCTCACCTTTGGTCCTTGTACCCTTGACCCCGCGTTCGCGGTTCCCTCTCTATTTTCGTCTCCGGCCCAGCGAAGCAGAGGGAAAAATCCAACGAAACGGGGAAAAAGGCTCGTAAATTTCTGGCCCGAAACTCCGGGCGAAGGTGGTCGAACCGAGTGCCAGACTATTTATGGCACACATACACTCACATATTTTCACTTGGGCCAACCGCGAAAGCCCGGGAACCCCCAAGGCGAGTCGCCTCCCGGGCCCACCTCGCCTCACCATGCTCCACCTCTACCAATTGCCGAGATATTCGAGGGTTTTCCCAGCCTCCGGTCGCCCTCGTCGTCGTCCGCCAGTCATCCTTGCGCTTCTCCACGCCTCTTGTCTCAGCCTCCTTGAAACTTTCTGCGCTCCCTTTAGTTTCTCGCCGTTCCTCCCTCGTTTGCTCCCATGTCCCCCCATTCTTGGCCCTCTCGTTGCTCCTCCCGCGCAGCCCTCGCTGCCCGTCTGAGCCACCTGATCACTTGTTCGTGGCCTGCTTATTTATTCACATCCACAATAGAATATTTTAAAGAAATGAGCTTTTTAATGTCGACTCACACTGAGTTGGGATTTTCCGAGTTCCTTTTGTTTGTTTGTTTGCCAAATGCGAAAAGCGAAAAACTTTCGAATGCCTTCATCACCGCCCCTTCCCCTCCTTCCCACCTTCCTTCCGCCCCTCCATTTGCGTCCCCGCCTCCTTCGCCACCACCACTGAATGCTATCAAACTTCTCCTCCTCCTGCGCTTTCGCTGGAACAATTTGACAAAAAAAAGTAACAAAACAATGTCTGAATAAATGCTCGTGAAGCTCGCTTTGTGTGTTTTCCCTGCTCCGACTGCTATTGTGTGGTCGAGTGTTTTGATTTTCCTAATAATTTTGCATACATTGCTTTAATGAACCACGACGACGACCACAGCCGATCACGGAGTCCCATGGTCGACCTGCCGCCCACATCTTCGCGCTCTCATCTGCCTCGTCTCGCCATCCTCCCACTCTCCATTGGCCGCCATTCGCCATACGCCTAATCCGCGACCATAGATCATCATCATTATCCACCGCCATTGGACTGAATTGTGGTCGATTTTCTACCTTTCTCGACCGCCTCGCTCTGATGGCTATCGGGCCATCTTGTTTTTTGACCCTTCCATTCCCGCAATTGACACCTTTTTCTAGGGATTAGCCTTCCCTTTATCGCCTCATCTTCGTCCTTCCCATCAGGTTTCACTTTAGCCAATCGAGGTCGTCCTTTCGCACGAATTCGGACGTCTCGAATTCGCGACCTTTTCTTATCACCATCTCATCTCCATCCATTTTCTTTCATCGTCCTTGTGTCTCCTTTCCTTGGGCGGATTTTCTCATTTCCCGAATCCTCTTCGGGTCCGAGATTTATCTGGCTCAGCATGATTTTCCCATATCGCTCACCTCCATCGACTTCCCCCACGTTTCCCCCATTCGCAATATGATAATTACAGCTTTCCCATCATTCGATCGTCCCCAACTTTTCATCGCCCCATCGCGACCGACGTCGCCTCGTGGGCCTTTGTGCGGACTTTTATTCAGGTTTCTGAATTTTCCCATTGACTCGGTTCCGTTGCCGCTGGACCCGATCGGAGCGGACCGGACTGAGCTGAGGCGGACCTGGGGACCTGTGGAGGGCCCGGAGCGTGGTCGGAGCCGCGGTCGGCGAGGCTTTTGTGCGGTCTGGTCATACATTTCCATTGAGCGTCATCCAACGACAATTGAATGCGAGTTCGCTCAAGTGGTTTGCATTGACGAATTTTTATTAAAAGCTCTCTTATTTCTTTGTCATTGCTCTTTCATCCCCGCCACTCCCACCCCCTGATTGATGCGTCTTACGTTTCTTTTCAGTCAGCCCTGCGTGCTCTTTCCTCGAAGATCCGAAGATCAATTATTCTTGATTTTCTGCCTCAATTTGTCTCCGTCCCACTCCCTCTGACTTGAGTTTTTCTCATGCTCTTAGTGCCGTCGTATTCATTGATGTTGTTTTTGTGTTTGGTGGTGTTGTGTGGCTTTTTATTTGAGTTGTTTTTTCTTGCAGTTTTGTTATTGTGATTGTTATTTGTTGGTCAGTGGTTGTTGTGATTATTACTGCTGTCCCACTGCCTCTGCGAACCTCTAATGTGTAAATAATTCCTCGTTCACGTGGCACGATTCTACCGTCGGCCCCAACCGCAGCCTCCTCTTGTCACCTTCTCGTTCTCCCCTGACCCTCTTCCCTCCCCGCTCCTCCGCTCCCCCGCTCTCCTGTCCTGCCCACGTTCGTCTGCCCATTGCGATCGCCCCGATTCTTGTCTCTTATCTCTCTCGGCTTGTTCCAATATCTCTCATTATACTTATTATTCCTAAATTTGTTATTATTATTTATTGATTGTACTTGGTTGTTTGATTTTATTTTCTGTACGTAATTTTTGTACTTTGTATATTTTTTTTTTTTCATTTTCTTGTTGCTCATTTTGTTTTTCTCCTCTTTGGTTCTGTAAAATATCGTTGTTTTTGATAAAAATCGTTGCTTTTGTTAAACACATTTGTTGTTCTTGGTGGAAATTATTGTTCAGGTTTTGTTGGTTCTGGCTCTTGTTGTACTTAATGGAATTCCGAATTTACAGCCAGGCATTTGTACGGCGTCTTCTCCTCCTCACGACCCACAACGTTAGAGCCAGAGCTCGTTCGGAAGGTAGGCAGGGGAGGAGACAGAGATAGATTGGCAGAACTCGGAGAAGACCCGAGCCGGGTTCGGAAAAGATGATAAATATTTCTCGGAAATAAAAGTTAATGGAATGATTTGGTTGTTGAGGTTTTTATTTTTTTCCTCTCTACTATTCATTGTTATTTTGTTTTGGTAAAAGTAAAAGGCCGTGTTTTCGCCTTCGCCGTCCTCGTCTCTGGCCCCGGAGCCGACGATGACAGCGGCGAGGTCGTCGATGGTTTCCATGTTTAAAGGTCAGCCAACCCACGGAGCGAACCCGACGAGCCGATGCCGAGACGTCGTTGGCGGAACCTTCCATCGACACCACTTCCTTCCCGCCTCCGCCCTGCCGCCCCCTTTACGATTCTCCTCCCGTTCCTGATCTCTGGGTCCTTGTCTAGGAAGTCCTGGGATGAGGAATGGAAAAATATTCGGGATCTTTATTTGCTGTCGGGCCTTTTCGGACGCCTCAATCATTAGCGGCCGCCTCCCCGTCATCGTCGTCGTCGTCCTCGTGCTGAGCCATGGGACCAGCTGTCCTCGGGAATTTTTTAATGACTCCATTCAGACATTTCCCGCCTCCAACAGCAGCAGCAGCCGCAGCAACAAAATCGACAACATCAACGAAAATGTCGGAAGTGAAATCGATGAGCATTTATCAATATTATTGTTATCGTCGCTCGCGAACGGCTCTGCAAAGTCTCGTCCATTAATCTCACACCTCTCCGTCTCCGGATTGTCACTGAATTTCACAGCCCATTTAATGGCCAATTGTCAACTGGCGTTAATTGCCGGATTTCACTCCCGAACGCCAGCCTCCACTCCACTCCTTGCTTTCGCTCCTTCGCCTTTCCAAGGGGAGAACTTTAAACTTTCGGACTCGGGCTTTCGGATAAACACCTAAAACACTTTGCCAAACTTCGGTGCAAATCGAAAACTTTCCACCAACGAGGTGGTCGAGGTGAAGGAGGAGGCGGAGGCGGAGGAGGAGAAGGAGGACGGATTCCATTGTTTGAATTTGGTGGGTGCCAGGCGTGATGTTTCCGAAGTTATTACGGCTGTTGTTCTTCGTGTTGGTCTTGTTGTCGTTCTCGATGTTGTTCCGTTGCCGTTGACAATGTTTTCGCTCGAGATAAGCAGATTCTGCTTGGGCTCGGGTTGGGACAGGGTTCGGGGACCTCTTGCCAAATAATTCCCACTTCCCTCCGGCCCTGGCCCCCCGCATCTGTTCCCCCATGCCGCCCCACCTTACGACAGTGGCCTCCAGTCAGATTAGCAGGAGGGAGGTTTTGAGTACTTTGTGTTTGATTCCTCCACAATTGATAAGCCCAAGTCCCTTAAGACAACCTGCTCTCGCTCCAGCCCCGAGGGCGACTTGGGATCATTAGCGACGTCAATGGATTGGAGTGCGAGGGGTCTCCACGGAGATCCTCGTCCACCTCCCCTCGACGTTGGCTCGTAATGAGTTCATCGCTCGATAAGAGTTGGGAACTGAGTTTGTGTTGTTTTTCTATTGTCTCATTAATTGGCTCGTTTAATTGAAAGTCAACAGCGTTGCTCTCGTTTCCAACAGTGCAGTAGCAGAGGTGGGAGGAGATGAGATGATGGGGCGGGAGGGAGATAGAGAGCGATGTAGAGAGGGAGGAAGAGGAACAATTTTAGAAATAAACTTCGAAACGTCTTTTTATTCCTTTTGTATTTTTATTGTATGCCATTGTATTCTTTAAATTTGTTGCATTTTCTCTTCTAATTTTTGATGTATTTTCTTTGTATTTGTTTCGATTAAATTTACGTTGATCATTGATTAATTGAATTTATTTCAATAAATTATGGTGACCTGAAGTATATCAAAAAGCATAAACGTTCATGATTTCATTCCATGTTGAATTTTGCATTCTCTGATGACATTCTCAATGACATTTTCCTGAGTGCCTCGGGGCCTCTGACTTTGCCAAGTAAAATTTGAACTTTCGGAATAAAAACAAGCGCCGAACTCAAGGACTGGATGATGAAAATAAGCCGTAATCCTTCCGGACATTCGCGACAATAACAAAAGTCAGTCATGCATATCAGTTTCACACGGCAAATAATTGCACACACACATGCTTCTGTGGCTGTGGGTGTGGGTGTGGGCGAGGCCGAGGGCTGTGGAAATTAATATTGTGTAAATACAGCGAAATCCTAGGGGGAAGGCAAACAAAAAGGAAGAACAAAAAACAGAAAGCAGAACAAAAAAACCAGATTATAATTATGAAAAGGAATCAAGAGTAAAAAAGCAAAAAATGTAGAAAAAAATAGACGGAAAAAAAAAAGACAAAAATAGAATTAAAAAACCTTGATTTAGACAGGCGAAAAACGAGACGATTTCAAAGGGATGGGAATGGACGGAGGCAGGAACAAGTGGTGAAGGCGACTGGGGCGAGGGTAGGGAGGGGTTGGAGTGCGAGTGAGTAGGAGAGAAGCTGGAGGGTGCTTGGAGGGAAGGGCGGACGGAGTGAGGAGTTGGGGAGCGTGTGCCAAAGGAGGAGGAGACGAGGGCGTGGGCGAGGGATCGGTGGCAGTGGCTCGAAGCGTGTGTTTAAAACGAGTCAATTTGCAGCAATAGAACTCAATGGGGGCCCCTTCGCCCCTCCCCTGCCTCACCTGCTCCGGCCCCGATTTCTGAAGACCTCTCGCCCCAATTTGTGAACACCTCTGGCCCCCACCCCACGAGACACGTGGCCAATGCAAATATTTCCGAAACAATTGGGAGTATTCGAGGAACTCCGGTCGGTCGGTCTGTCCGTCTGTCCGTCTGTCCGTGTGCTGTTGACTTGCTGGGGTGTCAGCGTAATGGCTGTCTGTGTGTGTGTGTGTTTGTGTGTTGGTGTGTTTGTGTGAGGGAGGTGAGAATTAAAGCACGTTCAACACGTAGCTCGTAGAGCTCTGGAACACAATAAACTTTTATTTCAATGGCAAAAATGCGACAAAAACCAAGAGACAGAGGGAGAGAGAGAGGGAGGGAGGTAGAGAAAGAGAGTGTGAGTGCGAGTGCGAGCTGACGACGACCGAGAAAATCCCCGAGAACACACGAAACTACGATGCTCGACCCCATTTCCCCAACCGTTCAACCTTCAACCGCCCACCTGCCATCCTCCATCACTTTGGGCCATTTTACTAAATTTTTGCCCTTTTCTCCGCCTCGTTCCAGATTCCGGATTGTGCTTTTAGAGACAGATTTGAGCCCCGGAAGCTCCATCGCGTCACCGAGAGACCGAGGGTCGAGGCGCAGACGGCGGACGAAGACGGAGACGGAGGTCAAGTGCGAGCGAGAAGGAGGCGCCGCGCGAATCGATGCTTCGTCTCTAGAGGCGACGCCGAGACGCAGCAGGAAGGAAGAACAGGGGTCCTGTGTAAGGACCAGGACCAGGACCAGGACCAGGACCAGGACCAGGACCAGGACCAGGACCAACCACCAACGGCCACCGCCACGCCACGCCACCGTTCGATCGATCGATCGATTGATTTGAAGAATCCAGCGAGGACGTAATTAACGAGCCATCATGTCGGAGTTTTCCTCCATCGAGATGGGGTCCGTCGACCGGCCGCCGAACCGCTTCCAAGTGAACCCCGTCAATCACAAGAACAACAACGACAAGGACAAGGACAAGGACAAGAAGGGCGGAGACGCCGGCACCGCCAACGACGCGCCCCACGAGGTCTACCGACGGCTGACCGGCGTCGACGGCGAGCCGCTCGAGGACGACACCTTCAACGAGGACGCCGCCGGCCGGATGCTGAACAAGCAGCCCCGCCAGAGGTGAGCATCGGTCGTGCTTCCTGCGATCCTGGGGTCCCTCCCCTGAGGGCTGCGGCCGGGGCCGGGCCGGGCCGTTTCTTCCATCGATTAATGGATTACGCGGACCCGCTGGCTGTGCCTGCAGCGACCCCGTGTCGTCCGTCCGTCCCACCGCCGTCGCCGTCGCCTTCGCCTCGCCCCAGTCCTCCTCGGGCTCCCTGGGGCGTTCAATTGTCACCTCTGATTAAGTTGACTTGTCGCCGGTTCTGGGAGGCAGGGCGGAGACGAAGATGAAAGGCGGCGAGAACTTTGAGCTAGTGACACCTTTGCTGGATCAGCTGGAGGTCCCTTTGTGAAGAAGGTGTTCATTGTTTAAGGAACACAACAGAAGCACCGTGATTAAGGTTGAAACATTGTGTTGACCACACAAACACTGTGTTCAAAATTGAAGTCATGTGTTTAAAATTGAAACACTTTGTTTAGTATTGAGACATTTTGCGTACAAAAACACTGTGCTTAGAATTGAAACATCTGTGTTCAGAAACAACAGTATTATGTCTAAAAGACAGCAACATGGAGGCCACAAAGGAGAGACAACAGCATGATTTAAAATTAAGGAAATTAAAAGAAGCACTGATAGTAGAAGAAATAATGATGTTGAAAGAATTAATGAAGTTGTAAGAAATAGGGAAGTTAGAGATTTATTGAAATAGTCGTTGAAGGCTGAATTACTTTCCGATAGAAAGAGAACGAGAGAGAGAGAAAGAGAGAGAGAGAGAGAGAGAGAGTAGTGTGAAGGACAGTTGAAGCGACAGAGAAGTTTGGTGGAACAGACTGTGGTAGGAACAGACAAAGGGCATTTTCTCGTCTTCCACTTGCAATTGCTCGCGACCGGACGACCTCGAGAGGACCGAAAGGGCGCCAAACAAACAGACAGACAGACAGACAGACAGAGATAGAGCGAGGGAGAGAGAGGGACTGACTGAAGTTCGTCTGCCATGGCCAGAAACTGTCGGGCTCGCATTTCACATCGTGAGCCCAAGTTCAATTTCTCCTCTGGAAACGCGATGAACGATGGATCGACTCAAGGACGAATCGAAGTCTCCAGAAGTCGTGAACCGTCCTTCCAGCCTTCTTTTGTCGCTCTGTCTCTTTCTTCCTCTGGAGAGGCCAAAGAGAGAGATAGAGAGAGAGAGACAGGGTGGAGAACGTGTTTGGACTTAAATTTGCTCAATTTGCCGCATAAAATGCGACCTTGTGGGATTTGCGTCCTTGGGGACATTCTTTAAATTCGCAGAATTCCTGCACTCCCTCCTTCTCTTTCTTGTTCTCATCTCACTCTCTCTTCCCCGCTCTGTTTTTCTGGTCGTGGTCGTGGCCTTTGTTGGCAGCCGTTCGAACCCGAAATCAGAGCCCGACTCCATCGAACGCCTTCGATTCCACACGTCGAGTTCTCCGTCTGTGGCCCAAGTCTTTGTCCTCGTCCTCGTCCGTCCCCTCTCTCGCTCCCATTCTTCTGCACCCATCAGTCAGGAGCTGCTCCCGGCATCCTCTCTTTGACTTCACCCTTCCGTCCTGCCACCGTCCGTCTCCGCCTGCCTCCGTCCGTCTGTCCGTCCGTCCGTCCCTCTGTCGGGGTTTCCGTCGACATCACGATGGATCTGTTCGTTAACCCTCACTCAGTCCCGGTCTGCGTCTCACTCGCACTCTCGCCCTCACCCTCACTCTCACTCTCGTTTTTCTCTCACCCTGCCGCTGTCGCTTCTCATTTCCTGCTGCTCCGAGCGCCTTGTGCACGTGTGTGTATGTGTGTGTATGTGTGGGTGAATCCATATTGCGTGTGTGTGAACCAATGTTGGGCTTTAGTCCTTCCTCCCCCTCCTCCATTTTCTTCGAAACACTTCATTCTAATTTTCAGCTCTGTTCTGCAAGCTTTTGTTTGACTTGTTTTAGTTTCAGCTTGAGTTTATGTTTTTATATTTTTCTTTATTTGTTTTGTTGTTCATATTTTTATAGTATAGTTTTATTGTTTTATAATTTGTTGTTTTTTTTTTGTATTTATTTTTGTATTTTTTTTTGTATTTTTTTTGTATTTTTTTTGCAATTTTCGGCTCTGTCGTTTGGCTTTCGCTCGCCTAGACTCGGGTTTCCTTCCCTTGGGGTGCGCGCCCGGTCTCGTGGGGATCCCTGCGGATCCTGAGCGGAAGGATTTGCGGGCGCCGCAGTCGTTCTTTCAAGGCCAAAACCCAGTTGACTCGAGGTTCGTCGCCAACCTCCGACTCCGACCCCCCTCGGCGTCACCCACTCAGGCGACCTCTGAAAAGTTTCGCCACAACTTGAGACGACAGGAGTTCAAATCGCTTTTGAATTCGCCTACTGAGGGGGTGTCGGGGGGTGAGGGTGGTTCTGGGTGTGGCCGTGTGCATGTGTGCGTGGCTGCGGTTTCGGTGCTCGGGAATTTAATGAATTCGCACGTCTCTCTCTCTCTCGTAATTGATTTCAATTTATGCGACGTCCTCGATGTCTTTGTTTGAGCTGAGCCGAGTCGAGTCGAGTCGAGTTCGGTTGAAGGGCAGGACGGCGGCAGGGGCAGGAAGAGGAATAACAGCAACGAATGTATCAAAAACACAAAAAATATGGAAAACAAAACCAACAATCACAACAACAATGAGGAATGTTTGGCACATTTTGAGTGAAACGTCAAAAGTGAAATTTTCGTAAGGCCATCGGCCGGGGGGAACGAGAGGATTGCACGAAGAAAGAGTGAGAGAGGCGAGAGACAGAGAGGGGGGGGGGAAGCAAGGGTGAAACAACCGAGAGGAGAATGGAAGAGGCAGGGTCAAAGTTCAGCTCAGACACTTGAAGCCCTTTCCCTTTGTGCGAGGCTGGGCTGGCTGGCTGGCAATAATAAAATTAATTTTCGGAAATTGTCCTCACCAACAAGAAGAAGAAAGAACCAAAGAGTGAGAGAGGGAGAGGGAGTGAGGGAAATTTCGGCGTTCAGTGATCCCGGCTGAGGAGTCGGGAGTCACGGGCAGGGCCGTAAAACTTTAATGGATCGACCTCGGTCCTCTTCACGTGTGTCTGCAAATGACGGAGGAAACTTTGCAACCGTTCGGTTCGTCTTGGGTTCATGCTGTGTGTGTGTGTGTGTGTGTGTGTGGGTGTGAGAGGGCTCGTGTTCGGGTCCTCGTGACGTCGGTTTGGGTGGGCGTGTGGCCCAGGCCAGCACATGATGCGGATGAAGAGGCCGGACATGACTCGAGACAATCACGAATGGACGAAGACAATCAAATCACGTCGCAGCAACAACATTAGTTATAACAACAACAACAACAACAACAACAACAACAACAACAACAACAACAACAACAACAACAACAACAACATCAACAGAAATAGTTGTAATAGCAACCATAAAAAAAATGGAAATAAAAATGATTATAATGATAATAATAACGAAAACAAAAATAATACAAAAATATTAATAAATGAAATAATAATAGAAACGAAAATAGTGCCAAATTAATATAGGAATAAAAATAATACAAAAGCAAAAATAATAAAAAATTATTAATAAAGAAATAGTACTGCAAAAGTAGCAATAACAACAATAACAGCACCAATAACAACAGCAATGCCAACAACAGTAACAAGCCGAAAACGACTACAACAACAACAACAACAACAACAGCAATGTGAGGGCCAAAGGGACGGCGAACGGAGAAGGTGTCGGAGCTGGGGAGGCAGAGACAGGGACAGGGACAGGGACAGAGGGAGATAAAAATCTGAGCAAACGCAGCGAAGCCCATCGGAAGATTGAGCGAAGCCGTGCGTTGCATACGAAAGAGGTCGTTGGCCGTGTGTGCTTGTGTTCGTGTCTGTGTGTATGTGTGAGTGTGCATGTTTGTGTGTGCTTTTGTGACGACAACAACAGCAGGAAATAAATCTCGGCGATGATAACCTACGTGGCTACAACACAACAACACAAACTACAATGGACAGGAAAAAGCAATAAGGCAATAATAGGAGAGACAAGAAAAAGCAACAACAACAACTACTACAATAAACAACAACTACTAGGACATAAACAACAAAAAGCAACCGCTAACAAAGAAATAGACAAAAACAACAACAACTAATAATTCCATCAACAACCAAAATAACAAAAGTTCCTGTAACAAATGATGAGCACGACGAACCGAACCGAGCCGAGTCGAGCCGAGCAGCAGTTGGCCGTCGCCCTGTCCCGCTCCAACAACCGCCGTCCGTCCTCCTCTCAACCCTCTCCCGGCCGCAGCGAGGCCGTGTCCAGGGCCGGGTGTCCTTCAAGGACCCCGGGCACTCATCGCAGCTCCATACAATTGGCGGGGACTCGGGCGGATCGAGAGATCGGGCCGGATCCGGAAGCCGGCGGACGGCGAGGGCGAATGCGAGAGGAGCAACAACAACTACAACAACAACAACAACAGCAGGCACAGCCCGGCACAACTGACGAAGCTCCAGCGATGGCCGCAGCGAACGAAACGAAACGATAAAAAATTGAGCGAATCAAACGGAGAAATGAAAACAAACAAGAAGTGGAAATAAAGTAGAATCCTTGAGGGGGGCGGGGGACCGAGGAGGAGCCATGGGGAGGGGCCCGGGGGCGGAACCCGAGGCGGTTGCGAAAAGACGGAGCCCACATGGCGGAAAAATAGAATTCGCGAATGGGAGAAAAGCGAGCATTGAATTTGAGAGCAAGGACAACGGCATGCGGAACTCGAGTGCTGCGTGTGTGTGCGTGTGTGTGCGTGCGTGTGTGTTTGCCTATTTTCTCTGAGCTTGTGCAAATATTTGTTTCCTCTCGTCGCTTCTCCCTCCTCGTCCTTCCCGTCATTAGGGCGCCCTCGTGTGGCCAGCCAAACACAAGGGCCAAGGACACGAAGACACATGTCCAAGGGCGTTGATCCTTCGCCTGCACTCGGATGCACTCTGACCATAATTTATTGAAATTTCGTTCTTTCACGATTTTTTTAAATATTTTTTCCTTCTACACAGAGGCTTCTTTCACTTGATTTTTTTGAAATATTTTTTTTTCTCTATGGTTTTCGAATCGAACCCGAAGCGTTTTTCCCTCTACTCCCTGCGGCTGAGGCGGCTCAGGTGGCAACGCTGTTGCCGTCCACCTGGTCCTCGCTTCCGGTCCTCGTTCCGGGTCGATCGAGACGTTTTTTCGAATCCACCTCCGATCCATCTCTCGGTCTTCCTCTGTGTTTTCGTCACTTGCCGCCGCCATTTTCCCGCTCCCTCGCTCTCTCGCTGTCTGTGTGTCTTGTGTGTGTGTGTCGGGGTTTGTTTGCTTGGATTGCGTGCGATGGCAGAGACAGATGTCGAGGGGCTCCAACAGAGATCTGCCATCATGGACAGCGGCGAGAGAAACCACAGGAGAAGTAAAGAGAAAACAAGAACGACAAAAATTACAACAAAATAGCAAGAACAAGAACAACAACAAACACGACAGCGGCCAGAACAACAGTAGCAAGAACAGCAACAACAACGACAACGACAACGACATCGACTAGCAGAAGCTGAACGACAGCAACATCGTCGCCGCCTCTGGTCATCGACAGTTATCGGAAGAGCCCTGACGTTGACCTCTGACCCAGGCGAGTCCTCCCGGCTTCGTCTAGAAGGAGCGGGGCAGGGGGGGGGGGGGCGGTGTCGGTTGACGGACGGTTGGGAAGGAGTCGCGTCGAGACCACGACGACGTGTCAAATGCGCTGCTCGGTCAGGACGCGACGAACGACTTCCGGCGACTCCCCGACGCGATGGCGGAAGGAGTCGCGACCGGGAATTCGCGGGGGCCCGGGGTGGGGTGGCGTTTGTTTTACGACCGCGGCCGACGACATCGCCGTAATTTGAATGCGAGCGCGCCTGGAGTTCGTGGCCTGCGGTCGGTTTTTATTTGCCTTGCTTTTACGATTCAATAAAAATTCAATAAACGCGCTTTCGGCAAAGGCCGTGGGGCGTGGGGCGTGGTCGGTGGGTGGCGCACATGTGGCCGAGCCCAGCACCAGCCGGCCACGGGGCAAACGACACTTGAATCGCCGTCTGGCCGGCCACGCAAACGAGTTGCCATTAAAAGAACCCAACCATTCACCCATTCCTTCACTCGCTCATTCACTCATTAACCGTGTCCTTCCTCCAGTTGCTCAGAATCCCATTTTCGTTCTCTGCTCGTCTGCTCGTCTGCTCGTCTGTTCGTCGTCCCATGGCGACGATCCTGCAGCGGGAAGGACGATCGTAAAAAGAAACGCCGGCCCGCCCTCACCTTGTTCGAAGAAGTTTTAATTGGAATTGCTCGAGAAAAACCCTCAAATGTGGAATTTCTTTCGCAGCAGAGAAGGAGCGGGCGCAGAAGGAGCGGGCGCAGAAGGAGCGAAGCCCACCAAGGTGGGGCGAGATGACGAATTAGGAGCAGGAGAGGACGAAGTGAGCTGTGGCGCCAGTGGAAAAAGGAAGTGCTTTGAAGTAGTCGTCGTTGTCGGTCGGCTTGGGGTCTTCTTTGGTTTTTGTGCCCATCGGATTCCCGAGATTCTCCGTGTTCTGGGGAGGAATTTTTCGTCTCAAAGATAAAGAATGGAACAAACAGCAACCGCCGACCTCTCCTAACCCTCGAGCCCCGCCTCGGCCTCACGGCATCGTCCTAACCATGAATGAAGGCCTTGGGTTGCGGTCGGGTTTTCTCGCGGTGCCCGGGAGCCACGTGTTGTGGCGAGAGCGAGAGCGAGAGAGATGTCGTTGTTCTTGTCATTGTCATTTTTTCTACTTGTCGTTGTTTTTTCTTCTTGTTGTTGTTTTCTGGTCGTTGTTGTTGTTGCCTCCCCCACCCCCACCCTCCGTCAGTGGACGAAAGTTTGCTTCTCTGATTTATTTGGCAATTTTCTCATTGTTTTTCACATCTTCATTTTTGTTTTATTTTTGTGTGACTTCCACAAGTGCCAGACTCCACAAGGCGTAAAATTATTTATGACCGCGAGCAATGGGTTTTGTTGTTGTCTTTCCGGTTGTTGTTGTCATTAGGATGGTATGCGTGAAGCCGTTAAATGAAATCAGTTTTAAACAACAGCCTCCGGCTATAATAAATACAGTAGGAACAGCATAAATAACAACAACAACAACAACAGGCCTAAACATCTATAACTGAGGGCAAGGAGGAGCGTGACAACAACAACAACAAGAATAGCAATGCCAATAACAAGAACGACAAGAACATCAACTAGAGCAACAACAACAACTGCTTTAGAAATTTTCGCCGCCTTCCGGTTTAAACACCGATTGTTGCTCATAATGATGAGAGTTCATTGTCGTTGTTGTTGCTGCTATTGTTATTACTAGCTGTCTTTGTCATTTTCAATTTGTTGTTTTTACTTGCGGCCACACGCCATGATTAATGAAGACAATAATTTGCAACTTGGCAGTTGAATTAAGCCAAGTTAAGCTTTTTCTACGTCTACTGCAAGTTTTGCCCCCCTCCTCCTTCTCCTTCTCCCCCTCTTCGTCCTGCCCTTCTTATTGTTGTCATTTTAATGACCCAGTGTGTTGTCATTTAGTTGCTTCATTTAGGCCGAAATGAAATTAATTAGATGCTAAATAACGAAACCCCAGAGCTAAACACGGGACCTAAGAGCAACATTGTCGTTGAGAACAACAATTTCAAACAACAACAATAAATCTCTCTCGCTCTCGCTCTCGCTCACTCTCTGTTTCTCCCTGCCTCCCTCTTCTCTTGGTTGGAGCAAATTTTTAGGCGCAGATTCCAGGAAATGCCAGCGACCGAGCCTTGGCGACGCTGGCTGCACTTGTGTGTGTGTGCGTGTGTGTCCTTGTGTGGTTGGGAGGGCGCCTGAAACTATTTTCAAATCTCCGCCATACGTCGTCTCCACATCCCCCTTTTGGGGCTGTTTGGCTTCTCTCATTTTCCCATGTCAAATGTTAATTTGTTTAATTTTTCCATTCATCTCCCATTGATCGATCTCCTACTATTTTGATCTACGATTTCCGCGGAATTCCCCGCAACTCCTTGGTCTCGCGAACAACGTGATCGATCGATCGTGGTCCAGAAGAAGTTTTGTTTTGTTTTCTTAAAACCCCACGGTGAAAAATTTTAAACAGATTCCCAGCGGATAATGAATGGGAATTTGTTAATTTCTCCCTGGTCTTCGTCTTCGTCCCGCCGCGGTGGGACGACGACCCTTGTGCCGAGGCCGTGGGGTGGTGGGGCTGCAGCTGGGGTCGGGGTTGGGATGGGGCGCACTACGTCAGCAGCCGGTGCTGGGGCTGCCGGCGAGAGATTCCCTAATTAATGGCTCCTCGTCGGCCTCTGCTCATTTTTCCCCATTTTCCTCAGGTCGTGGCGCCGACGATTAGCCGTGTTTTTTCTCTTTTCTGCCCTTTTTGGTTTCTTTTGGGGGTGGGAAAAAATTTAATGTATTTTTCTTTCGACTTGAACGCGGCGAAGCGCAAAATCCAAGCCATCCAATTTATGCGGATGTCGTTTGCACTTCTCAAATCTGGCCATAAATCCTCCGACACACACACACACACACATACACAGAGCCTGCCACACTCTCACACCCTCGAAGACACCCACACTCACACTCACACGAGTAATTAAACAGTTCCGTTGCCACTCAACGAATGGCCCCGAATTTGTTTCCGTTTCCGTTTCCCTTTCCGCTTCTGTTGCTTCTTTGATTCACAGAATTCTTCCTTCTCACTCACACCTCAATTTTCCGTCCCTCCCCCCATCTCGTTCTGCTCGTTTGTGTCTAATGCGACTTGTTGTGTTCTTCTTGCTGTTGTTGCAGGATCCAATCCATCAAAAGTAGCTTCCGTGACAAGGACAAACCCTCGCGCTTCAAGGATCTGCAGACGACGCGCTTCCAAGTGGAGCCGCAGAACGAGGAGGACTCGGAGGACTCGAACGACTCGCAGGAGGACCGCGAGCTCCTGGACAACGAGTACGATACAAAATATGGCAAAAGTTTCCGGTAAGTTTCGGCAACTCCATCTCCTTCGCCGGACTCAAACTCTTCCATCCATTTTCACTAATTTTGCCCATTTTTCTCTTCTCCTTTGCTCTTTCTTCCGCTCGTCTGCCCGCTCGTTTGGTCCTGTGGCGTTTCAGGCATTTCACGCGCGAGGCCCTGCCGCGTCTGGACAATTATCGCAACATCATGTCGATCCAGGCCGCCTACCGTCCCACCCTCGACGAGCTCCACAACGCCACCCTCACGGGCAAGGTGAGTCCATGGGCGAAGTTGGGTTCAACTGGGCTGGGCTGGGCTGGGCTGGTCTGGGCTGGTGTCCCTAGGACTGGGCTGTTGTCACTCGGACCGGGCTCAGCTGCGATGGCCTGGGCCGTTTTTTTATTTTACCTCCCAAACTCCATCTCACATGGCTTCGGTTTGGCGACAGAGAGAGGGAGAGAGACTGAAATACTGCGATTCCATTAGTGGAGCGTGGAGTTCTGGAACTTCCGGCTAAATCCACAATCACTCCGCATTCATTAAAAACAAAGAGTAAGCGAGAGATTCGTGCGTTTTATTGATTTTCCCATTTGCACCACGAACCGGGTCAACCGCAAGCCATTCAAACCTTTGGCCCTTTGGCCTTCCGGCCAAAGGTTTTTGCTGACCCCAAAACTAATTTTAATTTGAACGAATTTCCAACGAATTTCGCCACTGCCATCCATTTGCAATGTCACGGGATGTCGGTGGCGACCCAGGTTCGAGTGTTTCGAATTCCGTAAGGCCGCAGGTCTGCCGAAAAGACTCTCGGCCCATGCAGTTCAGCCTGAGTCCGACGTCAGCCTCGCCACCTCCCCCCTGCGATCCTCCTCCCCAGCGGCTGCAGCTGCACAGTCGCTGCCCTCGAGACCCGAGTTCGCCGCAGACTCGGGGCGTGAGCGCTGGCGGGTGCAGGTGGTGGGGGGGAGGGTGTGACGGAGTCTAATTGACCCCTGGCAGCGGGCCGCGACCCGCGATGCTCCGACTAGAATTAATTGCTCAATTGAGGGATTTTTTAATTGAATTTCTGTGGAAATTTCAGTTTTCATTGAAAAAATTCCCCAGTCTAGAAAGTTGTCTTCGGAGAATGTTGAACAAATTGAAAACAACTGCAATTTTTTTAAAAGCACCCATTTTTTGGTCTAAAATTAACAATTTGCTAATTTGCTTAGCAAATCATTAAAGAAGCTTAATTTACCTCAGACGAAAATTGCCTAATTAAACGACATGTTAGGCAAATATTTAAGTTCTGCCTTTTAATGTCACATTAACCGGAATATTTCAAGTCTGTGTCAGTGTGGCATTTGCTATAATAAAATTTATTGCTTGTTATTTGATTAAGCAGACGGGGCTTTGCCTGGGAGTTGAGTGAGAATTTGTTGTTTGTTCGCTGAACTTTCGCAAAGACTTGTGTCATGCATTTCTTATATCTCTTTCCGACTTCCGAATGCTGCGAAATTTGCGGAAGTTTTGCAACTTGCAAATGTTACGAAAGTTGTGAAAGTTTCTTGCGAGCTGCAGCAGCGAAACGCAAATTCAGTTTCAGTTGAACTCTGGAAGAGCCGCTGGTGCAAGAAGCCCTGCCCATCCCTGTCACTCCGCCGCCTGGCACTCCTGCACGCCAGCCAGGAGTCGTCGCCTTCGGCAGCAGTCGGCTATTAATCTTCCTCCCAGGCGAACCGCAGCAGCGAGAGACTGGAAGTGCTGCAGGGCGGCAACGACAAGACACAGACTCAGACAACGACACCGACACCGACACCGACGCCGACACCGACATCGAGACCGACACAGACACCAACATAGACACAGACGCCGACAGCAGCAATAAAAGTAGCAGCAACAATACGTTGACAGCGGGGCCGAAACTCGCCAGGACCCTCGAGGGTCGTTGCACTAATTAAGGGGGCGATCGAGAAGGCAAACAGAAATGCATGCAAATAGTAGACGCCGAGATGGAGGAGGAGGAGAAGCGGGAGGAGGCGGAGGAGGACTCGAAGGAGGCGATGAATTTTCTTCTATTTGCCTTCCATCCATTTGATTTCCACACACTGGTTGCCCATGTGGGACAGTGGAGGAGGGCAGGGAGGAGTCACTGGAGGAGACACGGGAGGAGACACAGAGACAAAGAGGAGACTAAGAGGAGACATATGAGGGCACAGAGAAAGGGACAGACTTGTGGAGGCGACCAGAGATAGCAGGGTCTCGGGCTAATTGGATGGCGCATCCGAATTATTCGGAAACAATGGCTAAGCGATGAATAATAAATTGGTATTATCGAGATAAAGGCCGAAGCCCTGCAGCCTTTCTGTGGTCTGGTCGACGACGACCCGAGGCTTTGGAAACCGATGGAATGAATTGCCATTAATTTTCATTATGTTGCTATTTATCATTTGATTCAATAAAACCTCTCAAGTCATATGCATTCAGAAGGTAAATTCTGAAATAAAATATGCAGGCAGACGAGGGCTTAAAGGACGAGAATGGAAAAATCAAACATTCCGACAGACTGCGGGGCGAAGAACGAAAAGTCGTTGGGCGAGCGACCGGGGGAGCCGGGTGGACAAAACAGGGGAATTAGGAGGGGACCGACAAGGGACACAGAGCAACAGGGAGATTGACATTAGGAGTGCGGACGGACAGACTGTGCGGTGGGCGAACAGACATGTTTATGACTTCGCATTGTAAGCCGCAGACCGGGCCGGAGTAAACAAGCAGTCTGGCAAATAGACGGAGCGACGGGAGGACACAGGGGGGCGTGCGAGAGCGAGAGCGATAGTGAGAGTGAGAGCGATAAACGATAGTCAGACGTGAGAAGGACAGGCGGACGGCGTGGATCGGCAGGAGATTCCCGATGTCGCAAATTCACGACTTTCAAACTGGGAGTTAATCCTTGAAGCTGCCAACGAACCACTGCAGCGGGATCACTGCAACGACCCAGAGTACTTGGTGGAGACCTCAGGCAGGACAGGACATGGATCGTCGCCTACGGTGTGAGATTTGTTAGTTGACAAATGGCTCTCATAAAGAGACTGGGTGAAAAACGCGCAGAATTTAACAGATGACGGCGGAGAAGACGGTGAGCAGGGAGCAGGAAGATGAACGAACCTGGAGGCGGAGCGGGAGGAGGGAAATTCTCGGGGCGGAGGGCGAACATCAGAGCCTGAAGGTGGAGCGAACAAATCCGAATCTGCAGCTGGATCAAAGACAAATCTCGAAGCCCGAGGTTCGGAGGCGGAGGCCCGTTAATGGCACCTGCTGCAAGAATCCGGCGCTCTCTGCTGGTGCCTACGGAGGAGGGTGAAAATACGCAGAACAAAGGACAGAATGAAAGAAACGAAAGGAAAGGGAAAATGAAAAACAAAAACATCAACAACGACGACTTCGCAAGCACGACGACGACGAATTCTAATGACGGCCAGGCAGGGAGAAGTGGGAAAGAAACGGATGCTCCGCATTAATTTCGCATTTAAATCCTGATCTTCCTCCTTTTCACGTTCGCTCCTCCGCTCGCCCCTCCTCTCGCCCTACTCCACTATTCTCTCTTCGGCGGCGAGAGTGGATGATTTTTTGTTGTTTTGGCCAAAAACAGGCGCCGCAAAATCTGTCATCTGCGAGTTGATTTTCAAATCTAATTTGAATTGTTTACACTTCCCGCCCAATAATCGAGCCAACCTGCGTCTTCCCAACGTTTTTCTCCACCTACCGCCTACCGACTCCCTCCCCCCCCTCACACTCTCCGTCCCTTTCTCCCTCCCTTCCCATTCCCGCCACTCACCATCTACGTCCCATCCTCCTGCGGCCTCCCCATCCTCGGTGCCGTCTCCGCCAGGCCTCACGCCTCGATGGCTTCGCTTTAAAAGCCCTGTCCTTGAGGCTCCTTAAAGCGTTGCCAGACTCTCGCACATGCCGCACTCACGCACACTCACGCCTGGCGGCGGCGTCGTCGGCGCTGGCGGTGGGTGTGGCGTAAGTGATAAATATTGATTTAGGCTGGAATTTTCTCGTCCCGCGCCGGCAACTGGAGGACTTCCGAATTAGTTGCAAATTTCGCTCCGCGTTGCTCTTTCGGGCTCCCCAGCCTTCGTCCGGCTCGTCCTCGTCGCCTCCCCATCCGTTTCCCCACCTCTCTCTTTTCCCTTCCCGGCACTTGCTCCGTTTTCGGTTAGGACGAGGCCTTTTCCCAGGATTCAAATGAAAATTGATGCATTTAAACAGGGAGCTGGAGCTGGGGAAATCGCGAGGGGCGTGGCAAAGGTTGCGGCAGGACGACATAATCCTGACATTGATGAATAGGACGGCGCGTCAAATCGAATGAGAAATCAAATATTTATTTATTTCGCATAATTATTTCGTCAATAAAAAGACGAGGATCTTTCCATTCTTATTGTTGTTGCCCCCGGTCGCCGATAACGACGACGAGGACGATGACGATGACGACGATGGATTGGAGGATGCTGGGGATCATGGGTCTAGGGACCTCTTTGTTGGCTCGTTATGTTGATGCCTTTGAGATAAATGATCGTAATGTGGGAGGGGATCGGAGCGGCTGCTGGCGGGGGTGGAATGGGTGGAGTGGGTGAGTGGAAGGAGTTGGGCCGCGGGGGTTGCTTTCGGAATATTAATTTAGAATAATGTTATCTCATTGCTGCGCGATGAGCTGTCGAGTGGCTCGAGGGAGCGCCGATTGGGCTCATTAGGAGCATGGCCTGAGCGACCGTTCGGGGTCGTATTCGAAATTTGATTCCGTAACAAATGTGACTGCAAAGCGAGTCTTACTTGATTGCTTTTTGTGTATTTTTCCAAATTTTTCCAGAACACCCACAGCCTGAACCGCGACCAGGACCCGGAGGCGGGCGTCATGAACGGCATGCTCAAGTTCGGCTGGATCAAGGGCGTCCTGGTGCGGTGCCTGCTGAACATCTGGGGCGTGATGCTCTTCCTCCGCCTCAGCTGGGTGGTCGGCCAGGCGGGCATCCTCGAGGGATTCATCTTGATTCTGACGACGACCGTCGTCACCAGCATCACCTCGCTCTCGATGTCGGCGATTAGCACCAATGGTGTCATCAAAGGAGGTAAGGATCGTGTCCCCCCTGACCACAACAGCAGCTGGGGTCACCGGCAGCAATTGCAAGAACAATTGCGAAAGCACCTCGTTCCCCAGCAGCAGCAGCAGCAGCAGGAGTGGTAGGAGGACAATGACAATTGCTTCAACAGGATGTTTAACAACCGTTTTAGTTTATTTGGAGCCAGTTGTTGTTGCACTTGTAGGCTGCTGCTGCTTCACCTGACGGCTGATGTTGTTTCGCCTGGTGGCAGCTTTTGTTTCCACTGGTGCCTGTTGTTGCTTCACCTGGTGTCAGCAGTTGTTGGTCTTGTTGTAGTCCTTGTAATAGCTGTTGTTACCGCTGCCGCTGTTCCAGTGAATTTCGCCGGCACGGCTGGCGAAACTCGAGTTAATTTCAGCACCAGTGGCTGGAATTTCTAGGGTTGCCAATTAGGCGGCGGTTGCTGTTGTTGTTGCTCTTGTTGCTGCTGTTGCTCCGACAACAGCCTCCTCTGTCGCCGGCTTTCCAGGCAACCAGGCATCAGGCATCAGGCACCAGGCAACCAGGCGAGCCCTTGAAGCCTCCCCTCTTCGGGGAATCAATCGCTTTCCGACTCTTCGACTTGTTCTCTAATTAATCCTTTCTGACAACCTCTTCTCGTTCTCGCCTCCCGCTCGTCCTCGTAGGCGGGACCTACTACATGATATCGCGCTCGCTGGGTCCCGAGTTCGGCGGCTCCATCGGCCTCATCTTCTCGCTGGCGAACGCCGTCGCCTGCGCCATGTACGTGGTGGGCTTCTGCGAGTCGATGCTCGACCTGTTGACGTCCTTCGACCTGACCATCGTCGACGGCGGAATCCAGGACGTCCGCATCATCGGCAGCATCACGATCCTCATCCTGCTGGTCATCGTCGTGGTCGGCATGGAGTGGGAGGCCAAGGTAAACTTGAAGGAATTTCCCACTATTGATTCATCCACCATCCATCCCCATTTTCCATTTTCCTTCTCACCGCACATCACCTCGTCCTCCGCTCGTCGTTGCAGGCTCAGATTGGGCTGCTCATAATCCTGCTGATTGCCATCGCCGACTTCATGATCGGCACCATCATCGGGCCCAAGAGCGACGTGGAGCAGGCCAAGGGCTTCCTCGGCTACAACAGTGAGTTCATCGTGTTTTCCTCGGTCATTCCTTCCTTCCTTCCGTCCATCAATTGAAACCGTTTGCTTCCAGTGACGCTCTTCAAGCAGAACTTCTTCCCGGACTACCGGATGGAGAAGGGCGTCCAGCACGACTTCTTCTCGGTGTTCGCCATCTTCTTCCCGGCGGCGACCGGGATCCTGGCCGGCGCCAACATCTCCGGCGACCTCAAGGTGGGTCGAACTCAGTCGATCCAACCACTGACTCACCAAAATTCGTTTCCTCTCCCTCCAGGACCCCCAGAAGTCGATCCCCAAGGGCACGCTGCTCGCGATCCTGATCACGACCGGCACCTACCTGGTGATGGTGCTGCAGACCGGCGCCACCGTCGCCCGCGACGCCACCGGCAACGTCACCGACATGCTCAACGGCTCCTTCGCCTTCCTCGACTGCGCCGCAGGTGGGTGACGACGACGACGACGTCGGCTTCCGTCTACTCTTTTAACGCCAGGTCTTCCTTTCAGGCGACTGCAAGTACGGCCTGCAGAACTCGTTCCAGGTCATCGAGCTCGTCTCCGGCTTCGGGCCGCTCATCTACGCCGGCTGCTTCGCCGCCACCCTCTCGTCGGCCCTGGCCAGTCTCGTCTCGGCTCCGAAGGTCTTCCAGGCCCTGTGCAAGGACGAGCTCTATCCGAAGATCGTGTGGTTCGCCAAGGGCTTCGGCAAGAACAACGAGCCCGTGCGCGGCTACATCTTGACCTTCTTCATTGCCGTCGCGTGAGTTCGGATCGATCGATCGATCGATCTCTGGATCTCTCGAATTCCCCGAATCCCTCTGACCACTTCTCTTTATTTGCAGTTTCATTCTGATCGGCGAGCTGAATCTGATCGCCCCGCTCATCTCGAACTTCTTCCTGGCCGCCTACATGTTGATCAACTTCAGCACATTCCACGCCAGTCTCGCGAAGCCCGTCGGCTGGCGGCCCACGTTCAAGGTGGGTCTCCGAAGTCTCCTTGATTTGTTATCTCTTTCAATCTCGTCCTGCCTTCGTCCGCTCTTGCTAGTATTACAACATGTGGCTGAGTCTGGTGGGCGCCATCCTGTGCGTGGCCGTCATGTTCCTCATCTCCTGGTGGACGGCCCTGATCACGTTCGCCGTGGTCCTGGCCCTGTACTTAATCGTCGCCTACCGCAAGCCCGACGTCAACTGGGGCTCGACCACGCAGGCCCAGACCTACAAGAACGCCCTCATCTCGGTGCAGCAGCTGAACAACGTCGAGGAGCACGTCAAGAACTACAGGCCGCAGGTGGGTCGATCGAGTCTCAGATTGGAATCTCGATTCTTGGACTCGTATCTGGACCACTCTCGAATTTTTCACTCTTCCTCGTCCCTGCTTTAGATCCTGGTGCTGTCCGGTCTGCCGAACACGCGGCCCGTCCTCGTGGACTTCGCCTACATGCTGACCAAGAACCTGTCGCTGCTCGTCTGCGGCCACGTCCTGCGCGGCTCCAGCTCCAGCTCCAGCACCCAGCGCTACCGCAACTACCTGCAGGACCGGGCGACCTCCTGGTTCCGCAAGCACCGCGTGAAGGGCTTCTACTCGCTGGTCGACGGCGAGGACTTCGAGTCGGGCTCCCGGGCCCTCATGCAGGTGGGTGGCGGCTGCGTTCGCGTGGCTTGAGCGCGATGTGGAATCGGTTTTTTCTACCTTTTCATTTCACTCTTTGCTCCAGGCTTCGGGCATTGGCAAGCTGAAGCCCAACATCCTGCTGATGGGCTACAAGAGCGATTGGCAGACGTGCGAGCGCAAGGACCTCAATCAGTACTTCAACATCATGCACAAGGTGCGTAATCTCCTCTCCCTCTCTTCCTGTCGCCATCGCATCCGTTTGCATCGCTCCTCCTCCTCCTCCCTCGCCCGCAGGCCTTGGACATGTACCTCTCGGTCGCCATCCTGCGCGTCCCCAGCGGCCTCGACTGCTCGCAGATCCTGGGCGACGAGAGCAGCGCCCAGCGCAACATCCTCGACGTGCCGCGCACCCTCTCGCCCAACGAGAGCTCGGCCGACCTGAACGCCGCGGACCGCAGTGTGCAGAACGGATTAAGCGGCAGCATGGACTCGCTCAGTCGGAACGTATCGCAAGGTGAGAGACGGAGAATGTTCGAAAATGGCATCGGTCGTCGACGTGCATCGGTCGTCGTTGGTCGCTTTGGAATCGAATGTCGAATGGTGGCGAGTGGCCTCGTGTCCTGGGGATCCCCTCGTCGTCGGTCTGTTGATTCGCCCATCAGCTGTGATGATTCGCCCATGATGATGCAATGCTGATTGCGATTCGTCTTTTTTGTCCCTCTCACTCTCAAGGGCGACGTGCCTTTTTGGCTTTAATTGAATGAATCAACTTTGGTTCGTTCGAAAATTGAGTCATCAATTGGTTGGCTGCAGTTCAATTTTTCCTAAATTATTTTTTCAATTAAATGGGAGGCGCCGTCAGCAACATTTATCTCGTATGACGCGCTTCATTAGTCATCGATGCGCCGAGGTTTCTCCGCCAATGGCGCCAACGATCCATCTATGTCTTCGCTCTGACACCGGCTGATGGAGCCATTCACGTCGTACTCGTCTCCCAACGACCTGCTTCGATCGCTCCATATCGGAACTCGGAAATTTCCTCCTCCGCACTCAGGAATCCCTCGTTTCCCTTCATCATCGCCTCTCGGTCTCGGTCTTGGTCTCGTCTCGCTTTTGTGTATTTTTAAGCTCTTCCGCTGAGCCTTCAGAAAGAAGTCTGATTTACATATGTCTGGTGCCTTCCTCAAAAGAGAGATAGTGGGGGTGAGAGAGGAAGTGAAGGAGGGAGCGAGTGAGAGAGGGCTCGCTTGCCAGGACATCTGCCCTGACATTAATAACGGGGCCGCCGCGCGACCGAGCCCGATTAAAATGATTAACGAGGCAACCGCCGGCAAGCACTCCAGGACTCGCCGCGCCTCGGTTATTGATTTAAGCCGAGCACAAAGCGACGTAATTATATTCCGGGCTCGTCTCTCCCGTCGCTCTCGTCTCCCGGAAGCCGCACTACGACCACAGACCAACGGACGGACGGACGGACAAACGAACGGGTGGCGTATGAGCAACGGCCAATCAACGCAGCTTCTGAGCGACGTGGGTTTCCACGCGCGATGCGAGAGGTTTAATCCATTCGATCCTCGCGGTTTCCAATTAAAAGTTCATCGAGTTCACGCCCGTGCCGCCGACCACCGATCGCTCTTGGACCGTGGACAGCTTGACAACGAGCAGCAGTTGGCTGCAAGCGAGCAGCAAAGGGTTCGGGGTCGGCACCAGGCCCAAGGCTCCATCGCTCCTCGCCGCCGCCGCAATAAATAAGTCGAGTCGACTCGAGCCCTCATTAGGCACTTCCTCGAAGCCCCCCGTCCCTCCGGGCTGGGTACTGGGTGCTGGGTGCTGGTTGGAGGCGTGGCGAACCGTTCGAATGGCCATAATAACAGTGCTTCTCAACGCCGCCGCTGATTGCCGTCGTCGATAAACCGAGTAGGGCGGAGGACGGCGGGAAGTCGGTGGCCGTGGTCGGTGGAGGGAGTCGATGGTGGAAGGGCAGCAGGGGTGGCACCTTGAAGATATCGTTGTCGGTCGCCCGGCATGATTTACGTTTTTAATGATTTGTTGGCGTGGCACGCGAGCCGCTTGCAGTTCGTTCGTTCCAGTTCGTGCTCGGGCTTCGGGACTTCCGGAGCAAGGAGTGGAGGGAGACCTGGTTGGCCTCCTGTTAATGGCAGGCTCTCGTTTCGAACGACCTTCAGCGACCGCTTGTTGCTGAGGGCTTCGAATTCGGGCCACAGAGATTTAAGGGATTCTCTCCGAGTGATGAAGATTCTTCCCGATTCTTCTGTCGAGCCGAATCCTTCGATGATCTTCATTTTCTGGTCTCGTCCTCTCCCACTCTCTCTTCCTCGCTCCTTGTTCCTCTCCGGCGACAGTTCAAGCTGTGCCAAGTCGTCTCCTAATCTGCTTATGCGGAAGCTCTTCCTAATTCCCCTGTTGTGTTTCGGCCCAATCGGAGGCAAAGACAATTGAAAACGATAAATAATTGAAAAGGCGTTGATAAAGACGATGATGATGATGATGATGATGGCAATGATGCCGTTGATTCCCTGACAACGTAATTAGTCAACTCGGGTCCTGATTACCGAACACATAAGCTGTTGGTGTTCGATTCCAAAGCCGCTTACGATCACGAAACATTTATATTTGATTTTTCCAAACACAACTTTACACAAGTACACACACACACACGCGCACACTTATGAACACATGTATAGCATGGCACAACCACCCATTCAACAGACACCGACATTTCCACATCCGTCGACATTTACAAATACACAAACACAAATAGAATAATTGCTACTGATGACTATTGACAATTCCACATTTAATCAACAATTAATTTCTCTTTGAATTCTTTGCATGTGCCACAAACAAACACAATTATAAATCAATCAAATATTTTGCACCCACTTTAAATCGACACAAATATATACATATATTTATATCGAATGAATAATCCTAACAAACACCACGTCCAGATGCCGGAGAAGCCTTGCCTAGCACAGAGAATGGCCTGAAACTAGTGAAATGTAAGTAGCATGTTTTCGATTTCTCGTCCAGCAGAGACCCCGACCTCTGTTTTCGTGTATTTGTTTGTTTTATGTATTTTATTTTAATTTATTTTAGTTACTTTATATTTTTATTTGAAATTTTCTATTTTATTTTTTATTTAATATAATTTCATTTTATTTTTATTTAGTTTAATTTTATTTTGTTCTTATTAATTAATTAATTAATTACTTTTATTTCATCGTAATTTTCTTTGATTTTTTTTTGTTTTTTTTTATCTATTGAATTTAATTTAAATTTATTATTATTTCGTTTTATTTTCATTTTACTTTTACTCAATTTTACTTTCATTGTTTTTTGATAATTTCAATTAATTGTTTTTCTTTAGATTTTATTTTATATTTCTTTGATGTAATTTTTGTTTGATGTAATTTTTATTTAATTATATTTACCTTTTTGTGTTTCTTTGTCTTTTCCTTCATTATTTTGATTACCTTGTTTTCGTTTTCGTTTCCGTTTCCGTTTTCGTTCACGTTTCTGTTTTGATGCCGCCTGTTTAGTGCGCTTCAAACGACACCTGCTTAGCCTCAGGCGTACGAAAGGTCAGGACATCTTGAAACCCCCACCTTAGTCACAGTCGTTCGTAGTTCAAATAGATAGACCTCTTCCTTCCTTTACTACTGCGTGTCCGTCTCGCTCTTTACGCTCCATACGGTAATTGCGCCTTGCATGCAAGTAGTAGTTGGTCGCAAGTGTTCGAATTAAAAAATTACTCGAATGTTGTAAATTTATTCAACTCATTTCGACGATAATGAGATTGTCAGGCCTTTCATATTTTAATTATTTTTTCCCAATTCATTTCACGCCTGCCTCTCCTCTCCCATTTTGCTTGCGCATTTGACGAACCTCGGCAAATGTAAATTATTATTATTCCGATCTGCTTCTTCTGCTTGGCAGTACCTGGAAAAACCCCGTTCATTTGATCCTTTGGCAGGACCCTTCAATTCGATCCGCTGCCTCCCCCAACCGCCTCCGCCGTTGATGTTTAATTAAACTCTTTATGATTTCTCAGGTTCCTAGAAGTACTTAATGACAGAAGCGACATAAAGAACTGAAACGAGAACCGGCGAGAGACTCCGAGCTAATTCGAAAACTTGATTGGGAAACGAGAAAAACTTTTCACTCCAGGGGACTTTTCCTAAAGACAAGAGACGACAAGAGACCTTTTTCCGAATTAGGGATATATTTCCGAATTTCTCCGTTCCTCGACGCCGAAGCTCTGCGTCTTTTGTTCTAATCCTCCTCCTTCACATCCTCATCGCGTGTCCTTCATTGTCCGTCCTTTGTCGCTGCCAGTGTCCCGTGGATGTCTTTTGATTTTCCTCCCAAGGTGAAGGCATCCTTAATGGGTCGTGTGTGTGGGGAGGGGCGGGTTCGGTGTGGTCCGGTGGCTCGACAGGATCGGAGCCATCAGTTGGAGCCCCCGGGGTCGACGTCTGGGGCCATATTGCGCTGACTTGACTCGACGGCGCCAGTCGAAATGGAAAACTCAAATAAGAAACGGCAACGACAGGAGGCCGGGGAGAGGACCGGGGTGCGGACCCAGGCGGCGGAGGTCAAGAGGAGAGGTGATGAGAGGTGAAGAGGCAGGAGGTCGGTCCACGGCCACGCCACGGCTCTATTTATCGGCACATAACGACACGCGACATTGGCCGGGAACAGAATCGTTTGCACCTTCCACATTCTTACATTCAGCTCGCGTTCCCAGTGGCTCCTCCTTCTCGCTCGCCTCTCCTACCGCTTGAATTTCCGTCTGCTCGAGGTCGTGCCCGAGCGTCGCCGCCGCCGATTGTCGCGATGTCATTGAATTCTTTCCGTCTGCAGTTTCTTCTTTTGATATCTCTCGGTCTTCGACCAACGACAATCACACAATCGGCCATCGCTGCAATCGGTCCACTGGATCCGCGATATGGAAATCATCGGGATCGTCATCGCCAAAGGTCGACAATTAAACGGCCATTGTTTCGACTGGTACGTGAGGGGTGGGTGGGGGTCGGCGTCTGGAGTCAGGGGCGGGATTCTTCGCGCCATCACGTGCTTCGGGCACGTGGTTATTTACGTGATTGCTGTCTGGCGCGACTTTCGAAATAAATTCCCCGACCGGAATTGTAAAGTGGGGATTATTAGGAGAATCGAGGAACGCGAAGGCCACACAAAGGGACGTCGGACGTCGGGGGCGAGACGGAGGTGGAGACGAGGATGGAGGTGAAGATGGATTGGTGGATGGACGGAGGCCCGGACCCCACTTAGCAGGCAACGAACCTTTGTAGCAACAATTGAAATTCGTCTTTCGTCGATTCGCCTCTACCCACGGAGCAGGTTGAGGATGATGAGAGGAGGGGTTGAAGAGTGATTCCTGCCCCTCGGCAGTTCCAGCACGTTCCACTGCGTTGTTGTTCATTTATTCTCTCATTTATTCATTTCAATTCTCCGCTTCAAGGACTCTCGACACGCATTTTTCTTCTTCGTTTCCAAAATTAAATGAAAATTGGCCCAAGTCGCTCGGATCTGCGATTATCCGATTTCCTCTCCTTAAGTACGCCTTAAATATTCGGGAAAATTCGTCGTTTTTCGTCGATATACACATATTTTCCCCATTTTGTAAATTTTCTAAAAATTCCCAGAAATATTGTGTAGTTTATTGCTCGTGAATAAATTACAGCCGAATATTTCAAGGTGAATATTCGTGAATGGGAATATTCGGGAAATGGAAATTTCCCTCCAAATTTGCATTCACTCTGTCTGCCTGTTTGTCGGTCTGTCGGTCTGTCTGCCTGAGGTCTTTTCCAACGGCGCCGCCCTGGTGGGGTTTCGAGAACTCCCTCTCTCTCTCTGCTGGAATGATTCACGTCACACGATATTTTGGAAACATTTTCGCCGTGGCCTCCACCACCGCCATCTCCGCCTCCTGACCAGTCCAGATTAGATCAGACCTTCGTCCCAGCAGGGCATCCTCATCATTACCTTGCACAAAATGGCATCCAAAATTCGTCCCTCCCGCGGCCCATTCGAAGTCCCCTGAGTCGCTGTCTGCTCGCTTGGCCCACATCTGCGCGCATAAATGAATAAGTAATCCTGTGGAAGGATGCCATGCGAATCGAGGGGGCATCGGGCGGCCTCGGTGACCCCACCCCAAGGCCTGGACTCCCACCTCGACTCGCCTCGTCTCGCAGTTGACTCGAATGATGGACGGCAGGTCGAATTTTATGCTTCAATTCGTTCAGCTCTTCACGTGCAGCTCTCGGTCCCGACGGCCCTGGCCCTTCAGGCGCAACACGCGTCCATCGACCGCGCTTCACCTTCACGATCACTCGACGTGTCCATACTTAATTGCCATTCCATCGACGAGACGAGACGAGGCGAGACAAATTTCGCGTCGATGTCTTTCCTGCATTGAACTTTAATCGTGGCTCGCGCTCCCTCCTTTCGGCCTCATCAATTAATCGTGTCTGGCTCCCGAAGACATGCGCCGGAACAGGACGTGGGCGGCATTAATTACGAAGGCTCGCCATGTTCGACTGGGTCTCTCGAGGGTCCTGGGCGACAGTTGGTGAAGGTGACCCGAGTCTTGAGTATTTGTGTCTGGAAATCTGAGTTCGCAGTCCGGCTAAAATGCCTCCGAGTGCACTCTGTTGGCCTCTGGTCTGGTCGGTCTGCGGTTTCCGAATGTCGAGTGCCGAAAATAGGCGGCCCTTTGGGAAAATCAGCCGCCAGGAGGGTCAAGGATGGTGTGGTACACGGGGCGTATGATTAACATTTAATTAATTTTCTTCTTGACAATATAATTTTTCCCCAACCAAATCCCTCGCCTGTCTCTGTCTGGCACCCTGCATGCGTTCGTATTATATAAATATATTTTTGGAAATTTGATTCCTCCCCCTGGCTTGCCTTCCTTTTGCCTGTCTGCCCGTCTGCCTGCCCGTTGACTGCCTGCTAGTGCTTTATTGTTTTGTATCCTTTTTCCTCATTACGACCATGCCTGACTCATGCCCTATTGTTGTTCTTCCTGCCTTCTCCCTCTAGCGTCGAGCACCAGCGACCTCTCGTTCGCGGCCACCACGCAAGTGAAGGAGGTGTCGGGCCTGCCGGACCCAGCGGACCCCAAGTCGCCGCAGTTGTTGGTAAGTAATTCGGTCATTTGACGACCTCCCTCCTGCTCTCCTCCCTGCTTCCTTTCGAGGTCGCCGCTCTGGGGACCTGGCCGTGTTGCCATCCATTTGGCACTCCATTTGGCCTCTTTTCGCTACACGCGGCGCCGTCGTCCTTGGCCTTTCCATAGCCAGAGACAATTAAAACCTGTTGCGGTGGCGATTTTCACCCGATCCCCTGCCATCCAGTCATTCAATCATCCGTTCCTTCATTCATTCGCTCGCTTAATATTCCTCTTTGTCCTCTTCCGCCAGACCAACTCGCTGCGCAAGTCGAAGCAGAAGCACGACGACCCGGCCACGCTGTACAAGGGGCCCGGCGGCGTCGAGCTGCCGAAGGAGGTCCTCGCCGACCTGACCCAGTTCACCCGGAAGCGCAGCCACGCCGTCATCGACGTCTGGTGGCTCTACGACGACGGCGGCCTCACCCTCCTGCTGCCCTACATCATCAGCACGCGGCGCACCTGGCAGTCGTGCAAATTGCGGTGAGTCCCGGACGAATCGGACGAAGTCAAATTTTACGCATGACATGACTCCAGACACGACTCGACTCACGATCGATTTGCGTCCAAAGAGTTCTCGGCCACCTCCTCGGAGAGCTCGGATTTCCCGCGAGGATCACGCGGAGGCGGGAGGGTGGAAGGAACAAAGGTACTTAGGAGTGCTCATAAATCAACCGCGCGAGGCGGAAAATCGTCCGACATCCGCTGCCTCCCTCATGGCGTTGAGGAGACGCGTCGTCGTCCGTCCGTCGCAGGTGGGGAGCCGGGCCGAAATTTCGGCTCACATGTGTCATGAGCGTGAGCGACATCAAAACGGACAAAACAGGACACGGGAAGGAGCGAGAGGGGAAAACACGATGAACGGGCCCCGGGAGAGCCGCGTCTAATGAACAATTAGAGCCGGCGAATCCTGGCACGCAGGAGGCGAGGCATGCGGAGGGGGCGACGAAGGCGAGGGAAGCGAAGAAAGCGAAGGATGCCGGCGGCGATGCAGGATTTACTTGACGTTGGAGAGAAATTAAAACGGAAAAGTTTATAAATTTCTTTCGCAGAGGGCGAGAGAGGGCGAGTGGGAGTGGGATGGACAGGGGCAGGAAGGAGAGAGAGAGCGCAGATTCCCGGAAGGGAGAGGAGGGGAGGGGGCCGAGAGGAATTCCCTTAATACCATGACTTCAGAGCTTCAGCCACGGCGTCTCCTCCTTCGTCTTGTTTGCTAAATGCTTTTTATCACCGTCGCGTGTGCCTCCCGCTCGCTCGTTGCGACTTGCCGAGGACCATCTGAGGACCATCTCTCTCACTCACTTCCCAGCTCTTCCCTCTGGCTCTCTCTCTCTCTCTTTGTGTCCCTGTCGCCCCCATTTGTGGCCGTCAGTTTCAATTTCCACTCTCGCATTGTTGCGTCGTCGTCCGCGTCGCCAGCTCGATACGCCGTGAGGACCGCACGTCGTAATGTAGTTACGTTTGCGCCTCGTGTCGCCTGGCGTCGAAGTTTACATAAGTTGACCGTGCAGCGAGCGCTCGGATCGGGGTGTAGCGCTGGGAGGCGCAGCTGCTCCGTTGACAGTGGCTGCCGACCTTCGGTCCAGAGCGTTCGCCCACTCGAACTGCCTCCTTCTCGCCCTCCCTTTCCTTGGTCTCCTCTGCTTGGTCGCTTCTCTGTGTTTGTCTTTCATTCCCGCAGCCGCCCATTGAGTTTCTCCGCTATCTCAAGTATCCATCTAAGGCCTCTAGCGATTGCCATCGTCAGCTCCTGGACAGGCCGAGCCTCCTTCGCCATCTGAGTGGCTGATTCCTGATCCCCGATTCCTCCATCGCTCTCCTCCCCGCTGTCTGCGTTGTAAAACGTCGACCTGGAAACAAACTTTGGCCACGATTTTTGCCCATTCATCCGTCGCTCCCTCCGCTCGTCCCTCGTCCATTCTGCACTGCGCCATCCACTGTCCTGTCCATTTGGCGACTCCTGTCTATCGGGACCTCAATCGAATTCGAATTCGGCAGGAGGCGACGAACCATGACTCGGGGCGGGAGGCGGAGGCCGTTTCCGGGAAATGGCACTCAATGTCCTGAGCAGTGAATCCTGCCGGACAAGCCCGAGGACGAGACGCCGAGAGCCAGCGAGAGCGAGAGCGAGTGGACAACGTGGGGAGGAATTTTGGAAAAGTTCAAACTACAGAAATCAGTGCGAAGTGACGAGGAGAAGCGATTGAGGCCGATGACGTCAGCGGGCGCACGAGGTGGGCTGCGAACGGCTCCCGAATAGTTTGGGACAGCGACTAAATGGCCGGGGGCAGATGGACGAACGGATGAGGGACGCAGGATGGGCGGACGAGCCGATTGGGGTCGCTGAGGCGGCGGAGGGGTCGGGTCGACTGGGAGTGGGCGAGGTTGGCTGGATCATGGAACGAGGAGATGAGAAATCGGGCGAAACATTGTCGACAGCAGATCCGACAGGGTCGGGGCAGGGACAGGGGTAGGGAGTGGGGGCGGACCAGGCCACAGGGGGTGCCGGCGGCAGGTGGTGGGCGCAGATGCTGCCGACAGCGTTGGGGGTGGGGGTGGGACGTCGAGCACGGATGTGAGGGTGAGCGCGCCTAGGACCAAGATTTGGGCGGCAATTACCAGTAATAACAACAAAAACAAATGGCAACACCATTAGCACCAATTGCTAGAACGCCAACAACAACCACCACCGACCCATGTCGCCATCATCATCAACAACAACTGCATCAATAATGAAACAAAGCAAAGCCTGAGAGCAAAAGCAAAGCCCAAATAAAGTTTCGAAATCAATAAGATTTGAGCTGAAGCGGCGAAGGGACGGGGGGCGAGGAGGAGAAGGGAAGTGGGAGGAGGGCGGCTCTCCGCGGGGGCTGGCGTTTGGTGTCTGATGGAGCCCGAATCGTGCTCGCCAAATGTGTCACGTAGATAAAAACAATGTTCAAGAGCCAAAGGAAAACAAAACAACAACAACAACAACAACAGTGGCAACTTCGCCGCAACACGTCGAAAGATTTTCTCTGTCGCTGCCCTGTCAATCCATGTCATCCCTGGCTTCCAAGGCGGAAACCCCCAGACCGCGACCTCCCTCGCAGACGGAGCCGCCACGGGATCCAAACTCGACTTCCTTTTTTGGGGCTCGAACGTTTTCATCGTTCAATTGAATCCGCCCTCTTTAGGTCAGTCTCCCTCTCTCTCTCTCTCTCTCTCTCCGTTTCCCCTATCTGTCTATCTATCTTTCTCTGGTTTTCTGTTTTCCTCTTCCGCGCTTCCGCGCTTCTGCCTTCTCTCCTGCTACTGTTGCTTTGGTGTAGTTGGCTCACGGTTAATTCGATTGAAACTTCACACGTGTGCCCAGATCCCAACCTTCCCTCGCTCCTCCGCTCGCTTCTCGTCGCTCTTTCGCTCCGGTTGTCAATAAAATTGGGCTCGATAACGCGGCTCGATGTCGGCCGAATCCTCCCATCTCACTCCCTCGGCAGTTATTGAATTCCTCTCGGTTCCTTCGTGGTCGGCCTCGATCTCGGTCTTGCTCTCGGCCTTTTTCCTCATGACTTCATGCGCCGGGAGCGGGAAGGGATTTGCTTTTGACAGGTTCGTGACCATCTGTCCAAGGAGGGATAGGGAGACGATAGGGAGAAGTTACGGAGAAGACATCGTTTTCCCCAGTGGGCGAGTCCACGAGTCGTTGCCGGGCGAGTCCGTGAGCCGTCCGTGCAGAATTCGGTCACTGACGCGAATTAATTGAATGCATCTGGTCGGCCTCACTAGGTATTTAATTAGCGATTGACTCGGTCAGGTTTACCTTAACTTTTTGTTGCCCTCGCTTTTTCCTTCGTGACCCGCGTCCTCCCGATTTGCGGACAAGTCCGAGGGCTCCACACGTCGTGCATTTAATTGACACATTTCCCCGGAGAGGACGAAGGTCGTCGAGTCGGGACGGGACCAAATCGCACAAATCACATGATGTGTGAAATGTTGTCGTTGATTCGTGACCCGGTTTTGCGGTGAATTCCCAGGGATTTCTCTTCGATCTCGGTTCCGAGTCCGCCTCCGTTCTCGGAAGCGACGGACGAATTCCTGCCGCTGGCCCAGTGATGTGTTTTCCTCGGAATCAACATCTTATTCACTCTTTTTCCACCTCGTTCGTGTACTTGTTTGGTCTTCACATGTCTCGGTTTCGCTTCGTCTCGGCAGGGTCTACGCGTTGGCCAACAAGAAGGCCGAGCTGGAGTTCGAGCAGCGCTCGATGGCGAGTCTCCTGTCGAAGTTCCGCATCGACTACTCGGACCTCCAGCTGATACCGGACATCACGAAGAAGCCCCAGGAGAGCTCGACGCAGTTCTTTAACGAGCTGATCAAGGACTTCGTCGTCACCGAGACGAACGTGGCCAACATGACCAGCACCAACGAGGATGAAGGTATGATGGCTGTGTTCGAGTTCGCTCTGTCTCTGGTCTGGTTAATCGTTAATCGTTTGTTTTCCCCCTCTCTATCGAAGCCCTGACCACCGAGGACGACCTGATGGCCGTGCAGGACAAGACCAATCGGTACCTGCGGCTCCGCGAGTACCTGCAGGAGAAGTCGACCAAGTCGGACCTGGTGGTGATGACGCTGCCGATGCCGCGCAAGAACATCGTCTCCGCGCCCCTCTACATGGCCTGGCTGGAGAGTCTGAGCCGCGACATGCCGCCCTTCCTGTTCGTGCGCGGCAACCAGACGAGCGTCCTCACCTTCTACTCGTAATCGGGCGGCCACGGGCGACGAAAGGGGCGATGGCGATGATCGCGATCGCCCTCCACACATACTTACGGCGCTGGCAGAGACGACACCGACACCGAAACACACGCACGCACGCACACACCGCACCCCGCACACCCACTCACAGCATTACCCAGACACAGTCACCGACACAGTCACCGACACAGACACCTACACAGACACCTACACAGACACCGACACGACAGGGACACCGAGAAATCCTCTGGAAGCCAGCGAGAGTGTTTTGTTTTTGTTTTTAGTTCGACTAGCGTAAGTTTTGTTCCCTCTACTCTTACCTGTAAGTTTAACTATATTTTTACGTAGCTGTAAGGGAGACTTTAATTAGTTGGCAAGTGCACGCCGTCGAACAGGGTTGCCACCAGGTTGCCAATTCCATTCCTTTGAAATGTATTCAGTATCTTGTGTTTCAACAACAAAGTTGTTGGCATTTTTAATTTCATAGAATATTCCGAATTTCCGAGTAATTTTAACAAATTTCACGATGACAACAGCAAAGTGTAGAATCAAAAAACGTTTGAAAACTTAAAGCTAATTTTATTGACCCCATTGCAAGAAGTTGGCAACGACCGTGACGCATTTTAGTGTTTAGCGTAATCAGAAAAAATAATAATTATAATAGTAATGATAATGTTAAATGTTTTACTTGAGTTTGACAAACAATTTCCACAACTTGAAATGTATTCTGCCTAGTATTTGTAATCGTTTTAATTATCGTTCCGTTCCGTTCCGTTCCGCTTCATTTTGTTCCGCCTCTGTCGCCATGCAAGGCGATGACAATCGATAAACAAATGCAGGAGCAACCTAATTAATTAAGTAATTGCAGCTTAATGTTCCGAAATGTGGTTTCAGCAGCGATTATAATTAGTTTGCACAAAAACCCCATTCCACGATTCCCATAATTACCATAATTAACAAGGTCAAATTCAGTTCTGTCGTATAAATAATGAAGCCAACAATTGATGCAGTAATAAATAAATTTATGTATGGATTCATCATTGTAACTAAGTTATTATTATGAAAAATAAAAAACAAATTTATATTGAATAAATTAATTTATAAAGAATAAGCAACCGAGTTCGTTTGTTTTTTTTTTTGGTTTTTGTCTGGCTAAAGCTTTTTCGTTTCCAGTTGTTATTTTTGAAAACTTGTCTAAGAATAATTATTTTTCTCATTAAACGCCAATGAAAGACAAGAATCGAATTGAAACGAAAGCCGAAGACCGACTGCGAAACAGGAGTTAATGGCCGGATTAGCAGCTTAAACGGAAACGGAAATGGAAACAGAAGCCCGAAAAGTCCGACAAAGGAAATCAGGGAGTTCCAGGAAAATGGAAAAGCAAATACGCAAATAAAGTCACGGAAATCATGAGAAATAATAGAACGAACACCTAATGAATAATAAAATCGAAAATCCCAGCTGAGACAGCAGAAATGATGTTGGTTGCAGGACGAATTTCTTGCCTTCTGCGAGAGGAAATCGGAGGGAAATCTCCTATTAAAATCTGTAATTGTTTCCGGTCACCGGTCAACCGAGGATGTTGGAGGTCGACAACAACAACAACAACAGCAGACGAGGTGGGTTTCGCCGACTTTTGCCACTTTGCATCAGGGACCAGGGCGTCGGAGGCGGGCTTAAGAGGGAACAAGGGAGGACCGAACAAGTCGACGTCCCCACAGCTCGCCACAGCAGCGGCAGCCGACCTGCTGTCGGCAATGAAATGGCAACAACAATTAATACTACAATAAAAATTACAGCAACAACCACGAGGAGCAACAAGCATGACCCTTGCCTTCTGCAACGGTTGCTCGGCCCAGCCCGGCCCGGCCGGTCTCGGCTCGGCTCGGCTCGGGTCGTTTCGGCAGCCGGTCCCAAGTCGTAGGATCCCAACGACCCGGCTTGACATTGAGGTAGGACAACAACAACAAAACACTTTCAACACTCATCCCCAGGAACCGAAAGGAACAAGAACAACGGCCGTTTTTACTACGACTACTACAACAGTAATAACAATAACCACAGCAACAACCATGCGAAGTGGAAACAAATAAGCTCAGGGCGCATGACACGCTACGAACACGTTCCACAAACACTGGCGGCGAGTGCTTCCTCTTGCTGCTGCCGTGGAACCTGTTCGCCGACCGACGGCAGCAGCGAGCGCTCGGCTCTCGAAGAAGAACAAGCATTTATGAATGAACCGCACCACTGTGCGGCGGCAGCGGCGACGACATCGGCGACGACTTCGGCGACGACGACGACGGCATTCGGCGAGACGTCGCCAGTCAGTTGTCGAAACGACGTCCAACGAGACGCACGGCTCCGAGCTTCCCGAGGCCTCGCACGCGGCTCCGTCCAGAAACGGTTACAATTCAAATGGAGTTCAGAGTGTGATCGAAGCAACTCTGTGAGAAATCACAACACAATTGAAAACCAAAACAGTGTTAAAAATCACAACAGTGTCAACAATTACAAAAATAATTTCGAAGTTTTATGAATATTTGAACGAAATAGAAATCAAATCAGCAAAGAATCACAATTCACTGAAGTTAAATGGATTTGCTCAGTAATTCAGAGAACAGAAAGAGGAGTAATTAACAAAAGCGTGTCAATTTCATGAAGGAAAAAATGATATAAATTGTGCTTGTTTGCTTGGTGGAGAAAGCAGAGAATAATTACATGAATTATTCCAATAAATGATTTGTTATCTGAATGTGTTGTTATAGGTGTATTTAATAATATAGAAAATATTATAAAAAGGTAATCAGATGTGGATAAAATGTGCTAAAAGCAAAGCGAAATAAATCTGTTGTAAAGAACCAAGATAAATTGAAATAGTTAAGAAAAAATTATTTTTTAAATAAAAATAATAATAATGAAGTCGCAGTTCTAAATGAAGATGAATTAAGTATTGTGAAATAATTATCTTCAAATGAATTGGATTTGTGTTTATTATTTTATAAAGATCATTAATCGTATAAATAATGAAAACAATTAAAAATAACTGTGACGATGCTCAGTAAGAGTTAAAGAAAAAGAAAAAGTGTTTCAGTGAGTTTTGGGTTGTTTTTTTTTTGTTTTTTAATTTTAATTATATCAAATTTAATTACAATTAGAAATTATGTTGTTAGTAAAAGGATAAAAGGATAATCGCATCCTCTGCTCTCTTGCCACGTCTCTCTCACTCTCTCTCGCTCTCTATCTCTGTCTGGCGCGAAGCACCGGAGCTTTTCTTTTCTTTCATCAAACTTTCCTCTCTCGAACCTGCTGCCGGAAGCTGTCGATCCATTTGCTCCCGAACCTCCACAGAAATCCACAAATACCCGCGATTCCGAATTCGCCGCGGCGGAGGCGAATTCGCCACAAATAGACCGGGAAAAGTCGGGGGTCGAGGCGCAAGAGGCGGTTGGGCCTCGGACTCGGGCTCGTGCATTTGAACAACTGTTAAAACACACCAATTAAATACAACAAAGCCAAGGCAAACAAAAACCACATGGAGAAACAATAAATAACAAAATATTGCGAAAAACCCCAAAAACTCGATGTTTACTGGCAGAATTTCGACAAAAAAAGGATCTAAAATAAAGCGCTTAAAAATTGTGCGGAGGAAGAAGTCGAGCAAAAAATTGCAGGAGAAATGGGAAAATGAAAAATGGGAAATTCAAAACATGAGAAAACATAAACAGAAGCAGATTAAAATCTGAATGAAAAACACAAAAATGTAAAATAAAACCTGATGCTTGGCTTTGGTTCGAATGGAAATGTAAAAAACCCCGGGGTTTGTGCAAGTTGGGTTTTCGTGCTCGAGAACTGAAGTCCATGAGCGACTTCTCTTCGACCTCTCTCAGCAGGCCCAGGTCATCGGTGCACCCTGGTCCTGCAGAATCCCACACACCCATGTCCACACTCGCACTCACTCACACACACACTCACGTGCTGCGCTCTCATGAGGGCGCCGTGGGGCGGATGGAGGGAGGGAGGGAGGTCGGTCTGTAATTACTTCAGTAGAACTTCAGCGAACTTTAATCGTTCACCCATTAAATTCAGCCGTCCGTCCGTGCGTCTGTGTGTCAGTCCATTTGTCCGTCCATCAGTCCGTACAGCGGCCGGCCTCTCGGCTCCGCCCGCCGCCGTCTGCCCGCTGTTGGGCCGACGAGGTGGTGACTCTGGCCTCTGTAATTGCTGGAGCTCCGGAGCTCCCTTTTTTGTCGATCTTTTTCTATCGCCATCGCTGCGACAACGTAATGCGTGATTTTCGCGTGATTTACGTATTTGAAAAATATTCAAATCGGCGTTACTCACATGCGAACAAAATCGCATTCATCGACCGGTCGAAAATGCGGGAAAATTCCGCGAAAAATTCATGATCCGGCTTTTCTGCTCAAATTGATAATTTCCCTGAATCATGAATCATGGAAAATTTTAACAATGTTCGATGTAATTTTCCCAAATTTCTCCCTCTTTCGCTTTGATGTCCAAGGAGACATTTCGGAATTTGCGTTAATCGAACTCGTCGCTGATGAAGAGCTTTCCATTCCGAGAAACAATTAAGTCGACGTCGACTTGGTTTGGGCTCGGGTTTGGATCGCTAACAATGCGTCGGATACCCGGAAGTCGAAACCGATCCGAGATTCCTGGATCTGCAGCCGCAGGCACTGGACGGACAGACCGTTGGCTGCCAGTCGGGCGGCGCCTCGAAGAGCCAGGTGGGATTCGCGACAGGGAGCCGACCACAGCTACTGGTGCTGGCAGTCGAGTAGAGGCTGAGGAATTTTGTAAATGTTGAGGAATTTTTCGTATTTTGACGAATATCGTGCGTTCTTGGAGGGGGCGAATTTTCAATTTCCTCCGCCGACTGGGCGTTTGGTTCCTTGTGTTGGTGTTGGCAACTCGTGCCTGGCGCTCTCAACGCCAAGTGGCTTCAATTGACTTTGACTTGACGCGTGATTGATGGACGGGTGGCGATCGACGGAGGGACGGGAGGACGGAGGGACGGACTGGCAGACTATTTTGCTATTTTCGAGGCACCCCCGGCCAGTGAGCGAACCAGAGAAATTCAAAAACTGTTGGACATTTTGGAGATTTCGCGGTTCGATTTCGAATGCTCAAAAACCACCCGCTTATTTCGTCAATTCCGAGCGATGGACCGACATTTGTGAATCGCTGTTGGTGCATATCGATGAAATCCCCAGTGAAATCCCATGAAGCCCATTAAGAGCCGTTGGTGATGACCGAATTCCCAAATTAAATCAAATGACTTTCAGTAATTGCGAGCTTTTTGTTTATTTATATTTATTTTGTTTGTTGTTTTACATGTCGATTAATTCGAACAATTCTGTTAATACAACTAGCTGCCGATGGCGTTGGCGATGTCTTGCGTAATCGACAGACAATTACAGTAATTTATTCACCCCATCATCGGCGGCACCATCGACGAGGACGAGCGGCAGGAGTGAAATCCAGAGGCCTAGGGTGGGGGTTGGAGGTGGAAATGAAAACATACTTCGATCCAGAAATGAATCGACTGTCGGTGGATCGATCGATGGGTTTCGGGCATCGGACAGATTTTCGTGCGATTATCAAGGCGGCCATAAATCAAAATTCCATTGCATGTTCCCGAGTCGAAGCCAGAACATGAAGCCAACGACACTAAACAACACTGACAACAACAACAGCACTAACACTAACACAATAGAGACAAAGGCTCAGGCGACAGCAGGGCGACGAACAAAGGCCATGATAAGAACAACAACAACGCCAGTGACTATTGTTGGCAAGTGCCAAAGCGTTTAAAACCCCGGGCCATTTGGCTGCGTAATTTTAGATTTCGTTTCGTTTCAATTCGATTTGAGCTGTTGTCACTTGGGAGAACAAAACAAAATAAAAAACAGAGATTCAAAAAAAGTCCGATTCCAGCATCGCCTCGACGCCGGGCAGGTCTGGGTCTGGGGTCTCGCGTCTCAAGTGGATTACATTTAAGTGGGAACAAACGAGCGAGATCGATCGATCGATCGATGGTCGACAAGAGCTCTCGACACTTGTGCCGGGAGTTCGGTAAACAATCAGACAGACGCCTCGGTCGAAACATCGAAATATGTCTGGTGGAACGAAACACTTGTCTAAGTTTACGACCAATCAATCGGCAACAAAAGCGATTTGATGAATTCCACGATGGACTTCAGTCGGTTCCTCCGAACTTCGTCTCTTGTTCCCAGCATTTTTGTCTTGTTGTCTGTGTTTTGTTGTCTTGTGCTTTGTTTTGTTTTCTCCCTATTTTTCCACTGCATTTCTTCCTGCCATTATTATGCAAATTTTCTCCTCCGCGAAACGGGGATTTTTCCAAATCCGATCAATTTTCTGTTTCAATATTTCATATAATTTCTACGCTGCTCTGTTCTGTTCTGTTCTGCTGTGGTCCATTTGTGTGTTGACCATGTTTCATTACTATTACCAATTTTTAGCCACATTATCACCAGCTGAGCCTCGAGGTGGCCCGGGTCAACTGGGCTCCGGTTCCGCTGGAAAGCACACGGCTCTTTGCATAATCCGACCACTCGATGCCGTGCCATTGCAACGACAGCGGCGAGCCGAGTGTGTGCAAATTTATTAATAAATGCACCCATGTATGAGTGTGTGGATGTGTGTGTGTGTGTGTGTTTGTTTGTGGAGTACAATTACGGGTCTAATTGTGTGCTGCACCAAAGGTCCCCGGTGCAGGCCTCGCTACCGACACCGACACCGATGGCACTTTGAACCCGAATTCCTAATTCCCAACCTAGCGAACTGATTTATTGAAAACTATCGACCGCATTAACGACGGACGGACGGACGGACGGACGGACTCAGTGTCGGTTGCTCGCATTCGGCAACTCGTTCAGCTCGGTTCAGTGCCGTCGAGCTCCGTCCATTAGAGAGAGCGACAATTACCCATGATAATTTGTATCAAATGGCGGCCATTAAATTATCTCTCATTGTTTCTGTCGACGGAGTCGGTGAATTTTCCCCAAGAAGGCAATTAGAACAAATAAGCACAGCTCAATGGAAGCGAGAACAACAATGAACGCCGAATGAATATCTTCGAATTAACACTTACTCAGCAGCTCCAGCAACTGGGGTCGCAAGTGCAGCCGGCCGGAGGAGGCCAGAGCACTATCGCGAGAGGGCGACAGAGGGGACGAGAACCGAGAGTGGGGGAAGGAGGGGGAGGGGGAGGGGGAGCGAGCCAAAGTCAGCACGTGGAGGCGCCAGGTTAAGCCGCAGTTGGCTGGTGTGATTACCACGAAATACCTGATTAATGGGTCTTTGTGGAGAACGGAACACCAGCCAGACAAGACCCTAAAGCAAGCCCAGCAAAACAAACTAAACACATAAGGCTTTTGGCTGAATTTGTCTGCGATTATTTGTTGTTTGTTTATCATTGCGGAGATATAAAACATAATTCGGCTGGTGTTTGAACACATGGTCCAAGCAGGAAATCTCGCTCCCTCTCTCTCACTCTCACTCCTGATTCCTATTCAACGACGCCTCGAATAGACTTCGAGCAAATGTTCTCTAATTGGACTGCTATAGATAGAGATATATCGATAGATATGTAGCCGATGTAGTGGAAAGCGATTGATTTGTATTGATGTTTTGATTGCCCAAGGTTTTCTGCGGCAATTTCACATTTCATATGAAAGTTCCACTCGGCTTAGTCCAGTCTAATTAGGCATAATGGGAAAATTACATTCACTTTTTATTTTGTATTTTTATTACTATTTCCCCCCCCCCTCATAGTGCTTACTCGTGGTTCATTATTGAGTACATGCATATATATATATATATGTGCGGATATAGAGCATTTCGTCACCGAGTTAATTATTCAGTTCAATTACGTAGAAAAAACAAATAAATTCAATATAATAATTCAGTGCATTTGCGATTTGCAGATAGTTGTTAATTAGTCAATGAAGCGCGAAACCAACGAATTAGCCGAGGTGTCAAAAAGGCACAAATGCAAAACAGTAGGCATAAAAGCTTAGTAAAGTACCGAAGCAAAGCAGTTTTCGCATAGTCGAACACGACAATTCAGGTGTTGCAATTCAGACGATTTGCGCCGATGCTGGGGAGGATTAGGAGTATCATGCTGGACTCGATCTGTCCGAGGACGTGAATTATTCAGCTCCCGAATACGGCTGCCCGGGGCGTAGTTGGCGAGCGAGCGCTTTTCCGTCGACTTCCCTCGGTCGGCGACCAGTGGCCCTGTGCAAATAACATGAGTGCCGACGACAGCAGCAGCAGCAAGAACAACATCGGCATCAGCATCAGCATCAACAACAAGAACAACTTGGGCATCAGCATCAACCACGACTTGGACGTCGGCCACAAGAAGCAGGTCGTCATCACCAACAACAAGAACCAAGTCATCATCGTCACCAGCGACCGCAACTTCGGCCAGACCAACTAGAGCAAACACCGATAATTTGTAGTGAAAACCACCAGGAGCCGGAGTCCGGAGCACACACGATGGACTTCATTCGGGACCTGGGCACGTCGATTGTCGGCGAGGCCCGCAGCGACGAGGCCGTGGACGGGGTCGGGGTCGGAGTCGGGAACGACGGCGACTGGATGGCGAGCCTGACACGCCTGACCGAGCAAATCGCCAACTACACCCTGCACTCGCTGGCCACGACGATGACCACGACGACGACGACGACGACGACCGAGGTCCCCAGATCGGCGGCGGCGGCGGCGGCGACAACAACAACGTTAACCACCCTCCCGCCTCTCATCGCCCAGGTGACGATGGCCGCCATCAACGTGGCCGCCTCCGCCATGATGGCGAACTCCTCGAGTCTGGAGGGCGGAGGCGCGGACGGCGCGAGCACGGGGTACGCGACGTCAGTGGGTGGCTTCGGGGACCCGTCGACGCGTCTCGAGCACGCGCCGCAGCTGTCGAAGTCGTCGCTGGTGAAGGCGTACGTGCTGTCGGTGATGGCGGTGATGTCGCTGATCGGCAACGTGGCCACCATGTGGAACATCTACAAGACGCGGATGGCGCGCCGCAGCAGCCGGCACACGTGGAGCGCGATCTACTCGCTGATGTTCCACCTGTCGATCGCCGACCTGCTGGTCACGGGCTTCTGCATAATCGGCGAGGCCGCCTGGTACTTCACCGTCCAGTGGGTGGCCGACGACCTCACCTGCAAGCTGGTGAAGCTCTTCCAGATGTTCAGCCTCTACCTGTCGACCTACGTCCTGGTGCTGATCGGCGTCGATCGGTGGATCGCCGTCAAGTACCCGATGAAGTCGCTGAACATGGCCAAGCGCTGCTACCGGCTGCTCGGCGGCACCTACGTCCTCTCCTTCGTCCTGAGCCTGCCCCAGGTGAGTGCCGAACGTCCTTTTTTCCACCGCCTTCCATCCGTCTCCCATTCACACCACATCCACATCCCTGTCCCTGCCATCGGACTTTGTCTGCCTTTTTCCCTTGGATTTTGGTCTTGCCTTCGCCTTGCATAGGATTTTGGACTTTGCTTACCTTGCCTTTACCTTTGCCTTGGGTCGTTGGACGTCTTCTTCCGGCAGGCTTCTGTCCGAGGGCCTTCCATTCGAACTCATTGAGATGGAAATGATTCCCCTCGTCACAGAGAACAGAGTTTTTACCGACCCAAGACAAAGACAACGCCCTTTCCTTCCGCTCGTACGCTCCACGAACCTTAATGGCTCGCTGTTTTCATACACTTCCCACGTGCTCCGGTCTCCACCTACGAGATCTCAGGGTATTTTTGATCCTCGCTCCTCGTCTCCTCGACCTCGATTTTATTTGGGGTTTTCCTATAAAAACCGATGCCTTTCCGCTCGCCACGACTTCGGGACCTCGCCCACAAATCATTTGATACCCTCGATTCGACTCGAGTGAGTTTGAGGAGTCTGCGTTTGAGGAGTCGCCAAATGTCGCCGCCCACAAAAGTCAGTCGCAACGACTTCCGGATGGGAGGACAGGAAGACATCATGAACAACATTTGCAAGGGGCAGTGGGGCGGAAAAGCTCGGACGAAGCAGGGGAACACGAGGAAATGCGAATCAAAACAATTGAAACGGAGACAAGACACAGTGAAAACAAAGGGGAAATTCAGAAGACCAAAAGAGAGAGACCAAAAATAGAGACACCGGAATCTGCCTGAAAAAGTCAAGCAAGATTGTCAAGAAAACGTTGTTAAAGACTTGTTGGCTTTAAAGCCCGAATGCACTGGGTCGGGTGGGATGGCGATGGTGGAGGAGAGGGAAGGAGGGAGGATGAGGAAGGACGGAGACGAAGGACGCACATGTTCCGAAGATTTATGCCGGATATTAAGGCAACGGCCGTGCCTCAAAATCTCTATGAAATATTCAATTTTTCTCCCCGTTTTCCACCGACGACGAGGTCGGCGGCGGGTTCGGGGGTCCCAGCAAAAGGACGGTCGTCCTGGGAGGTGGAGCAGACGAACTGTAACTAAATTTCACTCAACACGGCGGGCACAGGCTCCGAGGGGGAGGGAGAAAGTGCGAGGGGGGGAGTGAGAGGGAGATAGGACAGAGACGCGCACACAATGCGAGTCCACCAGGGACGGATTCCGCCCGCCGTGGGTCGAACTTTGAACTTGCCGAACTCGAAACTGCGAGAGAATCCGCTTGGGCCCGAACCAAATCAACACAGGTCGAGGGACGACGGCGAAGGAACGCGAGGGCCACCTGTGTGGCGGCATAATTTGGGAACGGACACCATGAGGAAGGGCGACGAGGGTGGTGGGAGAGCACAGTGGAAGAGGACGGAGGTCGGTGAAAGAGGACAGTGGAAGAGGGCAATCGGGAAGGAGCCGGTCACGAGCTGCAGAGACAATCATTAATTTATCATCGGCCGCCCACGTTCCGCGACCTGGTCTGATCTGGGGCTAGACCCGAGTCCGGGTTCGGGTCCTCGTGGCCGTGGGTCGTCCTACGGCCGGTTGGCGCCACTTTCGGCTGTCGGACCCAACTCCGTGGGCCACGAGGAGGGAGGTCGAGCACAGAGCGCGGCGAAGTGAGGGCGAAAATCGGCGACACCACGAGCCACGAGGCGCGCGGTCGGTCGGCCGGGGTGATGGCGAGGAGCTCCACAGTCGACTAGAGCGAAGAATGGGGAGAGGAGAGAAAGAGAGGGGGTCAACAAGTAGTGAATGAGTGGACGGCGAGGTCCAGGCCGGAGCCTGCTGTAGGAAGTCCCCGCGGCCGGTGGAAGGAGGAGGCGAGGAGCAGAGGACTGAAGAATGAAAGTGGGAAGAAATTGGGAGGGAGAGAGCGAGGAAGCGGAAGCGGAATATAGCGGAATATAGTAAATGTGCATGAATAAAATATGCTCTCGGGGCGAAAATATCATCAACATTGACATCACGAAATATTCCCAACAGCCAACGAAGGACGCAGGACGCAGGAAATGGCGAAGAGTGTCCACCGACGGGAAGATAAAGAGAGACTGAGCCGAGAAATGAATCAAGGACGGCGATGGAGTGGGGCGAAGGAGCCTGTGATAAGGAGGCGGAGGATGGAGGAGGGCGGAGGCTGGGCCGGGCCGGGCCGGGGCTCGCCGTGAAACGAACGAAGTCGAAGCGGGACCGAGAGACGGATCGCAAGGACGGACGGAACGCGTGAATGGGGAAACAAATGAAGCGAGGAGGAGAGCAAAAGCGAGAGCGAAGAGGGAAGCGAGAGTGAGGCGGCGAGGGCGAGAGCTCGAGCTCGAGCGAGACGACAGGCTCGTGGAGGGAAGCGCTAGAAAGAAGGGACAATTTATTTCTCGACTCGTTGTAAACGGCAACAGTTTTGCGCCTCCGCGCGCCGCTCGAGCCGAACAAAAGGGTTCGAACGAGGGACGACGGCGGCAGCCATAAAGGCACGAGTCAGGGGGAATTCGGGGGATCCAGTGATGCTCACGTTCCGCGGAGGGGGCGGCGCGGGGAGAACTTAATCAAGTGGGAAAACCGCACTTTTTGCTCGACAAACATTTATCGCTTACGTGCGTCGAGCCGAATTCCGCGAGGCTCCCAATGAAGGGGAAGCTGGAAAGAGAGAGGGGGACAGAAGGAGGGCGAGAGGGATGGAGGGAGGGAGGGAAATAATCCAGCGGAAAAGCAACTTCTCCGCAATTCGATGCAGAGTCAAGCGCTGCCACTTCCGGTAGCTCAAAATTAAATTGGAAAAATAAATAACAGCGAATTGGGAGGGGCGGAGGGAAAGCGCAGGGAGAACAAGGGAAACAAGGAGAACAGGAGAGACAGAACAAGAAGAGGACGGAGGGAGGGGGGGGGTGAAGCAGGGGAAAGGGAAGCAGTTGAAGGGCTGGGGCGAGGCGAATCAGAGGTCGAGCGTTTTGACTTTCAAAAACGTCGAGTTCTCGCTGCCCTGCTTTCGGAAGAGGATTTTTACGTTTCACTGCTTGTTGCTCGTTTTTCGCTGGAGGCAGCCATCAATGGCGACCGGAGATGGAAATTTCGCCGCCAAGCGAAATGGCGCAAATTCATTATTGAAATGGTGCCAATTGCTTTCCGCACCAGCGCCGGATCGTCCGATGTCCCGATGAGTGGGTCCCGCCATCGCTTCGGCCGCTTCGCGCCCAATTCGGGAGCTCCACCGTCTCCCCATCGTCATCGTCATCTTCTGCCTCGTCTTCGTCATCCTCTTGTCGTTTTCTGCCGGCTCATCTGGCCGTGCTGAAGATTTTATAATTGCGCCCAGAGCGCGGGTCCCTGGCCATGCCGCGGACCCGGTCTCCCCGGAAGCGAGCACCTAATCTGCGAATTCCCTTTAATTTCCTCGCCGCGCTCTCTGGGGAGTTTTTAAACATTTTGGCCTCGTCATCCCCGGCTCCTCCCTGGAGCCCTCATCCATCTTCATCAGCGGGGTTTTGGCGTGCCTCGCTCGTGCGTCGATTTGAATAAAAGTCCTCCATCAGCGGCGAAGTCGCACTCGCACTCACACCACCACACCAGACCGACGCGGGAGTGAGAGGGCACGCATGAAGTGCGTGTTGGATGGAGCGGGAGTGAGAGGGAGAGGGGCGTGTGGGAGGTCTTTGTTTGATCACGCTCTGTCGCAAATTGATTTTTATGGTGAAGTAACAACTGAAGTGAAGTAAGCAACAACAAAAGCAGTAACAACAGGAACCAACAGCAATAACAACAACAGGAACCAACAGCAGCAACAAGGAGAACAGCAACAACAACGCCAAGCAACAACCGCAGCAACAATTGCTAGATTACCATCGACGAAAACCATCCACAGAACCGCGATGGAAAGGATTCGTGTTCGCTTCGCTTCGCCGCGGCCGGGCTCGCATCCGCTTCCGGTTGGAAATAAAAGCACGTTAACACGTAACGGAATCGAACAGGTTGGGCGCCGGGCCGAGCGAGGCAGCGGAGTCCGTGCGGCCGACACGAACGAGAAACAGACCGACGGACGAACGGACGGACGAAAGGACGAAAGGAGTCGTCGTCGGTTGGCGTTCGACGTGCGTGTGTCGGCTCCACCCATCACGCAGCCCTCATCGCCCCCCGATTAGGGTGTAATTCTCGATATTAATGCCGTTATTATTTTTGGTTGTCTTCCGCCTTTGTGTCCTGAACGGTCGGCTAATTAGGAACCTTAGCGCGCCCTCCCATGGCCGTGTGTGTGCGCCCGAGTCCCTCACACACATGCGAAATTAGCATAACGAGAACCTCACAAAGAGCGAGAGCAGGAGGATCGTTGTTAATGTTGTTGGTGTTGTTGTTGTTGTCGTCGTCGTCGGTGGCCCGAGGTCGTCCTGGGAGCCGCATTAATCCCCGAACAAAAAGGCCCGCGAGGGCTCCTGAGGGACGGATGGATGTCCTTTTCGGCCAGAGGGAAAACAACTTTCGGCCTCCCGCCTTCCGCACTTGTCGATCTCTCACGCCCGCTCTGCGCCAGCCCCTCCCCCTTCCCCCTCTCGCCCTCTCACTCTCGACTTGGTCGGTCTCGCCCATCTCGCTGAAGGTCACGCGGGTCCGAGTGCGAGCCCAAAGAGGATTCCGCAGAAACAACTGAAAATGGAGTGGGAGGAAGGGATGAAACAAAAGAAGTTGAGCCAAAGAAGCAAAATAAGAGAAAATGAAGTGAAATAAAACAAAACGGATCGAGGAGGAGCCGGGAGGAGGCGGGCACGCGGAGAGGAGCCGAGATGAAATGAAGAATGATAACTTTTTAAACACCGCTCAGCCGAGATGAGCCTCGGGTCCTTTTGATTTTGATTCGCCTGCGTCCGCCGGCCGTCCTGCCGTCCTGTCGTCCTGCTTCAGTGCGAAATGCGCCATTTTCCGCTCGTGGCGATTGCGGGCATTTTTCGCATTTGCCATACTTTTTGAGTGTGTGTGTGTTTTTTTTTTTTTTTTTGTTTTATTCGAGGAAAGAAACTTTTCCAAATTGGACTGGATTGGGCGAAGGACCATCGCCAGGCTCTATGGAGAAGCGGAGGAGGAGGAGGAGGAGAAGGAGGTTTGAGGCTGAGTCCGCGGTGCTGGCGAGAGGACGACGTGGCCCCTGTTCTTCCCGTTCGTCCCCTTCTACCCCTTCCCCGGGACCTGGTCAATTCAAACGACGTGTCAAGTGCTCGAGCGGTCGCCGTTGCTCGCGGCAGGACACGAGCCAGCGACCCTCGCAGTCCGCCCCCGATGACAGGGAAATGCCATCAAACCAGTTGGAGGGAGAACGAGCAAGAGAGAGGGAGAGATAGGGAGGCCGTGGCAAGTGCTGGCTTGCGAAGTGAAGCAGCCGGAGTCGACGATTTCTATGCGAGCAGAGGAAGCCCTAGAAAGGGACTGACAGGGGACTCGAGATGCCTCAGTGGATCTGGCGGAGGAGGAGAACGAAGGGGAAGGGGAAGAGGAAGAGGTGGAGGAGGCGGGGGCGTGGTCCACGGGGCCGTGAAGTCGCATGAACTGTCGCGCTTAATAAAATCGCAGTTAGTCGCGAATTCGCGGTCTAATTGCCGGGAAAATCGTGGCAGTCTCGTTTCCGTTCCCCGCCTCGCCCACCTCTTCCTTTCTCCCTCTCTCCGTGCTCACTTCCTTCCCGTCGCACCCGCTGGCTCTCGCTCTGCCTGGCTTTGGCTCGGCGGCGATCAAAATTTATGACACTTGTGACAAATGTCACAACTTCACGAAATGATTATTTTTCGCACACTCACCGCCGCTCAGTGGGCCGTGTCAATGTGTTGCTGGCTGAGTGTGGGTTCCCGTGTGTGTGTGTGTGCATGTTTTTTTTTCGAATTATTCTCCATCTTGTTGTTTGCTTTTTATTGTGTGCTCGAGAGGACGTTGGGTTGTTTTTCGCTCTTCGCTCCCACTATTGGATGTCAAGTGTTCCATGCTTCGTTGACATTTGTATTTCAGGATCATTGTTATTGTTACTGAAGTTGTTATTCTCGTTGTTGTGCGGGTGTTATTGTTGTTGTTGTTGTTGGTGTCCTTGTTGTCTTCGTTGTTGTTGTTGCTCCCATTGTGGGGATTGTGGTTGCTGCGGCATCATGGAAGTCCTTTCACTCTGATAAAGCACACACTCTATTTTAGTTTTATCAGTCAATTTAGTTAAACTCGTCTGTCTCTCTCTCTCTCTCGCTTATCCCTTCCTTTGTCTCACTCTCTCTCCCTCTCTCTCTCTCCCACACGAACACCCTCTCAGCCAGAGTTAAATATCCGCCACGACCGCAAATGGTGTTCATAAAGCAAGACCTCGTGTGCTCCGACACCTAGGCAACAACTACAAGACCAACAACACAACGCAACACAAAGAACAACAACAAGAAACAACAGCAACAACAAGAGTAATAACAACAATGACCCCAACAACAACAACGCGACCTGCCAACAACATCTCCTTCCTCCCCACCTTCCTCCCATTGCGGTGCCATTTCCGCTTCTTCTTCTTCTTCTTGTTCCTCGCAAGGCTCTGCCCTACGCCCCTCGTCCCCTCAATTTCCTGACATTCGCCAGGCCGCTTCTGCTTCTTCCTCTTCACATTCTTCCCGTTGTTCTTCATCAACAATTCCAAAGCTAGGATCCCCTGAGTCCTTGCCTTGCCTTGCCTTCATTCTCGCTCCTGCGCCTCAGCTCCAAGGACACAGTAAGTGTTTAATTCGTGTCTCCCTCTGACCGTCGTCTCTGTCGCTCCCGAGACATGAACCTCAGACACCTACGTGGCCAGGACGAGGGTCCTTTCGTTAATAGAGGCCTGGCCTGAGCCGGTTTCGGCCGCGTTACCGCCAAATGCGGGGGGCGTTCGTAAATTAGGCGGACGCAGGTTAACAAATGGCCTTCGTTTATTTAATAGACGACCTCCAACCTCTTCCCCCTTCCCTCTTCCCCTCTCTCTCCGTGGAGCTCGTTGCAGAGGTTTTTTTTCTGATTTTCGGCAACTCTGTCCAATCTGTCGGCCTCTGTTGGTTTTGGAACCATTTCGACTTTGGCGATCACCGCGAGCTCATCCCGTTCACTCAGCCTTCATCGATCGATCAGCCTCAAGCGATCACCGAAAACGCACGCTTCACATCGAATTTCCTTTGCCCATGTCACTCATACGCCCCGGGGGCCCAAGGCCTGATTAATTCAATTAAAGCGCGCAGGCTCGTGAAGGGTGCAAATTATGTTTACACTCGTTTAATTAATCTGAAGAGCCGTTCTCGCAGTTACAAAAATAGGTTTCTGCAAATGGTTCGCCATGTGGTTTTCAACAAAGGGCTCAGTTTTTTGCGCCCGGCATTTTTTGCGAGTGAAATAAATTTTGTTTGAAACCAACTTACAATGAAGTTAACAAGAATTTCCAACGATGCCAGTACATGGGAATGTATAAATACAAATTCATTCTATTATTTGTGAAAAGTTTCATGTTCGGCGGTTTCGCCAGAAATTCGTTCTAATTAAAAATATGTGGTGTTAGAGTTACATAAATAATTATTTGAAAGAACTGCCGGATATTTGTATGTATTTTAAGCACAGCTGTGCACATGACAGACATATGTAAATTATTTTTGTAAAATCTGAAGAATCGGAGTGGAAACCATGAGCAAGGGACGGGATCGAGGGACGAGATGGGTGGGGGGAACGCGTGCACCCTCGACCTTCGAGTCACATTCAATCGGGCTGCGAATCGGACTCGTTTTCGTCCTTGTTGGCAGCGCCTACTGGGACGGCAGCGATGAAATTGATTCGATTTCGGCGTGGGGAAGCGAAGCGAAATTGATGGAATTGAAAAGAAATTGTGAGAATTAAATTACGAAAAGAACATCACATTTGCCCGATGTGGCAGCGAAAGCGAGTCCTTCCCTCGTCCTTCTCTATGGACGTCACTCGCCGTGGTCTCCCGCCTTTCTTCGAACTGGCTCCTCATTCACAATTAGTCGACTTGTTTGTGAGCCGTGACCGTGGTTGTGGCTGAAGGAAGTGGCTGCGGGATGTGGTCGAAGGCTGAGGAGGAGCGCGAGACAACATGATTAAAAATAATAAACGAAGGCCGGTGCTGGCAGGGCGCAGTGGAAAGTAAGAGAGACAAATTGGGAAGCCCGAGCTCATGAGAGCCGTGGACCGTGGCCCAGGTCCAGATAATAGGATTTGGCGATGTCCCATTTAATGGGGTTTTGCGGGAACCGAAACTAAACCACGTGAAGTCCGTCGCAAATCCGGGCCGGTCGCTCGGAGCCGATCCTTATTCCCGGATCGCCCACCTGCAGGAGTCAGGGGGCAGCAGGCCTCATCCTGGCCTGGGACCTTTTGTCGGACGTCGTCGTAAATCAGGGCGCGTGGGCGCCGTTGATGGGACCCTCGTTAAGGACTTTGAAATCGCCGGCCCGAGCTTGGCTTTGGCCGAAATCTCAGCCGCCGGCCCTCAGCGCCGAATCCTTTCATCCCTTCCCAGGTGGGTCGCTCGCCACCGGCCACAGACGCCCCCACGCCCTCCCCCACCTCGTCCACAGACCGATTATCTCCCCCAGATGATCCGTTGAACCCGCCGGCGGCCGGCCCTCTAATTTATTATCCTCTGAGTGGGTGAATAATTATTTTATACCGAATTCGAGTCCATTAGATCTGATGATTTATTCGCCGCTCCCCGATTGGCCAGCTCGGGGCGAATGCAAATTGAATGCGGCGGAAACGAAAACCAGCCCGGTTCAGATAAATCCACTCGACGAGGTGGGACAAGCCCTGGTCAGAGGTCGGAGGCGATCCGGATCCGGTGGAGCTGGACGACGAGGGCAGGGCGAAGCTTCAAAGGGCAGATAAGACGTTGGGGGAAGGGAGGAAGGGAGAGTAGTCGAGAATCTGGGATGCGGGTCCGCCGACAGACGCGGGTGGGAGTCGAGGATGCCGAGGTGGAGGAGGCCGAGGTGGAGGAGGCCGAGGTGGAGGAGGCCGAGGTGGAGGAGGCCGAGGTGGAGGAGGCCGAGGTGGAGGAGGCCGAGGTGGAGGAGGCCGAGGTGGAGGAGGCCGAGGTGGAGGAGGCCGAGGTGGAGGTGGTCGAGGTGGAGGAGGCCAAGGTGGAGGAGGCCGAGGTGGAGGAGACCGAGGTTGAGGAGACCGCGGTTGAGGAGGCCGCGGTTGAGGAGGCCGCTGTTGAGGAGTCCGAGGTTGAGGAGGCCGAGGTGGAGGAGACCGCGGTTGAGGAGACCGCGGTTGAGGAGGCCGAGGTGGAGGAGGCCGAGGTGGAGGTGGTCGAGGTGGAGGAGGCCAAGGTGGAGGAGGCCGAGGTGGAGGAGGCCGAGGTGGAGGAGGCCGAGGTGGAGGAGGCCGAGGTGGAGGAGGCCGAGGTGGAGGTGGTCGAGGTGGAGGAGGCCAAGGTGGAGGAGGCCGAGGTGGAGGAGACCGAGGTTGAGGAGACCGCGGTTGAGGAGGCCGCGGTTGAGGAGGCCGCTGTTGAGGAGTCCGAGGTTGAGGAGGCCGAGGTGGAGGAGACCGCGGTTGAGGAGACCGCGGTTGAGGAGGCCGAGGTGGAGGAGACCGAGGTTGTGGAGGCCGCGGTTGAGGAGGCCGGGGTTGAGAAGGTCGTGGGGGTTCTCGAAAGGCCAGGGCCGATATGTCTCTGTTTCCCACTGCCAGAATCGGAAGCACAACGATATAAGACAAAGGCGTCTTATCGAGGGAGACGAAGAAACTCCGATCCGCTCTCAGTGCGCCGAACGATCTTGGGATGGGCCAGCGAAGGGGCCTCTGATGGCGGGACGAGGAAGTCAAATGAAATCACAGCCACGCGAAGAAACGCACGAGGGGAGGAGGAGAGAAATGTCGCAAATCTCCGCAATGAGCAGGATGAGGAGGGAGGAGAGGGAGAGGATGAAGAGAGTGAGGAAATTGGGAAAAATGAGGAGGAGCGAAGGAGAGAAATTTCGCAGCCAAATATTTTGCCAAGGATAAATTACCGTCATACACAAATCCGCTGCGCATTAGATTGTGTGTGTGTGGGGGTGAGGGGGGGGGAGGGGTTGGTTAGTGTGTGAGCACACACGCTTGGCTCAAGGATGTCCGAGGCTCAGTCGCCGGCTGCGGCTCCGGCACCGACAACGATTCGGGCCCCGGCTTCCGCAGAAAGGGATTCGCCGGCGAAAAGAATTCGCCAAATCCGGCTGCGACGGCCGATCGAGCAGCCGGCGAGGGATCGGGACCAGGCACAACGAAAGGACGAATGAAGTCGCAGCCTCAGCAGAAGCGCGGGACGAGGGTGCGGCGAGGGAAGGCAACGGAAGGCGTGGCGCCAAAATCGAGGCCACCCGGCCGAGGCGACCCGGCCGAGCCGGAGTCAAGGACGAGGACGGCGAGAATAAGCTCGAATGAATATTAAAAAGTCACGTTCACGTAACGTAACGTAACGTTGCGTTTATGTTACGTTACGGTCACATTCGCGTTGACATCGACTGGGTTGTGGGCGTCGGTCGTCGGGTGTCGGGCCAATAAAAGGATGTTCACGAAATCGCCGGAAGGAAGTTTCCGCATGCTGAATGAGGGCGACGCTGTAGCAGACGTATGTGCGTAAGCGAGTAAGGGTGCGTGTGTGTGGGTGTGTGGTAAGCGTGTTCAGGGGCGATTGCATGTGTCAGCGTGTGAGTGGGCGAGTGTGTGTTGGTACGAATGAAGGACGAAATTGTAATGTTATTTGCGGTCGCTTTGTGATATTTATTGCCCTAACAGGATTCCAAGACGCCGCAGCAACACATACGAAACACCAGGAGCAGCAACAAATCCGCAACAACAACACGAGAGAGAGAATGAAAAAATCCCCGCGACTGGCATCCGCTTTTACGACCCGCAACGTATGGCGAACGAATAAAACATAATGTTCCTGCGGATGCGAAGGATAATTGAGAAGGATCGAAATATGATTGGCGCAGGAGGGGAGGGGAGGGGAAGAGGAAGATGAAAAGAAAAGCTCCGCTCGAAGGACGACGCGAAGGACACACGCTTTTAATTCGCTCCACAGGGATCGACTTCGCCTCGCTCTCCCACTCTCCCACTCTCCTCTTCCGACTCCACGGATGTGGGATGTCGGACAAGCCGAGGCTCGACAATGGAGCTAATCCAGTGGGAGTTTATCAACAACCAGTCGTCGTCGTCGTCGTCGTCGCCGAGGACGAGGACGGGCGGGTCGAGCGTGTGTCTCCGATGCCTCCGGAATCTGGGGGAATTTCGAAGGCTGGAGAATCCTAGTTCGAGGAATTCCGAGATTTCTCTCTGCCTCATTGTCTGCGAATGGACTCGTGTTTGCAGAGTTCCGACTTCTGACTTATGCCTGGAGACAGTTGGACTCTGCGTCTTTCTCGCTCTGGCCCCCACGAGGCCTTCTCTTCAAGGCTTTAAGGACATGCTTTAAGAACGTCGCACAGCAGGCAGGGGATCCGCCGAGTCCTTCGAGATATGAGCATGAATTCTTCGTCTCTACCTCATCACTCGCCGACAGATGCAAATATTGTCAAGAAAGAAGATAAAGAGCACGAAAGGAAGATAGGTATTTATTATTATTGAAGAATCCGAGGCTGACAAAGAGGAGCGAGGGCCAGGGCGAGGGCGAGGCCGACACAGCGAGATGAAAGGCTGTCGTGTCAGGTGGGATGCAAGAGGACCCGATGCCGTCCAGGACAACAACAATGGCCAAAATTGACGAGTGACAGCACGTGCGAGTTTTGCGAGTCAGTGACTGAGTGAGAGGAGTCGCTGACAGATGGAGGGTGTGAATCGTGAGAGTATGTGTGAGTTGTGTGTGCTCGTGTGCGAGTGTGGATGTGACGTGTATTAATTCCTGCACGTCCTGGCAACACGTGTCGCGAGGTCCTTGCCTGTGTCCCATATTTGAATAATGGCTCTGGAGGGGCTCCCGAAGGCGTCACGAGACCCTTGTCGCGAGTGGCACGGGTCCTGTGATACGAGTTGAGATTTCCTCGTTGCTCTTGCCATTCGTCTCTCCTCCATTCGTCCTCCATGCTTCCACGGTTCTTCAATCGTTTCTCCGCCGTTTCTCCTCCATTTCTCCTCCTTTCTGCCTCCGCCTCCTCTTCCAGTTCGTTGCTCCCGTGAATCGTTTTCGATTTTTGAATCTGAAAACCTCTTCCTTCCTCTCGTCCCACGCTCTGAGGTTGCTGTGGCCGCTCGTTGGTCCACTGGGGCTGTGGAAGGATGGCTCGGGACGCCGAGCCCCAGGTGTTCAGGCACCCTCGCGACTCCCTCGCTCAGGGCGACGGACCCTGATGGACTTGTCAAACCTCAAACCTTGTCAAAACCTTGGCGATGTCACTGGGAAGACGTTTGCAAGCGCAGACAAACAACAAACACAACGTGATCTCCGTCTCCTGCACACTCGGCCTCCGCACCCGTCCCTTCACTCGCGTCCCTCCAATCGACGCCTTCACTCGACGCCTTCACTCGACGCCCTTAAACCGACGCCTTCCCCTGGATGCCGCCCGCTGCCTCCGCTGTCGGTCCGTCTGGCCTGCTCGGCGCGAACTTTGCGGACTCCGTCGCACTCCTAATGAGTGCCCACACTCACAAACCCACAAACACAGATCTACTTATCCCATCTCAGACACATTCTCTCTCTGTCTCTCTCTCCTTCTCTCTCGGCTGAAGGCGCAGCGAGCGGGAAGGCAGGAAAAGCCGAAGCAGATGCTCGTACGTGGTCTAATTAGGCCCAGTTTATGGCGAATTGAGCCAAGCGTATGGCCGTCCGTCTCCCGCCTTCTCCCCTCCCCTCTCCTGTCCTCTCCCTCCCATCTCTCCTCCTCTGTTATCGGCTCCATCTCCTCTTTCTGCTTCGGTCTCCCCGCAAAGCCCTGCACCGTCTCATGTGCCTCGACTCCTGTGTCTCGGCCGCTCTCCCGCTCCTCCCAGCCTCTTCTCTCCATCCTCTTCCCTAATTATTCTGCGCCGCAGCCTCTCGGTGTCTCTCGGTCTCCCTCTCGGGCCCCTTGGCCCAACCTCTCGACCCTCGTCGTCATCGCCGCCGCCGCCGCCGTCGGAATTGAAAAATTGGGCTCCTTTTCGTTGAAATTTCGGCAGTCGTCTCTCCGCAGCCGTGACGAAGGAGCTCAACTTTTTCTCGTTCTCTGTCGACTCCTGCGAAGCACCGCCGACAGGAACAAATATGTTAATAATAGCAATACTGACAAAAATGTACATCTGCAGCAAAGCCAAGACTCAGGCACAGTCGCCGGCTCCGATTAAAATGGCTCTTGTTGGTTGTTTTCCTAAGAACGAGCCGAAAAGTGTTCAACTTGCAAGTTGAGGCACAGAGAGAATTGAGAACACGAGGGATGAAGTTCTCGAGGGCGAATGGAAGCTTATACCGCCTTCTATCATATCCGAATTACAATTTTTCCCTGCGGAATGTTGTGGATTAGTTTATTGCATTCGAAAGGACGACGCACAGCCCACGTGACGGGAAGAGTTTCCAAAGTGGATTTAAGTTGGAAAAGTCGTAATTTCAATTTCGTTGAATTATCCTTGTGGGAAAATTCCCGTATTATATTCAAACATTCATTTCCTGCTGCTTTCCTCCTAGTTCTGCGGAATTGCGCCAGTGTTTAGAAAAGTAGTTCCTCAGTAATTCTTCCCACTCCAATGTAACTTAAATAAATTGAAATTGAACAACTTGTCGGGGAAACATGAGAGGAGCAAAGTATCACGAAAAAGTGGAGAAAAAAATCCCGCTGGTCTCGCCAGGGCGGTCTGGTTAAAGCCCCAAACTTTTAATGGACTCTCAAAGCACACACACACACACGCACTCACTCACTCACACACACATACACTCATGCAAGAACCGGAATAAGTGCAGAGATTTCGATATTAAAATTTGCTTTGTGAAGGTTTTCGTTGGCCGACACACGCAAGCCTCGAGCCGCATTGGTTTCGATATTCTTCAGAGCTTAAAATGTGCATTTTCGGAGCTAATGGAAAGAGGAAGGGGATGGGAGGCAGCAAGTGTGAAAGAGGAAGAGCGAGATCGGGAGCTGTAACTTCAACACCGAACGCCTGCGGACCTCTGTGGCGATTTCGAGTCGATTTCACTTGGAAACTCGAAACTCGATGCGTTTCGGCCATTGAAATTTGCTCCAATTTATTTGCGAAGTTCTCCGCAATTCTGCGCTCTTCATCGCCTCGTCCTTGGTCAGTGGTTGGTGGTCGGTGGTTTTGCTTTTCTTCTGCAACCAGCTACTGTAAGCGATAGCCTTCGTCCTGGAGGGATTCAACAAAATTCGCTTCCACCGCAGCTTCGACCTCCTTTTTGTTCTCTCACTCTCTTTTCACTTCTCGTCTGTCTTCTTTCTTCCCCACCTTGTTCCATCTCAATCTCTCCTCGCCCCCGTCATCTTTTCGCCCACAATTCCCTCGCTTTCCCTCTGCATACAAATGGCATCGCTCGCATTAAGTACAACAATTACAACAACAAAAACACACCACAAAACGAGGCCCCTGATGCTGCGCGTGAAGGGGGGGGGGGGGTCCGTGCGAGTTTCGTTTTTATTCCCGCTTCCTGGAAACCGTTTGCCCGGCATTCTTTCATCCATCCAGGAGGAAAATTTCATTCGCCAGAGGTCACTTTGTCCACGGGCTGTCATTAAAAGCGATTCCAGGAAGTCGGGAAGTTCATCGTGACACCGACTGGGTGGGTCAAAGGACGAGATGCGGTCGCTGTTGGTGTCGCCTTTGGTGTCGTTGTTGGGAGTGGGAGTGGGAGTGGGATCGAGCTCGGGGACCTGGAGTCAGTCGCGGTGGTCGACGGTCCGTGGTCGGAGGTCGCAATTTTCACGCTTCATTAAGTTTGTAGTATAACGAAGTTGTTGTATCTGTTCTTGTTGTTGTTCCTCTTCTTCTTCTTGTTCTCCTTGTTGCTTTTGTTCTGGTTGTCATCGCATCAGGGCACGGTCGGTCGGACGAAATCCTTTGGAACTCCTTTCGTTCTTATCGCTCACACATTCCCAAGCCGACACATCAGCAAAAACAGATCGCGGCACACACTCACACACCCCTACACAGACACAACGCGAGAGATAAAATGACGGATAGACGGATAGAGGGAGCCACCGACGGAGTCTGCAGCAAGGGAAGCAATGATGAATGATCCTTGGCTGGAAGAGACACCAGCCAATCAACCCCTACGCCCTGCCATGCCTCCACGCACACATACACAGCGACATATCCACACACGGACGCACAGACACATCTATGAAAAAATGCTCGATTCAATTCGATTCGAAGCAATCGAATTGCGACGAATCGCTCAAGGAATTCCGGTGCATTTCGTGCTAGGTATTTACAGAGCCAAAAGACGGAAGCTCGAATTCACATAGCCACGAATAAATATGCGAATCAATTAATTCTTCTTTGCACTTGACTGGGTCCTGGAGCTGACTCCGACAGAGCCAGACACTTGTCTACTGGTCCGCCGCCTGGGCTCCGAGTTCCGGCTTCCACTTGCTTCCGAGATCTATTTCAATTAAACATCAGCTTGTTTCGAGCATTCGACATGCTGTATTCAATGCAAAGTGCAGTCTCGGCTCAGACCCTTCGTGGAACTGGCTGGCCTGCTTCTCAAAGGACGAAACTGATGTCTCTTCCGACATTACTCGGAATTGCAATTGAGAATCCAACACACACACACGGACGCAGACCCACACACATGGTTGATCGAAAGTAATTAATATTTCCACTCCTCGACTCGTGCCAGCTGCGGGTCTGTGGAAATTATGCAACAATCGGTTTCCCAGGAAACGGACTTTTGGCCTCTTCCCGGAAGCCCTGGCGCGCTCTTGCGGTCTCGGCTCGTCTCAGGTTGCGTCTCAGGTTATTTCCGTCTATTGGTTGCGGTTGTGGCGAGAATTTCCCAGATCCCTAGGTGGGAAATCGTTTGAGTTGGTGGCGGTTGCGGCGGTCCAAGGGTCGCCAAGGTCGGCGATGTTGAGAAAAGCGCGGCACCGCGAGCGGGTTTCGAATTCCGCCACCAAACACTTCCCCTCTCTATCCCTGTCTCTCTCTCACTCTCTTCTTCTCTCTGGGGCTGTAAATTTGACCCTCGACCGCCCCACTGCATTTCAATGAGGACAAATGGGATTCTCATCAGTGCGATCGGAGCTCTGTTCGTTTCTATCTCTCTATCATATCTCTCTCTCTCTCTGTCTCTCTCTCGCCCTCTCCTCATCTTTCAATCCCTGTCTCTCGGCCCTCTGCGACTGGAGGGTTGGGGCTGCCGGTAGAAATAATTGCTCGTATTTCCGAGGAACCCGAGTTCAATTGAGTCCCTCACACACATTGCACACACATACACACACGTTTCTCACACCCACCCACACATTTCACACACGCCCGCGGCCACCCACACGCGGCGGCAACAGTTGTTGCCGATGGATACCAAAACACCCGCTCAGCAATTTCCTCTGGCGACCCCAACACCCGCCAGTTGTTGGGCGCACCAACAACAGCGAGGGCAGCCATCAAAAAACACGTACAACAATTAATGACAAGCGAACAGGAAACTTGGCAGCCCTTCCAGGAGCCCCTGACACCGTTGCGTTGCCCAGGGAGGGCAGCAGCAGCAGCAGCAGCAACTGACGTCGACGTAATTGGAACAGCGCAATTTGGAATTCATTAAGAGTTCCAGTGAAACTGAAAATGTTTCCATCAGCAATTGGTTTTTTCATCGCAATTTTCAACTTGTGCCTTTCGTGGAGAGAAACTTTCATGTTTTGGTCCTGAGACGTTGCAGCCCTTGTTTTTGAGATTTTAATTTGCATGCCGTGTTTTTTCTCTGCCTTCCGAGTCCAGACCGCTCTCCAGTCAGCCTCTTCAGTCTCTCTTCGGCCTCCCACTCTCCACCCGCCCCTCATCCCCACGACAGGCACTTAATTTATTAGTAGCTGTTATTATTTGCGAGGCGCCGTCGCCTTGGCCACCATTACAGGCCGCCATATTGTTTCCTTAATGAACACTCGGCGATCATCGACGCCGCCACCCACCATCCAACGACCACCATCTTCGCCTCTCCACCACTTTCCATTCCGCGTTTGACGAGTCCACGATGCGGCCAAAACTTTGCTCATTTATATTTATTGGACTTTGGTCTACAATCCCGGAGTGGGGCCACCAACTGGGCTGAGCTGGGCTGGGCTGGAAGAACGAAAATAACATCGAGCCCTCCAACAACTTGCGGACATAACATTTGCCACAACAGGATCCGTAATCCTCTTAAAACTAAAATTTCCAGCCGGACGACGGAGGCGTCGACCCCGTCCTGCGTCTTGGGCTCGGTCTCTGTCCCGGTCTCGGTCTCCCGGTGGGACGGGCGCGTGTTGGGTCGAAGTGGCACGAAGTCGAGTCCCAAGACGTCCCGGTCCTTTTCGAGCACAGTGGCTGCCATTGCTGTTGCTGCTGTTGCTCTTAGTGTTTTTTTGTTGCTGTTGTTGCACACTTTGACATCTGAAACAAATTGCTTTCCATCACAGCCCTCGTGCTTCTGCTCTCCATCGGTCTCGCGTCCGCAGATGACACCAGGAATTTCGAATCCTTTCGCAGCTGGAATTCAATTACTCCACTTCTACTTCCGCTTCCGCTTCTGCTCCGGCACGACATTCACCACCAGCAGCAGCTGACTCCAGATGTCCTCGCGTCGTCGCCTCATTTCGCACAACTCACAACGAGGTCCTCCTACTTCGAGTCCTTCGCCCACGCCATGATAATCTCGAAAGGATTGAGAAAGGACACAGTGAACAGTAATGGATTCAGAGGCAGCCTCGGCTCAGGACCCCCCCTTCGCGGCCCATTAATCTCTGATGCGAACCTCGGCCCCTCCCATCTCCAAGGACTCTGCTCATTCCACCATGGCATCAGGAATGATTTGGGAGTTATTTAGAGCCAGGCGGCATAGTTGGCCCATGGATCATTAAACCATAATCATAACCATTAGCTTTCTATTTGCCGCCGGGCAGGAGACGTCGTCTGCCATCCACACATCCGACTAATAAATCAAACGCTAAAGAGTCCCACATGTGGCGCGAGACGCGACCCCCTCCCCCACAGTCGTATATTTCCGGCCAAGGTCAGTGGGGGTCAAGCAATCGAAAGCACGCGAACCAGTCGAGTGTGGCGGGATGAGGTCGAAAGCAGAAACAACAACAAAATCAATATCAATCGTATTCGCATAAAAACTCATAAATGACGATGGGGCCAATGGGGCGTTGATTTCCCGATCTAATCTACAAAAGATGGCAATAAAACTCCCCATTTCGAACGCCCACACTTGTGGTGTTCATTTTAATGGCTTCTTTGTTGTTGTCTTTGTTGGAACTTCATCCTAGTCCCTTCCTGTTCCCTCCCTGCTCGCACCCCTGGCCCGGCCTGTGCGTGTTTTAATATCGATATATTTTAGTTGATTTGAATTGGCTCCGTCTCGTTGCAGTTCTTCATATTCCACGTGTCGAAGGGTCCCTTCATCGAGGAGTTCTACCAGTGCGTGACGCACGGGTTCTACACGGCCCTGTGGCAGGAGCAGCTCTACGCGACGTTCACCATGGTCTTCACCTTCCTCCTGCCGCTGTGCATCCTCTTCGGCACCTACTTGTCGACGTTCCGCACCATCTCAAGTAAGTCCGGTCCCTCATCCCGTGGGCGACGGGGAGGCAGCGAAACGTCAGGACCAGACGAGACGACGAAGACGACGAGGCGAAGACGACGACGACTTGTTAATCCAAAACTCAATCTACTTTACTGCGGGCGCGACGTCCAAATGGAACATTTCAGGAGCTTCGGCAGACTTTTTCTCATTACAATTTCCACCGTCCTTGAGAAGCACACTTTTTGTGTTTTCTTTGAATTGCCTTTGTCAGGTGGTGTGGTAATTACAGATTATGACCGACCGACCGACTTTGGCCGTAAGAAAACGGCTGTTGGACGGAGCCTCGAGGCTCGCGGGAGTCTTTGTTAATTGCCAGACTGTAATGAAGTTGATGCCACGACTAATTCGTGTTTGCTTCTCGTCTTCGTTGCAGACAGCGAGAAGATGTTCCAGGGCTCGAAGCTGGCCGTGTACTCGAACAAGCCCTCGGTGCAGACGAATCGCCAACGACTGATACACAAGGCCAAGATGAAGTCGCTGCGGATCTCGGTTGTGATAATCTTCGCCTTCCTCATCTGCTGGACGCCGTACAACATCATGATGATCATCTTCACTTTCTCCAACCCGGACAAAGGGGTAAGTGCGACAGATGTCGACCGAGGGGACCCGGTTTCACAGCAGGGTTCTCATCTCACATCGAAGCGTTGAAGGAATGCCGGAAGCTCTGTAGTCACTCAATCAATTCCTCTCACTACGCGTTCAATTTGAGCCATCGCCACAACGGCCTCGTTCTTCGCACTGCCATTCGAGCCTTGTCTTATTATCTCCGACAAACTCGCTTCGCATCCCAACCCAACCGATCGCCCGCAAAGGAGCATGCAATCCAATCATTGTCTATCAATTTCCCCGGAGCAGACTCCGCATGGAGTCGACTACGTCAGTCTTCTCCCAGGAAGCCCCTCATCGGCATCGTTTGAATTGTAAATGGGAACCGTTTATTCGACTGCTCTGCTCCGGCCTCGATGTTGCCGATGTTGCCTAGTCGTGAGGCTCGTCGCAAGGAATTCGATGCACAGTACAAGCAGCGATACCGAGCAACATCGATGGACCCATAACGGCAACAAGGCAAGAGGAAGTGACGACAGCAGACACGTTGTTGCTCGACCTGCTTCGGCTCTGCCCAGAAAGGATTGAAGCAATCCGTCGATTGGCCGCATCGGTAACGCCGTCGCCGGTTTATGGCTTGACTTCGTGTAATATGGAGGAGGACGATGAGGGGAGGACGAGGCGGGCCAAAGGACAGGGAAGGACATGGGTGGAGCATGAGGAACGTGTGTGGGTGAAGCAAGCACTTTGTTAGAATTTGATTGAATCGAGCGGAAAATGAGAATTCGGTTTTCCTGCCGGTGGCTGATGCTGTTTCGCAATTCGACGCAATTAATTCTTCGATGACGACGTGAAAGGCGAAAATTCCTCTGGATTTCTTGGAATTTATGACATGTGGCGTTTTCAATTAGGGCGTGAAGCGATTTTCAAGAAGAGTGATTGCTTGACTTGGAATCACACCGAATGTCAGTGGTAGGCCGTGGTCATCGCCACCCAAGGACGAAGGATTCTTGGGTACACACTGACTACTCGTCGGTCAACCACGGTCAGGGGTGGCAGCTCGTGGAAATGCGTTCCTAGCCGTGGTCACAGCAGGTCAACCAAATCCTCGAGTCGAGGCTTGTCCGCAACAATCGCAAGCGAACGGGTCAAAGGACGAGGTCTCTGCCTTCGTCTTTGTCTTTGCCTTCACACCTCGAAGCCACAGGACTCTCGAATGACCGCAGGAACGTGCGGATCGGGTGGATATCAGAACAATGACGATGGCAACAATATGGAGCAATACAATAAGGACACCTGGGAAATCCATAGGCAGTGTGAATAACATCCTTAATCTCTTCTCAATTACACATTGAGGTGGAGATGGAAAAGAGCCTGCTACCACCGGCCCGTAGAGGAGAATTCCTTGGAAAATTATCCCCATTTCTCACTGGGGAATCGCCATCCAAATGGCGAAGATCGTGCCCGCAATGAGTTCATTTGTCATGCTCAACTCGAGCTTTGTTTCAACACTTTCTACCGGAAATGGGAAAGTGGGACGAATAAAGGTTAACGACCCCAAAAGGCTGAGCAGATTGGCGAAATTCGTGGAACTCAATTGTGGTCGTGGTTCAACAAACAGTGGTCGAAATTAAATGGTAGATGAAATTAAATGGCATTTGGACCAATTCAGATTCGGAGTCGGGCTTTTCAATTGCGAATTGCGATAAATTGTTCGATTCGGCACTGTTTGAATTTTCTCCCGAAGACAGAGCCCATTAAAGCCAACTAAATTTTGGACAGATGCCTCTTAATGGCGTGGTCGGAAACGGAAGCAAATGTAATTAGTTCGGGTCAATGGGTGGACCTGAACCGAAGGTAACCCGAAATTAGTGGCGCATTTAATAATTCTATCAAGTATCAATTAATTCCGATTCAATAACGCATTCTCAGCGTTTCTGAAACGGCTCCATTCACTTGTTTCTGCCAAATAATTCGCTAGTGGGTCGAGTTAAAGACAAACTGGATGGCTTTAAGTGCTCCATAATCATTTACTGTAGCTGGAATCGCATATCGCAGGCATTCAGGTGGAAGGATAACGGGGGGAAACCCATTAACACTTCATGGTTTGATCCAGACATCGCAGTCGAAGACAGTCGAGGGGAAGATGTAATCAAATCTAATCAAATCAAATCAAATCGAATCGAATGAAATCAATTCAAATGTAAGTTATCAGAGCTATTAAGTGAAGGCTTCGAGATTCGTGTGGTCGAGTTTTGTAACTGGAAAATTCAATATTATTCGGTTCTTCGGCGGGCTCTTGCTTAATAAATGGTGTTTATTAAAGGGTCGGCTCGAAGAATACATCAAGTTAATGAAATCTGCGATAGGCAAGTTCCGAGCTGGAACCGACCACGATAACAAACATAACAGTAACAACAAAAGCAATAAAAACAACAACAACATTAACCACAACACTGACAACAACAGCAATGAGGGGGTCTCGTGAGTGAGCAGGCGGAAACAACAGGCGCAGAACATAATTAACTCGGCATTAGGGATATTTTAATTAATTACGATAATAAAATTGTCCAGCCGAACTGGCGTATCGAAGGACTTGGACGGACTGGGCCATGGAGCGAGGAGGATGGGGTGAGGAAAACGACACGAGAAGATGGGGACGAGAAGGATGGAGTGCGTGTCCGGCATGTGACCAGAAGTTGACATCAAGGCTCGAGCGGCGGATCCGCAGCAAGGGAGAGTGAGGATGGAATGGTGAAGGAACGCATTATCTCCGCGGGCGTGGTCGTGGGGTCGGCGAGAGTCGGCCAGGCAACAAGGAGACAAAGAGTGGAGCACGCTTTGTGACCTTAGAAACGCAATTAAGGCCCATGGAAATTAATAATAATTGTGTTAACACTGTTATTCGAGAGGCTCCTCACAGACGTCTTCATCATGACCACGGCCGCAACCACCACGGCCACAATCGCGACCACTCGTAGGCGCCGACACGTGGGACGCAGGCCGGTGGCAGGTGTCCTTATCGGGATTCACGTGATCACCATCGGCCCAACTCGATCAATTGCCATGAGGCCACCGATTTAATCGCGTCCTTCTCTCCGTCTCTTTGCAGCAAGGCGAGGACCTGCAGTCGGGCATCTTCTTCTTCGGGATGTCGAACAGCCTGGTGAACCCGCTCATCTACGGAGCCTTCCACCTGTGCCCGATGCGGCGCAAGGCCAGCAAGTACAGCAGCAACCCGCACAGCCTGACCAGGTGGGTACGCGAGAGCCGTTCACAACTCCGACTTCACCTTTTCCACCAACACCTCGTCCTTCTTCCTTCCAGCTTCTCCTTCATCTTCTCCATCCATCCTCCCGCTTCCCATCCTCCAGCTCAGGCGCCACCTCCACCACCACCCTTCGGCTAGGACATGATTTGTTGTGTTTTGAGCTCAACTAGTTGTTCCAATGTCTTTTGTTGTTTTCTCTCTCTTCTCTCTCTCTCTCTTTTTCTCGTTTCTCCCGCTGCCTCGCATTCACTTCCGGTTACGTTTGGCGTTAATGTTTGAAAGATTTTTTTACAGAGGCGACTCCCAGCGCACGCCCTCCCTGCTGACGGCCGTGACCCAGGTGGAGAACAACTGCCGGTCGACCCGCAGCACCTTCCGGCAGGCCAGCTACTATCGGTCCCAGAGCAACGGCAGCAGCTACAAGGAGCACGTCGGCCTGCTCCAGACGACGCCCACGGCCCTCAAGAAGTCCGCCTCGATGCGGAGTCCCCTGGCCAGTCACCACCAGCCACATGCCGCATACCAACAGCAGCAGCTCCACCTGCACCCCCAGCATGACCAGCATCAGCACCAGCACCAGACGCTCTCGTGGGGCGTCGCGCTGCCGTCGTCGAAGGCGGGCGGCTCCTCGTGCACCGTCACCAGTGCGGCTGGCACTAATCCGAAGGCGGGGTCGGTCGGCCTGAACGGCCTGGTCGGCCCCAAGGAGAACGTGTCGAGCGTGTAGTACGAGACCTGTCGCCGCGAGGGCTGCTGGTGCAAGGACGAGGACCACGACTACGCCTACGACTGAGGACCAGGACCAGGTCTAGGATCGACTGTGCCTGCTCTGTAGACGTTGTCCTGGCAGAGACCAACCGGCGGAGGCGGCGAGGAAGCGACGAAGCGACGACTTTGTAAATAGGCCGACGTTGTTGTACTTCGGTACAGTAGAAGCGAAAGTCTAATCTCCTAGTAGTAAGCGAAGAGTCTGCATTTACAAGGGGCCAGAGAGGTGGGCAGGGAAGGGCTGGGCAGAGGGGTGGGGGGGGGTAATCGAAGTAAATCGCAGTGCATCGGACCAGGGGGGGCTGGAGAGGGTAGTTGTAAATAGTATATTGTTAGTTTTATGTGTACTTCTAGCAGACTCAAGTTCAGTCGCACTTACACCCTGTACATAAGCTCCACTTGTATATAGATGGATGAATAGTCGGAAGGAAGGAAGGAAGGCTGAAGTTCTGCGTTCAGTTTTCGCTCTCCTCCAAGCAGGAGTTGCCAAGGGCAAAAATTAGTCTTCGTTTTTATATTAATTTGTGTACAACAGAGAGGACGAGGTTGATGGACCGATGGTACGATGTATATGGCTTATTTTCCTACTTTCATTAAGGACTTTATGATGATGCTATGCTCTATCTACATATATAATGAAGGCTTCGAACAGTTGGTGGGCCGGGCACGGTGCGGTGGGTTGAAGGAGGGCAAGGATACTAAAGTTAGCTGAAGAGATCGCAGGAAGGACCACGCCTGTAGTTCTTACGATCGATGGACGAGAAGGTAAAGAAGACAATACGACGCCAACGACGCTAAGGGGTTGGACCTAAGGACCTAAGGAGCAAGTTAAGGGAATGAGTGATTAATTGAATTGAAGAAAGAAATTTGAATTTATTTAATGTACGTTTCGTTTTAAGCCTCTGTGTGTGAGAACTAATAATTTTTTACGTCGAATCAAATATTCAACAGGTTGTTAGCAATTAAATGTTCGAGCAGTTGTTAATGACTCAGTGATAGTTTTCTAAGTAAACTAGCATTTAAGAGAGAATCGAAAATAAACAACATCTACTTTAAATATGTTTTCCCCCTGAACAAGTGTTTGATTCCCACATCGGCTGCGAGGTGGGGCTGGGTGGAGAAAATTCGAAATCAGGGAAAAAGTAATGAAAAATAAAAGTTGAATGAATTTCATATAAGAAAAGTTCCACACATAATTTACGAATAAAAACACAATGGGAGCTCTTTTTGCGATGAATTTAATGGCAGTGATATAACGGAAACAACAACAATAAAAGTTTGGACTTTTTTATTATTGTACTTGGTTCGAGAGGAATCGGAAAGTTCGGCCACTCGGGCTCCCGCTCCCGCTCCCGGTCCCGGTCCCGCGCCATCGCCATCGTCAGAGCACTCCATCACCACCACCCACACACGCACACTCACCCACACTGAAGCGCCACCCGCGGGCCATGAGGAATCGGCCTGCGTGCGCTTCATTTATTTAACAGTCGGACGTAAAAAATGGCAAAATCGCCAAATTGCTTTAAAATCACAGCGATCGATGGGCGAGCGGCCCAAATGGCGTGACGACGACGGGACAAATGGACGGCGACAGGGCCAGGAGGAGGAGGAGTGGTTGGAAGAGGACGAGAAGGACTAGGGGGGGATAAGGATAAGGATGAGAATGAGGCTGGAGTGGAGGGAGGGCAATTATTATTAATCGCCTCATCTCGCTCACGAAACACGCTCCCGGCCTTTCATTGCGAACACGGAGCAATAAAAAATCCGCCAAACAATACCATGCCGGCAGCCGGATAAACATTACAACAGCAGCAGCAACAGCAGCAAAACATCAATGGTAATGGCGAGAAATCGCATTGACGGCGTCGACACGGCCTGGGGACATGCGGCAAACAAAGGTCCTTTCAGTCGGCAACAGTACTGAGCGGAGGGTCGCGGGGAAGCGTCTCGATTAACGGCCTGAAATCGTCATGAAATCCTCAAATTTCCAAAATGAACCCATTTTCGGTGACTTTAAACGAGGGGGCGAGGGCGGCGCCCGAGGGAGAAACAAAACCGAACATCGGACACCGGACGACCGACGGTTGGGTTGACGATTGGGTCGAGCACGCTTATCAACATTCGCTCCTCCTCTCCTCCCGGACTTATGGGCTCCCAACGAGATGGACGACGTCGCAGCGGGAGGCCCTCGGCGCTTTGGCACCCGGTGCCGGTGTGGGTTTCGCCGCCCAGCCGCGGGCCACTTGTTGGGCCTTGGTGCCTTCGACTGGGTCGGGATCGTCTCTGATTCTCGCCCTCGCATAAAACTCTCTGCGTCGGCGGGCCCTGCCACCGGGGAACGAGAAACGCGACGCGATTTTTGCTGGCGCCTCCGGCTCCGACCTTCCTGTGACATTCCAAACCCCCGTCGGCCCCTCCCCTACGTCCTTTACGACTCCGCGGGCTGCTCGCTTGCGTTTTATGCCTCCGACAGCAGGACGAAATGAAGCGAGCGAGCGAACGCGAAGCAATCCTGTCGCCATAGCGAAGTTTTGCGTTCTGGGCCTTGATGGAGGGGCGGCCGCACCACCCACCTCCATCTCCTCCTCCTCCTCCTCCTCCTCCTCCTCCTCCGAGGCACATCTGCTGATGTGGTTTGGGTCGCGTCTGGGTGGGCCCGATGAAATTAGTGGCAGCCTCGACCACCCGCCCGCCTCCCTCCGGAGCACGTGCCGTTTATGCGCAGTGCAGGCGCCATCCAGCTCCAGCGATGCCTCCGCGTCCTGGAGCGCATTTAATTTTCCAACTCCGGATGTGATGTGATGAGTTGTGTTGTGTTGTGTTGCCGCCAGCCATCCATCGTTCATGGCGTTTATGAGTTTAGATGCTGAATGAAATGGAATGGAATTAAGTGAAATGCATAGAGTGTAAAGCACTTTTTACGCCCTCGACGCGCTCGACGCGCTCGACTCTGTCGAATGAGCCTTTGTCCGACTCCGTCATGTGGGCTCCATCACAGGGGCTCCGTCGCCCATCGTCGTCGCACCACACGACATGCCATCATCGCCACCATCGCCTGTCCAATGGCACGTTTCCTGGAATTTTGATTTGTAACCGAGAAGTAATTTTTGAGTTTGCATCCACCGGCACCGGCCCCGGCACCGCCCGCCACAAGCGGAACGCCAGGGCGGGAAGGGGGTGTACAAAAATAGAACACCACAGAGAGTCAGCGATGGGGGGAGAGACAGAAAATGCGTAGAAGCCAGACGAGAAAATGCCATGAGAGGCAGGAAAAGCCTACAAAAATAACACGTAAAAACAATGGGGAAATGAAGTGACTTCGACAGGCAGAAAAAGCTGTTACAGATTAAATCATGTTACTTGCCACGGGGCTTGTTTGTGCATGCTTGGAATGGGACGACGACCTCCAGCTGCTCCTCACCCACCTGGTCCTCCTCCACTTCACCCCACTCAAAGTCATCGCCATCGCGTCATCAGGTCGCGTGGCTCAGCAAACAGTTTTGAACGGTTTCAACCGTGCAGTTGCAAATCACGGTTAATCTCTTGGGGCTTATTCGGGCCTTTGGCATAGTTTTTCATGGCTCAAACGACATGTTACGGCTTCGGATCAGTCCATAGATCGATGGCTTTCCGACTTAGTGAAGTCCGCTCGGCCGCGTCCATGGAACGCAGCTTTAAATATGTGAGCAGCCACAGGCAGGCGGGAGTGGGCTTCACAGTCAATCGCGGGCCTTGCTGAAGCCGTGCCGAGCGTTTTCAATTACATCGATAGGGGATCCCTTATGCAAATACGGGGATTCCGGGGTGGAACCGAACACGGCTTAGAGGCAGGATTTTGGGTTGTATTTCGGAGATTCCTCGTCGCTCGAATGGGTTGAGCGGGTTAGAATTTAGCGATAAATCGAGATAAAAATAACAATCGACTGTGACTGAGGAACGAATACGTGCTCAGCAATTCATTCATGGATTCCTCCCGCTCCTCGCATTCCCATTGCCATTCCTATTTCCCCTTCACCTTTTCACCCCTCACGGACACGCGGAAGTGAAAACGTAAACAAACTATTTCAATCGAGCAACAAGAACGACGACACTGTGCAAACATCGTGTGAGAAAAAGAAAAGAAAACACGACTTCGGCTTTCGCTGCGAAACCCTTGACCCACATTCGCCAACTCGGCGGAAACGGAAATGGTTAACGAAGTAGACCGTTGCAAATGCCCCCGAATATATATAGTGGGAGAGAGAGACAGACGACGAATAATTTACATAGAATTCCCATTGTGAGGCTGCGAAACGAATGGAAAAATTAGCTCGATTCAGATTCAGGGGGAAAGTTTTCAAATCGATAACAAACACAACGGCAACGAGGAAGGCAATAACAAATCAGAAGTCAAAGCCAATGGCCAAATAAATCGAGAGAAAAGTTAGCAAATCAATGGGGGGAATTAGCAGCCAGAATCTGAAGAGGGACGTGAGTCGACATCCTCCCTGGTATCCTGGGGCAGACACGCAAATAACGGCGACGACCAGACTACAACACAACACAGCAACAACACAACAACAATGCCACAAGAGGCCACTCTTATCGGTGGGTCCGAGACAAAATTCGGTGAAACTCATCAAAAATTTATGGGGCGAACATTGTTGATGGGCTCGATATGATAATCATCTGGCATCAGCAAGCAGTGGCCAACGGAGTCGGAGCAACGTCGCAGCGCATTCTACGCATTGTGATGTTCATCTGTTCTGAAGGCTGCTTATGTATTGTCTGCCGGATACTTAATTTCGTCAGTTGGCTGCAGCTCTTCAGGGAAATGGAAAAGTTTTCGCAAAAATGTGCCTGGAATGTACATAAGCGTTGTGACCAAGCTAAATGACCTTTGGCCCCATTCCCTGCAGAGTTGAGTCCACAGAATGGTCCTGAGAATATTTAGGTATTCGTTAGGTTGGCTTTAAATGTCCATTCTGCGAATGGAGATTAAAAAGGTCTGATTGACTTCGATTGTTGAAATGATTTTCGAAAGGGTTTCCTCGTAATAAAAATATTAGTTAGGGGTTGTTCTTCAGCTGATATCGGAATTTACATTAAAAAACCAAAAAGGGTTTAAAGCGAAATGTGCTCTCATTATTAACATAGTGTCAACTAAATAAGAAATTTCTGGTATCTTTAGAATTAGCAATAGAAAAACTTAATTTAAATATACGAGTTGGAGGTCGGGAATTGAGTAAGGCCTTTTCTATCGCGTGCTCACTACCGCCTCTTTCCGGGCTGCATCCTGCAGTAGCTGTGTGTCCACCTCCTCGCCAGGCAGCTGGACGTAGCGCACCACGGAGCCGCGGATAAAGCAGTTCTTCACGGACAACATGTGTGGGTATTTGTCCGGGTCCGTGACGCTGATATCTGTCAGCTTGATGTTCAGATATTGGTCCACGGAATGCAAAGTGCCGCATATGCTGCCCGAATATAGTAGAGAAGCGTGTTAGTAAACAGCGGGGAAATTTGCAAAACGTTTCGAGCCTTACCTGAGGTCGTTTTTCAGCTCGACGACCACGTCTTTGCCTACCAGCGACTTGAAGAACGAGTAGAAGAGCTACGGAGAAAGAATTATTGTGTATAAATTATACATGTAATATTCAATACGAAGTATTTACCATTTCTATTTATAAGAAGGAAACTTTGCGGCTTTTTGTTGATCTGCGTGCGGCAAAATTCACTCGAAACGTCAAAATCAAACAGAATGAAACAGCTGCAATGGAGTTGTGAAGTTGGATTCAGTTCTCGTAAGTGAATCTCTCGTCATGGTGGTGGTTGTTGCATCGGCTAAATAAATAAAAACAACGATTGGTAAAACAGGGAAGGTGACAACCGTTTTTGAAGTCTGGAAAACGGAAAATGTTTGTGTGATTCCAAACTGTTAGTCTGATACGCGTATCTTTTTGCAGTTCTCGCCAAACTAGCAAGTGCAAAGTAATCCAGTGCTTTCTCAATAGTAGTTATGTACTGGTTTTTAGCGAATTTCATTTTCTGCAGAATATTATTATTAATTATTACATTTATTTATTACTAACGACATATTTGCTTTAAATAATAATTTGTATGAAATAATGAGACATATTTTTAATGAAATATAAATAGAATTGTGATTTTTAAATGTTTTGAAAACAAAATATTTATTGATACTAGGAGTTGCGAAATTGTACCTCTTAATTATTAAGAAATATTAACAATTTTTAAAAATATCTACTGTATCCGCTTTAATTTTAAGTTTACGCACTAAAATTTGTTTTGTGATTTCTTTTTCTTTCTTCTTTTCAATTCCACATTGTTTAATAAAATCTCATGCATATATTCCCAAGAAGAAAGACAGATTATTTTTGTCAAAGGGAGGGCGATTTCAACTGCCAAGTCAACTCACACAGAGGGAGAGGCAAAGTGAGAGAGAGAGAGAGATAAAGAGAGAGCGAGCTCTGAAACTGACTGAGGGCCCACGAGAATCACAGCAGCGCGATCGGTGGCTCCCCAGGGACCCATGGACCAATGTTGTTATCGGGCGCCGAAGTGTCTGGGGCTTCGGTCCTCGTGTTCGGTCCTCAACTCGTCGATGTTCGCTGACGATCGATCTCTCTCCCTCTCTCTCTCTCTCTCTCTCTCTCTCCTCCCAAGCACGCCCCTCGCTCTATAAAAACACGGCTCACGCCAGCTGGGATCGAGTATTTTTCGGTATTTCGACGAGTGCGGATCGGTCTTGTCTTCGTTCCCTGGAAACGCACGTAGAGAGAGAGAGAGAGGAATTCTTTGTGCTGTGACTTCTCAAGGATACAGAGAAAGGACATTCGAACAGAAAGACATTCGCCAGACAGACATTCGATTGACAGGGGTTTCCAAGTGGAAAAAACTATGCTGTGAAAGAGTGAAGACAAAGAAAATGTGTCGAAACACGCGCGTCCTGGCGATCCTCGTCCTCTGCCTCGCGCTCGTGTGCGATCGAGTCGCGAGAGGGCGGGCGAGCGAGTTCGAGTCGCAGCCGAAGCTGCAGACCTACGACGGATCCCTGCTGCTGGAGGCGGCGCGCGATCGCAACATCACGCTGCGGATGCGGGGCGAGGCGGCGCTGCTGGTGAACGACGTGAACGTTCTGGAGGTGATTCGGCGTCGCTTCACGCCCAACAAGCTGGAGGAGGCCGAAGACGCGTCGGCCCTGGAGCCGGCCGCCGTCGTCCTCCAGCTGCAGTCGCTCAAGCGCGAGCTGCAGCGCATGACGTCGCGCCTCGGCAACGTCGAGAACCGGACGCGGTCGCTGGGCGCCCGTCGCATCCGGCGCTTCCTGGGCCGTCTCCGCCGGCTCTCCGACCGTCTGACGGTGGCCCAGACCAACCTCGGCGTCGACGACTGCGCGGCCGGGCCCTGCCAGAACGGCGGCTACTGCTACGACCTCTACAAGGACTTCCACTGCGTGTGCCCGGCGGGATGGTCGGTAAGCGAGCGATCGAGCGATCGAGGGGAGTGTCCCGAGTTGCCCCTCAGTCGATCGATTCGGGGGGAGTTCCCTGGGGTCCCCAGAGGCCGGCCGCGGCAGGGGGCGTCTGTCGGCCGCTTATCAGACGACTTTCTCTGTGTCTCTCGAGCTCACTCGAAGTCTGCCCAACCGTCTCTAACTCTCTCCAACTCACTTTTGCACTCTCTCGAACTCATTATCTCTCTCCCTCCCCCGACTATAGGGCAAGACGTGCGAGGAGGACGTCGACGAGTGCTACGCGCTGGCCGGCTCCGACCTCGGCTGCCAGAACAACGCGGTCTGCGTCAACACGCCCGGCAGCTACAGGTAGAGTTGATCGAATTCGTCGCCCGAGTCCCTCCCACTGATCCAAATTATTTCCACCTCCTTTGCCGACTCCAGCTGCACCTGCGCCAAGGGCTTCTCGGGCTCCCACTGCCGGCTGCGCCAGGCCGTCTGCGACTCGCCGCATTCGCGCGAGCTGTGCGGCGGCCACGGCATCTGCGTGCACGCGAGCAACGACCAGGGCTACACGTGCCTCTGCGACGAGGGCTGGACGCGCGACAACCTCACGAACGCCTGCAGCGTCGACGTCGACGAGTGCCGCCTGCCGACCCGGAATCCCTGCCACGGCGAGTGCATCAACACGCCCGGCAGCTTCCGGTGCGGCCCCTGCCCGCCCGGCTACACCGGCAACGGCCGCACCTGCCTCGACGTCGACGAGTGCTCGGTGAACAACGGCGGCTGCAGCCAGACACCTCGGGTCCTGTGCATCAACACCGAGGGCTCCTCGCTCTGTGGCAACTGCCCGCCGGGCTGGCGGGGCGACGGCCGGCGGTGCGAGAAGGCGCCGAGCTCCGCGTGCGACACGCAGAACGTCTGCCATCCGCGGGCCCGCTGCGAGTTCATCTCGGGCACGGCCGTCTGCACCTGCCCGGCCGGCTGGCGCGGCCACGGCTTCGGCCCCAACGGCTGCTCCACGGAGGCCGCCTCGGGCGACCTCTGCGACAACCACCAGTGCCAGGTAGGGCGTATTCCTCCCCCCACTCCCTCGACTGACCCCTTGCGTGGTTGCAGAACAACGGGACGTGCGTGGTGAGCGGGCGCGGCACCTTCTGCGTCTGCCCCGCCGGCTACTCGGGGCCCCTGTGCGCCGAGGCGGACGCCTGCAACCCGAACCCCTGTCGCAACGGCGGCTCCTGCAGCCTCCTACCGGCCGGTGGCGCCCAGCGGTTCCGGTGCTCGTGTCCGCGCGGCACCACCGGCAACACCTGCGAGACCCTGCGGCCCATGTGCGGCTCGATCATCAGCCAGGAGTCGGGCGAACTGCGGTACCCGCCGGAGGGCGACGCCTACGGACCGAACGAGCGCTGCGCCCTGATCATCCGCACGACCAGCACGAAGATCCTGAACGTGACGTTCGCCCAGTTCGATCTGGAGGAGTCCGCGGACTGCGGCAAGGACTGGCTGCAGATCCACGACGGTCGCTCGCTGGCCGCTCAACTGATCGGGCGCTTCTGCGGCAAGTCGCTGCCCCTCGGCGGCAACATCGTGTCCTCGCACCAGCAGCTCTTCCTCTGGTTCCGCTCGGACAACGCGACCCACGGCGCCGGCATCCGGCTGACGTGGACCTCGCAGGAGCACGTCTGCGGCGGCGAGCTGCAGCTCGAGTACGGCGCCAACGGCGTCATCCGGTCGCCCGGCTACCCGGGCAAGATGCCGGCCAACCGGGAGTGCGAGTGGCGGCTGCGGGCGCCCTTCGGCGAGCGGCTGGTCCTGCACTTCTACGAGGTCAACCTCGGCGGCGACGCCAACTGCACCAAGGACACCCTGAAGGTGAGTTCGACACGGTTCACCTGTTGTTCTACCCAGTCATTCTGAGCGTGGCCTTCAGGTCTTCGACGCGGACCAACTGCTGGCGGCGATCTGCGAGACTCGGCTGCCGCCTCCGATGCACAGCAGCTCGAACGAGGTCCAGCTGCACCTGCACACGGACGGCCAGCGCTCGGACAGCTCCTTCCAGCTGCACTACGAGGTCGTCCCCGGCGACCCCAACTGCGGCGGCCTCCTCACCGACCCCTCGGGCGCCTTCTCCGCCAACCCCAACTCGGCCGTCTGCCAGTACCTGATCCAGCAGCCGACGGGCACCAAAATTCAACTGGACTTCACCGAGCCCGACTCGACGACGATGTCCAAGAATTGCGAGTTCCTGACCATCCAGGTAGTTTCCATTCATCCCAGCCACTACCTGCCCACTGTAATCCAATGCCTCTTGTCTCCTGACCCAGATCTTCGACGGCAAGAGCGACGAGGACCCGTTGCTGAAGCGGCTCTGCCTGTACGACAAGGTGGAGTCGCTCGAGTCGAGCGGAAACGTCGTGCTCGTGCGCTACGAGCACCGGAGGCCGAACCTCCTCAGGGAACACCCGATCGAGACCAGGTTCCAACGAGGTATTTGCCCTTCATTCTTGCCGCTACGCCCACGTTACACCCTGTGCTTGCAGTTTGCGGCGATCGGTTCTTCGGGCCGGACGGCGGCGTCTTCACCACGCCCAACTACCCGAGGCCCTACGTCGACCACCTGACCTGCACGTACAACATCTACGGGCCCATCGACACCGTCGTCCACGCGAACTTCACCGACTTCTCCCTGTCGGAGTCGACGCCCGACGTGTCGGAGGAGGGCGAGGTCGACCGCCACGTCGACGACTACGCCAACTACGTGGACGTGAGTTGACTCCATTTTCTCTGGCACGGCCTTCTCTACGTCTGTCCTTCAGGTGTATGTGTCGAGGGACCTTAAGCGACGCTACTACAAGGGCGAGCCGATGCACCTGGTCTCAGCCGCCAACCACATGCGCATCGTCTTCCATGCGAACCGGAACCGGCGCCGGTCGCGCGGCCTTCGGGTCGAGTACAGCTTCGAGACGATCGCCTGCGGCGGGGTCCTCACCAAGCCGGCGGGCTCCATCTGGAAGGCGCGCGGCAGCCTTCCCTGGACGGACAGCGTCACCTCGGCCTGCGAGTGGTTGCTGGAGGCGCCGCTGGGCAAATCCATCAAGTTGAACCTGCAGCTGATCCGCCCGGGACCGGCGTGTGCGGCCGGCGAGGAGGTTCTCTTCCTGTACTCGAACAGCTCCGTCACCGGCGATCAACTGCTGGGCAGGTGACATGACCGAGTCCTTCACCAGCTCCATGCACAACTCTATCGACCTATTCATGAATCCTTTTCAGCTACTGCAACCCGTTCAGCATGCACCAGACCTTCCACACGAACCTGCTGACCATCGTCATGAAGCGCCAGCGCATCGACAAGTTCCCCTTCGTCAACTACGCCTTCTCGGCCAACTACACGTTCGTCGACGAGCACACAGGCAAGTCGTAGCTTGCGAGCCCATCGCCGGGTCCTCGATCGATATCATGTCTGTTCCTTGCAGAGTGCGGCGGGAACTTCAGCTATCGCTTCGGCGTGATCCAGTCGCCCGGCTGGCCGCGGCCGTACCCGGGGGGCCTGGACTGCACGTGGGTCATCACGGCGCCCCTGGGCCACCAGATCGAGCTGGTGGCCCGCAACTTCAGCCTGGAGACCACGTCCGTGGAACGCTGCACCGACGACTACTTGGAGATCAGGTGAGCAAAGTGGCTGGCCACTGACACGTAGTTCGATCCTGATCGTGCCTCGTCCTGATCCCCAGGAACGGTCGCTACGAGACCTCGCCGCTGATCGGTCGCTACTGCGGCCGCAACCTGCCGGCTCGCGTGCCCTCGTTCGCCAACCAGCTGCACGTGCGCTTCCACTCCGACGACTACGTGGAGGACGAGGGCTTCCAGCTGACCTGGGAGCAGACGGCGACCGGGTGCGGCGGGAAGCTCTTCTCGCACCGCGGCTCCATCCACTCGCCGCACTACCCGGACATCCCGGGCGGGCCCGTCGTGTGCACGTGGCAGATCCGCGTCTCGGAGGGGTCCCGGATTCGCGTGAGCGTCACGTCGCCGAACGCCGTGGCCGAGCTGTGTCGCGGCGACCAGTTGGCCATCTACGATGGACCCAACGCGGCCAGCGACCTACTGACGCACAACTGCAGCGCTGCAACCCAGGCCAAGGACCGCGACCAGGACGCCATGACGCTGTGGTCGAGCGGGAAAGAGATCCTCGTCCGCTACGCCGTCACGGACGGCGGCCGGAGCCAGCAGTTCGTCCTGGACTACGAGATCGTCTGCAATGTCGAGCTGTCGTCGCTGCGCGGCGTCATCGAGTCGCCGAACTTCCCCGACCTCTACCCGCCGTCGATGAGCTGCGAGTGGACGCTGGTCGCCGGCAAGAGCAACAAGATATCGCTGGCCTTCTCGCACCTGCGCATGGAGCAGGCGGGCGACCGCTGCACCTACGACTACGTCGAGCTGCTCGACATGCGCGACGACGAGGTGTTGCGGACGCAGCGCCTGTGCTCGAACCCGCCCGATCTGTACGAGACCGTGGGCAACAAGTTGCGGCTGCGGTTCGTCAGCGACTACAACAACGGGGCGGAGGGCTTCAGGGCCGAGTTCCGGCGCCTGGGCTGCGGCGAGCACTTGCACGCCAGCCGCGGGTCCTTCGAGTCGCCGGGCATTCCGTACAGCGTGAACGTCGACTGCAGCTGGGTGATCGAGGCGCCGGCCGGCAAGCAGGTCGTCCTGACCATCAGCGAGCTGCACTTCGACAGGACCGGCGCCAGCACCTGCGGCACGGACAGCCTGCTGGTAACAATCGATCTGTGTATATTTGGAATCCCTCTCTACCATGGCCGATGTTCGTAGGTGGCGAACAGGATGAACGCCTCGACACCGCTGCTGAAGACCTGCGGGACGGAGCTGCGGCCGGTGACGGTCACGTCGGGGGCCAACCTGATGTTCGTGCGGTTCACCACGGGCGAGGAGCGGGCCCGGAAGTTCCTCAAGGCCTCCTACGTCTTCAAGGACGCCGGTAAGACGTCGTCTTTGCATCTCCCCTAGATGTGCTAACCCCTCGTGACACCCCTCGCCAACAGCCTGCGGCGGGCTGTTCACCGCCAGCCGGGGCGTCATCAGCTCGCCGAACCACCCGCAGCGCTACCCGGCGAACGCCGAGTGCAGCTGGAACATCGTGGTCGACAACTCGCACGGCATCGCGGTCCAGTTCGAGCGCTTCGATCTGCCCAACTCGACCGACTGTCAGGACACCTACGTGGAGTACGGCCTCAAGATGCGCCTCCGGAAGTTCTACGTCCTGCATCGGTCCTGCGGCGCCGAGCTGCCCCCCTCGTTCGAAACCTACTCGAACCAGCTGAATGTGACCTTCCAGGCCGGCCAGCTGGCCCCGCAGTCCGGCTTCGTGATGAAGTACGAGAAGGTAAATAAACCAAGTACTTGTGAAGATGAAGATGAAGACTAGATTGCTTCCAGTTCTGCGGCGGCACCGTCTACGAGCCCAGCGGCTATTTGCGGTCCAGTGAGGGAGGCCGGTGCGTTTGGCAGATCATCCTGCCCGAAGGTTTGAACTGCTCCAAACAGGCTTTTGGCCATCAAGTGTATTCGTATTCCGTGTCCTTGCAGGCTCCAGGATAAGCTTCGACATTCTTCATCTGGAGTGCAACGGTCGTGGTTCGGAAAAAGTCGCCACCATCTCGACGGTACGTACTCGGAGAACTTCAGGTTGTCCGGTCAGTCTCGAGTCTCAAGTCTCGTCTTATCTACCTCAGGTCTCGATGGACACGATCGACCTGTGCGCCGACCATCCTGCCAGCTTCACCATGCCTACAAACGTAGTGTCCATCACGGTCCTGTCGAGCTTCCAGGCGCGCTACTCGAGCGTCCTGAACTCCTGCGGCGGCGTCGTGACCTCCCTGTCGGGGGTCCTCGCCTCGCCCTACTTCCCCGACCCGTATCCCGGCGACGTCGAGTGTGTCTGGGAGCTGCGGCCGCGCCGCGGCAACCACATCGAGGTCGGCGTGGAGTTCCTGAACATCACCAGCTCGGAGCGGTGCAACGGCGACTTCCTCGAGGTGCGCGGCGCCGAGGGCGGGCCCCTGATCGGCCTGTACTGTGGGCACGCGCTGCCCGCCGACACGCTGACCTCCTTCGAGGGCATGTGGATCAAGTTTCGCAGCACCGAGGGCAGCTCGGGCGGAGGCTTCAAGTTGCGCTGGAGCTACGGTAGGGTGGAGGAAACACTTGGGTCATTTGAAATCCATTGCCACGTTCACTGACTTGTGTTTTCTGTTCCAATGCAGCCCACATGAACTCGCTCAATGGCACGGAGGGCGCGATCGAGTCGCCGCCCGTGCAGTCGGTGAAGGAGGAGGACGAGCCCTACGTGTGGCGGGTGATGGTGGCGCGCGGCAGCCTCGTGTCGCTCACCTTCAGCGAGTGTAACCGCGGACTGAAGGTGGGCACTTGTCAAGTAGTTTCTGATCAATCTTCACACCACTTCCCTCCCCCAGCTGTTCGACGGCTACGACGAGAACGCGATCAACGTGGACATCCCGAGCTCCCCCTGGGAGTTCACGTCCAGCACGAACGTCGTCCTCCTGACCAGCGACAACGCCGAGTTGGAGATGTTCAAAGTCGCCTGGAAGGCGGTGTCGAAGGCGGCCGTCGAGGCGAACTCGTCGATCGCCGAGTGCCACGAGCAGCTGACGCTGCCGGTCCGTGCCTACGTGAACGTCTCGTCGCCGGGCTTCCCCAAGAACTACGCCGACAACCTGGACTGCCAGTGGATCGTCAAGCTCGAGGATCCCACGCAGCACGCCGTCCTCACCCTCTTCGAGGTGGACATGGAGGACACCAAGAACTGCGCCGCCGACAGCCTCAGGGTGTCGTCCTCGAGCAACCTGATCGACTGGCACCAGGAGAGGAACATCTGCGAGCACCAGGTGTACCGGCCGATGTCGGCGGTGCGCGTTCGCGGCACGCCCAACCTGAAGATCGACTTCCACACGGACAGCAGCGCCACCGGTCGCGGCTTCACCTCGATCCTGTCGACGGCCTGCGGCTCGAACATGACCGGCCCGACGGGCGCCATTCGGGCCTCGCAGTTCTGGATCGGCGGCCTCGTGAACTCGACCTGCGTGTGGCACGTCGAGGTGCGGCCCGGCCACCGCATCCGCTTCAACTTCCACTACAACGGCACGCAGACGACGAACGCCACGAAGGCCGAGGGATGTCCGTGGTACGGCCTCGTCCACGATGGGCTGGACGACAACGCGCCGCTGCTGGGGCCGGGCCAGATCTGCGACCGGCCGGAGCACGACGTTCGCGAGCTGGTGACGAGCGCCAACCACGCCGTCGTCAAGTACCGCCTGACGAGGGGCGGCGGGTGGTCGGGGCGCTGGAGCTTCGACCTCACCTACCGCGAGTACTCCGACTGCGGCGGGAGCGTGCGGCTGACGGACGCGGAGCCGGCGCTCAACATCAGCACGCCGCGCTACCCGAACGTCCCGCACCCGCACACCGAGTGCTCGTGGGTCGTGATGGCGCCCGTGGGCGAGACGGTGCAGGCGGACTTCGTCGACCGGTTCAGCCTGAACATGCGCTACTGCAGCCAGGAGTACGTCGAGTTCTTCGACGGGGCGACGGCCCTGTCGCGCTCCCTCGGCCGCTTCTGCATGAAGCCGTCGACGCTGCGGTCCTCGGGCAACGTCCTCCGCATCCACTACCGGACGGACATCGCGGAGCCGCGCAACGGCTTCCGGCTGCGCGTGTCGGTGTCGCGGTGCGGCGGCACCGTCACCGACTTAGTCGGCGAGATCAGCTCGGTCAACTACCCGGCGGTCGGGGCGTATCCGCCGTTCGCCGACTGCACGTACGTCTTCAAGCCGCCCCCGCAGTTCCGTCTCAAGCTCAACTTCTCCGACCTGCACCTGCCGTTCGACGCCCAGAACCTGAACGGCTCCGATCGCCTCGAGATCTACATCGCGGAGGTCGCCGACGAGCCGTACGTCGTGCTCTATGGCAACGAGACGACGATGCCGGTGATCGAGCTCGACTCGAAGGAGGTGACGATGCGCTTCAGGACCCACCAGGCCAACCACCAGTACCGCGGCTTCAAGCTCCGCTACAACCACATCTTCGGCATCTGCCACAAGGATCTGACCGAGCCGTCGGGCACGATGGACCTCACGAGTTCTCTGCGCAACTCCATGATCGCCATCTGCAACTGGAAGATCACCGTGCCGAAGGGGAAGCGCGTGCGACTCGAGTTCGTCAACCTGGAGCGCCTGCAGCCGCAGCGGCAGACGCAGACGCAGGCGCGGCCACTCGTCCCGACGCCCCTTGTCAGGTTCGTGACGACGGCATCCTTTGAAAGTCTTCGACTGTAACTCAATTATTTTCAGAAACCTGTACGGGATGCGCGGTCGCCGATCGTCCGAGTTCACCGTCTACAACGACCACGTCTTCTCGTCCAAGATCGCCGAGTTCGACCTGGCCACCTACAACTCGTCGATGGTCATCCGGTCGTCCGACAACCTGATGTTCGTCCACATGAAGCTGGCCAACATCGGCTCGTTGGGCGACTTCCGGAACGTCCACCTGCGCTACACCTCGGACGAGGACTCGCCGTGTCCCGGCGACATCGACATCGGCTCCTTCAGCTTCGGCACGATCTCGCTCCAGCCACTGACCGAGAGCCCGGCCAACTTCTACTGCCGCGTTCGGTTCTCGCTGAAGCCCGAGGAGACGATCGCCTTCAACATAACGGAGCTGCGAATGGCGGCGCTCGGCGTCCCGATGGTCGCCGCCCGGTTCGCGGTGACCTTCCGCGACGAGAACCTCTTCATGTACGCCAAACTGCTGAAGGGCAACGTGACGAACGCCCTGGTGGCGCTGACGACCAACCGCGGCACCGTCAGCTTCCTGCAGGCGCCGCCCCAGCTGCGGATCCTGCGGTTCGAGGCCACCTACCGACGACACCCGTGCGGCGGGCGCTTCGACCTCGACGACGGCTTCGTCCTGGACGCGCCCGACCTGATGCAGTCCGACTACGGCAACCTGGACTGCGTGTGGGTGCTCAATGTGGGGGTGGCCGCCAGTGGCTATCGGCTGGTGGGCAACGCCAGCCTCGCGCTGGCCTGCGAGGACGAGTACATCGCGGTGTACTCGGGCGTGGTGACCGACGTCGGGGAGCTGGCGCGGATCTGCCGCGACTCGGGCCCCTTCAACGGCACCCTGCTGGACAACAGGTACGCGTCCATCGTCTACCACTCGAGCAACCACCGGGCCGCCCAGAGCAGCTTCCGGTTCGTGGTCGACAAGACGGTGCCGTGTGGGGCCACCAAGCGCGTCACGACCTCCTCCAGCAACAGGGTGGTCGTCGACGCCCAGACCTACCGCAACAACATGGAGTGCGCCTTCGAGTTCACGACGAACGAGGGCTTCTTCCTGAGCCTCTCGTACCCGGGCCGCTTCTTCATCGAGGACTCGGCCAACTGCAGCAAGGACTACCTGGAGGTGCAGCGCTACGAGGGCGGCCTCTGGCTCTCCGACGGCCGCTACTGCGGGCGCGAGGGACCCCCGGCCAAGAACTTCACCGCCAATCGGCTGCGGCTGATCTTCCGGACAGACGGCGAGGTCACTGGCGACGGCTTCACGGTGCAGGTCAACCAGACCTGCTCGGCCACGTTCAACGTGACGACGGCCACGCAGACCATCCACAGTCCCCAGTTCCGGCGCCTCCACATGTACGGCGTGCGCTGCCAGTACACGCTGGTCTCCGGCTCCCAGTTCGACCACATCAACGCGCGCATCGTCGACCAGCGCAAGCTCGTGCAGCCGATGGCGCGCTGCGACCTCTTCAGCGTCACGGCCTACAAGAAGAACGACCAGGGCGAGCTCCTCGAGGCCGAGCGCTACTGCGGCGAGACCGGCAGCGAGGGCCGGACCGAGGTGCGCGCCTTCAAGTTTCTGCGGCTCGACTTCCGGGCCCTGGTCGACCGGGCGGTGCGCATCGAGTTCGAGCTGGACTCGTGCGGCGGCGCCGTCGACCAGCCGACGACGATCCGGTCGGTGCGGGTCGAGAACGACCTCTACGCGGACAACATGAACTGCGTGTGGAACGTGACGGCGCCGCCCGACCACTCGATCGTCCTGCAGTTCAAGTACTTCGAGATGGAGGAGGGCCGCGACTGCGCCTACGACTCCCTGTCCGTGTACGCCGGCCCCGCCATCGCGCCGGAGCGCCGGGTCAGCCAACTGTGCGGCAACCTGACGGCCGAGCCGCCGACGGTGGTGGTCGACACGAACCGGGCCGTCGTCCAGGCCGTCTCCGATGGCAGCGGCACCCGGCGCGGCTTCCTCGCCGGCGTCCACTTCACGCCGAACTGCAACGAACGCATCGCCCTGGCCGACGGCAACTCGCCGGTGACGCTCGTCCGCCACTTGGTCTCCAACGCCTCGGAGCAGCTGCTGCTCTGCCACTACCGCATCATGGCGCCCGCCGGCCACCGCGTCCGGCTCGACGTCAAGGACGTCCAGCTGGCCACGTCCTCCTGCGAGGCGAACTCCCTGGAGATCTTCGACAGCCTGCGGGCGCGCCGGGCCTCGATGGGCCGCTACTGCACCAACCGGCGCTCCGAGTTCAGCCTGTTCTCCTCGTACGAGGACGTCGTGCTCAAGGTGAGCGCGACCCGCCCCGGCCGCTACAGCTTCGAGATCGTCCTGCACATGGAGCCGGCCCTCTGTGGCGCCCAGCCCCAGGAGCAGCGCCTGGAGGAGGCGCCCATAGTCATCGAGTTGCCGGAGGCGACGCCGGGCAGGAACGACTCGACGGCCCTCTTCCCGGCCAACACGCACTGCACGTGGCGCATCAACGCGAACCGGAAGTTCGTCATCACCCTGGACCAGGTGTCGCTGCAGAACGTCTCGCAGGTCGGCGGCAAGTGCGTGGACTACCTGCAGATCAGGTCCCGATACGTGAGTTCGCCTTTCCGAATTCTTCACTTTCGTCTTCGATTTCGATTTCATGGTTCGCCTTCCAGTTGTCCCGGACGTTCTGCGGGCGCGTGGAGAACTTCCAGCTGGCCATACCGCGCATGCGCAACACCTACGCCGAGATCACCTTCCACAGCGACGCGGCGATCGAGGGCCGCGGCTTCCGGCTGACCGCGGCGAGGCCCCCAGGTAAGCGCCGTGGGGTTGCTGACGTATTTCGATTGAAATATTCGAAATTCTCTTCCAGCACCTTGCAACGACACGTACACGGCGACGAGCGGGCTGCTCGAGTACAACGACAGGCAGGACGGCTCCCTCTGTCATCACCGCATTCAGGTGCCCAGCGACCACTTCGTGACCCTCTACATCCTGAGCCTGCACTTGCCCGCAGGCAACTGCTCCAGATACTACGTGCGAGTAAGTCCGAGATCGAGTCGAAACTCCTGACATTCTGCTTCAACCGTCCTCCAACGTTCGCCTTCTCCATCTCCATCTCCATCTCCATCTCGATCTCCCACCGTAGGTCAGGGACCTCGTCACGAATGAGACGGTCAGAACCTTGTGCCATTCCTCGTACATGGAAATCCAGGTGGAGGTCAGGTCGAATGCGGTGCAGGTGGAGCAGACGTCGAAGGACCTGCGGCTCTTCTACGTGGCCAACAGGAACACGACGGAGCCGGGCTGCGGCGGGCGCATCGACGCGCCGAGCGGGGAATTCGCGAGCCCCACGTCCTACGGGGACCGCAACCACTCGTCCTGCCGCTGGGACATCGTGATGCCGTCGCCCAACAGGATACGCGTGAACTTCAACAGTACGAGGAGGGGCCCCAGCGCCCCGATCTCCCGACGATGATCCATCGATCTCCGGCTCTAATCAACCGATATTGCTCTGTTTCAGTGTTCGACATGGGCTCGACGGTCAACTGCGGCCGGGACTTCGTGCAGGTCATCGAGGTCGACTCCGAGGGCAACGAGCGCGTCGCCGCCACCTACTGCGGCCAGGTGAGTTCGATCGAGGAGACACGACGCGAATTGGGAAGATAAAGGTAATGCTGATATCTGTTATAGGAGGAGAGAACGCACTCCTACATATCGCAGACGAGTCACGTTGCCGTCGTCTCGCAGAAGACGCCGAACTTCGACGGCACCGGCTGGATCTTGGGCTTCATGATCTACCAGGACCCCGAGGAGTGGAACCCCAAGAATTTCAACGAGATCTACACCTAGGCAATTCTGCTCGGGATCCACTCAAGTTCCCCATAATGAATTTGGATCACGGTTTTTGGTTTGATGGTACTTTTTGTCTTTTACTTTAATTACTTAAAATCCTTCTTTGGAGAATCTCTACATGTTTAGTATAAATAATTCATCATTCATATATATATTTTTTAAATATAATAATTTACAACAATTACTGGTTGTCCCGTGGGGAAACGAAAACGAGAATGAAACTAAAATTAATCGGTTATTTACACGTTGTGACAAGTTTGCGAAAATTGTGTTCCATTCTGAATTAAAAACGTTGCAAGCGAATTTTCAAATTTTCATCCAACAAATCGGGGCTCGAACTAAGGTTGTGGTTGGTTGTTGCTAATCGTTAAATCACATTTCATTCCTACTCGACTCGACACGACTCGATTTGACTCGACTCGACTCGACTCGACTTGACTTAGCTACAGAGTACGTAAACACTAGAGCTGCGGTACTAGAATTAACACTAGAGCTAGAGCTAGAACTAGATCGACTCCGCCTCCGAACCGCCGAACAACCCGGCCGGCCAGAGGGAGGGTGAGCGAGGCCTGCTTGGCAAGTGCCTCGGGCTCCCTCCAGCCACCAGCCACCAGCCTTCAGCCGAGACGAGTGGGGGGCGGGTGGATCCACCGTGGGAGCGGGTGTGAAACTTTGGCATCGCTAACACTTAAGACCTCTAATAAATTCGTTTTTCTCTCCTGCTCCTCCTCCTCCTGCTTCTGCTGCTTCCTCTGCCACTCATCGCTGTCTCTCGCTCGCTCCGTTGGCCTGCTGATTGACCTGCTGCTCCTCAGGGGCCACGCGGTGGTCGCCGCGGGCCTCCTCATGGCTCGGAGCTGAAGTAGGAGTTCTGCATCTGGTAGAGCTTGTTGATCGGGTTGATCAGGTTCGTGTTGAGGCTGGCGAGGATGTCGTGGGCGCTCGAGCCATGCGAGTGCGAGTGCTGGTTGCTCGAGGAGCAGGTCGACTGGAGGTCGAGGTTGTTCAGCGAGAGCGAGTCGGTGTCGTCGTCCAGCTGGTCGAAGTTGCTGCCGTCCAGCGACAGGTCCGAGCTGCAGAAGCTGTCGTTCGAGTTGGCGGGATAGTCTGGAGGGATGAGAGATGAAAAGACCGGTTAAGAAGGGCTCCTTTGAAAGAGAGAGAGAGAGAGTGCGCGACTCACCGTCGGGGGAGAAGGGCAGGTTGGGGTTGAGCGGCTGGGACGCGAAGCCGGCGTCCAGGCCCAGGTAACCGTTCTCGCTGCCCGAGCCCGACTCCTGCTTCACGCCCTTCTCGTCTTTCTCCTTGTCCTTGTCGTCGGGCTGGCCGCTGCCGCCTCCTGCGCCGCCGCCACCGCCGCCGCCCGCCCCGTTCTTGGCCTTGCGCTGGATCTTCTTCATCTTGGCGCGCTGGTTCTGGAACCACACCTGGACGACGCGCACCGACAGGCCCGTGTCCTTGGCCAGGGCCTCGCGCACCTTGCGGCACGGCTTCGGCGACTGGTCGAACGAGGCCTTGAACTGCTTGCGCTGCTGCGACGTCAGGATCGTCCGCGGCCGCTTCGGGCCACGGCGGCCGTCGCGCGGTCGCATCAGGTCGTCGTCGTCGCCGGCCAGGGCGGCCAGGCCGGGATGGCAGTGGTGGACGGCGGCCGCGGCCAGGTACATCTCCTTCTCGAGGTCGTGCCGGTAGCACAGGAGCTGGCCGTCGCGCAGCATGAACTGCTCGCCCTTCTGCAGGGGCAGCCGGCAGGCGTAGCAGACGAAGCAGGGCAGATGGAAGGTGTAGTTGGGGTTCGGGCGCATCACCAGCTCCTGCGGCAGGATCGGGTGGCAGCAGGCCGCGCACTTCACCGCGAAGATCCTGCGAGGACGAGAGTGAGATGTGATGTCATAATTTCGACGAAATTCGAATCTGGCGGCGTTTTAAAGTGTTTCGCGCCCTTCCTTCCTTCCAGCCGACTCTCCAGTCTTCTGTCCATCCAAGCATCGTGCCGTCTCCCCTTCTTCCTCCCTCCTGCCCTTCCTGCCTCCCTTTCTTCCCTCAATCTATCCCTCCTTCACTCGTCTACTGCGGGGATTTTTCATTTGAGCCCTTCGCAAATCCCGGCGCAATCCCGAGTTTTTATTAAATCATATTTCCTCAATTGTTGCCGTTGCCATTGCTTCTACTTGGTATTCTCCTTCTTCTTCTTCTTCCTCGTCCACTGCTGCCGCTGCATTTCCGAGCAACATAATCCTTTATTCTTAAAAGCTTTGAAAGCTCCGCCATTTTATTCAGCTGCTAAACCTCTTCTTTGAGAAATAAATCCCCCGTTCCTTTCGCCCATCTTCTCTTTCCCTTTCCTCCACATCCACTTTTTCTTCTACTTGTTCCACTACTCTTTCGCCATTGTCCAAAAGCTCCCGCCGTCCCCGCCCTCCTTGGCCCGCCCTGCAAGTGGCATTGACTCGGAACGCATCCCTGCTACGCGCCCGAGACCATCACTCGGTCAACAGCTTCGTTCGAGCCACCACCCCCACCCCCGTCGCTCTCCTCGACCCCCCTCCCGTTGAACCGACTCCTGATTGTCGCCGCCTTTCGCTCCTCCCTCTTCACGAGTGAAGAAGCCCGAAGAAATTCTCGCCTTTGCAAGGAGTTTCCTCCTTCCTTCCTTCCTTCCTTAGTTCTTGCCTCGTCCCCTTGAGTGGGGCGGCGAGGACAGGGCGAGATCGATGGCAGGACATTGCCGGAGAATGTCCTTCGGCTACTCGCCTGACAACAACGAGAGCTCTCCAAGGAGGCGAGGACCAGAACGGGAGGACGAGCACTACAAGGAGCAGACCCCGAAGTCGACGAAACTCGAGGGACGCCTCCCGACGGAGTGAGAGTCATGAATGGGTGGTGGGAAGGATGGTTGGGGAGTCGATCAGTCGATTCGAAAGGTCAACAGATCGACCGCCGAAAACCGGGAAGATCCCGCTGACGTTTGACCGCCGTCCGTCCACTCACCTGTCGTAGTCGATCTTGCAGTAGAGCTTCGAGTTCCGGACGTAGCAGGTGTGGCTCAGCTGGATGCCGCAGTAGCAGCAGGCCAGGCACTGCTCGTGCCAGTTCGAGTCGCCGACCTTCATCAGGAAGCGGTCGTGGATCTTCTGGCCGCAGCCCTCGCAGATCTCGTAGTTCTTCTCGCACTTGATGTGCCCGACCTCTGCAAGACAAGTACAGAAAATATTCACATGAGTAACGAATGATTGGCGAGGCGACAGCTGTTGGGGGATTTGGGGCAAAATCGAGTCTTATGAATGCCATGCAAGGTCGTTTCGACCCCCCACACGCCCCTCGCAATCGTCCTCGAGGAGGTACAAGAAGCACCAATCGAGAGATATCGTCGGATCATTTTCTCCAAGTTGCGCAATTGCAGAAGTTTCCATTGGAGTTCTGGCTTTGTAGCTGATGGTTCTTGTTATTTTTGTAATTCGTGTTGTTGAAGTTTTATGACTGTATCGTCGCCCCGATGCCGGCAACACATGTCGCCGCTGTCGACGCCCGAGGAAGACGTCAAAATCATCATCGCGCTTTTGCGAAATCGTCAGCAACACCAGGGCCCAATTGGATGGCAATCAAGCGTCCGCACCAGCATCACCCCAAGCTCCAGCCGCAGCTCCAGCGCCAGCCCAGCTCCAGGATCATCGCTTCAATCGTGCATTCATCTCGTACTCTGCAGGAATCCTGGCTGCTGCATGAGGATTCATTGCAGATGTTGCATCAGAGACCTCGATTCGAGATTCCCCAGTGCCATCAGTTGGCTCCGATGGAATTCGAGATCCAACCCTCTCATTGAAGGTCCCTTCGTAGGCAGCCGAAGGCCCCTCCTGGTGCTAGGATTCGGTTCCCCGGTGGAGATCAATGCAGTAGTCGTGAAGAGCCGATAATTGAGACGACTAAGAGACCTTTGCTTGCCTCTGTCTCCGGTACCGCGATGCGCTGCCGGGGAATTCGAGGCAACAAAAACTCGGCAAAGTGGGTCGGCCTGCGTTGGAGCCGAGAGGGGGTGGTGGTGGTGGAACGAGGTGTGGCTGAGACCGTGACCGGGGTGGCTCAGGTCGGACTCGGTCGAGGGTGGACTCGGGCTCACTGTGAGTCGAAGGTGGGTCGAGGGTGGCCGAAGGTGGGTCGCGGTTGGTTCGGGGTGGCTCGAGGGTGATCTCGAGGTCGGTTCGGGGATTCTGCGAGGGTGTCTCGGCGACTGGTGTGCGCGGCAGCCGGTGTCCGAAGGAGGGAGGGCGGTCGTCGTAGTCATCGTCGCCGGATCAGAATCGCATCCAAATCGGAAGCGGAATCGAAATCAGAAGCGAAGTCGAAGCGAAATCGAAGCCAAATGTGTTGCCCTCTTTGAATATGGACGAGGCAGGAAGGGAGGGAGGGAGGTAGGGCGGGCGGTGGAGAGGTCGGCAGCAACATCTTGCGATGATGGCTCGTTGATGTGTAATTGAAACGACGGATTTCGCTCGCATTAACTGCGATGACAATCGGGATTTGCGACCGTCAGGGCATGAGATGGAGGCATTCGAGGGGCGACGATTGCGGAGGGTCGAGGGGCCGACGTCGTTGGGAGGCGAGTGTGATGGGCGGGAGGACGGGAGGACGGGAGGAGGGAGAAGAAGAACTGAGGCAGGAAATTCGCCCAATGTCCTTCCGACCCCACTCGCGATTTTTTTCGAAATCCTCTCGATTTCCCCTCGACATCCCCTCGATACACCTCGATTTATTTCTCGATTTTTGTAGATCTTTTTCTCGATTTTCCCTCGATTTCCCCCGAATCCTTCGCCATCGGGATGTCCCGGAGCGCTTTAGAAGATCCACAACACTGGAGCGGAGGCAAAAAATCAACTCCGACGCCAGCCGAGCCAAGGCACGGCTCGATTGGGCGGACAGAGCGAACAGAGCGAACGGAGCGAAGAGGAATGAGAAAAAGCGCGTGCAACATATGCTGATGGCTTTGACGAATATGCCGTTATATTATATCCTCGGGACATCAGCGCAAATATAGCAAATATAACAGGGACGAGTCAAAGCGAACAGAGTCGAGGCGAGTCGAGCTGGGGCAAAGCGAACGGAACTCGAACGGAAATCAGTTGGAGGCGAGCGAAAAAATCGCTGTGTTTGCGTCGATGGAGGGAGGAGGAAGGACTTTTTTATAGCTCAGGCTATCTCGCTCTCTCTCTCTCCTCGCCTCGTCTCGTCTCTCTCTCCCTCTCCCTCTCAGCCCCTGCCTGGCCTTCCTTCCGGCTCCATGCGGACGCCGCAAATATTGATGTTTAGTAATTTTTATCGCAAACCCATGTAAAAAGTGCTGGCATACAAAAGTCTATGTATTCGTCCACCTTTCCGTCCACACATATATCTATCCACTCCATCTATCTATCTATCTATCTATCTCTTTATCTCCCACTACGTCTATCGGTCTATCGCTAGACCGGATGTGCCTCTGATCGCTGTGGGCGGCGACAGCCAAATCTGCCGTTGAAGTGGATTCGGATCGGCCGGGGGCCGCGGGCCGCGGGCCCCGCCCCCTACTTCTAACACCACAGTGTTGTCGTTGTTGTTGTTGTTGTGGTTGTTGACGGGCAGGTCGTCGATGAGTGGAAGCTGTTCGGGAGCCTCGCGAACCCAACTCGATTCGACTCGACCCGACCCGACTCGACTCGACTCGGGCTGATTTATGGGACAACATTTGAATGGACGAGCGCCAGAGCGAGTCAGATAAAGCCAAACTCGCTTGAGCGCCGTAAAATGTGCTTCAGAAAATAACAAAAAAAATAACAGTAATAATAATCATCATCGTCGTCGTCGTCGTAATACTAAAAAAGTTGGCGAATGGCAAATAGAAGCAAATAAAAATACAGTAGAGAATCCGCTCGACAGGTGAGAGGAGGAGGACGACAACAACAACAACAACAACAACAACAACAACAGGAATTGCAGCAACACACCCATAGCAACAACAAAAGCTACCACAACAACCATATGTACAACGACAAGAACAACAATTACAACTCTCAGGCATCGATAACGACGTCGACGTCGACTCGACTCGCGGCAAATCAACATGGGAAAAAACGAAGCGAAAATTCGGGGAAAACAACGGGAACAGAACGATCACAATAACAACAACAACAATAATAATAACAACAACAACAACAACAACAATAACAACTATTGCAAGCAACACAACAACACCAACGTTTCGATAGACAATAAAAACAAAACACAGGATCGACTCGCGACCACCAGAGAAAGGAAGAGCGCGAGTCGTGGCAAAAAAAGGCGAATGGGTCGATAAAATTGTTGTTGTTCTCGGTTGTTGTTGTTGCTGTTCGCGTTCCCATCCGTGGCGCCTCCGTCGGCGGCGGGAGTCAAAAATCAAACAATAAACTTTTACAGCCACACCAGGCACTCGACGAGGGCCCACCTCGACCCACCTCGACCTGACACGACGCGATGCGACTCCACTCGATTCGGCGACAAACGTAATCTAATCGAAATTTATGGCATTTGATTTCCTCTCCGACTCCAGCCCGACCGAGCTCCCTCCACTGGGGCTCCAAATCCGAGACCGAGACCGATCCCGATCCCGACTCCGATCCCGATGCCACCAACTCCGATTTCGCATTTGATTCCGATCCGATTTCGCTGCCAAAACCGACGCCAGCTCCAGCCCTTTGTGACTCGCGCACAATGAACCAGGACCATTAGAGGGAGAAGTGCGGAAGAGGCAGGAGGAGGGGGAGTCCGGGGAGAGATTGGGAGGAACGAGGAGGGGGCAGGAAAGAGTGAGAAGAGGGTCAGGGAAAAGTGAGCGAAGAGTCAGGGAAGAGCCAGGAGGGAGAGAAAGAGAGCGAGCCGACCTGGATGCAGGGAAAGGCGGCTGGGATTTCGCGGTGAAAAACGATCGGGTTCTTTATTGAACGCCCACCTCAGCCCCCGAGTCCTCTGGCCCGGCTTCGACCGCGGCTCATCGGGACGCTTCGTCCTCCTCCGCTCAAGCCCCAAGCGCTCTCCTCAAGCCGGCGCCAGCCCCTTCTTGATCCCCATCGCCACCCTCGACGCCTTCTGTGACGAATTGAATGCTCGACTCCGGCCTTCGTCCGGCCTTCGCGACCCGGGGCCGCGATGGTCGCCGAATTCAGGTGCCAGGAATCGACGTCCGAGTGGCGGCTGCCCCCGCTCCCGCTGCTGTTCCGCTGCTCCTGCTGACACTGTCCGTTGTCGTTCCGATAGTTGGCGATATCAGCCAGCGGTTGACGACGCTCGGCGGTCGCAATCGCCGCCGATAAACGCTGACAATGTCTGTCGAGCTGACTGAGATACCGAAGGGGTGGCGAATGGCGAACCGGGGACGGCGTGCGGGGTGCGAGGTGCGGGGACGAGGGTGGAGCGTGTCAGGACACCGGAATTCGGGCCAACACGGGGGCCGCCGTCGCCCTCGTTATCAGCCCGGTTCTGGGCGATAGTGTTTGCTGGCCTCCCGCTTATCGCCGCGATTATAAACGAATAAAAGTCGTGGATGCGGACAAATGCAATCGCAACAACAATATCAAGAATAGCAACAACAATAGAAATACCAACAACCTTCGACGACGACATCGATTGCTGGCGGAGTGACAGACAAACACTTGAATTATGATAAATGAAGCCTAAATATTGACGAACTGCCGGGAGGCCTCGCGGGTCCGCCTCGTGGGCGGGAGGACGACGGCGATGGCAGCTCGGCAAATACGAAATTGAATTCGAGAACGGGCGGGGGCCAGCGGTGGAAGAAGTTCCGGGACGCCGATGGAATGTCCTGGTGTCCTTCGCCGCCAGAGCTCGAAATCCTTCCCAACTTGCGCAGAATTGAGGTCTCGGCGAAAGTGACGGCCGATGAAATCCAAAATGATTCCAAAAATTAAATCCAGGACGAAGGCCAGAATGAATTCGAAAATTTATTCCAAAATGATATCGAAAATTCGACACGAAATTTCTAGGAAAATTTGACCGAAAATTGCTACAAAATCCAGAATGAAATCGAGAACTATATCGAAAATGAAATCCAAAATTTAATCCAACATTAAACCTAAAATGATATCGAAATGTAATCCAAAATTGTAACGAAAATTCGACTCGAAATTTCTACGAAATCCAGTATGATATCCACGATTAAATTCAAAATCAGATCAGATTTAAAATTCTAAATGAGATCCCAAATCAAAACTCAAATTTTAAAATTTACCAAAATTAAATGACATTAAATTAAAACGAAAAACGGACAATTCTATGAAATGCAGAATCAAATACAAAACGAAAACCAAAATTAGATCGAAATTTCAACCCGAAATTTCATTTGACAATATTCTCCGGAAAATTCAGCCGACTTCGAGATTTCGTCTCCCCATATTTCGCTGATGATTTCTCTGTAGAACTGTGGCTAATAATCCGAATTTTTGTATTCATTCTAGTAATATATTATTTCCAATATCGCTCCCAATATCGCTCCAAGTATAAATCCCAATATCTCTGCCAACATCTCCCCAAATCCCTCGCTCCGTGGCCGGGCGAAACTATTAATAGTCGGAGTCTCGATATTAAAGCGCCGTCCTGGGCTCCATTTAAATGCGATTTGGCCAAATGAATTCCACGCATACAATCCTCGCCCACACACACACGACGGCTCCTTCCTCTGCTCCCCACAACCACATCCCCTCTCGCACACCCTCGTCCACATTCGCACACATGAAGACAACGAAGTTCGCCCAACATTTCTGAAACTTCAACACATACGAGAGCATGTCAAACAGAGCTGCCTCGGGCGGATATCAATTTTCGGCATTTTCGCCAAGCTCCGGCGTCGTCCTTCGTCCTCGCCTCCCCTCCCATCCGCATCGCCTCCCTCCATCTCTCTCCTAAGGCCAGCTCTCTCTTCCTCGCACTTCGCTGTCGGCGGCGAGATCGAGATGCAGAAACGATGGGAATTCATAAATATGTATGGGGAGTCGGTGTGCATGTGTGTGGGAGTCGTGTGCATGTGTGTGTGTGTCTGAGACTCCGTGTGTTTGAGAGTGTCTGGGTGTCTGTGCTGAGTTTCTCGAGCCCAAGCCGAGCCCGAGCCTCGAACGGAAGCGGAAACGGAAACTATTTGCCTCGGCATAATCGTCACTTGCATCGGTCCACCTCTGTCGCTATCTGTCCGTCTGTCGGTCGGTCGCCAGTGAATGCATTTCGATGGCGGAATATGCAAAAAGCGCCGGCGGATTCGGAGCAGATTCGCAGAGGACTCCGGGAGACGACGACGAATCGACTCGATCTCATCTGATTTGATGTGATTGCAACGCGAGCAGGAAGTGGTCGTGGAGAAGAGGAGGAGGGGGAGAGAAGGAGGCGGCTGGAGAGGCGGAGGGGGAAGAGAAGGAGGAGGAGCAGGGGAAGGATCAGGGGTTCCTTGCGTCGGCTCCCGCTTGACGGTACCTGTCGAAGAGTTTTCGCATACTTCGACCCGAAAGCATGCAAGGCCTTCCTCCCGACTGCACTCTCCCTCCCTCTCCCTCTCCCTCTCTCTCCCTCCCTCTTCCCGCTCTCTTCGACTCGCCGATGGCGGGATTCCGGTCTCCATCATGGAGTCGGCCGAAGGTTGGGGAAGGATGGTCGATTGGGACCGTGCGGACTCGCAAAAAGGACAAATGCGGAAGAATTTCGGTGCTGGCTTCCTGGGCATCTCACGTTGTGCGCCTCGCCCGCCCCTGTCTGTGTGTGTGTGTGTGTGATTTGCGTGTGTGTGTGTGTGTGTGTGTGCGAGAGGGAATTGTTGGCGAATTTGGCATTTGTGCGATTTCGCCAGCAATGAAGGATGTCGTCGGACGCTCATTTCTATTTATGAATACCTGAGCAGGCGAACCAACACAAACACATACACACACCCGCACACGCACACGTTCGCACCGGGCGCGTGGCCGTGTGCGTGAGGAATTTGCGGCTGTGTGTGTGTGAGGGAGGCGAGGTTGGGTTTTCAGGTTCATTGCCAAAATAGTTCAGTGGTCAAGGCGCGCTCGTCCTCACAGCCAACGGACGGACGGACGGACGGACGGACATCGACAACGACACCCACACACGCACACACGCACGCACGCACGCTGGAGCCCACTTAAGCGAGCGTCGGCCGATGGATGCTGAGTGTGCATGTGTGAGTGGGCGCGCGTGTGTGTGGGAGCCAACAAATGATGTCATTTGCCCGAAATTGTTTATGGTTTTTGCCGGATCCCGATGAGTGTCGCATTTGTTGCTTCCGTTGTGCTGCTCCCCTGGATGTTGTTTTTGTTGGCTCCTTTGGCTACTGTTGTTGTTGGTTGCATTTCATGCTGCGGTTTCGGTCCTTCGGTCCTCATCGCTGTTGCCGCCCCATCGGCCGCAAATTGACTCGTCCTTCGAGTCCTCGAGTCTATTTTCGTCTCCACCGCACCTCAATAATTTTTCACACCAACAAGCTGAGGGCGAATTTTCCACGAATAATATTTTCGCAAGCTCCACTCGAAATCCACACCCAGACCCTGTACTCGAACTCTTAACTCGAGACCTCTTGAGAAAAACCAACTGGAATGCAAATGGAACGAAGAATTTTCTTCGACTCTTTATTTCTTCACCTCGATCACGAAAATTTACTTGTGGCATTTTTGGTCGTTTTGCCAAATGAAGTTCCGTCCTCGAGCTTACTGAGGGATCTTTCGAAAAATGCTCACAAATGCCCAAAAACCAAACGCTCGATCGTCCTGGATCTGATCTACTGACCCCAAAAATGCTTGACCGACTTCCCCAAGGCCTTCTCGATTCCCTCGCGGACTCACAGAAATCAGTCCAAGGATCTCGCCACGACCAAGTTTAATTGCTCGCGACTTTTGCTCATGACTTAAATTTCCCCGAGCCTTAAACTTTCTCGTTAATTCCCTTAAATGTTCGCAAATTCCCCGGGCCCAAATCGGGCATCGCTCGATTTCCGCTTCCGACTGATGGACATCGAACCGGGCGGCCTTAATTAAGCTCCCAGTGACCCAGAGAGGACGGGAAGGAGGGTGAGGGGGAAGGCGAAAATGAGGATGAGGGCGAGGACGAGGGCGAGGACGAGGGCGAGGACGAACTCCAGCACAGGCCCACGGAGCCGACTCCGCACGCGAACGCAATCGGCGCCCACACGAAAAATAGTTTCGAAAAATTCCCTCGGGATCCTCGCAACGAGAGAGGGAGGGGGAGTGAGCGAGTGATGGAGGAGGGACGAGGAGGTGGAGGAGGAGGCGGCGAAGAGAGGGCCGTAGAGAGGAGCGACGGCGAGGACGAGGGCGCTGTCGATGGCGAGAGCGAGAGCGTGAAGAACAACAAAACAAACAGAAGTATGCGCAACACCTCGGCGCGGCGAGAGACGAGACCCCAGGGAGACCCGACCAGGCCAGACCGGGCTGGGCCGGGCCAGACCAGACCAGACCAGACCCGAGACTTGGAAATTCTTCCCCACATACCTGTGCGTCCGCTGCAGTCGGCCGACAGCTTGGTCGACGTCGCCGCCGCCGAGGCCGAGGCCGAGGCCGCCGCCGCCGCCACCGTCGTCGTCGCTGGCGCCGTCGACATGGCGCTTGTCGGCGGCGAGTCGGCGCCCGGGGTGCCGGGCGAGGGCGCGGCCCCCAGCCCAACAACAACGCCGGCCACCGTCGCCGAAGACGCCGCCGTCGACGAGGGCGAGCCGAGGCTGCACGAGGCGGAGGCCGAGGCCGAGGCCGATCCGCAGCCCGAACCCGAACCCGGCGCCGAGCCCGACGCCGGCGACGAGGCCGAGGCGGAGGCGGCGGTCAGTTGGTGGTGCTGGTGCTGTTGTTGTTGTTGCTGCTGCTGCTGCTGCAGTTGGAGTTGGTGGGGATGGTGTTGTTGCTGTTGCTGGTGGCTCTGATGATGTTGTTGTTGGCTGTGTTGGTGATGTTGTTGTGGGTGGTGCGGATGCTGGTGATGATGGTGGAAGTTGTTGGCGATGCCGGCCATCGACGGGAGGCCGCTGGCGGTCGCGTTAATCGCGCTGTTGTTGTTCACGTTGATCACGTTGCTGCTGTTGTTGATGTTGATGTTGTTGTTGTTGTTGTTAATGTTGTCAATGTTGTTTAAGCTATTGTTGTTGTTGCCCAGGCCGCCCGGCTGAGCGGGACTCGGACTATCCAGGAAGCGCGCCCCGCCGTGGTTCTGCTGGTGCGGGTACAGGCCGCCACTCAGGTTGGTCGGCATCGGGTAGAACTCGAGCATCGCGGACTCGCTCTGGAGGCGCGCGCGCGGCCCCGGACTCGCGGCCCCGGTCCAGATGGCTGGATGGCTTGGCAGGGACTCGGGCTCCGGCCGCGCTTCCGGCTCCGGCTCGGGCTCGCTGGAGTCTTGTGGAGGCGACGCGACGCGACACGTGTTTTTCGCGCGATTTTCGTTCTTCTCACACAACGTTCACGCCTCGCACTACTTCACTCTCTCTCTCTCTATCGCTTTTGTTCTCTTGCTCTGTCACTCGCTCGCTGTCACACGATTAAGGATGGTTCTTTTATTTGCTCGCGATTTGTCGCTGCGCTCGTTCGCCGCGTCTTCGATCGTTCGTTCGCACGTCCGACAACCGTCGCTGCCAGTTGACATGTGATCCGGCCGTCAGTCGAGTCACAACACATCAGCTTCAGCTTCGGTCTCGGCCTCGGCCTCGGCTTCGGCTTCGACTTCGACTTCCCCGACATCGACGTCGGCATCGACAGCGACAGCGAATGCACCCACTTCGCTCCACCCTTGCGCTCGTCGCCTCTTCCACACCCTCTCTCACTCTCACTCGTCCGCTCATACGCACTCTCAGAGCCAGTCAGTCACTCCCTTTCACTCTTTCTCTCTCTCTGCATCCCGCCGTCGGCTCTGTGGAGTTCGGTCCAACCCTCGCGTCTCCGTCGGGTGCTCGCCGGCATCGTGTTGTTGGCTTCCTCGTTCTCGTTGCTGTTCCCGTTCCCGTTCTCGTTGTTGTTCCCGTTCTCGTTGTTGTTCTCATACTCATTCTCGTTGTTGTTGTCACACTGTTTCTCGTTGTTGTTCCCATACTCGACTCGTTGTCGTTGTTTACACGAGTCGAGCAGAGAATTTCCCTCGTGCGCACGTGAGGGCTCCCTCCGATCTACTCGTCCCTCACCCTACGGCCTACGGCGCACGAGCCTTTGCACCGAGCGAGCGAGAGACCGAGCTAACGAGCCACCACCGAGCGTGGCCGAGGGTTGTTTGCCGCTCACTCACTCTCGTCCTGCCCACACGGCGCATGTCACGAGCGATTGTCGTCGTCGCCGTCGTCGTCGTCTCATTGCAATCGAGTCCCTCGTCCGTCCTGCCTTTTGTCCACTCGACCGTCTCCCATCCACCCATCCGTCCGGCCGTTCGACGGACCTCCTTCGTTTGTTCGTTCGTTTTTCTCTCCACTGCTCTCCCCACTGCTCGTCGACTGAGTCTTTTGTCTGCTGGTCGTTGTTGTGGTGTGTGTTGTTGTTGCATGGGAAATTACTCATGCAGAAGGAAATATCCCCGAGTGCTCCCGAGCCACGCCCATGCGAGGCTGCGATTGGCCGTCGCTTCCCCTTGCGACGGCGAGCGCCGGACGCCTCTCAGCGAGCGCTGCGCATGTTTGGGACTTTTCGAATTTCCCCTCACGGAGGAGGGAGCGGCCTCTGGCCTGGGGATGGGGGGCGACCCCGTCCCGGACCGGGGTCGTCGGTGCCTCCAGTTTCGGTCGGTGGTTTTCGCCTTTCGCGCTTTGATCTCCAGATCCTGAAATCATTTATTTGCCTTTCGCCGGGTGGCAGGGAGGGGGAGAGTGACAGAGGGAGAGCGAAAGTGAGAGAGAGAGAGAGAGGAAGACTCGGTGACTCGAAGCTACACTGGACGACACTTTTTCTTGTCGAAGAAAAAATGGTGGCCTTGCCGTTGTTTTTGCTCCATGTTGTTTTTGGTACTTTTTTCGGTTTCCTTGTTTTTGTTTTTGTTTTTGTTGTCCCCTTGTTTTGGGTTTTCTTCTCCTTGCTTTTGTTGTTATTGTCCTTTTCTCGGCTTCTTGTTTTGCTTCTCCTGCTTTTGGTCTTCGGTCTTTGCCCCCCTTTTCTTGGCCCATCACGGGTTTTCAGTTCCTTTCGCTCCGTATTTCGTCCTTGTTGTTGTTGTTGTTGTAGTCGTCCTTATCGCCGTCGTCCTCGTTGTCGTTGTTGCTGTCGTCGTCGTCGTCGTCGTCGTCGTCGTCGTCGCCTCGTTGCTTCTGCCGTCGTTCGCGTTGCTCGTCGTCCTTCCTGCTCCATTCGCCGGCCGTCTCTTTCTGGCGCCGTGCCGCGCCGTTCTTTTTGGCCTTCTGTGGCCGTGTGTACAGCATGAATTTTCCAAAGTCGAGGCTGCTGCCAACCGCACAGGGTGCCGCCGAGCTCCACCGGGAAAAATTCGAAAGTCCAGAGAGTGGCAAAAAAAAGCCAGAAATTAGTTCAAAAATGATCGAGAAAATTTTGAAAATTTCGGAGCATTTTTCGAAAATTCAAAAATTCTAGAGAAAAATTAAGAAGTTCCAGAGAAAAATTAAAAAAATCCCAAAAATATTTCGCAATTTCCAGAGTAAAATTCAAAAACACAGAGTTCAATTCAAAAACATCAGAAAAACTCAGACATCTATTAAAGACCTTCCTCGAACCCCCGCAATCGATGCCAGAAAATGATCGTCCTGGAGCAGAAGAAGAAGAAGAAGAAGAAGAGGAAGCGGCATCGCCCTGTGCCGCCTTGGTCTTGGCCAACAACTAGTGAAGGCGGAAACTGAAAAGACAAACCAAACATGGCGCCGAAGAAGAAGAAGAAGAAGTTTGCATTTCTTTTGTTCCCTGGCAGCGTCTTCGGTCTCGCTCTCTCCCTCTCTCTCCCTCTCTCTTTCTATCTATTCTCCTTCCTCTTGACGTCTCCTTCCCATCTCTTTTTACTTGACCTTCCCTTCGCTCCTCCTCCTCTAATCGCTCGGGTTCGTCTCCCCAACCTCCTGTTCGTCCCCTCCCGTCCCTCCCCTTCCCCTTCTTCTCCTTCTCTTCTCCTCCAGCTTCTTCTTGTTCTCCATCACCTTCTTCGCCTCCTCAATGTCTTCCACGACTTCGTTCTTTCCTTTCCTAGTTGTTGGTTTTGGCTCCTCTCGTTTCTGTTGTCTCTGGGTGTTGTTCTTGTAGTTGTTGTCTCTTGTTGTTGTTCTTCTTTGTGCTCTTCCTCTTCTTCGTGTTGTTTTTGTCATTTTCCCCCGCATTTGTTGTTGCCGGCATCCGCTCCCTTCGGCTTTGGCTGAATCCCTCCCACTCGCCCGCCTTCGCCGCTCCGACGCCCCGGAGCTCGAGGCCGGGACGAGACTCGGCGGCCGACGGGGATCGAGCGGGGGCGATCAAGGGGGGCAGCGGGGTGCTCGGGGTCCCTGGTCGAGTCGACTCGAGTCGAGTCGCGTCGAACGCTTCGTGTTCGGGCCCGCTCCAGGAGCTGTTGATGTGGAAATGTTTTTGTGAAGATGTTTTTGTCAGCGCTTCAGTTGGCACCAGCCACACGCAGCGACCCGGGGCGAGGACGGGGAGAAGAACGAGGACGAGGACGAGGACGAGGACGCCGGGCAGCCTCGAGCCTCGTGTAGTCGTCGTGGGGCCCACTTGGCTTGCGGTCGGTTCTCTCTGGGAAGGGGGCGAGGGCGAGCGATCGGGGGCTGGTGGTTGGCGCTCGCAAGGACTGGATTTTGTTATTCTTGTTGTCCTTGTTGTTGTTGTTGTTGCTGGGTGAGGTTGGCAGCCGCCCGACGCTGGCAGATGAGAATTCTTTGAGAAGCTGCCGCTGCTTCTTTCGTCTTGTTTGTGCAACTTTGAAAAACTTTATTTACGGATGGCGAAAGCAACAGCAATCGGGGGCAAGAACAACAACAACAACAACAACAACAACAACAACAAGAAGAACAAGCACATCGAACGATATAACAACAAGTCTACAACAACATCATCTACAACAAGAACAACGACAACGACAAGTGACTACATTGAAGCACCAAACCTGAGCGGAGAAACTTCGAGCGATGCCTTTGTCTCGCTTTGATTTGCCTTCGTTGTTTTTGCCTTCGATTGCTCCCATCGATACCGAAAGGACAGCAGGAACAACAACTACAGCAACAACAACAACTCTCGCAACAACTCTGGCAACAACAACAGCAAATGCCTCAGCCGCTGACAACAACCAGAAGAGGTCGATTTTTGTTCTCTCCCATTTTTTCTCAAATTTAATGCACGAGGCATTTCCGGAAGCACCTCAGTGTTCTACGGAAGAAGTCCTTCCCCCCTCTCCCTGTCTCTGTCTCCATCTCCCTCTCCCTCTGCGCCTCTCTCCCCCTCTCCTCTGCCCAGGTCCGCCGCTCGGAGGAGTGGAAAAAATATTCAATTGACATGCGAGAGACATACTTTGGAAACATTTTGCCCAGGCCGAACTTGGCCCAACTCGGCGGCCCCATCGGTCGCTCTGGCCATGGGTTCCGTCCATACTGTTGTTGTTTTTGTTGTTCTTGTTCTTGTCGCTTTTGCCTGGCTGTTGCGCTCTTGTGAAAGTTTCGTGGAGGTGGCTCCGAAGGTTTTCCATCGAGCGGCAGCCGCTGACGCCTTGTCCCGAGTTCGAGGTGGACGGCGAGCTATCGATGGAATGTTTTTCTGCCGTTTTGTCCTGCCGAAGGACGAGGGCGGTTGCAGGACTCGACCTGCTGGGTCTCAACTTTTCTTGCCTCACAACACTGAGTTCTTTTTACACAATTTTAAAGAAGAAATGGCAAATTTCCACCAAAATATGTGGCATTTCTAGGGAGCTGCCATGGAGACCACGCAGGAGGGATCTTGAAATAGTGTAGGAAAATTGAGAATTGATTTGGAATTGAAAAAATATTTCAGAAAAATTTAGACAATTTCCTCTCAAAATTTCCTTCAACATTCACACGAACGCAAAGTTTTCAAAGTTTTCAACAGTTAAGAAAATTGGACGTATTAGAAAGTTGTTACTGAAAAAGGTTCTTAAATTCTTCCTAAACACTCATTTTCATAAAAATTTATAAACATTTTCAAAATGAAATTATTTTTTTTTAAGATTGTTTAGAGATTTTTGATAATTATTTTGAGTCATCAGTTTTCACAATTATTAATTTTTTTCTCAAACATTTCTTTAGGATCCATATAAAACTTTACGTTCGGGGTTTATTTTTTTATCATTAAAATAATATAAAAAAAAATTCATAAAAAATTTCACAATGAATTTCATAATAAAATCATTATTCTTCTAGATAGTTAAAGCATTAATATGACTAATTTCCCTAAAAATATTTTTACAAAATTATTTTCCAAGATAGTTCAGAAATTCTTTTTTCCAGAAATTTGAACTAAATTTTTGTGTCCTATTTTCTTAAGCACTGAATTTTTTTTTTCAAGTTCAATCATTTCTTTTTGTCATTTTCATCATCCCCAAATTCGTTATTTGCCAATAATTTTCAGATATAGAAAAATAATTTTCCAATGTGCTGTCAAATCAGCGGAAAGAATGAAGGAAATGGCGATTTAGTTGTGGCCATCCCGACCACTGACTGATAAATAACAAATAATTCCTTGCAATAATTCCAAGGCCCGACATCCTTAACTCGACCCTCGTCCTGGCCCAAACCTCCGTCCGTTGGCAGCGAAACCGAACGAGCGGACGGACGGGCGGCGACGACGACGTTTTCGAGCGGGCCCGGGCCGGGACATAATGAAAAACTCTATTGCCAATTCAACGGGAATAATTGGGATTGCGGCTATAAAGCAGCAGCAACAACAACCAGAAGAAGAGGAAGATTGTGCGTTGTGGCCGGTGAATAAAGTAAAGAACAACATACAACAATGACAAGATTGCAATACCACAAAATAGCAGATCGTAGACAAGCGATAGACTAATGATATCTAAATCAGCAATAAATACCGAGACCGAGCCGCAGCCGAGCGGGAGGGGGGCCGGGGCCGGGGCCGGGCGAAAATCCAACAGGGCACGACCACAATCGGCAGGAACAACAACAAGTAGTCGGACAATAAAAAACTGTCATAAAGACACCCCTATAAATGGATTCAATGAATCGAGCCAGGCAGGAGCAGGAGCCGAGCCGCGGTCGAGCAGGCCGGGGCGGGGCGGGGGCAAACGCAATATTGAACAACGAGGAGCCCATAAACGAGACCCATCGGGGACGGAGGGCCCTTCAATTACCATCGGGCCGTGAGGACGGCGACCACACGGCGAAGGGTGCCAGCGGGGAGGACCCGAGCAAGCCAGGCGAAAGAACCACAACAACAACAACAGCAACAGCGACACCGAGACCGGCTCGATGGAAATTAATATAGGAAGACCACAGCACTTGAGCGAGTGGAAAGGATTCGACAGGAATCGAATCGAGTTCATTGGGTTGCCGCCGGGCCTCGGGACTCCTTGGGGTTCGGATCCGCCGCCGGGCAGAAGGTTAGAAGGCATCGGAGGCGACGACGGCGGCGACGACGACAGGCCATTGAGATCGCTCGGCGAAGCAGAAGCGAAGGACGAGGAGAGCGAGAGTGTGGAGAGGCCGAGGACGACGACCGATCGTAGACCGACGGACGATGATCGAAGACCGACGGACGACGACCGACATCTGAAGGCGCAGGCGAAGGCAGGTAGGAGAGCGTCGGAGGAGGTGGGGCCAGGGCCAGGATCGTGATCGGGGCTGAGGTCAGCGGCTGCGGCTGCGGCGGGACACCCGGGGCGGGTTTTCATTGAAAAGGAAACCCCTGAGAAAACATCGGCCCTCGCATTGTTCGCGGAATAGCGGGAGGTGTCATCAGCACATCTCGTCTCGTCTCGTCTCGTCTCGTCTCGAAGGACCCCGAGTCCCAGACACGCCGGCTCCGACCCGGGCCGCAGCCGTTTGTGTCCAGTCAGGCGTTTCTTTCACCCTCTCCTTCTCCCCCACTCTTCCGGGGATCGGGTTCGGCCCGGAGTCGGGGGCCAGCTGTGGGTCCGTCAACACTTCACGTGCGCCGTGGGTCGCGTCTCGATGTCCTGGCGATCGTTTGCACTCCTCGCTCTCTCTCCCTTTCGTCCGGGCGTGGAGTGCGCTAATTTCGTGCCAACGACAACAACAACAACAACGGCTGCAACGGCTACAACAACCCCCATCTCCGCTGAGTTCCAGTTCGAGTTCGAGCTCGAGTCCGGAGTTCGGATTTGTTTGCGGCGTCCCGCGTGCTGCAGATCCAGGACAACATCGCAGATGTTTGAAATGCTTGGTCGCTGCGTGGCTCTGCGCAATTTGCTGCCAAATTAGTTCACTTGAGCCATCATCGAACGCGCCGCGGCCTCCGCCTCGCCCTCATCAGCGGCTCATCGTCGGCGTTTTCCACTCCCTTCCAAGGTAGGCCGGGCTCGAACCCCACGGCGGACCGCTCGAGGATCTCGATGCCGCCTTCGACTCCTGTTGCTTTGCGCCGGCATCGAGTGGGCCTCGTGCGGCTCCGGCGAAGACACGCCGTCTGGGCTCGTCTGGCCTCGTCTGGTCCTCCCTGGTCTTCTCTGGCCGGCTCTCAGTTCACGCCGTTCATTTGTTTGCACTTCCAGGGCAATTTAATATCCTCCACCTCTCTCTCTCGCACTCATTGCCCTCCTCGATATATCTCTCCCTCACTCGCCCTCCCTCCCTCCTCCCTCCTCGTTCTCACCACTCCCGCCCCTGCCTCGGCCCTCAGTCGCTCCTTTGTGCTATAAATAATAATTTTGTTTGTCCATCGCCGTCGTCGTCGCTCGGTCTGTTCTCGTTGATGTTGTTGTTCCTGTAGTTCTTCTTGCAGTTGGTGTTCTTGTTGTTGTTGTTGTTCTTGTTGTTGTTGTTGTTGTTGTCCCTTCATTGTCCTTGTTGTTGCTGCTTTTGTTCCTAGTCCCGCTGTCGTCAACAAGTCAACTTCGTTCCCATCTTTACCAGTGGGATCCGATATGGCGATCGATCTGTCGGAATATTTGCCTGCTTCGAATCCATCCCGACTCCTCCAACTCTTCACTCTCTCTCTCTCTCGGTCTCTCCCTCATTATGTTCCTCCCTCTTCACCCGTTTCGTTCCCTGCCTCCCTTGTTGCAGCCCTCGATTCGTCTGCAGTTTATTTTCGTTCGCTGGCTCAGTTCGATTCCTCTCGTTAGGGATTTTGTTTTGATCTCAAGTCTCGAGTTCATTTGTTCCGACTCCGTCGAAATCCGCGCTGTAGTTTTTTTGCTCTCCCCATTTCCAATATCCATCCGCCATTGATTTTCAATCCACTTCAAGACATCGGGCTGAATCATGGAACAAAAGTTGGCAAATCTGTCTCTTCCCATGTCTCGGACTTTTGTGGAAGTCCACGTTTAACTTGTTCCTGTCGAGGGTCCTCGGGGAGGTCCTCCGAAGGTCTCGGCCGCGACCATCGGACCCTGCCGAACTTCGATCGTCCGATCATCCGATTCGTTCGCGCTCAGTCCTTGCTGAGGATTCGCCACTCGGCCCACCGCATTCACCGACTGTTCGGTCGTTCGTGCCTCGAACCATTCGTTTCTCTCTCACTCCCTGTCTCCCTTTCGCCCCCTCCCTGCCCCTGGCGCTGTTCCATTCAAATTCGACCGAATTTGATCCGGCGACTGGGTTTCCAAACAATTTTCACAGTCGAACAAGAATCGCTCAAAAGCGGAAACGCTTCAAAACCTAAAATATGATCAAAGGCACCCCACTCGACCCTCCCGCCTCCCGCCTCCCACTCGACACCGCCAGCCGCCTGCCCTCGTGCGAGCCGGCGATTTTTCGGCCAAAAAACAACTAAGCAGAGCTCAAAGCCAAATGAAAGTTGGCCAGCGCAGGGGGCGAGGCTGGGGAGGGGGTCGTGAGGGGTGTCCGTGATGTCCGGGGTGTTCGGGGGGTTTGGGGTGTCCGGGCTGCGGACCGCCGCCACCGAGGCGCTGAAATATGATGAATTCGCATAGAAAATTCCAATTTTCAAGTCGAACGCAAAAATCGAGTCCACGCGGCGGCGGGCGAGGGGGAGCCGGAGCCGGGGCCGGGGCCGGGGCCAGAGGAGGGTCGGCGAGGCTCGGTTTCGGCTTCTGGTCCGTCGCCCACCCTCGCGCAGGCCGTCGACAAAAAATACAAATGGCCTTTACGAGGCAGCGCCTGAATTTATTGCCTCTTATAACGGACTTTGGCAGGTCCAAAGGGGGCAAAAAGCAGGAGCAACAACGCCCCGAAGCCATGGGTCGGGCGGCCGTGAAGTGCGGGGGGGGCGTTCGTTGGACGTTTGAGGGATTTCTCTGAAATAACATGTCAAATGCGCACAAAAATCACATAAAAACCGATCGGATCCGATTCGATCCGAGTCGCCGCCGTCGAGAATGGCCTCGGGAAAAGTCAATAAATACTGCGACAGAGCCAATCGAGGGGGCGTGGCAGCGAGCGGGGGGCGGGCCGGTCGTGGGTTGGCCGGCGTGGGGCCCCGGGCGACCTCCCTCGGTGGCGGACTCGCGGCTCCCGCCCGCGACGCCCCAGTTGAGCGGCTGTTGGGCGGGTTGTGGGGGCGGGGGCGGGGCCTGCCGGGGTGGCTGGATCTGCTTCTTGCTCCCCGGGGTCGTATTTTCATTTTCATTCGAAATGTTTGAGTTTCTAGCTCAAAGTGTATCGGTTTCATTTCATTTGGGGATTTATGTGCGAATCCCAGCGGCGGCAGCAACAACAACGAGTTAGAGAGCGGCGAACAAAGGAGCGGGGAGGGACGGCACGGGACGGCAGAGGCGCATCGATGAGACCGACAGAGACACGGCAGCGATGTCGACGGAGGGGGAAGAAAAATCCACCGAAAAAGAAGACAAGCATTGTTCAAATATTTATTTTAACTTGTTTATTTTCGCTGAACCCGCCAGTGCGGGGTGGGAGGAGGGTTGCGGAGGGCTGCGGAGGGTTGCGGAGGGCTGCGGAGGGTTGGCGGCTGCCCTCGTCGAATGCGAGTCCTGAGCCGCAGCCAAATCGGAATCCGGGCTCGCTGTGAATGCGAAGTGAAGTCACACGAAAATTCAAAGGAAGCTCTTTGAGGGCTTTGATTGAAAACCTCGAGCATCGGTTTTGGGGCAATTAAAGGCGTTCCTCCCTCTCTGTCTCCCTCTCCCTCTCTGTCTCTGTCTCCGCTCCGTTTGCTTGCTTTGAGACCGCGAACTTCGTGTGGCAGGCGGCACCGCGCCTTGACTCGATAGTTTGCGGCCTCCTTGGGGGTTTTCGAGCGCTCGGCTCGCCCCGAACAGGTGGGGCCGGCCGGGAGGACGAACTTCGCAGAGACCGAGGCCAGGACCGAGTGCTTTCGAGAAGGTCCCTCAAGAGTGTCTGAATGATAGTTAATGATAGTTAGGAGGAAGCCTATTGCAATCGAGTGAGGGGAATTTTCTAAACAATTGAAAATAAAATTCCATTCCAAGGGATCAGAGGCCGCTGGGTATTTCGTAAGCCTCTGTAAGCCGTCCATTCTTTCTTCCTGAGCTCTCACTCAATCTCTCTCTCCCCCACTCCCTCTCTCCCTCTCACCCTGTCGCTCCCTCATTTCCCTGCTTTGTTCTCGCCCATTGACTTCTCGCTATGCAACAGCGATGACAACAATTTCGATATCATCGCGAGGCCAAATAACGAAGCCACGGAATAGCAACAGCAGCAGCAACAACGACACGAACAACCACAACAACATCAGCAGCATCCACAACAACACAAAGGGCAACAATAACACCAACAACTCGCGCCTCGCCCCTCTCATTTGCGCGATGCGATTGGAAGGGCTTTCGAAATTTCGAAAAGATTTTCCCATGAGATCCGTCGCCGGCGAAATGAGAGCGAATTTGTGTAAATATTTGTACGCCTCTAGATAAATATCATCGCCAGGCGAGAGCGACGCAGGCGGACGGAGGAGGAGGTGGAGGAACGCGATCCGATTGTTGCGACTCTGCCGCTGATTAGCCGGGATTTGTGACGAGGCGGACTCGGTGGCGGGACGAGAGAACGAGACGGGGCACGAGAGCGAGATCGACCGGGATCGAGAAGGAGGGGCGAGAGCAGGGCACGGGACCGGGATCGAGAGCAGGGCACGGGACCGGGATCGAGAACAGGTCAAAGAACCGGACCCGGACCTCGCCCGACTCCAAACCAGGCTGCGGGAGGCGAGACCGCGACCTGACTGGTGTGGAATTTCGCGAAGGGCCCTCGATCAATGGGATTCGCTGCGATTCCTCGAGTTTGCAGCCCAAGAGAGCAGTCGTTGCTTTCCTGTCTCTCTCTCTCTCTCTCTCTCTCGCTCCCTCCTGGTGCTTCCCCCACTCTGCCCCCCTCCCGCTTCCCGCTCCCGTCACTTTTTCTCGGCGCTTCGTCCACTTTTTCGCCTTCGTTATTTTTCTGCAATCGCAATCGTGTTTTTTCTTTGTGTCTTTTGTTTTGTTTTGTTTTGCTCTTCTCCGCCTCTTGCATTTCGTTCGTATCCCATTCATATTCCGTATCCGTATTCGTATCCGCTTCCGCTTCCGCATCCACTTCCGTTAGCCTGATCCGAGCTCCGCACTATTTTTATTTTTCGTTTTCGCTGTTGTTTTCACTTTGCGTTGTTGCTTCGACGATTGTTGCTGCAGTGGCTTTTCTTCTTCTTGTTGTTGTTGTTTGTGTTCTTGTTGTTGTTCTTGTTGTTGTTGTTTTTATGCTCTGCAGACAAATATTTGCTTTCTGACAATAGTCATAAATACCAAAAGCTACATGCTCCGCATACTTGGCTCCGGCCCTCAGGACCACGACCACGGCCAGCTCGAGGCCGAGGACCGGGGCCAGGGCCAGGAAGAGGAAGAGGAAGAGCAGACGGATGGGGTCGACGGTGGAGGGGCTCAGGACGGGTTCCAATAGTGTCGAGGTCCGAGTTCGGAGTCTGCAATAGAAACGGACGAAGCCGTGACTGAGGGCAGGGGAAGGACAAGGAGAGGGGGGGGGGAGCGAGGGAGGGGGAGCGAGAGAGGGAGGGCACGTCGCATACACAGGGAACGGGGGCGAGCGAGGTTGATGGCGTTTAGAAAAAAATACACCAAGGCAAACACGCTCGGAGCCGGCAATAAAAGGCCGGCAACTGTGGCAGGACGAGCGGCCGCGGCAGCAACAACAACAACAACAACAACAACAACCACAACCGCCACTACTACTGGGACAACAGGTCCAATAAGAACTCCGAAAAGGACAACGGGAGAAGAGAAAAGAGAAAAACGAGGGCAGAGGAAAAATCGCAACTATGTAAAAATCACTTTGGATTTGTTATTTAGTTGGAAAAATGGACAAATAGGAAGGAGGCATGGAAAGAAAAGAGGAAACGAACAGATAGAGAAAGGAGGAGAGGGAGAGGGAGAGGGAGAACAGCCAGAAAGACACATGTATACATGGCTATAGCAAAGAAGAAGCAGCGCAGGACATTCCGCCATTTTCGGTTTAATTCCGGCAAAACAGTCGCAAGCGCATAAAAATGGCCGCAACTGGAAGGAGGGGGGGGGGGGTGGTTGCGGAGGCGCCCCACCAACAACAAAAATATCACCAACAACAACAACAATACCAAAACAACAACAGAACAACAGCAGTGAAAAAATGAAAATTCAAATGTTGCAGCAAAAACACAATGGACGACTAAAAATAATCCAGGAGGACGGAGGGCGAAAGAAAGAGAATGAAAAAGTGAGACAATCAGCGAGAGAGCGAGATAGAGAGTGGGGGATGGGCAGAAGAGCAATAAAAATGGCGCATAGAACGGCCAACGGCGACGACGACATCGACGACGTTTTCAGTTTTTATGGAGCCCATTTTTACATACAATTTTTCTCCCTTGCGATTCCTTCAGCTTTTGCTTTTTGTCTTACATTTTAGTTTAATAAATTTTATTTTTTAACTTATTTTATTTGATTTTATTTTTTATTTAATTTTATTTAATTTTATTCATCGGATTGTTCATTTTGTTTTATTTCATTTCGTTTAATTTTATTTCATTTTCTTTATTTCACATTATTTTATTTTGTTTTATTTCACTCCATTTCTTTTTCTTCAATTCATATCATTTTTCATAATTTAATTTTCTTTAATCTATTTTATTTTTATTCACTTTCATTAAATTTTATTTCATTTTATGTCATTTCATTTCATATTCCATTTATATAATTTATTTCATTTCGTTATTATGCTTCATTTCAATATCCTTTCTTTATTCTTTTAATTGTCTTTATTTTATGTTATTATATCATCTCATTTAATTCTTGTATTTCCATTTAGTTCATTTTTATATTTATTTGTTTTATTCAATTTAAATTTTTATATATTTTACTGTGCTATGTTAAATACAATTTCTTTATTTTCCATTATTTTTTATTTAATCTTTTTCCTTCTCTGTCTTTTCCCTTGCTTCAACGACAAGAGCGGCTGAAGATTTTCAATCTTTCAATTCACTCATGTGGAAAATCCCACCAACAACAGCAGCAACAACACGAAAAGCACGATTCAATTGCCCAATTTCCTCGTTGAGGATTTTTTTCTCGATTTCGATTTCGCTTTCGAATTACTTACATCCACCTCATCCCGATCCTCGTCCTCGACCTCGTCGTCATCCTCGGCCGTTGTCAATCGGCGAATGTATCAACACAAGGGCCTGTACAACAACAACAACAAGGGTACATGAACAAAATCACGGCAACAACAAGGGGACAACAACAGAGTCAGTTGTAGCCAGGCGATGATCACGTGCCCGATTCGGATCATCCGCGCATCACAATCAAAACATCAACAAACTGCGCCGGCCGGGCTGGTGCCAGGGAGGACGAAGGGACGGTGGCCGAGGGAAGGGGGAGGGCGTGAAATCTCGGAAGCGCCCTGAACCGGGGTCGTCGATGGTCGATGCTCGATGCTCGACTGTCGGTAGTCGCTTGTCGGCAGCGACCTGTCCGGAGTTTTTTACGCGACCAACGCTCGGTCACACGGCCACTTAACAGATCGACACAGAGAGCGAGAGGGGGGGGGGGGTGAGGTGTGCGTGTGTGAGTGTGTGAGCACCCTCGAGCGCCCTCGTCCGCGGGCGATCCTACTCCGATCGTAATCGCTGCAAAACGCTACAAAATATATTCAACAATTAAGCGGCGACACGCGACCGAACGAAGCAACAACTCGTCTCGTCCTCATCTGTGATGAACCTGGCGAGGGGCGGGGTGGGCGGCGCGTTGCCGGAGGGCTGGCTAAGTGCTTCTTCTTCCTCGCCGGTGTCGAGTGCCCGCGGCCGATCGACGAGGCATGCGATGATGAGATGATGTTGTCGATAAGCCGCTGTTGCTCCTGATTGCGCGTTTTTATTGCGCCGCGCGTCCTGCGAACCGAGTCCTGTTCGACGACGGAGACGGCGACGAGTGCCGGGAGTCGTCGAAGCGAGTGCCGCGAGTCCTCCGGCGTGCGAGCGAGGGTCCTGCACAATGGACGCGGGCAGGCGAAGGTGTTTCGGGCCAGGCGCCAGGAGACGAGTGGAAATCGATCGATTGCCTGGTGGATTTGGGAGTCCCCTGCATCGAATTGGGCGGCGCCAACCCCCGCAGCACTGCCGTTGTGGGCGGGCTCGACCCCGAAGAGATCGCAGCTGCTCGATAGGCCAAGGCCATGGACGAGGTTTGCGATCTTTTGAATCGATTCAAATCGTACCCCACGACCGCATGGCAATCGCCTCGAGCGTCGATTGGTAAGAAATGGAACGGTTGAAGTGGTGCGTGAAGCGTGCGAAACCCTTCGAAGATCGCTCTTGCAACACCCTCGAATGACCTGCTGCAAGCATGGGAGAACCTTTCATTGGGAAATTGAAAAACTTTCGGCCCGTCATCGCCCGAGGCAAGTAGAAATCGAAGTGAAGGGCGACGGCGACGGCGACGGCGAAGGCGAAGTCTGTACCTTGCGATCGAGGAATTTCGTCCCTCGTGCTCCAGGGGGCGGGGGGTCAATTTCTCCGAAATCAATCGACTGAAAACCCGACCCCCTCCGTCCCTGCCGTGGTTCATTAAGGAATCCATTCGAGGCTCCGAGACGAAACAAACTGCGAATAGAAATTCTTGAACAAAAATCGAGAGGGAGACGTGAGGTGAGGCGGGAAGGTGATCGGGGAGGGGGCGATTGAGGTTAGTGGCATTGTTGTTGTTGTTGTTATTGTTGTTGCGCTCGTGTGCTTTTGTTGTTGCCTTTGGTTTGTCGGCCGAACTCAAATACTTTTGTGGAACTTTTGAAAACTTATTTTGTTGTTTGCTGTTAACAATGTACTCGAGTCGACTCGACTCGACTGGGCTCGACTTGGGTTGTTGGGGCTCTTAGTGGGTCCTCCGCCTCTCCCCCCCCCTCTCTCTCTCTCTCTCTCTCTCTGTCTCCTTCCCCCTCTCTCGAGTGTGTGTGCGGTTTCCGTTGGCCAACAAACGTCGTCATCAACACAGGCAACAGATAAGAGCCAGAGCCCGAGCTCGAGCTCTCGGCTTGTTCGGCTCCCTGTTGGTTTTTCTAACCACTTCACCCACACACCCACACTCGCTCATATGTAAATCCACCCACACACAGACGTCAGCCGTGCATGCGAATAAATTTGTCGAGAAAGTCAAACGAACCGGGGCTGGGTCGGGGCCGGGGACAAGGACGAGGACCAGCCGTGGGACGGATGCGAGTGGGAAAAACTTTGAAACAAAGAAACTTCCTTCCTTCCTCTCTTCCTTCCTTCCTTCGGCACTTCCTGCGCGTGCATGCGGTTTCGAGGGCTTCGAGGGTTCCGCCCCCGACCACCCCGACCGGCCCCAGCGCCTTGAGACGACACCTCGGCCTCCTCGGCAGCTTCCTGCACATCCTGCCCAGCGCCAGCGACAGGAACCGAAACTGACTCCGACTCCGACTCCGGCGCGGGAAGCCCTTAATTTCGGCTCTCAGGGGCGGAATCAGTGGCAGGATCGCGATTGAGGGAACCCCCTGGGCCGGCCGGGTTCCCAGGGCCGTCGGTGTCCGGCGCCCTCGCCTAATGGAGTCGCTCGCACCATTAAATTAATTGCCTGGCGACCGCAAAAGGCGCACGGCGTGGCCCAGGTTGACGACCGGCGTCCGTCCGTCCGTCCGTCCTCCCTTCCTTCTGTTCGCCTCACCATGGCGACCCCTCGCCGTCGGTGATGGCGCGTCGTGGTCGGCGGCGAGTCACGTGTCAAATAAAATGTCAACAAACAATTGAGTTATTTATTTGTGCCACGGTGCGGCAGCAACAGACGCTCGCCGTCCTCCCTCCGACCTCTCTCCATCGCCACCTCAGCCTCTCTGCCACACGCTCCCTCACTCCGCGGCTCGCGCTGCGTGGTGCGAGCGCGCTTTGATCGTCCAAGCCTGGTGACGGCGACGGACCGGCGACGGCGACGGCGACGCCCGCACTGTCGTCCTTTATGAGCCTCGCATCCTCGTCAGCATCCGCATTGTTCGGAGGCAGCCGGTCGTGGGCCAGGCTGGCTTAGCGTCGGTCGTCGTCGTCCTGGACGCCAACGTCGTCATCGTCGTCGCCGTCGTCCTCATCATCACCATCGCCTTCGTCCCGCTGGCAGCCTTTGGTCGTGGACTATTGAGATTGAAACTGGCATCGGGCGAACAGAGGGAAACCGAAGTTAACCAGAGTAAAGCGAGAGGCGAGGGAGCAGGACATCGTTCGAGGGACCCGGCGACCCCCCCTGGTTCGCGCCCAGTGGGTCTGCATCACCGGCTGTTCATGCGGCCTGAAGCCCCGGTCCCGGCCCCGGCCCCGGCCCGGACGATGACCAAGTGCGAAGGCACCGGGAAATCCAAGGATCGAGTGAAATAATAAATAATTCATTTCGTGTCGTGGCGAGAGATCGGGGCGAGTTGAAACCAATCGACATGTCTCCGAAATTCATAACCATTTGTTGTGGAAATCCGGCCGAGTCCTCCTCGAGTCCATCAGCGCCGTTCGTCGGACAGTGACGGACGGATTTTTCTCACGCCCTCGGTCCTTTGTCGCTCGCCTCGGGTCGGTTCGCAGTCAATCGGCCAGAAAATCACCGCGCGACGACAACGACAACGACAACGACGACGGCCGGGTGCTGCGGCCCCCGTTCGTCCTGGGCAAATATCATTTTCATTCCGAGCCCGGGCCGAGCTGGAGGCGGAGGCGGAGGCGGCGTGCGTCGACGGCTAATCCGGGACGACCGCTAAATGATTTTCTAGTTGCCAGAACAACAACAACAATAATGGCAACACCACCAGCAAACTCTAATCCCGGCGCATCCCGCAAGGACGTCATCAACACGTGTCAATTGTTTGCGAGTAAATATGAAGCGGCGGCGGCTCGGGGTGGTTGGCTCGAGGGAGCGCGGGAGAGGGAGGAAGGGAGGGAGAGAGAGCGAGAGAATGCGGAAGAGCCGGGTGTCTTTGCCGGGGCGTGGCTCGAGCCGTTTAATGAGGGAGGCCAGGAGGAAGGAAGTCGTCGCTGCCTCAATTGATTTCACTTTGCCGCGGATGTTCGACGACCAAGCAGGAAGAGAGATGGAGACATGGAGAGAGGGAGAGGGAGAGTGAGAGAGCGTGAGTCCTCAGCCCTCGCCCCGAGTCCTGGAACGCGGAACCGGGGCCGTCAACGGGCTTCAAAGGCAATGATCCACGAGGCCAACAGCTAATGCCCAGTGAGCCCAGCCGGAACCGGCGGAGGGCGAGACGAGCGGACGGAGGAAGGTCTTCATCATGACGGCCCTGACTGAGCTGAGGGGAGGGCGAAGGACCCAGACGGACCTGGCCGGAAAGTGAAGGGATAATGGAAGACGGTTGAGGACGATGGAAGACGAATCCTTTTCTCGCCGGGAGTTCCGAACTTTTTCGCATATTTTTCCGAAAGTATTCTAACGAAATTGAACATAATGAAATTAAATGAAACGAAACATTTTCGACCGCCAACAATTTATGGCCCGTAGGAACGACTACAGTAATGGCCTCAAATTAGCCCAATTAACACCTTCCTCCTCCGAACTTCCTCCAGGGCGCATGAGATTTGGAAAAAAGGACCTGCCGAAACACGAAAACATTCCTTCATCCTGCGATTCCGGCGATCCTTTGTGCCGCCAATTATGCCGACGGCGACGCCATGCGTGATCCTGGCGGCGAGTAATTTCGACAAATAGGTTCATTTGTGTGCCAATGGAACGAACAATCCCAACAATTTCCATTAACAAACGCCGGAGTCGGCGGAACCCTTCGGCGGTTTTTCCAGCTGCGGCCCTCGTCGCGACCCGGGGTCCGTTGCGAAATAAATGTCGACACTTTAGCAATTTCTGCCGGCGAAAAATACGCCGCAGTAAGGGACGAGGGGCGGGCGGACGTCGGTCGGTTGGGCGCGTCCTGGCCGGACTTTGAGGAACGTTGGGTTTTCAGTGCACTTCAGGGCGGACCTCGCTCGAGCCGCAAACGTCGCAACTACGGAAGGTCTGTCGAGGGCCGAGGGAGAAGCGACGAGAAATGCGAAAGGGCCGAGGCCATGGGAGGACGAGGACGAGACCGAGGACGAGACCGAGGACTTGGCTGTCCTGCCACGAACACCTGTCGCCACAGTCTGTTCGCCTCAGACCCGGACTGAGACTCGGGCCCGACCCCTGTCGCTGTCCCCGCCCCCTCCTGCCCCGCTCCCTGCCGCCTTCTCCACCTTTTCTGCCCTCGGTCTTCGTCGCAGCCTCGACCTCGACCGGTCGGTCTCTTGCAGGATGACGCGTCGCGTCGCCCGAGCCGAGGTCGAGGCTTTTGTGCTGAATCCGCTGGCGACAGCCGTGAACATCCTCGATATCCTTGCGCCCTATGCAAATGTACGTGGGTGGCGGCGAGGGTCGATGTGTGGGCGTCTGTGGGTGTGTGTGTGTGTGTGTGTGGGTGTGGGTGTGGGTGTGTGGCGCCCACAGCGCAACGTCAAAGGCTGCGTCCTCTGTTTGACGGCGGCCGGAGGTCCTGCGGTTGCACGGGACGTCCTTCCGAGCGCTGGTGTCGTGAGGCAATAACAAGGGCAACAACAACAACAACAGCAACAACGTTAACAACAGTAGCATCAGCAATTACAACAACGCCATTGCCAACAAGAGCAACAACAACAACTGCCACTATTACCCCAACAACAAGAAGAAGGACAGCAAAAAAAGCCACGACTTCATAATTTGCATAATTTATGCCGAGCTCGTTCAGGCGACTCAGGGCAGATCCTGGCTGTGTCACCGTAACTTCCTTTAGTTTCGCCACCCTCCCGCCCCGTCCGCGGATCCCCGTGGTCTCGCCTCAACAAGTCGACTCTTTAGCCGAAGCTCTTTCGTTGCTCTCCAAGCGGTGGCCGCCCGGACGGCGACGGCGACGGCGCCACCTCCATGTCTCGCAGGCAGGCCGAGGGTGAAGGCAGGGCGAAGCAGGGCCGGGGTCCGCGATGATGGAGCGATAGCGACGTGGATTTACCTCTGGTCGCATGAGCCGCGAATTCCAGAAGAATGCCCTGAAGGCACCCGGGAAGTCGTGGATCAACTTCGGCAATCGGTCGATATCTTGGGCTCATGGCAGTAAAATTGTTTATTGAAAGTTGAACACAAACAAATTTAAACGTTTCTCTGTGCAAAATAAAATTAGGGATAGGGATAGGATGGGATGAATAAACCAATAACATTTCTGAGTGTAATTTCGAATTTGTATCCTTAAAACAGGGATTCCTCCTCACGGCGACGTCTCGCTCTCCGTCCGCCCTCGAGAAATTTGTCGTTTTTTATTCATGTGACCTCAAAGGTCGGCTGAAAAGGCCGCCCACGCAAGGGTTAATCAAGTCGACCCGTTCACATAATTATGCAAACACGCACTGGCTCGAGGTAGGTGTGGGGAAGTATTTGGCAAATACTTGCTGAATGGGTCAGCAGCCAGGGCTCGAAGGGGTTCCTGGAGCCGTGGAGGCGGAATGGCAAAAGGACCTCTGGATTTGTCGGCCATTCAGGGTTCTCGCTCAAACGCGCAAGAGAAAAAAAATATCTATATAAAAATATAATACCAAATAAGACCCCAAGCTGCCGACTCGGGACCACCGAAGTCTCCGCTGGAGTCAGAGTCAGAGCCAGAGCCAGAGCCAGAGCCAGAGCCAGAGCCCGCTGAGGCTGCGAGGAAATCCCGGCCATAAATTCCAGTCGTCGACTACGATGATCCCCTCTCAGCCACTGGGCCTAATATGGGCTAGGTTAAATATTATTCATATGCCTCGTGCACACGCCTCCGCCGGCGGTTGGCATGGTTTGGGTTTGCTTTGGGCGTGGGAAGCCCGAGGAGGCGACCTTTGACTGCGGCAACGGGGCCGCCGTGATGAATTTATGGCTGCGAGTATTTGCGCTCAGTGTACGAGGAAGGACGGCTCAAATGGAGCGGGAGCGGGACGCGGAGGCGGAGGCGGAGGCAGCGACTCTCGTTGGTTCTCATTAAAATTCAAAGTGTGTCAACGCCACTGACTTAACTCAACCGGCCCGAAGGAGCAGGGGAGCCGGAGGTCTGGAGGACGAGCGCTGATGGGGAAGTGGGCGTGTCGCCGGCATCCGGCCAAAGATAATCCCGAGCCGTGTGCCCGGAACGCAACGCCGAGTCGACCGAGTCGTAACGACTGCCGTTTGTGTTTGCTCGCCGGGTTGGCTCCTGGCGACAGGACCTCGTTCACGAACCCGCTGCCGAGACCGAACTCGCAGTCGACGGAGGCAAATGAAAGGAGTTCCAAAGCGCAAAATAAACATAAATAAAATGAGCAACAGCGAAGAGGAAGCCGAGGAAGCCGGCGACGAGGACGGGACGTGGACGACGGGGAGAGGGCGAGGATGCTGTGGGTGATTTTGTTGTTGTTGTTGTTGTTGCTGGCGCTGGCAAAGTGAAAAGTCGCACGATCCCAACATTTTAATGATGATGTCATGAATAAATTAGCTCGAGATCCCGCCCTCTCCCTCTCTCTTTGAGTCCTGGACCGAGGGACTCGCGGCTGCCTCACGGCTGCAGCCACGCCTCGGCACGCGCGGCGCGAGGGGGCGGACGGGCGGCGTCGGCTTCGGCTCGACTGCGGGACGGCTGTGGTTTGGATTAAGGTGCTGCAGGTCGCATAATTCTGAGGTTTCAATTAGAAGCGCGAAATGAGGGAGCCGTGAAAAATTTCCGCCGCAGTCGAAAGGATTCGCCGCTGCAACCACGTGTCAATAAAAGGCCGCCCTCCCCGCCTCAAAGTATGCAAATGCACCGCGCACCGCAGGAAACGGAAAAAACGGTCGTGGGCGTGGTCGTGGGCGTGGTCGTGGTCGGGCAAAAAATCGCCGACGACCTTTAGGCGTTGTCGCCGCGTCACAAAACACAAATTAATTGGTTTCCGCCTGGTTCCCGCGGCCGTCCCTCGGGCCCCGTTCGACGGGCCCCATCCCTCCGGATCCGGTTCGGTTCGGTTCGCCGGATTCGCTTCGATCAATCATTCAATTTTCAGCCCCATAAAATCACAATAACAAGGGCAACAACAACGCATTCGCCACACACACTCAGGCATCGCCGGGAGCAGGACGCGCCAACGTCCGTCTCTCCGTCCCTCGGTCCCTCGGTCCACCCATCCGTCTGTCCGCCGCCCTGTCGTCCTGTCACCGGTGTCTCGTCACTCGAAGCCCATCCGTCACACGCCGATGGCGCCGTAACGAGAGCGACCCGCACCCGGCCCAGCTGGACGAATGGGTTCGGAGCGGGTCGGGCGATTGAGGTCGGTTGGGTCGGTTGGGTCGGTTCAGTTGGGCTCGGCCTGCTCCGGGTCGCCGTGGTCAGGTCCGGGCGACGATGATGCGATTCACGCCGTGCCGGAGCAGCAGGAAGGGTTGTTGCCGGCCCTGCAAAGGACCTCTGCGAGGAGCTAAAAAAGAGCTCGGGGCGCTGGGCGGATAATTAGCGATCGATATCTCCGAGGACGGAAGCAATAAACGACCTGGAATCGCAGACGTCAGGACGTCTTGTCAAGGGCTGGGAGGAGTAGAAGGGATAGAGAGCGAGGGCGGGCCAGGGAGAGACCACGAGAGCCATCGGGATGCCCAAGCGGGAGCCGTCCTGATCACAGGTCGTCTCTCCAGCCGCTTGGCGCCTGCTCCTCGTTCCCGGCCCCGGTCCCGGTCCGGCCCCGCCACCAGGCCGACGAAAGGCAATTCAATTAAAAAGCAATCGCACCGGACCTCATCGGCCACTCCAGCACCAGCCCTCGGTCGGCGGCGCTCAGCCACCGTCCATCGGGCAGGCGCTCGTCTGCCTTCAGATCATCATCGGCTCCCGCCCCCCACGATCGTCGAATCAGAAGTCGAATGGTAATTTAAGAATTGTCCAACGACATCCAAATTGCGGTCCGACATTTCCTCGCACCCGCAACTCGAGACGAGCATCCTGTCGAAGGACATCCGCAATATGACCCCGAACGAAGGACAGTACGAACGAATCGAAGTGGATCGGAAAAAACCGGAGTCCGTCATGGAGACGGCGACGACCAGAGGACGACGGGGGCGACGAGGGGCGTCGCTCTGGGTTTCGTTATTAACTCCGACGGAGCCGACGACGTCGCAATCGACGGCCCGACCTCGTGTCCGTGTCCGTGTCCAGCCACCCACACACACACACACACAAGTGTGCAGAGCGTGGGTGGATCAGCGGCGGCAGGACGAAGAGTAAATTTGCATTTTGTGAGGAGCTCTCGGTGATTGCGCTCGTTGTTGAAGGTCCTTGCGAAACCACGAAATATGTTTGCTTTGTCATTGTGTCATCAACGTTCGCTCTCTCTCTCTCTCTCTCTCTCGGTATGATGGGAGTGTGTTGGTGTGTGTTGGCGTGCTCCCTGTCAATATGCACTCACTTACATCCACCCACACACACACCGACGCCCCCAGTCGCCGCTCGCCGCTCATAATAAATATCCTTTGAAAATGTTCTTTTTGCGGTGCGTTTGGCTTGCATTCTGGCTCCCGCATGCATGTGTGGGTGGGCGTCTGTTGGTGTGGGTGTGGGCGTGGGCGTGGGCGCGAGTGTGTCCTCCGTCCTTTGAAATGAAAAACACATTAGGGGTTGGCAACACTGCCGGCATCGCAATGAGCTGAGCGGCGCCGATCCCGACCCCAGGGCTCCGTCGTCCGTCGTCCGTCCGTCCGTCCGTCCGTCTGTCGTACTCCCAGTGCGGCCGTGGATCCTTTGGTCCTTCCAGCCATCCGGTAGTTGTGTCGGGAGCACGCACACGTATGTTGGGCGAGCGTGCGTGTGTGTGTGTGCTTGCTTGTGTCACTGCACAATGGTTATTCGGTTGGTTGCACAAATCGAGTGTCAACCCATTCATGGTTGTGTGCATGCGGTAAATTGTTCCTGTGCATGTCCTTCGTCCTCCCCCCCACCCCCTCCCTCTCTCTCTCGCTCCTCCCACACAACCCCACGACGACCCGCTTGCGCCCTTTCGACCCTCAACCGCCCAACAACGTCCTCCACATCGCTCTCTCCATCGTCGTGGCCCGCTCTGACCAACCCAGGCGCAAACCGTGATCCTGTCGCCGGACTCGGCCTCGGCAGCCACTCCAGCTCCCCGCCATGGGCGCGGCCTTGTGGGCGGGAGTGTGTCTGTGTGTGTGTGTGTGTGTGAGCGGCTGTTCCTCTCTCTTTCTATTTTTTCATCAGTCCCCTGTTGTTTTTGTCGAGCTGTGGCGTTGTTTGCATGGGGCGTTAGTGCAGGGTGTTGTTGCAAGTGTGGGTGTTGTAGTAGTGGTTGAAGCATTGTTGTTGTTGTTGTTGTTGTTGTTGTTGCTTGTGTTGTGTCCTGCGGTTGCTGTGGCAACGATGATCGCTTAAACCAGTCAAAGTGGTTTTTCAGCCCGAGATCTATTTTTCCCCAAAGCTCATGAATCCTTGTGCCATTGCCATTATTGCTGCTGTTGTTGCTGCTGGCGACATGCACAGGCACGTCCCCCACACACACACACGCACTCACACGACCAATCCAATGTTCTTAGCAGAGGATCAAAAATATTCCTCTGGCCCTTTGTCTATCGCAAATAAGTCGGCATTTTAGGAAATACCAGATTTATTTCGTTGGCAACAAGTGAACCAAATTTCGATAGCAACAAGTGAATTAAATCACAATTAGTCAAAAATTTGTTCGATCTTCCGAATTTCGAAATTTCGAAAACTCTTGTAAAAGTGATTTGGCTTCTGCAGTTCTTCGATTCTAAACACAATGACATTGTTTTTGAACCTTCATAATTTATGACAAAATTTTAGTGAAAATCAATCAATTCATCTGTTTTCAAATCTGTTTCCTAATCATTTGATCTGATTTGATTGCTCTGTTAATCAATCGGAAATTGTTTTTATTGAAAAATTGAACAATGCAGAATTGAAGGGATTTGATAAATTGAAAAACTGACTTGTTCTGAACCGAAATCAATCTATTTGCAATGAAATAATTTTTCGTTTTTCAAAATTATGTTTTTTTTTATATATATATAATAAATAGATTCACATACGTTACTCAATTTCACAAACTCTTGGCCGACGTTGGCCCTGATGAATCGAAGTTGATTTCAGGTTTCCAATTTGGATATTTGGATTAAGTGGAGACGTTTCCGGCAGACGAAAATTTCCCTTTTCCCTGCAGGACTCTTTGTTTCCCCTGCCTTCGCTCTCAAGTGCTTCTCTTTCTAACACGCTCGTGCAACGATGTCGATTGACGTCGATCTCGCGAGAGTAACTCGTCACGTGACGCCGACACCGACACCGACGCCGACGTCGACGCCGACCCCGACCCGCCCGCCGCACGAGGGCCGCCCGCGCGTCGTTAGCGCCATTCACAACGATCGCAATAACGCGAAGCGAAGCGACTCGGGTCGTTTCGTTTCGTTTCGTTATTGCGACGACGTTCGACGTGGCCGAGGGCAGAGGGAGTCAGGGGGAAGCGGGTGGAGCACAAGGGGAGATGGAGAAGCAGCGCCGACCGTCAGACGTCAAGCGTCAGGAGCGCTCGACAGAACGCCGTCGTTTGTCGTCGTCTCCGGGTCGCAGTCGCAGTCGCAGTCGGAGTCGTGGAAATAAATGACGGCTTGGCAGGGCGAGCGAGAGGGGGTGAGGGGGTGGGGGAGAGGGAGAGGGATTGAGCGAGTGGTGAGTGAGGGCGAGGGGGTGGGAGGCGGGAGCGACGCGCGGTTGAACAAATGTTGTCGGAACATTGACGCGTTTTTCTAACTCGTCGCCCGGGCGTCCAACGGAGGCTTCTGCGACTCCCCAACCCCTCACCCGTCAGACCCCAGTCCCAGTCCTCAACCCCTCGTCGCTTCAACCCCTCCCCTCAGGGCTCTGACGCCCGCTCCAACCGACGACGACGACGACGACGGCTAGGACGACTAGGACGAGGACGACAAAATGTTGTCTGACGCAGGGTGAGTGGGTGAGTGGGGGCATCATGGGTGATTGTGTGTGTGTGTGTGTGCGTTTGTGCGTCTGGTAATGTTTGTAATTTACCGTTAAGTAGACAGGAATTAATGGTGAAATGCCATTGGAATGCGTGGCGCAAGGAAAACACGCGCCCATAAACAGTCAGTCAGTCAGTCAGTCGGTCGGACAGACGGCCAGACTTCCAGACAGACCGAGGCCACCCCCACACACGCCCACACGCACACACACACGCACACACGCACCCACGCGTCCTCGCCACCCCGACACGGCGGCGAAATAAAAGAAAATGGCGCCCGTTCCCAGTTGCCAGTGGCGCGTGACGCGTGCCGTTGACGGATCCGGTGACGTGCAGGACGACGAGGACCTGCTGCTTCGTCTTCTTCTTCTTCTTCTTCTCCGTCTTGGGCTCCCCGGCTCGGCGCCATTGGCCATGGCTCTCGTTGTTGTTGTTGTCGTTGCTGCTGCTGTTGTTGTTGTCAAGTTGAATTTGTCAAAAATTCCAGAGCTCGAAACGGATCCGTAACTTGTTGTCATTTTTTTTTTGTTGTTCGTCTTTTGTATGTTTTGTTCGTTCGTTCGTTCGTTTGCTCTGTCTTTGCTGCTTCTTCTTCTTCTTCATCGACTGCGGCTCCTTCTCGACCTGCTTCTGGACTCGTCTTCCTGACTCTTTTCGTTGACTCGTTTTCTGTGGCTCGTCGTCTTCTGCTTCTCCTCGTGCTTTGTTGCTCCAAGAGATATTGTATTGTTATTGTTGTTTGTTGTTGTTGTTGTTGTTGTTTGTTGTTATTCGTTGTTGTTTTTGTTGTTGTTGTAATTCGTCGTCATCGTCGTCGTCCACAAAACAAATACCAACGCAATTTCGTTGACGTCCTCCTCCCCCGACCACCCTCAGCTTCTCCGCCCTCCCCCACCCCCTCGAGGCGGATGCGGCGCCATGTTTTGAAGCCATTTGACGTTACGTGATTTGGCAGCACTTAACGGCGAACGCTGAACGCTGAACGGCTCACGTTAACTGCTGCAGCGGCAAGTCGTTAATTTAGACAGAAAGTTATTTTTTGCCAACCTCTCGGAATGCGAGCGGAATTAGAAGTTCCCCTTGGCTGGAGGGGGTTGGGGAGATCGCGTGCTCGCTGGTTGGAGGGTGCTTGAGGGGGGTGGGCGCTTGGGGGAGTCTGAGGGCGGCGTCTGAGCGGCGTCGTTGGAGATCCTTCGGCCTCGGCGCGGGACTTTTCGAAATTGCTCGTCAATTTTACTTTTCTGACACGTCAGGCTTGATGTGGGGCTTGATGGGGAAAGATGTTGAATTTATAGAAAACAAATTTTCGAAAAACTTAAGAACAGACCTAGAGTTTCCTTAAACTTGAAAAAGGTTTCTTCAACTACGTATTTTTCATACTTTCAGTGAAGTTCAAAAATTTTGAAAAATGTTTACGAATTTTTTTTTCATTCTTTTGTCAATATTTCTTATTGATTATTAATATTTTTTTAATGTATTTCCATTTTTTGATGTTTTGTTAAACAATTTTTTTTCCCCTTTCACATTTGTAAATTTTTTCCACTATTTTTATCAGCTTTAAAGTTTTCTCCCGTTTCCACTATTAACATTTATATTTTCGTCGTTTCTCTTGCTCTCGCCCCATTTACCTGCGACGTCCTGCAGTTCGTCCCTCCCTCTCTCTCTCTGTCTCTCTTCCTCTCTCCCTCAGCTGTCCTTCTCTTTTTCCATCGCTCTTTCGCTTCATCTGCGCTGCACTCGGTGCCAATTTTTCACAATTCATTTGTTCGCAGCGTCCCCAGCGTCCCCAGCGCCCCAACTCGGTCTCTTTCGCCCGCTCGGTTTTTACATTTTTCACATTTCTTTTATTAAAAGCGACGTAAAGGCGAGCGAGTGAAAGAGAGAGAGGGAGATGCGAGAAACTACGAGGGGCGAAAAAAAAACGCGCAAAAATATAAAAATCTTTGAGAAATCGAGCGCAATTTTTCATGCCAGCCGAATTCGCCGGGCGCCAACGTCCTTGTCGTCGTCGCCCTTGTTGTTGCTGTCGTCGTCTTTGTCTTTGTCTTTGTTTTTGTCGTCCTCGTCGTCCTTCTCGCCGATGGAACTAGACTAAGATGGATTAAGCCGAAGGAGCTGCCGGCAGGAGCAGCGCAAAGCAGTCCAAAGGAGCAAAAGGACATTCGACCGACTGCGAGCGAGCGAGCGAGCGAGTGAGTTCAACGCACACACTCCAACCACACATACAATCGTCACACACACACACACGCACACGGCGTGCTCTGGAATTGCTTTGTTTTTGCCATCGTCGTCACCGGGTTGTTCCGGGCGTCTGGAGTCACTGAGAGGGAAAAATTTACACGCCAACAATTGGCGGTTCTCCGCATCGGAATCGCAAATAAATTTCGGAGTCAGAGTCGAGCGGGGGTCGGGAGTTTGGAAACTGGAGCCGGAGCCTGGAGTCTGCGACCGGGAGTCGCGTCGAGCGACGAAGGTGTTGCGGTGTCGCCTCCCGGTTCAGGTGCACGGGCTCCAGCAGGCGAAATTCCGGATTCCATAATTTCCGAACTAGCGACAAACTGAAGGTGAAGTGAGTTGTGACGTTGTGAAGTCGAAACGAGTTGAGGTCGCGGAGTTGGGGCGATGCGGCTGGAGGAGGGGTGACGAGGAGGAGGTGAAGGAACTCAAGACAGGGAAGGAGATGAAGGACGAGAAGCAGGTGAAGGAGTCGCCGTCAGGCTCACGAGATTTACGGAGGTTCGGCGAAGGTGGCTCCAGAGAAACTCAACTGCTGATGGGGCCAAAGACGAGGACGAGGACGAGGACGTGGAGTTTCAAGGAGTTTCTTCTGGTATCGCAGAAAATTGTGATATTTCCTGAGTTTCTGTATTTCGAATTCAACTTGTTGTACTTGTTTACGACTTCGCCGCCCTCTTTGAATCGCTTCATAATCAACGAGTCTCCGTGATTTCGAAAGACGACTCGTCGAGAGCCCAAATCGACTGTGACGAAGCGAGATTTCTTCAATAGAGTGGTTCAGGACACGTCCTGGTCTGGCTCCGGCCCGATTTTTCCCGCTCGCAATGCAAAACATGATTCCCTGAAAGTCATAAAATAAATAGAGCCGAGTGCACAAATGGCGACTTCGACGAGGGAGAAAAACTGGCTCCAGCCCGAGGCTTCGCGGCTCCGGCCTCCGCGGATTGGCCGGAAGCCCTGACACGAACATGGCGCACGTCCGGCCGCGACTTTCTTTCGATTCGCCGGCTCGACTCGAACCGCGCGTCGAACCCGGAGTCGATGGCGATGGCGATGGCGGAATCACGTAGGACGAAAGTTTCGGAAAAATCCGCATTCGCATCCGCAACCGAATCCTCTGCGAGATCGAGCGAACTTGAACGTGGCTTAAAGGCAGGCCCAAGACGGCAGCCAGGCCACAAGGACATGCCGTGAGTGTTCGTTTCTTGGGTTCGTTTCTTTTTTTTCCTGCAGGAATGAAAATAGATTTTCGTGTAGGAAATTCTTCTGTTTTCCCATTGGATTGGGTTTTTTTTTGTCTTTTTTTTCTGTTTTTTTTTTTCTTGTTGGCTTCGGCTTCAATTTCTATAGAATTTCAGCACGTTTTTATGTTGCGACCACGTGACGCCAGGCTGCTGCTACTTCTTCTTCCCCTTCCCCTCTCTCGTTCTATTTGCTGCTCCTTCGTCCGTCGACATCTTGGTCGCCGTCTCTCGCTCTTTCTACGCCGTAGTCCTGCCGTCGTCGCCTCCGCGTCCTCGCCCTCGCCCCCGTCTTGGTCGTGGCCGCACCTGCTGACAGCATTTCACTTTGGCCGGCAGGAAGGAACAACAACAACAACAACAAGAAGAACAAGAACAAGAACTACAAGAAAACCCCGAAAAAACGCCAGCACAAGGGACGAAAAATTCCATGTCACGAGAATATAAGAAGAAGGTGAACGAGAGAACTTCGCAGCAGGGAAGGCGGATGAGGCAGCGGAGGAGAAGGGGGAGAGGAGGAGAAGGAGGAGGAGGAGGAGGATGAGGAGGTAGAAAAGGAGGAGCGGGAGGAAAAGGAGTCGGAGGACCATCGGGAATCCTGCAGTCAAAGTGCCAGAATAAACGGAGTCTTTTTCGGTCCGGACTTCGGAAAGTGGAGCACGTCAGGAGGGGGTCCGGCGGCTCTTCCTCTTCTTCTCCTCCCCCTCCCCCTCGGCCTCCCCGGATGTTTTCTCAGGTCGCCGGGGAGACTCAGCGAGAGAGCGAGAGAGCGAGGGAGGGAGCGAAACACCCTACGACCATCTGCGGAGCTGACGGAAATTCTGTTGAATCGACAGAAGGCGAGGAGTCCCTGGGAGTCCTCGGGATCCCCGATCCTGCTGCGAGAAGTCGCCGGCGATGTCCTGTCGTCGCCGTGTCGTCGACTCGCTTCGTTTCGTCTCGGCTCGGGGTCGGTGCTCAAGACGTTGCACAGTGGAAAAAAATCACTAAAAGAAGACGATGGAAATCACGGTTTCAACACGGGTTCAGCAACAACAACAGGTCTTAGAACGACAACAACAAAAACAAAAACGACGAAGGCCCCGCTCAGCAGCAACCGCGGGGGTCGCCGACGACGACAACGACACGGAGACGACGACAACGGAGACGACGACGACGACAGCAGCGGCATCCGGTGGCGCCGAGAACAAATCGTAAAGAAGGAGCTGCCAGGAGGAGGGAGGAGGAGGGCGACAGGACGATAGAACGACAGGGCGACAGGACGAGGATGGAACGTCGGACGCCCCGTCGGCGGAAACGCCGGAGGTCGACATGGCGCGGCCGCGACCCGCCGCCAGCTGACGCCGATCGCAGGCCGTCACCCGGGCGGCCGCCGCAGGGGTGGCCACGGCGGCCGGGGCGGGGGTGGCGACGACAGAGGTCCAGAAGGAGGTGACGGGCGGCGACTTGGGTGGGTGCAAGCAAAAAATTCGAAATCACCAGAGACGAGGCTGGAGGAAACACAACAAAATCACTGAATTCAATTTTCGACCCTTGGCCCACCTGGGCGCTCCACGTGGGGTCGACGATGAGCCGGGGGTTGGGGGTCGCCTCCTCTGCCGGCAGGTGAGCGGGGACCGATCGAAGTCAGATCGGAGGCGGCGGAGGTTTGGAAAGAAGCGAATGAAGGGACCGAGGCAGAGGCGGAGGGAGCGAGCGAGCGAGAGGGGGAGCGATGTGGAGAGAGGGGGAGCGAGTGGCCGCCCCCCCCCACACTGCCCTGGCCCCGCCGATTCGCCCCTCCTTCCACCTCCTGCGTCCATCTGTTCGTCCGGAGGCCTGGGCCGCCCTGGCCGTTCGGCTGGCGATTCGCTAATCCTCGGCCGCGTGTCGCTAATATTTCCGACCTCCCCCCCGCCGCCTCCGCTCCCCCACCTCCCCGACGACGACCTGGCAGCCCCACCCCTCGAGCGGTCACGTGGCGCCCAGTTGGCCGCCTCGTGCATCGCTGCACCTTCCCTGCAAGCCTTCGGCAGGGTTCCCTGTGTGTTTGCATGGGCATTTGTGTGTGTGTGTGTGTGTGTCAACGGGTGGGGGTTGGGCTGAGAATGGGTAAAAAGTCCTTTTCGCTGTTTAATTCACCAGAAAACAGCCGCGAGTCTGTCAACACAACGACAAGCAATCGGCAATCGGCCGACAAACACACGTAGGCCAAAACACCCGGTGCCGGGAGAGCGAGAGGGAGAGAGCGCGAAAGGCGTAACGCAAACAGGGCGAATGGAGGGGTTGGGAGTGGGGAAATTCAGTAATAATTCGTTGCCAGCGATTTAATGAAAGGAACGGAGTCGCCCGGGTCCCCGAGGAGCGATTGCGATGTTGTTTCGATTGCCTCAAATGGTCGAACCGGAAAACGAGAGCGACAAAGGGTGAAAAAGAGCGAACGAGAGCGATCTACACGGAGGTACAGCAGGAGTTGAAATGTAGAAATAGAGGACAAAACATGATTCGTCAGGAGACAAAGTGTTGTTGGATAAAAGGATGAAGTATTTCTTAAAAATTTATAAACTCAGAGACAGTCGAAAAATCACGAAGACAGTCGAAAAAATGAAAATTTACAATGCAAATTTCTCTTATTAGTTTATGTTATTGGTCAAAATAAGTTAAAAAAAATAATTAAATTAAGTAGAAATTCATGATTTTCCTTAAGCCCAGAAATATTTCTTTGAAAAATAAAACAAAAATGAATTAACATTTTCTAATCTTCCACAATCCAATGTAAAATTAGTACTGGATTAGATTAGAGAAATCGCCTCGTAAAATGAGGAGAATCACGAGAGTCCATGCGGATTTGTCGGAGAGGACGAACCCGAACTCGTCCTGCTCCCGCTCCTGTTCCAACGGATCCTCCACCGCCCCGCAGCCTCCGCCGCCCATCCGCCGTGGACCGAACTCCCTGCGACGTCGGCGACACTTTACGAGCGGCCAGGGGAGCGAATAAATTGAGTCCAGGTCCCGGTCCAGGTCCCGGTCCAGGTCCCGGTCCCGCCCCTCGGACATTGAGAACCCACCGGCACCCGACCCTCGTCGTGGTCGCCCCATGGCATCCGCCTCGTGACTCCGGCTCCATTAGAGCGGGAGGCCGGAGACTTGACCGAAATTTTTATACACAAAATAACAACTTATTTGTTTTTTCTGCTCATAAGCAGCATTCCTACAAATACACAGCAACAGCAACAGCCACAGACACAGACACCCGTTCGACTCACACATACTCCTTCGTCTACCTCCCCTTACCCATTCTCCCTCCAGTTCCCAGTCAGCCCCGTTCGCCCACGCACACTCTGGGAGGCCTTCGTTCACTCCTTCCGCCCGCCCCACGCTTGCACCGACTCCGCCTCGAGGAAATTGAAATTCGTCCAGGTTCGGCGAGCGCCAGGGGCGAGGTGGAGGTGGTGGGAGTGGGAGTGAGATGGGGAGAGGGCGGGGGCGAGGAAATTCTGTTATTTGTTGACCGACGTGAAATACTTCTGAGGTTTCCTGTCGGCCATCGGCAAAGGATTTCATGGGCTCCGAGGCGAGGACCAGGACGAGCAGGACGAAGACGAGGATGAGGCCAAGCGATGGCCATGTCAACAAATTGACCACCGAACGGAGGACATAAAAATGGGGACGTCGGAGGTCGGTCGTTGGTCGTCGGTCGCAGGACATCGGACGGCCCCAAGCAATAATGAGGACCGGGTCCGAGCTCCATTTGCAACACTTGTGGCCACCGCGCCCGACCCTGGTGGGCGCCGTGGTCGGCTCTGTCGAAGGACCTTCGTGGACACTTTCCATGCGAGGCCGAGCAATGGGAAGCGAGCGAGTGACAGAGACAGAGGTTGGCCCATTGAGCGAGAGAAAATCAGGCAGCAGACAAACAACCTCTAGACTTCGCTGTGGAGAGTTCGAGTGGACTAAAAGAAAAATCCGAGAGTAAAAATTCTTTGAAATTTCTCTCTAAAACAGTCTGAAGCAGCCTCCGAAAATCTCTAGAAAACTGGAATTCCACCAAAGTTGTTCAAAAAGTTGTCATTGAAAGTCCATTAAAATCCTTCTGGAACGTCACAAGCGCCTCAGTGGTCTTTTAAAGAAAAATTCAAGAGTAAAAATTACCATGAATTTCTCTCGAAAACCTCAAAAACTACAATTTCACTAGAAGTAGTTCAGTAAAAGTCATGGAAAGTTCTTTAAAAATTCGCCGAAACTTCACCAAAATGTCTCATTGATTTTCCCAAAATATCTCTTAAATATCTCCCAAAATAGCTCGGAAAAATCGTCAAAAATTTCCCCATTCGACTGGGTATTTTATGAATTTCGCCCGGCAGCAAAACCGCCTCCGACCCCGAACCCCAAATCCATCAGCCCCCAACCCTTCATCCTCCCACCCCGCCTCCTCCAGCCCGCGTCGGTCACACCGCGGGCCATTCAAGAGCTCGGTTTCAATTCGCGATGCGGCCAACAAGCGTTGGAGGGATGGGGGGATGGAGTGCAGGGTTCGGGGCCGACCGCCGATGCATCAGGCCTGCGACCGGATCAGGACGAAGCCGGCTCGTGACAGGTCCTGATGCCTGATGCGAGGCCTGATCCGCAGCAAATTGCTGGAATTTTCACCAGCAGCGATTGATTGTGTGGGGCGCGCTGGCGTTGTTGTTGCAATGGCCATTGTTGTAATTGACGTTGTTGTAGTTGTCGTGTAATGGCCAGCGAATGGTGTGTCAGTGTGTGGGTGTGTGGGTGTGTTTGTGTCCGTGTGAAGCCATAAATTCGCGTGTTAGTAATTTGCAATTGTTTTTCCCCACGAATCGATCCATCAACGCCGCGGCCACCGTGGTCGCTGCACCGCAGTCGGGGTCGGTGTGCGTGTGTGTGTGTGTGTGTGCGTGTGTGTGCATCGTCCTCGTTGGCCCGTTGATATTTTATTGCAGTCGCTGTGCAATTTGCCAGTAACCACAAAACATGTGAAACGCATTTTTAATAGACTAAAAAATGTTGCGCAAAAACGTATTGCGAAATATTCCAAATAAACGCCGGGCTCGCCCGTCTCTTTCCCACACCCTCATTTCCCTCCCCTCTCACGTGGTCGCTCCCTCCTGGCACCCTCTCTGCAACTCCCTCTCCCTTCAACTCCCTCGCTTTGGCTCTTGATGCTCCCTACAGCTCGGTGTTTATTTTATTTGCTTCCTTGTCACGGCGTTTACCTCGCTCCCCGTCTCACTCGCTCTCGAAACCGGGTTCGATTGAAAATTTCAACACCGGGCAGAGGGTTTTAAGAAACCCCAAAAAGGGTTTTAGGCCTTGCCATTCAATGGTTTCAAGTTTTGTCCAGTGGTTTTGTGAAACACCTCGGAGTTGGCTTCAACAAGAGTCATAATTAATGATAATTTAGTACTAAAACTTCGATGTAACATCGCATTATGCCTTGGTAAATAGAAAAAACAGGCTGCAAAGAGCCGAGGTTCCAGGGCCCAAGGACCCCAAGTCGAAGGATGGTCGTAGAAACCCGGGTCTTCTCCGAAAGTCTTTGCAAAAGCACAGAATCTGCCTCTGGCTGTCCGACAGCTCTTTCCGGATGGCCGACTGTAGGGCACGCGGCGGGTCGAGCCGGACCGATTGACGCGGCAGGGCCCGGAATGCGAGCGGAATTTCGCTGGCGCATCGAGACGAGGCGAGGGGCGAGGGGCGAAGGCCGTAAAATATCCGCAGGATGCAGACATTTAAAAACACACAGGTGCAACTTTTTGGAATGCGCGCCAGTGCAACAGGAAGGCGGAGGGGACGAACTGGGGCCGGAACCGTTATTGAGGACAGCAGGACGAGGTCGAACCGAAAATGTTGAAATCGGAAAAACGTAGGGAGCCAAAAACCACATGGGAAGCAGCGGACAAATACAAGGACCAACCCATGGGAACGGGACAGCAAATGAGGAAGAATCGAGGGCGAGGGCGACGGCGAGGGAGAGGTGGGAGAGAGGGGGGTGGGCGGCGTGGGGAGCCGGAGACTCCCTGAGATTAGGGAAATATTTTGGGCGAGTCGAGAGGGGTCGGTCCGTTTCCGGTCGCAGCGCCTTCTCTGGCAAAAATTCGACGGAATGCACTCGAACGAGGGCCGCCGATGGCCCACAGGACCTTCGACTGGAATTCGCCGACATGCCCTTCTTCTTCTTCCTCGTCCTCCCTTCGGCCTCGTCCTGGCCCCCCTTTTCATTCCCTGCCTTGCCGTGCCTTTCCATGGCTTCCTTTTCTTGACGTTCCTTGGCTTTCCTTGGCTCTCCGTGGCCTTCTCTTTCCTGCCTTTTCCTGCCCTTCCTCGCCGTCCTTCCTCGCCCTTCCTTCCTTCCCTTGCCCCCCCCCCCCCTTCCTGGTCTCTCCCTGCCGGCAGTCGTCGCCGCGAGCCACGACCGGCCTCCATCGAACCGAATCGGAATGCCTCCATATTTGCGAATGGCATTTAAAAAATGTCCCCGGCACAGAAACGAAAATGCCAAAAAAAACCCCACCGAACTCAGGCCAAGCCAACCCCAGCCAAGCCAGAGCTCGTCCAAGGACGCGCCGAGCAAAGGATTCGCCGCCGAAGGGATGATGAATACCGAGTGAATGCGTGGCCAGTAGGCGGATGGGCCGATGAGCGCGTGTTGGCCGCGGACACGGCCGACGGGGGTGCGTCGTGGGCTCAGGGGCGGGGGCCGGGGCCGGGGCCGTCCAAGGGCGAGGCGGCCGAACCACCCCAAGGACTCGTCGTCGCCCCGTCGATTTTTCGATTCGTCGATTCGTCGCGGCCGCTTAGACGGCGATTCCTTTTCGCTTTGCAAATCGATGCTTAAACGTCATGATTCCCAAGCAAGGCCGTCACCCAACTCACTCCGTCTCCCTCCCCCACGCTCTGTCCTTCATCAGTCCGTCTCGCTCGCCGGGACCTGCTCCGGTGGGTGGCGGTCGGCGGTCGGGGGGCGGGGTGCGGGGTTCGGGGTGGCTTCGTGTAGCATTTCGTGGCGTTCGCTCGCGGAATCCCAAAAATGCCGGCCCGCGGACCGGGCCAGGACAGGACAGCCAGGAGCTCGGGCTGGTGGCGGGGCTCGAGTCGAGCCGGCCGATGAAATCAGAGCCGGGCTGCGCTGGCGCTCGTTAAACGGCGTGCTCGAGGGTGGGGACGAAATTTTAGCACCTCATTAAAAAAGAGTTCATATCCAACGGGCAGCTCGCGCTGTGTCTGTTTTGGCTTGTTTGTGATTGTGGCGAAGGCGACGACGACAAAGTAATTAATTTTACAGCGGAAACGGAAACGCGCCCATCAAAAGGTGCCGATGATGCGACCTCTGCCTCAGCCTCGGGTCCCAGGCCCAGCCGCAGCACCTGATTCCGATTCGGATTCCGATTCTGCCTGATCCTGAGCCTGAGTCTCGTCCTGCCGCAGTCGACGGGCGAATAAAAAATATGACTTCGAAGGTTCTGTCATTATAATTGTTATTATTGCAGTCGTTGTTATTGTTGTACTTCGGTTTTTGTTGTTATTGAGTTTGTCGTTGTTGTCGTTGGTGTTTGCCGTCTGTTAATAACTTCGAATGTCGCCTCGCCAGCGACACTTAAACCACAATAAACAAAATTCCCTGGGATTATCGCGATCCGCACTAAATTCACTTTATAACTGTCACAACAACAGCAGCAACAACAACAACGACAACCACAACGACAACAACGAAATCCATGAAGCTGCTAACGGCAACAACAACAACAACAATGGCAACGGCAATGGCTACAGTATCCATAAAACCCGTCTCAATAATAAAAACACAGACTGCGTTCCTGGCACTTTACGAGCTCAGCTTATGGCCCTCTCGCTATCTCTTTCCCTCTCTCGTTCTCTCTCGCCCTCTCCCTTAAACCAGCCGCAACCGCCACCCCCCCCCCCCCTCTGTCCACCCACCATTTATTTCTCCCGCCTCGAACCTCGCTCTGTGCGACGGGGTCAAGAGCGAAGCAGAGGAGTGAGGAGAAAGGGCGACAGAGGGTCAGCGGAGGAGAGAGAGAGGGTAGAGGGAGGCAGAGCGGCAGAGAGAGACAGAGAACGGGAAAGAGAAAGAGGTGGATGGATGGAAACCGCTCGAGGACGTTGGAAAGATTGACGTCAGAAATGTCGTCGTAATGGCTCAAGAGTTTATGATCTGGTGCAGTCTGTCTGTGCTCATGTCCATCCGTCCGTCCGTCCATCGGTCTGCATTTCTTTCTCTCTGTCTTTCTCTCTCTCCGGCTGTCGTTCTTTCTGTCTGTCCTTCTTTCTGTCTGTCCTTCCTTCTGACTGTCGTCTGTGCTTCTGTCCTCGCGTCCTTCTGGGCTCGTCTCCCTTCCTCGTCGTCTCTGCCTGACTTCGCCTCCCTCTGTCGTCGCCTCTCCGTCTCGCCCTCCCCAGGTCTCCCCTTCTGTCCCCGCGTCCGCCCCGGCCACGCTCTTGAAAGTTTACGCTCGTGGCCCTCAGTCGTCTCGGCTGTCGGTCGTCTGAGCTCGTGGCTGTCCATCCTCATCGTTGGCCCCTTGCCTTCGCTTCGCTCGCTCTCAATCCCTCCAACTGTCTGGCTGTCCGTCTGTCCGTCCCTCGGCCCGTCGGCTCCTCTGCCCAGCTGCCCCCCCTCCCTGCCCCTCCCTCGCCGTGGGCATGCGTTGCCATAAAGTTTTAGGAGGCCATAAAGAACCCTGATGCGTTTATAAATATTTTGCATCATTCTTTGTTTTTCCTTTCTGTTCACTTTTCCATCATTTCTTCGCCTTCTCGTTGCTGTGATTGTCATTGCCACTGTTGTTGTTGTTGTTGTTGCTGTTGTGACTGTCGTTCGTCCTTGTTGTTGCTTTAAAGCATCCATCATTTTTAGTGCCGGGCAAATGTTTATTTATCGCCAGGCGATGCCGAAACAATCGATCGCTTTGTTGCCTCTTGATGAGCCGATTTCACGACGTCCTCTGTGTGGGTGTGGGTGTGTGTGTGTGTGTGTGTGCGGTGTGTGTGTGTGTGGGATCTTCTTTCTTCCTCATCGTCTCATCGTCGACGGAATAAAATGGCGAAAATCGGCCCGGAGATCGCGCAAGCTCGGCCTGGGCTACCGATCTCGGCTCCTGACCTGGGCTTCCGCCGGCCTGGTCTCTTGGCCCGGGCTCCCCGCACTCTGCGAAGTCCTCTAATGAAATCCACGACGGAAGCCAGTCCGCGGCGCCCCAACCCGCACCGCCACGCCCCTCGGTCCGCCTCCCTCGTCCCGCTCGGCAACTGCGACTTCGAAAGAAATTTATTCACATCCCAGGGCGAATGAAGAAAGCCAGTTGGAATGAAACGACAAGGCCGCGATGTCGACGACGACGGGAGGTTGTTGTTGTTGTTGTTCCAACACCCCCACCCGCCCCAGGTCAGTCCGGAAGACCCACCGCCCACCGGCCACCACCGACCACTCCAAAGTCGCGGCGACTCCTGGACCGTGGCCGCGGTTCGAGTGCCTTCAATATTTGTCACCGACCCAAATCGACGCCAGCGACGGAGGACGGGATGATGATGGGGAGGGGTGAAGGTTGAGGGGAGGTGAGGGGTGGTGAGGGGGCGTGGCCACGACTTCTGGGCCGTCGCTGGGCCGACCGGTCGCCGGATATGCGCCGATTAGCATTTTGGCTTTTGAATATTCAAGCAGGCGACGAGGCAAAGAAAATCCCGGCGTCTCTCGCTCTCTCCTGCTCTCCCTCTCGCTCTCTCCTGCTCGCCGCCTCGTCCCCCCCTCGCCGTCTCGTGCCGTCCCGCTCGCTCCCTTTGTGGCAGCCCCGTTAGTCACGCATAATTTGCCACATTTTATTAAATTTTTTCTGCAAGTGTGTGGGGGGGGGGCCGTTGGCGGAGGAAGCGAGAGGGCGTCGGAACATTTGGCGCCGCCAGTTGTTGTTGTTGTTGTTGTTGTTGGTAGGTAACCCCACCACTCCAGCGACGACGTGGTGAATTTGAATTTATATTAATTTATTAGCATAGAAAACGGCGAGTATTTATGAAGTTGCTTCCCCCGAATGCAAATTAGTTTCGTCCCGCCCGACCAGCGAGGCGGAGAGCAAGAGAGAGCGAGAGCGAGAGAGAGAGAGCGAGGGAGGGTGTGGGAGAGCGAGAAGAAAAACAAGGGCAAAATTGAAATCCCTCCAAATGGCACAAAATGCCCAGCAATTGAAATGGCGAGCATTTTTTTTCTTTTTTTTGATTTCTTTCTTTACAACTGTTTTTTCTGTCCTCCGGTTTTCTGTGCCATTTTTTGGTTCATTTTCGCGGTGGAAAATTTATTATGTTTTCTAAGTGTGTCAACTTGGGCGGCCGAAGGGTCCTCGGGACTTCGCCCTCCCCCTCAGGCTCCCTCGTCGCGCCACCTCCGTCGGCTTTGCTCATTAGTCTCGGCGCTGCTAACGCGGCCAATGCGGAGTTATTGCCTTCTCAAGGGGCTCCACTTCAGCCTCCACCCGGCCGCCGGGGCCCGGGACCCAGGAGGGGATTCCGCGGAATCTCGTTTGATTCCATGGAATCCCTCGAAGCCTTCGTGGAATCCCTCGGGGCATCGGCGAGTCTGGAACCTTCGCACGGAGGTTCTCGTTGAACTTTGGAAAATCCAGTTCCATTTTTCACTCACTCGGGGAGTTCTCAGTGAATTTGGCCAGCTTCCCGAAGCTTCAACTGGCTTGCACTTGTGGGATGTCGAGAGCTCGAGCCGAGAGCCCTCCGTCCTTCTCTAAGGATCTCGCCACGATCTCGAAGAGCCGTTCGAGGACCTCGGCGCCGCCTTCTGCGACCTCCCTCGTCCCCGATCTGACCCACGCCGAGGCCACGGGACGGAGGACTCCGTTTCCTTCCTCACCTCATCCATCCTCGCCTCCTCATTTCGCACTCATTTTGCTCCGCACTTAATTCATCTCGCAAACTCCCACCAGCTCGCGCTCACGCACACCGACTCACTCGCGCACCCACTCATGCGGCGTCGTAAATCACCGAACCGCTGAAAAATGGCGGCTCATGCAAACTGTGCGCTCGAATGTGTTTGGGCGAGTGTGTTGGAGCGTGTTGGTGTGTGCTGGGGTGCGTGGATCCATCGCCAGCTGAAATTATGACGTTCCATCGGAGTCATTTTCGCGTCCTGGCTGGCGACGATACCGCCAAACGGTGAGCGATCCAGGAGTCCTGGCATTAGAACGACCTCAGCCACACACACACACACACACGCACACACACACACGCCCCCTCACAGCTTCTCCCACCCGCTCGCATTAAGCACTGGCGCTGTGGAAATTGTTAACTCGAGGGCGAAATGACGCGTCATCAGTTCAGAAGCCCGCCGAGGGCGACCCGCAGTCAGAGCGAGGGGCCCGACAGCCGCAGGGAGCGAGCGAGCGAGCGAGAGAGACAGATAGAGGGATAGAGGGAGGCGATTCCGTCGATCGTTTAATGCGGAAACATGAGCATGTTGCAATGCAAAGGGTCGCGTTCGACGACGGGTGTTCGCGGGAGGGCAGGCAGGACGAGCCGATGCTGGCCGCGGGAAGGGCAGGGGCGCGGGTGGCTCGGAAGGACTTGGACCGGATTCGTCGTGTCGGGACACGGAGAAAACGTCCATTCCGAGACCACCTCGTCAGGCTTTCCTCATTGTCCTAGGGAGGCATCTCGCTGAATTTCCACTGTCCATTCGAGTTCGGTCAAGTTTCTTCCTCAAAATCCTCTCTCTCTCTCCTTCCTCAACTTCCTCTTCATCTTCTATCTACAACTTCTTTCTTTAACCTCCAACTTCAGCCTCCTACTTCAACCTCCTTCTAGAACTTCTTTGATTCTTAGTTTTTCTCTTTAAACTCCTTCTTCAAACTCTTTCCTCCGCCTCTTCTTCAACTTCCTCCTTCGGATTCCTTCTTCAACCGCCTTCTTCAACTTCTCTCCTCAACATCTCTATTCAATTCATACTTGAACTTTCTTCTCCAGCCTCCTTCTTCCATCGTCTTCAACTTCCGGCACGAACTGGCTTCAACTTCCTTCTTCAACCTTCTTCTTCCAGGTCTTCAATTTCCTCCTTCCACGTCTCGGTCGATTGGCGTCTTTCAATCATGGTCTTCAACGTCCACATTCAGCCGTTCCCCTCAACCCTTCCCTTCAACCCTTCCACCGAACCTTCTCAATAATCTGCTCATTGCATTCGCCTTCTGAAACTCGGCCCCGGTTTTCGCTCAGTGCTCTCGGTCTGGCGTCGCCCTCCTGGAGGGTCCTATTCATTTGCAGCATCTCGCGCACCACGTCGCAACGAGCATTTGAGCTCCGACACTAAGCTCCTGGATTTAGCATCGCCGCAGGAGGCGCAGGCGGTTTCCTCATCCTCTGCCTCTGCCTCTGCCTCTGCTCCTGCTTCGGCTCCGGTGGCTCGACATCTTCCTCCGTCGGCTGGCGTCGCTCAGCCATCCATCCATTCAACCATTCGCCCATCTGTGCCTCCCCCTCCCCCGCCCTCCTTCAACCGTCCAACCGCCCATCCTTCCGCCCATTCCTCGCTTCATTCCTTCATTCATACATGGCGATGGCGACGACGACGACGGCTTTCATCAACACGCCGTCAAACGTCCCAATCCTTCGCATCCGTCGACGCGTGCGAGTGTGTGTGTGTGTTTGTGTGTGTGTGTGTGTGTGGTGTGGTTTGGACCCCTCCCCCTGCCTCTGCTCATAACCATATTCCACGCTCCATCCTTCACTCTCGCTCCCGTCGCCGTCCATCCATCCTGCAGCGACCTCCTCGGGCTTTGCTCTGGCGGCTCCGTGCGGCACGCTGTTGCCTGCCACGCCCCTGCCCTCGCCCCACTTCCTTGTAAAGCTGACGCCACGCCACGCCAAGCCATACCAATACCAATACATCACTTCCGGCTCCGGCTCCGGCTCCATAATCTTCCAGCTCCATGCGCCGATGGCTTGCTGTGCCATCGCCTGATCCTCGGCGTGCGTGGGTCGGCCAGAGGGTGGGTGAAGGGGGGGACGGGGAGGACGGAGGACGGAGGTCGGTCTCGGGCTCGGCGCTCGCTGCGATGCGAAGCGATGCGGTTCGACATGGTGCGAGATTCCCTGCTCCAAGGCGTTGCCGCTGACGTTCCGAAATGTGCTGAGTCGCCGCGGCTCCCAGGGAGACGGAGACGGAGCGAGAGAGCGAGCGATTGTTTGTGGGAGGGGGCAACGAGAGAGAGAGACGGGGTGGAGGGGAGGTGGGCGTAGGACGAGGGGCGCTCGGGGATCTCGACGTTGGGCTCGACTTGGTTTGGTTCGGTTCGGTTCGGCACCGGCTTCGGTTTGTTTGCTTGGCTGTTGTTGTCGTTGCTCTTGCTTCTGTTTGCTGTTGTTGTTGTTGGTGTTGTTTTTGTCGTAGTTGTTGCTGTCATTTATGTTGCTGTTGTTGTTGTTGTTGTCATTGTTGTTGCTGTTGTAATATTGAAGCTTAGCAATGGTTCTTCGCCCGTCATCATCGCCGCCTTCCGTCACTCGGCCCGTCCGCAGCTCGTGTCCTGGCGGCCTCTGGACCTCTGACGACGGCTGTTGATGCTTCAGGATTTCACCACCCCCCCGCCGCCCGTCCCCCTCACCCCCTCGCCCTCTCCCCATGACCACCCCTCGTCCGCGGCGTGTGGCGGGCATCTGTGTCGAGGAAATGTCGACAGGCGTCTCGGACTCGTCCTGGCCACTGGCGGCGCAGCGAACGAGGGCCGGCCGCTCGGAAGGGTTTCGGCTTCGTCGCTCTTCCCCCTCCGCATTCCTTCGACATCTCTCACATCTCTCGCCTGTCTCTGTCTCGTTTCCTCCGTGCTTGGGCTTGGGCGAAGTTCCGTCAAGGTCGGCCGTCGTCGCCGCGGGTCTCCGGTCGAGGGACCGGGATCGCCTCTATTTGCTCGGCTCCCTGCGGGGCGGGATCAGCGCCCACTCCTCTGCCCCTCCTCCCTGCCTCCCTGCCTCCCAGACGCCCAGCCGCGATCTACAAAGCGAAACCGAGCGTCGACGAACCCTCGACCAACCTGCGGCCCATCCCGACCCCCGCGACGACGGCAAGCAGTGGACGGGCGGACTCGCAAGAAAGAGACGGCCAGGAAGGGGTGTGGGCCAGTGCGGGCGAGTGGCGGGGAGAGGGTGGGAGGTGGGCGACGGGATCCAAAGCCGATTTTTCCACTAATCCCCGGGCTTAAGAGGACTCCTGTGGCGGGGCTAAAAATAAAACCATATTCGAAGTCGCAGGAATTCGCTTCGGATCCGGAAGGATCGACAGCGTTGGAGGGGGGCAACGAGGGGGAACCGGAGAGGGGGAGCTGGAGAAAGAGAGACGAAGGGCGATGGGATTGAGCGAGGCCATAAAACGCCGGGACGACGCGATTTTATGAACAGGACAGCGAGCGAATAAAAATGCGACCGGGGGAGGACGAGGAGCGAGAGGGGAGTGAGGGAGTGAGGGAGAGAGGGAGAGAGGGAGAGAAGGAGAGAGTGTGGGAGAGGGTGGGAGGGAGGCGAACCCTATTTGTCTTTGCCCGCTGAGAAGGCGAATGGGAGCTGGAAATGAATAGTTGGCAATTTGGGAAGGACATGCCGAGCGCAGTCGAGGGAAAGACAAACTGGGCAGGCGAGTTGGAGTGGGAGGGGGCGGAGGTGGGCAACCGGCGGGGGCCGGTCGGGAGACAAGGACGGCACTAAGTACATATTTGCCGAGCAAGCAGTTTCGCATCGAACGACCGACGACCGACGACCGACGACCAACAGACATCCGAATGTTTGCCCTCGTTTCTGCTGACTTTAAGTTCGTGAGTTCGCCGCGGGCGGGGCGGGACGGGGCGGGGCGGGCCTGGCGACTAAACACATACACACACAGCACACATAAGCAACTATCTGTCCGACATATTGCTTTCTGTCCGTCGCAACGGCAACAACAACGGCAACACCGGCCCTCAGTGCAAACAACGTCGTTCGGCACTCGTCGTCCGAGAAGCCTTCGTCATGTCTTCTCCTCATTTCGCCTCCCTGGCCGCTCTGCGCGTCCCGGTCTCGACCTCTCCGGCTGTCCGTCCGTCCGTCCGTCTGTCCGTCTGTCGGTGTTCTCGGATTCGCAGTTCATCCTTCTTCGTCCCTTTCCTCCCGTGCCTTTCCTTCCCTCCACGCCTTCGCTTCCGCCAATTCACTTCTGATCCCTCACTTCTGTCACTCGCCCTCCGTTCCCTCCACTTCCCGCCATCCCCGCCATCCCCGGCCTCCCGTCGTCATTCATTGTCTTTCGACTGTTGGCCCCTCGCACTCTTCGTCGGCCCCCGTGGCCTTCCGTCGGCCATCTCTTTAATGGTCGTCGTTTGGTCTCGATTGACAGATCAGCTGTCGCCCACTGCGCAGGGGGCGTGACAGGCTGCGACCCTTGCCGGGGGTCCTTCGGGAGCGAGGGCGGGGTCGCCGCGTAATGAGGGCTCCTGAATATGCCGAGTATCCAAACGAGGGTCAGCCTTGCCGAGGTAATGGCCAAGGACGACATTACGTCCAAATGACGGACGGCGTTTCGGCGAAGGAACCCCCAAATGGCGAATCGCCGACGGGAGGACGGGGGGACGGGAGGAGGAGCTGCTGACACAAAATCCTTCGACGCCGCCCGCTCGACCCGCGGCCGACCTGCCCTAAAGCTTTTAATAACTGCAATAAAAAATAGCAAAGACTCGATGCTCATAAAAACAAATTCCTCGCAGAGGTCGCTCCCTCTCTCTCTCTCTGTCTCTCGTCTCCCTTTCTTATTGCCTCCCACTCGTTCCCTCCCGCGCCTCTGCTCGCCGTTCGTTCGTTCGTTCGTTCTCATGAACCTTTATCATGCCCTAAGGCTAGTTGTTTTATTTGTTTTATGAATCCTTTGCCAAAATGGCGTCGCACGACGACGCACGCACACAATCACACACACACACACACATCTACACAAGCGCAATCCCTCGCACGGACATCGCCGGAAACGCACACGCACTAAAGTCAACAAGCGCCATGGGGAGGCGGGAGGCGGGCGAAAGGCCGACGAGGAGGAAGGGAAAGGGCGAGAGGAGTGAATATGGAGGGGGTGGAGAAGGATGGAGACTGATAGAGACGGATAGAGGAGGATAGAGAAGGCTATGAAGGAATGGGAGAGGCTGAAGAAAGGATTGGAGGATTGGAAGGGCGGCAAACGTCGAAGGCCGTGGAAGGCGCGCCCTCAAATGAGCCGGGCGTATTTCCGAGATCCCGTGGAGGCCGGACGGACGGACGGACGGACGGGTGCCCCGGGGTTGGTTCGAGGGGGGCCGGGGCGTTGGCGGTCACACATGGCCATCGGCTGCCGAGGCTGAAGAGGCAGGACCAGGACGAGGACGAGGACGAGGACAGGCCGACGACCGCCAACGGCGCCATTTTATTCATATATATTTTATGTAATGTTCGAGGGTCGTGCGAAATGGCAAAAACAACAACAACAACAACAACGATTGGCAAAAAACAACTGCTCGAAAAAAGGGCAACAAGAAAAACAAGGCAGCAGGACACAAAAAAACATGAGCGAAAATCGCAACAATTTGTAATGCGAAATATTTTATTTATTCTGTGTGGATTTTTGTGATTTGCTCGCCTGGATTGGATTCGGAGGAAGGGTGGAGGAGGAAGAAGGCTGAAGCAGGAAGGAGGGAAGGAGGACGGGACAGAGGTTCAAAAGGCGGGCTCGCTCAACAGGTTGCCTGACGTGAGCAGGGATGGGGCTCAGCGGTGTTGGAGGCCTTTTAATTGAGTGCGGAGCATTTTTTGGCACTTCCCAATGGCGCCAGGATCACTCCCTGAGAGTTGTCCTTGGAGACAAAAGCATCAACAAGTAGCAACAATTCAAATTCTCATACTTTCAGTTCAATTGATTCACACAAAAAAGCTGTTCTTCAATCAATTGCACCTCGAAAAAAATTGAGCTCATTCGCAATAATCTCCAGAAAAAAGGAAAAATTCAGATTGTGATACTTTCGCTTAAATTAACTGATAAAAAAAAATGTGTTCTCCTCGAACCAGATTAATTTCACTTCACAAAATAATAAAACCCTTAATAATAATACGAAAAATTCCAATTCAATTTCCGATATTTCCGGATAACTTCAAAAAGTTTGAAAAATTCCAATTCTGATACCTTCAGTTTAATGAATTGATCAAAAAATTAATTCAAATGAAAATCTTTCAATGAATTTCAGCCAAAAAACAGTCCATTTTCCATGAAACTCTTGTGCCCTGTTTCCGCCCACCCTTCATCGATCCCACGCCATCACCAACCCCTCCCTTCCGCCACTCCCCAGCTCCCCGTCTCTCCAGAGGCGATCGTCGTCCGATTTTCAACACGTGGCGATTTCTTCGGCCCGTCAGCACCACCGGCTCCCCTCCTTCCTCCTTCCGTCCACTTGTCGTCCCCTCCCTCGAAGCTGCGCCACCCCCTCCCACTCGGTGGCGAGAGCCAAAGACAAATGTTATCGCAAGAGCATCGATTTATGTTCAATGGAATCGAATAAACACATCAGCGCCTGCCATTCGACTGCGATTTAATTAACCCAGTCGTCGCCGACTCCTGGCTCCCCAGCCGACCTCGTCCAACCCCTCAAATCCCGGACTCTCCACCCCACCCCCACCTCCACCTCCCGCTCTGCCCATTTCTCCAGCTCTCGATCCCTCGGTTTCTCCGCCGCCCGGCCGCCAACCCCAACACGCCCGCCTCCACCGCAGCCGCCAAGTGGGGAACACACTTCAATCGCAATGAGGGGCCTCCGCGGTGCAGGTGGCGATGGCGAGCGGAGGAGAAGGACAGAGAAGGAGGGAGAAGGAGAAGGGAACGGGTGAAGCCGCCAGGGGTTGAGGAGGGCATCGAGTGACGAAGGCGGAGGGTCGAGCTGCCGACAGGGGCGACGACATCCACTTGATGAACCGCACACTTCGCGGCTCCCGATCGGAGGCGGGCGGGGGTCGTGCAAGGGTCGCGGGGTCGGAGTTCGGGGGCGGGCCACGGGCGAACCACTGACCCAATTAATCAACATCATTAACACTTCGAGCCACAACAGGCACTGGGCGAGGGCGGCGGCGGCGGCGGCGGCGGCGGCGGCGGCGGCGGCGGCGATCCCGAGCCCTGACTCGGCGACCGGGACCGGCAACGTTTGACCTCGTTGGAAACCGCCCGAGGGCGAAGCAGGAGTGCGAATTGAAATTATTAAATTACGCCAAGGGCGGGGAGAGGAGGGCAGGAGGGCGGGGGGCGGAGACGCGTCGCGTGGCCCGGCGTCGGAGCAAAAACTTTGCAGCCAACTCAGCGCAGCGCTCGAAATTCTTTCGAAGAAATCGAAAGGGTTTTCCCAGGATGCCTTCGCGTGGCCGATGTCGAGGGATGGGCGGGGGTGGGGGGCGACTGTCGGTGTACAACATGTGTGTGTGTGTGTGTGTGTTCCGTAGGTCTGACTTTGAATCTAGACAGCGGTGGCAGCAGCGGCAGCGACGCGGGCTCCTCCGAGCCCCGGGCGGTTCCGCCAACGCCGCCCGCCCACGCGGCCGACTCGACCGCCAGCCCCGGCTCCACCACCTGCAGCAACGCAGACCCCGGTCCCCTCCTCCCCCCGCTCCATCGGCGCCCGACGTGTTGATGAGCAAAAGTTTCCTCCAGTCTCGACTCGACTCGGCTCGGGTCTAGCAGCTGATTTGCGCTCCATGAACGATGGGAAGGCGATGGCGATGACGTCGGCGGTTGCGGACGAGCCACGAGAGGGAGAGAGGAGGGCGAGGGCGAGGACGAGGACGCCGCTGCACCCTCGAGAGCAGCCTCGAATTCCCCACGAGGCACGTCCTGAATCAGGGATTCATTATCTCCCGGCGCGAAGCCCTGGGAGGCGGCCGAACGGGCCAGAAGGCCAGTGGGGGAGCGAGAGAAGAGAAGAAAGGAGCAAAAGGCAGTGTCCGAGGATGTCGTATTAATGGAATTAGTGGAATTGTGAAGGGCACGCGGTTGCTTGAGAGGCAGAACCCGCAAAACCAAGGCGTCTTCGATCGGCTTCCGTCTTCGTCATTGTCAACACTCGCCACGTTCCAGCGACCACCTCGCTCCAGCCCTCACCGCACATCTCTGTCTCTCCCACTGGCTACTCCCGTCGTTTTAATTGCCCACTGTGCGCACTGATTAAATTGGCGTGAAAGGAGGCGCCGCACTTAATTATCAACGCCATCATCATGGTCATCATCGTCCTCGTCCTCGTCGTCATCATCTTCATCTTCTTCATCAGCGCCGTGCCGTGGAGGCCCCGGGATCCGCGGAAGCAGGCGTCGGAGCCCCAGACGTAGCCGAGCCAGGCGGCCTCTGGTCCGAGAAGGCGACGGCGGGGGGCGAGGGGCGCGGGGCGGGTGCGGCTGGTCTCCGCATGCCATAAATGCCCGCTGTTTGGCCCACTTTGTGTGGCCGCCCGCTCCAGCCCCAGACCCGGCCCCTGCCCCTGCCCTTGCCCCAGCCGCGTCCTGTGCCGACCGCCTCCTGGCCCCGGGACGCTCTGGAATCCGCAAAAAGCACCAGACCGGCCATAGACGATGCCGTCTAGATGAGGGCAGGAGGGCGCGACGCAGGAGGAGGCGAGCACGGAACGTGGAGACGAGACGGACGCCGCGGCCAGGTGGACGCGGGTTGAGGGAGGGGCCGCCAAGACTTTCAGCATCGCTGCAAATGAGCCGAAGGCGGGGGCGTTCGAGGCGGTGACGGCAGGAGTTCGTGGAGAGCTCGAGGGGAGTTCGAGGGAGGTTTGTGAGGGGAAGGAGTGAGCGAGGGCGAGGACGAGTGGCGACGGAAGACGCCAGACGGTTATCAGTCATTAACACTATCAGCTGGTGGGGCAACAACAACGGCTGTGCTCGGGTCGTGCCGTTGTTGCTGCTCTTGTCGGTGTGTTGTTGCCTTTGCTCCGGTCGCCTCCGTTGTTGTTATTGCTTCTGCAGGCTGTGGATGGTGCTTTCGTGTGCCGCGCTCGTGCCTCGGGCCTTGTATTGAGTTTCGAGCGTGGTTTAAAAATAGTTCCATCGCCTCGTCCTCGTCCTCGCCCTCGCCCTGGTCGTGGTTTTCTACTGGCCTTCCTTTTCCTCCCCCTCCTCCTCCTTGTCCTCACCTGCGACTCCCGCGCCTCCTCCGCCCGCACTGAGGAAGTTCGAGCATTTTAAAGTCGTGCCTCATTTTTTTCACACGCGCCTCGTCGTCCGGGTCGTGGGGCCGGTTGGAGGTGGTTCGGACGTAAAATCAATAGACGAAAAAGGACGACGTCGAGAATGACGGAGGACACGAACTCTAGGAAGGAAGGACGGAGAAGCAGTTGAGGAAAGGACCGGGAGAATCTGCGAGAATGAAGCAAGAAAAGGCCGGAGTTAGCCGAAGGAAGAAAAGGAGGCTGGAAAGACAGAAGGAAGGACGGAAGGAAGGACGGAAGGAAGGAAGGAAGGAGAGAAGTAGAGGAGGAAGAAGAAGGCGGTGGGAAATCGCGTCCTGCGAGCATTTTAAGAAAAATGTGGGCGGATTTTTTCCGGTCACCACAGGCGAGAGGCGGACGAGGGGTTGCGGCGGGAGGAGGGAGGCGGGAGAAGGGGGGAGGCGAAGGGGAGGCAGGCGAGATGGTCGTGACAGAGGTCCTGTGACTGCGGGTCGCCATTGCTCGGGCCGGTCGCCGGTCGCCGGGCTCTGGTGGTTTTGGTCGCGTTGCGTGCCACGGTCTGGCCACGGCGCTGCACCCCACTTGCAACGAGAGCAATAACAACAACAACAACAACAACAACAACATCGAGAACAACCACGAAGAGAGCAACAACAACGTTCAGAACAGCAACAACAAAAGGACCACCCCCAGCAGCCATCGCGGCGAGCGCCTCGAGAGACTCGAGCGACTCCCCTCGACTCCTGCGCATGTCCTGTCGGTTTCCCCCATTCGAATCCGCTCCCCAGGGAAATTTCGCCCCTCGCCCGCAGCCCCCCCTCCCCTGTGGCCCGTCGCACCCCCGCGCGACGTCGACGCTGGAGTCAACCGAACTCAGCCGAGCGAGCGAGCGAGCAAGCGAACGGAAGGCCGAGAGAGCGTCGGCCATGTTCGAAGCCCTCCGTCAGAAGATGGCGCTCTCTCCAGGGGTGGGGGCCGACTTGTTGTTGCCGCTGGTCTCGAGGAAATGGCCGTCGCTGCGACTTCCCCGCCGCGAGAGCCTGGGGAAGTGGCCACGATGGCGACGTTTCGAAAACGGTGACGGGGGCGGAGGCGGAGGCGGAGGCGGAGACGGAGTGAAATCGGCCGAGAAAAATCCCATCGGCGGCGAGAACGAATTTCATTATCATCTCGGAGGTCCGTGTAATCATTCAGGCATCGAGTACATGGAGCGCCGAGCCCCGGGTCGCACACACGACACCGCGACAGCGACACCGACGCCGACACCGAATCGATACCGGAAATTGGAATTTGTCAAAGGATCGCCCACCGCGTCGCAACGTAACGTTTCGAGTCCTGCCATTTCGTGCTGAGTCCTGTCGCCTCGTCTCGTCTCGTCTCGTCTTGTCTCGTCTCATCTCGTGTCGCGTCTCGTCTCGTGCTCGAGGGAAAACTCGCGAGTCCCGGGTCTGCCTCGACCCGCAGCTTCTCGCGAATCGAGCCAGCTCGCGCTCGTGAAGTCAAGTCGCGATTTGAACGGCTCTAAGCAAGTTGAATCCAGTTGAATCACGGAGTTGAATCGATTGGAATCACTTCGAATTGGGTTGAATCAAAGGAAATTGCTCGAGTTGAAATGAATGGAATCGCTTTAAACTGAAAGGAATGGAAACGATTGAATGAAACCGCACTGAATCACCTTGAAATTGGCCGAATTGAACCACTTGATGGAATTGAATTGAACTGGAATTGAAAAATCCATCCAGTCGAACTGAATTGAATCACCTGTCGTCCAATTGAATCGCTTGTCAACGAAGGAACCCCGGTTCGATCCACCTGGCATCGCTGGAAACCGCTGAGACCGACTTGAAGCGAATCCCTTCGCAGGACCAGGACCCGTTGGAGTCCCCGAGCCAGTCGTCGCCGCCGCGAGGACCCCCGGCCACCGCCCTCCGTCCCCTGGAGCGACCGTCGGCTGCGAGTCTCTGGGTCCAGGTGGTGGACGAACGTGTGTCGCGTGGAAGGCGCTGCTGAGCACAGCCCGATTCCCGCCAGCATGATTGACGAGCAGCACCCCATGCAGATCGGAATGTGTGAGTATCAACGGGGGGTGGGCGGCTCGTGGCTTCTGCCGACGGTGGGCGCGACGACGACCCGGAGTCGGGTGCCGGCGGCAAAGCATCGAGTCGAAAGGGCAGAGTTTCATGAGGAGTTTTCCAGCGGTTTCTGTACGTCGACTTGTCAGCGGTTGCTTTGGAAAATCGTCGCCGAAATCGCTTTGGAAATCCTCAACAAAATCGCTTTCGTAACTTCCCAACTCCAAATTATTTCCCCGAATTTCCGTCGGCTGTCGCTGCTCGGTCTCTCCTTGACTTCTCCTCGCCGCACGTCCTTAGGCCGGCTCCCCAAAACCGCTGAAGGCCCAGCCCCCTCCCAGTCCACCGACTAACCGGGGCAAAGTTCCAGGCACGCACTTCCACTTCCAGGTTCCCGGAAATCGGTCAGAGGCCGGGAAGAACTCGGCGAACAAATATCGGTTGAAGTTGAAGTTTGGGCGAATTTTTCGGCCATCGCAGAGGGAGAAACGAGAAGGAGTTTTCTCTCCTGGCCCTGATGACCATCGATTGCGATCTCAGCCGCGCTCCGCAGTCGATCGCCGAGGACCCTCGAGGTCCCAGTCACAGTCGTTGGCATCCGTCAAACGGCGAGGACGACGCAGTTGCTCCGAGAAGAAGGAAAGGCAAACACCAAACACTTGAGGGTGAAGCCATTGAAGCCAACTAATGGCGGGACGACGCGGGCCCGGTGGCCAGGCGAGCGGAGGGGGTGGCGAGGGGTCCTTGGTGCTCGTTTGGGCTGTCATGGGAAGAGGACTTCAAAGCGATTGAGAACTTTGCTGGGTCATTGCACCTGTTTACACAGGGAAAACACCGGGAGCAACGGCGCAACAATCTGGAGCAAAAGCAACGACAACGAAGGCACAACAACCACATGATTTGTTACAACAACCAGAGTGACTGGAACAGGACGACCAACAACAACAACAACAAGGCTATCATTAGGAATCGTAGCATCCGGTGGAAAAGGGCGCAACATCAGGTTCGGCAACAACAACTGGCGAGGGAAGAACAACAACTGGTTCGACAACAACATGAGGTTCAGCAACAACAACTGGTTCTGGAACAACAGCAGCCGGCTGAGGAACAACAACAATAACCAGAGGAAGCCAAGCCTAACGAGACCGAGCCACCGACCGACCGACCGACGACCGACTTCCTAAACATATTTCGCCGACATGACTTCGCCTCCGATCCGCGGATTTGCACTTGTGCCGCCGCCGCCCTCCCCCTCGACACCCCTCATGCGCGCACCCCCGCGCCCCGTCGACAACACTTCCGTCACTTTGATAAAACGCTCCGTAATTATAATCCAATCTAATGCGAAAGGATATCCGAGCCAAAGCGAGCCGAGGACGACGCGGCGTCGAGGGAGAGGAGGAAGAGGAGGCCGAGGGTGCCGCGGCGAGGGGTGGGGGGAGCAGCCACCACCACCACCACCACCCTGGAGATTTGGCTGCTCATTGTTGTCTCTTTATAACTGAATTATAAAGGGATTCCCCCGACCACCCTCGGACGGCCGCCACCCAGGCGAAGCGGGGCGATTGTCAGAGGGCGATGAAGAGCGAGGCGGAGGGAGAGAGAGGCAAGGGCAAGGGGAGAAATGAGCATTTGGATGAGGACGGACGAAGGGTGCTCGGCGCGGACGTCTCGGGCATTTGAATGAGGCCACGACAGGGGCCGATTCGATCGCTGATTACGGCGAAAACAAACCATATGTCGAGCCCTCAGCCAGCCCTGAATCTCTGTCTGTCTGTCCGTCTGTCTCTCCTGGTTCTGGCCCTATCGCCACCACGATCGGCCGCCCTCCCTCTCTCCGTGTCAGCGCAAAGTGTTGGACTCGGCCTTGATAATCGGATTAATTCCACGAAAATTATCCGATTTTGCGATACGATTTGTTCCCAATTGCTGCATCATCGCCTCGAACGCATTGTCCTTCGTTGGCTGCGGGGCAGCGGGGCATCGGCTTAAGGACAAAACACTCCAGGAGGTCACGTCGGCCAACATGTCGACAAACCAAATTGTCAACTGGGCGAATTCCGCAGGTTGCTTGGCCGAGAAGAAGGGCAGAAGTTCGGCGGGAAGTTTTTGTTCTCAAAATCCAACATGATAAAATTTGTCGCTTATTTCAATCATTTATTATTTCGTTATCCCATTTTGAATCGCTTCTTATTAGTAGTTTTTCGGAAGAAGTTGATTTCTTGTGAAATATCGCAAATTATTGAACAACTTTAAAGACTTTAAAGGCAAGGGTTCAAGCCTTATCAAACTAGTGGAATTTGTTTTGATTAATTTACCCATTAAAGAACACGATTTAATTTACAATTTTTATTTGTTTATCAGTTTCTGTTTCTTTTTGTTTTGATTGGATGTTGAAAATGAGGAATTGGAAAAAATTCAACAACCTAATTCATGTCCTTCGTCTTAAGCAACTTCCTTTCCTTCCTTCGAAGAATGAGGTTTAATTTAATGATCAATCCATACTTCTCTGCATCATCTTCGCTCATGTTCGTCATATTTTTCTCTCCTTGTTGATAAAATCTTCGAATACACCTGAACACTCAATTCTTCTAATATTCGTGCCAAAAATTGATCGCTCGACGTCACACTCCCGAACAACTGGCCTTAGACGAAGGAAATTCAAGGCATTTTTGATGCATTTCGGGATTTATGATTCAACATGGCCGAAGGTATGTTGAATAGCTTCAGATGTCCTTCTAGGGAATGTCGAGGCATTCAGTCCTAATTGCCTCGATCTTGGCTCTCTTCCATACTCCGATTTTCGCCTCCTTCTCGACGCCTTTCTCCCTATGCTGCCCTCGCTTCGCCGCCTGAAATTCAGAAAAGCAAAAAAGTTTCCCACCAACCACTCCGGGAGTCCTGACTCCGTCAGCTCCCTGGCTTTTTGGCTCCCTCGATCCCCTCCGCCATCGCCCCTGCGTCCCTCTCGATCTCTGGCATTCCGATCGCAATTTTCAATAAAATGTGACGACTCCGACATCGACTCGTGCACTGGGCGCTGGGTGGCATGTGAACGATTTAAAAGGCGAATCGCATCCTCAATCCGACCGATGATGATGAAGTTGACACCTCCGACAGTCCGAGGTCCTCGGGCGAGGGCTCGGCCGATGATTGGACGACTGAACAACAATGGGCCAAATGGCCGATTCAAATTGTTTAAAGGCGCCGACATTTCAATCATCCGACAGTAACATTTTCGCAATAGCAACAAATATGAGAACAATAATAACAACGACAAGAAGGCAACGACAATAGCAACAACAGCAACAATAATTACAATAACAAATACAATGATAATAACAATAACAACTACACTGAATTCCGGGTAGTTAAAAAAAACACACTTAACAACCGGAAATGCCAGAGATATTTGTCGACATTTCCGCCAACCACCTGAGGACCACAACAACACCAAAACAACAACAACAACAAAAGAACAAAAACAACAACACCGACTGCAACAACAAGAACAACAGTAACCACAACGACATGGTCGAGAAAAATGAAATTTAAAATGCGACGTCCCGAAGTCATCGATAAATGTCAAATATTTCGAGAATAAAATACTGGGAAACGGCATCGGATCGGAATATCGGTCAACGGCAGCAATAATTCCAGCAATTTGCCATAAATTGAGACGGCACGACACACACACACGCACACACACACGGACACACACAGCCGCCCACCCACAGGCGACCGCATTCAGCTGCAAGTGCGAATGCAATAAAAAGGCCCTTGAGAACAACAACAACAACAACAACAACAAGCGAATGAATAGTGCAATTAAAACAACAACAACGAAATTGACAACACTGCACCGGACTGGGCGAGAGCGAGCGAGTGCGAGCGAGAGGGAGCGAATGCAAACGAGTGCAAATGAGTGCGGGAGAAGAGGGGAGAGGGAGATTGGGAGAAAGGGAGAGTGTGTGAAAGAGAAGGGGAGAGTGAGGGGGTGGAGAAAAAATTAAAATAGTTGAGAGAATTTGTGCGAAATTATTGCAGTTATTTCAATAATTGCAAAACCACAAATTTACTGCCGCCGTTGCGGGCAACAACGACAACGACAACAACAAAAACAATAACAAAAACAACAATGACAACAACAATGAAAACAACAATGCCCACAACAACAACAACAACGCCCACAACAACAACTTCTGCCACAACGAAGCAAAACCGCAATCTATGCCCGACTGTTGCTGCTGCATTTAACACAGCAATAACAACAACAACAACAGCGGAAACAACGACAGCATCAACAACGACAACATCAACAACGACAACAATAACAAACACAACAACAACAACAACAAATGCTGGCAACAAATCCGCAACACGACCACCAAATAAAAGTTCATTTAAATTCAAAATGCGTGCGGGCCGAGCGAGCGATGAAAATGGCGACGATTTAACTTTTAATTGTGGTCTGGTCAGCCGGTAATTTGTTGTTGTTGTTGTTGCTGTGGTCGTCCTTCTTGTTGTGGTTGTTCTTGTTGTTGTTTTTGCTCTTGCTTTGCTTTGCTTTTGCTCTTGCCCTCCCTGCACGAGCGAGGTCGGCCCTCGAAAATATTTGGCATTCCGGCCTCGCGTCCCGCCGCCGGCCGCAAAAGCGATCGCTCCATCGGTCCTCCCTCTCACGCCCACCTCCCCCCCCCCCTCCTATTCGCCCCCTCTCTGTCTAGCACTGCCAATGCTCCGGCCGTCCTCGTCTCACTCTCGACTCCCGACTCTTGTTTGTCTTGCAGTTCCGATGGAGATGAAATGTCACACGCCGCAGCAACTGCAGCAGCAATTACAGCAGCAGCAGCAATTACAGCAGCAACAGCAATTACAACAGCAACAACAGCAGCAGCACTTGCAACGACATCAACAACAACAACAACAACAACACCAATTCAACAGCCACAGTGCGACTGGCGGCGATGGCCGGACGTCGACGGGAGCCGCTGACGTGGCGTCGCCGACGCCGGCGAGTGTCATCGGGAATCATCGGAGTAGCGGCAGCAACAACAACAACAACAATAGCAATAGCAATACAGTCAGCAACCCCAACCCCAACAACAACAACAACAATAACATCATTACCGCCGGCAGCAACAACGGAAACGCAACCGCCAGTTCCGGTAGCAACAGCAACAGCAACAGCAACAACAGCAATAGCAACAACAACAAAAACATCAGCCCTAGCGTCAACAATTCGAGTAGTCCGAACGCGAACAACAACAACAACAACAACAAAACTATTAGTGCCCTCAACAGCAATCAACAGTCGAATGCCGGAGGCGGACCCGGACCCGGGCCACCGCCGTCGCATGGGGCAGCAACAACAGCAATGGCCCAAGCCCCAGCAACAGCCACGTCGGCATCGGCGACAACGGCAGGAAGTGGGGGCGGCGGGGGCGGAGCAACAAATGCTACAAATGCCCCGACATCCGGTTCCGGTCGAGCGACGCTGGCCGAGGGCGTCGTCGTCGCTGGCGGTCCATTGGGGGTCGGCGCTGGGGGGAGGGGCCAAAGCAGCGGCAACAACAACAACAACAACAGCAATCACAACAACCACAACAACAACAACAACCACAACAACAGCAATTCCAGCAGTAACAACCACAGCAACACGAACCATTTCAATGGCAATATTTCGCATTGCGGTCTGGGTGGCAGTTGTGAACAGCAACAACAACAACAACACCATCACCCTCACCCTCACCCTCACCATCAGCAACATCCACTCACCATGCAACAACAACAACAAAATTCCATGCTGCAACATCACCTGCAACAGCTTCAGCTGCATCCGCCGCAGCCTCCGGCAACCCATGCACAACAACAATACCATCACCAGCAGCACAACAACAACAACAGCAACCAGCACAACAACAACCAGCACCCCCACCACCATCCACGGCATCATCCACATCATCATCATGCGGCCGCCCTGCTCCACCAGCACTCGAACGGCCCCACTTCCGCTTCCGCTACCGCCGGCATCGGCGATGTCATTAACGTCGTTCTGGCCAGCAACGTCAACCTCAGCCACAGCAACAGCAGCAGCAACAGCAACCTCCACAACATCAGCGTCAGCAGCAACAACGGCCCGCACTCGACGACAATCGCCGGAAGCGCCCCGAACTGCCCGAACTCGAACTCGAGCCCGACCTCGCCCTCGCCCTCGCGCTCGAGCCGACCGCCCGGCGCCGCCCAGTGCGGCCAGTGCTGCCGGCCGATCTGCGATCGGTACATAATGCGGGTCGTGGACACCTCGTACCACGAGGGCTGCCTCAAGTGCTCGACGTGCGCCCTGCACCTGGTCCACTCGTGCTTCGCGCGCGACGGCAGGCTCTATTGTCGCATCGATTACGAGCGGTGAGTATCGACACACACACACACACACACAGCCACAGCCACCCACTCGCCCAGACAGACCCGTTGCAATGCCAGATTAATTGGCGGATCCCGGTCGGACTCGGCCTCGGCTCCCGCAGCGATGCCGACTGCCGGCGGCGCAATTTGTCAGCCTGTCGGCGGGTCCGTGTCCTTCGAAGGATTTCGAAGGACACGCGTCTCGATGCCCTCGTGTGGCTCCGTCCCACCGATTGCTCGGTTCGGACACCCCTACTTCACTCAGTTACTTTTTGATTACTTCTAAATATTTTTCTAATATTTTCTTCATAGTTTTTATTGTATTTTTATGAGGCTTTTCATTTTATTTTCTCAATATTTCCCACAAGGCTGCGATATAATTATCACATTTTTCAAATGTTTTTATTATTGTTGATATATTTTTGATACATCATTAATATTTTATTTTATTTCCTTAAAATTTGTTCATATTTTTTTCATATTTTTATTTTTTCATATTCAAATACGTTTTTATATTTTATATTTATTTTTTTCATTTTTTTAAATATTTTTAATAACTTTTATATGTTTCCTAATATTTATTAAATCTTGTTTAGTGCATGATAATTGCTGTTGCATATATTTTTAACAATTTTTAATTAGTTTATTTGTAATATTTTTCTTCAAATTTGTTACTGTAGATTTTCCCGTTCATCGTTTTTCATTTTTCCAAAGTGATCTCCAATACATATCATATTTCTTTCATAATTTGTAATCTTTTCACGTGTTTTGTTGAAATTGGTTGTCAATATTTTCACATTTCTACATATTTATCATTTTGTATTATAATTTGTGCAGCATAATTTCTTACTTTAGCTCGATTTCGCTCCCACCTCCCGTCCTCCGCCACCGTCCTCACCACGCTGTTCTATCCCGGCCCCCTCGCCCGGCCTAATGAAACGAAATCGAATCCTTGCCCCGCAAAGGACTTCCGAACCGGCACACGAGGACGGCGAATTCCGCGAATCGCGTCTTCTGCCGATTAATAACAACGACTTTTAAAAAAACCCTCTTCTCCTTGTCTTTTCCTCGGCTTTGCGGCGGCCCTGCCCTGGTGCTCGACCTGGCCCCGCTCGCCTGTCGTCCTGCGGAGCAGGCTCTTCATACGGAACCGTTGCCTTGGCTGCGGGCACAAGATTGGCTCCGAGGAGCTCGTGATGAGGACCCTCGAGAATGTTTTCCATTTGAAATGCTTCGCGTGCGTCGTCTGCGGGGCCCTGCTCAAGAAGGGCGAGCAGTATGTGGTTAAGCAGGGCCAATTATTCTGCCGATTCGACTACGAGAAGGAGGTCGAGATGCTCCAGGGATACGGTAAGCCAGGCCCCATCCCCCCCTCACCCCATCACCCCACCGCTCAAAATCGTTCCTCTCCCGAACACCAATCAAACTACACCATTCTAAAGAATTATATTTAAGAAAAGAGAAGAACAAATTTCTTCAACTGTATTTTTAAAAAGAAAATAGACTTCAGTACAAATTGGAAGTGAAAGAAAACTACGAATTAACGTACAATAAACGAAAACAATTCTACAGAAAGAAATAGAAAAGTGAAAATTAAAAAGACAAAAGGAAAACAGTAAATGGACGAATCGAAATTGAGAAATTGAAAGAGGAAATATTTGAAAAATTCCGCTCTGCCGGTTTTGCGCACGAACCGAAGTCGCTTCTCCTTCCCAATTCCCGTTCCCCCTGCCTCTCTCCCTCCCCTCTCCCTCTCTCACTCTCGCTCTGCCTTTGATTCCCGCCACTGACGACGCATCCTGTGCCGGTTGACATCGGTGTATGTGGGTGTGTGTGTGTGTGTGTCTGCTTGCATTCCAGAAGATTTCTATGGCGACGACCTCTTCCCACCGAAGCTCGACGGGCGACGGGGCCCGAAGCGGCCGCGGACGATCCTGAACACGCAGCAGAGGCGGGCGTTCAAGGCGTCCTTCGAGGTCTCGCCGAAGCCCTGCCGCAAGGTGCGCGAGAACCTGGCCAAGGAGACGGGCCTCAGCCTCCGGATCGTGCAGGTGGGTCCGACCTCAACCCCGAGCCCCCCCCCCAATTAACCTCGGCTCTTCTTTTCCTTTGTGCAATAATTGGGATTTAATTTTTTCCAACCCCCTCCTCGACCCCAACGCCGCCCACTCAACAGGTCTGGTTCCAGAACCAGCGGGCCAAGGTGAAGAAGATCCAGAAGAAGGCGAAGGCGGAGCACGCGAAGGGCGCCAGCGAGACCGACTCGCAGGAGTCCGACAGCAGCCTGGCGAAGATCAAGGACGAGGCCCACAGTGACACCGAGTCCCTGCTCGACTCCCCCTTCGCGGCGTCCTGCGGAATCGGCGGAGGCGTCGGCGTCGGCGTCGGTGTCGGCGGCTCGGCTCCGGAGGGCGTCGCCAAGCTGCGGCTCGTGAAGGACGAGAACGAGAACGCGGCTTTTAATTGCATGGAGACCAACAAAGGTGAGAGCGAGACGAAACGAAAAGAAGCGAAGAGAAGCGAAGCGAAGCGAAGCGAAAGACGAGCCGCGGCGACCGCGTCGAGGGCCCGGGCGCGATATTAAATTAGCGAAACATCCGCAGACAAATGAAATTTGATTAAGTTTTTCTTCTTCGCGTCGAAAACCCCACTTGAGCCCGAGCTCGAGCTCGAGCTGGAGCTGGAGATTCATTACTTCGTGCTAATAATCGCGAGGTCTCCGCCGCTTCCGGAGGCAGCCGCGATGTCCTGTTGCCTTGAAGCGAGACGTTTTTGTAATTTTCGTTTCCAATTTTGCTCATTCACTGTGATTTCCCTTTGATTTCATAATCGGATTAGCCTCGCTATTATCAAAATACTCATTGTGTTTGTGTAATTAGAAAATGCCGGAAGCCCAAACAAACTTCTGCTCGTTCTGCCCTTCCAGAGAACTGCAACAAGACGAACGAGCCCATCCTGAACACGATCCTGGGGCTCAGCTACGCGACCTTCCAGCAGCTGATGGGGCCCTTCACGCAGTCGCCGATGGTGAACCCGATCGACCGACTGTACAGCATGCAGAACTCCTACTTCCGGCCCGAGGACATGGGCTTCGGGGAGTGCGGCGTCGGCGCCAAGGAGATGCTGGACAACTGAGAGCGCCGGCAGGAGAACGAGCGAGAAGAGAGGAGAGGCAAACGGAGGAGGCCGCGGACACCGAGGGACTCGCCGAGGGACGCGAAAAACCAAAAATCAAAATTAGTTATTTATAGAAACGGGAGGATCGAAAGAGAGGGAGGAACAATAAAAAATAATAAATGTTATTAAAATTTATTGGCATCTTTTCAAAGGAGAGAGCGAAATAAACTGGGGGGAAGAGACACAACAACAAGAAAGAAAAGGCAGAAAGGACAAGCTGGGGAAAGCAAATTGAAAGTGAAATTAGGGGACAAAATTGAGCTAAGCAGGAGACGTGGAACAAAAGGCCGTGAATCTGAGGAGCGCAGAGGCAGAGAGGAAAAAAACTCGAGTAGAAACGATGCCAAAGTCACACTTGCTTCCTGATTTGCCCCGACTTGTTTCGATTCACCTCGACTCCTCTCGACTTGCCTCGATCCATCTCTCGATTTCCCTCGCTCTCCCTCCACTTGCCTCGCTTCCCTTCAGCACTTGCGCCCACCCCGTGTCCTCCTGGTGGATTGGCGATGGAAACACTTGCATCACATCGCCTGCGCCCTCGTTCCACTCCGTTTACGCCAACCATCCGTCCGTCCGTCCGTCCTCCAGCCAGCATCCTCTGAGTCCCTCGTGTCCTTCGGCCTGCAGGTGCAGCCCGGCCCGGCCCGACCGATCCGTTCCACACAGGCGACGAAAAACAAAGTCGCGCTCCCCGGAAGCGGGAAGGGCCCAAATTAGTCACATCAGTTGACAACACTCGTCGAGGGTGAAATCGCTCAAATGGCCAGAACACAACGATTCGTCAGGCATTGTTCACGGCCGCCAATTGTTCCTGTCCCTGTCCCTGTCCCTCTCCTCCTCTCCTCTCCTTCTCCTTCACCGTCTTCGCCTTCTCGTTGTTTTCGTTGCTCCCTCCACCACGAGGCATCACTGCTCGCTGGGGCGAAAGTGCAGCATTGTTAGCGGGCGACCCCGGAAGACAAACCAGTGCAAGGGTGGCGAGCGAAAGCTGGCGCGGAGAGTGAGAGGGAGGGGGAGAGACGTGGACGGGTGCAGCGCGAGGCGGGAGGCGGGACGTCATGTGCTGTTCCCGCTTCTGCTTCTGCTCCTGCTCCTGCTCCTGTCGCCCGACTCGCTCGACACGACTCCGAAGAATCTCCGGATCATTCCCGAATTCCAAGGTGGTTGGCGGTGGGTCGTGAGAGAGAGCGAGAGAGGAACAGAGGACCACACAGGGTGTTCCGAATATGAATGATTCACAAAACGAATTGTATTTCCAAAGATTGTGGAATTCAATAACACTTTGAGAATATACTTTTTTGAAAAAGATCATAATTAAAATCATTCATTAATTTCTTCAATTCATTCATCAAAAATTAATATTTGTTAAAAATAGATTTTTTTATTAATTTTCTTTTAATAATTATATTTTTTCAGCTTGCAATTTTTTTTATATGAATCTTATTTTTTTTAAATTAATAAATATTTAACTGAATAAATATTTGAGAATACCATCAAATAATGTAAATTTGAATATCAAACCTTTGAAATTCAATAAATTTACTATTTTAATAAATAGTATTATATTTTTTGAAGAAAAAGTATTTAATAGTGTATTTAAATACTGTTTTCTTCTAATCAAATTATTTGATTTCAGTTTTTAAGCTTCAGGTTCTTTAATTTCAACAATTTCCTAATTAAATTACGTATTAATTGAAATAAATTTGCTATTTTTAATTCATTTTCAATTGTTTTATTTTTTTATTTTATTTTAAATTTGCCGTGTTTACTAAATATTTCGAAAACCTGCGGAAACACCCTGTTAAGGGCACGACTCTAACGACCTTCCACATTGCCGTCCGACCGGGTGGTGCCGCTGCCCACCCCTGCCTCCCCTGTCCCTGTCCCTCCCCCTCCCCATCGCAGCGCAGCGCACCGCACCGACTGCCGACGTCCCCGGCCCTGGATCCGGGCCGGCCCCGGTTGGTTTTTATGCAATTTGTCACAATATGTGTCACATTAGACGCGGCAATTGTTCCGAGCCGGCACAGGCCACGTTACGGCCCAGGACATGGACATGGACGACGAGGTAGGGGGAAGGGAACGGGAAAGGGAAAGGGGCCGGGGTGTCGCCGAGGGGTGGCCGAGGGGTGGCCGACTTAAGGGCGGTCGACGATGAAACGATCCCGCGTCAAGGAGCATAAGTTTCTGCTCGATTAGGACAACAAGCTCGCGTCCTGCGCCTCGGCGACGCCCGACGGCGACGGCGACGACGACGACGAATTCCACAGCCGGTCGAGGATGAGGGACGGCGATAAGAACGAGGCGGACGACGACGGCCAAGACAAGCGTGACAGCAGCAGGAGGACGAGGACGAGGACAAGAACTGCCGGCAGGTCGGCGGACAAGGACGCCGATCGAACCGGCTCGGGAAGGACACGAAAAGCGAGACAAGAGAGAGCGGGGACGCCAGAAGGACCTTCGCGGATGGCGCTCGAGAGTCGACGGTCGAGGCCCGCCGGACCGACAAGCAAATATCCTGGAACATTAATCAGATTTCGACGGACGGCAGTCGAAAGGCAGGAAAAAGTCGAAAAAACCAAAGGAGGAGTCAAGGGAGGGCGCAGAGAGAGAGAGAGAGGGGAGGGAGAGAGAGAGAAGGGGAGAGAGAGTTGCTTTAAAATAATTATAAAGGAACCGCAAACTCGTGCCCTCTTTTGCGCTCGTTTTTTACACTTGTTTGCGTCCGTTTTAGGGTCCTTGTTTGTCCGTGTACGTGTGTATGTATGTGTGTGTGTTTGGCGAGTCCTGTCGGTCATCCTGGGCTCATCCCCGACCTCGTCCTGATCTGCAGCCTCATCCTTCATCCGAGGCGGGTTTTTTGCGCCCTCGTCCCGTGGATCCTTTTTTTGTGTTTCTTCACCAATGACATGATGTACGATTTTTTCCCGCTGTTGTTGTGGCGGTGGTGGCCATTGTTGTTGTTGTTGTTGTGTTGTTGTTGTTGTTTCTATTCTTCTACTTGTTGTTTTTTCTCTCTTCTTTCGCGTTTCGTTTTTCAAGTCAACGGACTCGGACTCGGTTTTGTTCGGCCTGTGACTGATGGCTCTGAGTTGCTGTTGTTGTTGCTGTTGTTGTTGCTGCTTCTCCTCGACTCCTCACTGTTGTTCATGTTCCAATTGTTGTTGTTGTTTTTTTGTTGTTGTTGTTGTTTCTGCAGTAACAAGGGTAACGACTCGCGACCCCTGAATGAATGTGTAAATTACGTAATTAATTACCATTTTATCGGCCATTTTAAATGCACAGCACGGGAGAGAAAAGCACAACAACAACACCCCCGTTCCCTTCTACTTACAGCACCGCACCCCCCACCCCTCCGCTGACGACCCCCTTCCCTCGTCCTTGTGGCTCTTGTAAGGGAAGCGATTGGTTGCAAGCGTGATATTGCTGTATTTTCATGGTTGTTTTTGTTTCTGTTTTTGTTTTTGTTGTTGTTGTTGTTGTTGTTGTTGACAACTAGGGTGTCCTCGTCCTTGTTGTTGCTGCTGCTTTTCAGTGCTTTGTGGCAACGCTGCACGTGTTGGCCGAGCGAAATCCACGACGTTCCGCCTTCCGTTTGTCCCAATCGATTTGCATAAATTCAGACACCGAGGGAGGGAGAGAGAGAGAGTGAGAGTGATCGGGAGGGAGGTAGAGAGACAGGGAGAGAGAGAGGGCGAGAGATGGGGAGTCAGACAGAGAGGCAGGGAAGGGAAAGGGGGACGAGTTTCGATTGAAATCGAGTCCTTTGTTTGAGGAGGATTTTCCGGATTCACCCCAAGGTGTCTTCAAAGGGACTCCGGGCTCCAGGCCGCCTGCGATTGGCGTCGAGGACCTGCCGAGGTGTCGGTTGTCTGTTGTCGGTTGTCGGTTGTCGCCGGGAAGGCTGGAGTCGAAACGACAACGATATCGAAAGCAATCGGAATCACTCGAGCCGCGAGCTCACGATGCCGCCTTCTTTAGATTCTGGGGATCATGTTTTGAAAACGAAGAAGCAGAAATACATCGAAGAATCTTCCAAATACCCGCACCCGACCTATGGAAAACAATTGTGGAAAAAAAAAACCCGCTGAAAAATCTCAGCAACGACTTCAGAGACTCGATCCATCCAGCATCCAGGGCCCAGCGCCCTCTGCCCAGAGTCAAACGCCTTCTCCTGCCCTCTCTTCCAATTTCAATTCCCGTTCCTCCCCTTCCCTGTCTTTTCCTGCACTTCCCTTCCCATTCCCTTCCCCTTCCTTTTCCCTTCGACCCCTCGACCACTGGCCATGTGTTGACTTAGGATCTGTCGCTGGCTGCGAAAACAAATCAAAGTCCTCGCAGGATCCTCGTCCTGCCAGTCAATTGCTCATTTCGCTCCAGTCGGGGCGAACGTGTTTCAGTTTCGGCTAAAACAACACTCCAGTGTCCATCGCCATCGCCATCCCCTGACTCGATCACGGAAACCCTCGATCCCCTGACCTGATCGATTCCGCTCCCCGTCCTCTCGGTCTCGCCTCGGTCGGGACGAGGCGGCGACGACGCAGCCGACACGTGCCCGAGACTATTTTGGTTTCTCGTCGCCTTCACCCACTTCGCTCCCTCCCGTTGTCCTTGCGAGCACGCGTGAGACTCGTTCGGTCGTTCCGTCGTCGTCGTCCTGCGGCGACGCATTTATTTTTATTGCCTTCGCTCGTCATTTCTCTTTTCCTTAGCACCCAATCGAGTTGACGATTTTTCGATTTCTCCAACGCGATTTTTCGCTTTTCACATCACGGTTTTTTCGGTTCCCCTTCATGATTTTTCGATTTATTCCTCACGATTTCTCTTTCACTGCCTCTGCCCCAGCTGTGCAAAACGTGGTCCCGCCCCTCGACGCGGCGAGATCCCGCCATGCCGGGTCCTTAAGGAGGCATTTTAAAAACATGATGTTGCACGATTTTCGATTTCGATTTTCGTGATCGCGATAAACTGCGGTCCCATCAAGTGTTGGCGCCATTTCTCCACCACCGCCCTCACCATCGCCCCATTATTGGCCCATTTCGCACCGACGCCAATCTCCTTCCAATGCAAATCACTCCGCTCCCAGGACAATTTCTTTCAATGGACCTGCGTACCAGAGCCGATGACTTTGCAATGGCAATTGTTTTGGGATCAGCCCCGAGGACTTCGGGGGTTCGGCGGCCGGCCCGGGTCTCGTTTTTTATGGCCCTTGAGACGTCGTCTACGACCACTTGTCAGAGAATCGCAGACGATGACGGCCAAGGCAAATTGAATTTAATCTAAATGACTCTATTTTTATTTATTTTATTCATATAAATATTGGGCAACAAGTGCTTTCTTCGTATCTGGTTAAACTGGTTGGTCGTGATCATGGAAATTATTTTCATTTGTTCCTCCTGAGGACCGAAAATCCAGGTCCTCAATAGAGGTCGGATTTGCCGATTCCGACGTCCGGCTTGGGTTTAAGTTAAGGGCCAATTACTGATCGTTTTCTTCTTCTGCTTTTCAGTAATAACTAAGCATTAATTTAAATTTTCACATAAATCGGACCCATGATAAAATTATAAGATTGACTATACTATTTTATGAATTTCTTACTTAATTTATAAGAAAATTTGTTCAATTTCACATCGTAGAATTTTTATAGAAACTAAAGAACTCAGTAAATAAAACAAGTAAATAAATGAAGTAAAAAGGGAAAAATTGAAAATTGAGCCTTCAACTTTGGAATTGGACAAATTAGCCAGACTCGTAAAAGTCAGTTCGAATCCTTGTCAAAAACGTATTTTTGTGCAGCTCTTAAATATAAACGATATTGTGTGTTTAAAAACAAACCAGTTATTAATCAGATTTTTTGATTTTTTGCACTAAATCCTCTAGAGAGCTAAACTTTTTGATTGAAGTGCGCAAGTGAGGAACTGCTTCGAAGCGATTTTCAGTTTAATGGCAAATAAACAAGGCGAGAAAAGCTGCAGAAATAGAGAGACTGATAAATATCCACCATAAATTTCTGCCTCATTTACGACTTCCTCGAAAGGGGACCCGAGTCCACCGACGCGGGCTCCACCGACTCTCGGCTGCCGGCTCCACCACTACACATTAACCCGCGAACTGCGATATAGAAATTTCCATTTGAAGAGAATATTTTGCTCGCAGAAGCAATCATTTTTATTTATGCCATTCGAGCGGGCCGGGAGAGGGAGCTGCGGATCCTGCCGGGGCTGCCGGAGGCTGGCGGAGCCGCCGGGCCGCGAGTCCTTCGGCGCTGCACGAGCGCAGTTTATACAGTCATCGCTCACTTATTACGCCTGCTCTTATTGTGCGAGTGAGGTTGGTTAGCGAGAGCGGCAGTGTGTGCGAGTGTGGGCGGAATGTATGACAGTGCCGCGGCGTATGTGTGCGCGAGGGTGTGGGTGTGTGCTGCATATTAATAACTTTTGCTTACTCATACGTGTTAATATGACTTTATGACTTTTTTTCTCGCTCCATAGTTGGCCGCTTTCCTTAGTTACGCATCTCATATGCAACACTTTGAGCCGAGCGAATGAATGGGCGGGCAACGGCAAAAGAAACTAGAAAAAATTGAGACGAGCATTGTCGGAAATTGCACACACACACTCGCACACTCGCACACTCACACACACGCCGACGCACAAGTGCCGTGCACAATCACCGACTCGCACACACGTGCACTGCATGCCACGCTCGGCTCCTCGCTCGCTCTCGCTGCGCAGCGACACGAAGCAGTCGTAAAATGTTATTTCAAATGGTTTCTTTTCCTCTGTCGCCGCATACCGCGAGTTGGAGCCGCTGTGTCAAGGCAGGGGGGAGTGAAAGACAAGTTGGAGGCCGTCGGAGCGACTCACACTAGACCTGTCATCGATTTGAGGTTTTGGAGAGAATTTGGTTATTTCGCTGCCCCAAATTCACTCCAATAAATGCTAAAAGGACCTGCAATTAAATGGTCGAATTACAAATAATTTGCAAAATAATATAAACATTTTGAATATAAAATAAAAATTTATATTTCAAACAATCTTCAAAGTTCGTGTCGATGCATAAAAACCACAACACTTAATGCGAAAAGGAATAGACATTAAAAAGTTAAAATAAAAATTTAAAAAAATTACAAAAATAAAAAAAAAATCAATTTTTCAAATTAAAATAAAAATTTGAAAAACTAAATAAAAATTTGAAAAATAAAATACAAATTTCAAAAATAAAATACAAATTTCTAAAATAAAATTACAATTTCAGAATTAAGAGAAAATTTCAAAAATAAAAAAATAAATTAAGAATATTGAATATGAATCAAAAATTATATCCTTTTGCATTTCGTTGTCCCCAATTCTATTATTCATTTCCAATATTAAACGCTGTAAATATACACTAAATCACGTTTAAGCCTTGGAAGTGAAGATTATTCCCTTATTCCTGGACCTCGAGCACGGTTGGTCGGCTGCACGGTGCGACATTCGGCCCTCGTATCACGCGCTGTACGAGTTGTACATTTCAAACAACTCTATTACGAATATTTTTCACATTTTGCGCCAAACTTTATTCGAAACATTTGCGCATGCAGAAACTTTGCTCGGTCGTACTATTTTTCCCATCGTCTCTCTATCGCTCGGTCGGTCTCACGCCCTCTCCCTCTCCCTCTCTCGCTCTCGCGTCTCTTGCACCAAATCACTCTGTCCCTTTCCGACCCATTCGGGTCGTTTAATTTGCGTCCCGCTCCTCGTCGCAACCGCTCGATTTTTTGTCCTGGCAAGTGTGTTCCATACGAACCCGCCATAAAAGTATGGTAGTAATAAATGTCCGTCCGTCCGTCCGTGTTGTTGTTGTGCTCGTCTGTCCCTCGATCTGTATCCCTACCTCTCGATCCATCCTCGTCCCCTGCTGCTCCTCGTCTCTTCCTCCCCCTTGTCGCCTGCCTGCCGGTCTCTCCACATGCCAGACGTCGTCCTTCCCCATTCCTCCGACGATCTCCGTTCATCCCAGCTTGTCTCTCTCTATCTCCACCTCTTTAACTGTCTCCCTCTCCTTCTGTTCTCCGTCGCCCGCCTGTCTGTCTGTCCATCGCCTGTCCGGGTCCTCGATAGCGCAGTCAAATGGCGTCGACGTACGTGGAAATTCCGCTCGGAAGCCGTTCAAAGGATTCCACATGTCACCAGCGAAGAACTCGTTCGCAGGACCTTCCCTCCCTACCTCCCTCTCTCCCTTGCCTTCCCTGCTCTTCTCCTCCTTCTTCGGCCCATGATCAAGAACAACATTTCCGCTTTTCCTCCCACACCAAACCGGAAGCGCAGAAATTTGTGGCTTCTTCTTCTCTTTCTCTCATACTCTCCCATATACTTTCTATTCATTTGCTAAATGCTATTTGTTGATTATTATTTGTTTATTATTAGAGTTTAGTATTAGAGTTATTAGTCTTGTTTTTTCTTTTTATTTGTTTCTTTTATTTGTTAAATATTAATTGATCATTATTATATATTTATTATTATTTATTTATTATTATTTATTTATTATTATTTATTTATTATTATTTATTTATTATTACTTCTTCATTGCTGTTGGTTTATTATTTTTTGCTATTCTTTTTATTGCTATTTCTTTATTATTCTTTTTTAATTATTCTTCGTTTATTATTGTTTGTTTATTGTTATTTCCTTATCATTATTATTTGTTTATTATCATCTGCTTATGTGTTATGCATCCTGTTGTTGTTTCCCATGCAGATCCTTTCGAAGACTTCTCTCTCTCTCTCCCCCTTCTCTCCCTCTGTCTTTCTCTCATTTTGTGTTTCTGTCTATCGATGGTTGCCATGGACCTCGTAATTTAATGAAAGCGTCAACTGAGGGCAAAATATTCACAACAGTCATAACAACAACAACAAAAAGAAAACACACAAACACAATGACGCCAATAAAACAATGACGCCGATGACAATGACGCCAACAACAACATTGAACAACCATGACACGAACAATATTAACAAAGGTGCCTAGAAAAAGATTCGCAAAGTTTTTGCCTTTGTAATTGAAACATTAGAGATAGAACAGAGGTAGAAAGAGAAAGATAATGCCGTACGAAAAGAAGAAGAAGAGGCAGTTAATGATCTTGGGATCTTGGTTATCCCTCTTGGAAGAGGGAAAGGGACAGGAAGAAATCAATTTAAAACCCAGCGATCGGCAAGGCAACGAGAGGAAGGAGCAGAAGGAGGAGACCCAGAGAGAACAAAGAGGGAGTTGGACAAAGAGAGGGAGACAGAGCGAGAAGGGGAGAGAAAAGAGAGAAGCAAGTATAGAAAAAGAGAGCTGGAAACAGAGGGAGAAAGGGAGGGGGAGAGAGCAGTGAAAGGTGGAAATAACAATTGCCGAAACCTGCAGTCGAAGCCACGGCCAATCGAAGCGGTTCCCGGATCCTCCCAGGACGGATCCTCGGTCCTGCAGGAGTTGGCGAGAGTCGCGGGCAGGTCCTAATTTCCATCTCTTTCTCTCTCTCTCTCTCTGTAGCGTGAGGCCCCCGCACCCTCGCAGCCTCGGCCAGCCATCGTGGGAGCCGCTCGATCGGCGGCTTCTTACAAAGAATAAGTCCTTGTTCGCCAGGCGACCACGGCAAAGACAACAACAACGACAACAGCAACAACAAGAGCAACGAGAACAGCGACAACAACAATGACAACGACACCAACAACTCCAACAACTCCAACGACAACTGCTCCAGACCCATCGACAGTGTAAAGCGAGATGCGCGTGCCATTCATATTTAAATGATGTCCTCCCTCTCTCTCCCCCTCCCCCTCTCTCCCTTTCGCCCTCAATCTCCCCCCCTCCCCCCTCTCACCCTTGGTAGACACGAGTGGCGCCTGTGAAGGCAGCCAGGCTGAAATCGAGTCGTTGTGATTCCAATTTTTTCTTTTTCCCACGTCCTTCGAGGCCCGCGTTCCGTTTTTTGTTTTTTTTTTTTTTTTTTGGTTCCTTTTGTTGGTGTCTTTATTCGCATGCATCCTTCGACGCCGTAAATCTGAAGCGCGGCGTGTCCTCGGCGGCTTTGTTGGCGTCGTCGTCGTCGTCATCGTCTTGTCGTCGACTGGAAAAGTTTCCTAGACAACTTCTTGGCGGCTCCGGTTGACGCCGATTTCCTTTGCCTCTGCGCGCACGAGGACCACTTGGCGTGCTTTCTTTGAAGCGTGTTCTTTCGCCTCCCCCTCGTCCTCTCATCACCCCCCTTTTCACCCTCCCTCGCCAGCTCCTCCTCCCTCGCTCCAGCTCCACCCGCCCACTTCCTCCCCACCAGGTCTTCCCCGCCAACGCCGACGCCGACGCCGTCGTCTCCCTGATCCCGCTTCTCGTTGCGCTTTGATTTATTCCCCACCGACCCCCTCGGTGGCGCAGAGAGGGCGAGGGACGAGGGTGGTTGGGGCGCCCGGATCGGTCGCGGGCACTCGCCCGACCCGAGTGTAGCCATGAGTACGAGTTACGCGCGAAATGTAATAAAAACATTTTTTACATAATTTTTCGTGAATTTCTTTGCTTTTATTCTGGCCTCTTCTGGTCTTCTTCTGTGCCTTTCCCCTCGCTCTCCCCCCCTCTGTCTCTCTTTCTCTGAGCCCCGTGCTTCGTGCCTTTGTTGTTGCTGTTGCTGTTGCTGTTGCTGTTGTTGTTGTATTTTGCATTTTGAGCCTGCAACGCGAGAGCCTGATTGCGAGCGAAGATAAGCGGCTCGCCCGTCTGAAGTATCCTGGAGATATTTAATACAAGAAAAGAAGTGATAGAGCGCAACAAATATGACGCCGGAAATGCCAACCCCCCCCCCTCCCCCCGGCACCCCACTTCCGGCCACCCAAAGTCCTCGCCTCCTCAGTCCCGGTCGCGCCCGGCGGAAGGTGCGGGCGCAGCGCGTGGCTGGTTGAAAGAAAACGTTATAATAAAAGCATTCTTCGGCGGAAAATTCTTTAAAATATTTTCGAATGAAAATGCAAGAATTTCCCTGCACCACCGACGACCGACGTCGTTTCGCTTGAAGCCCGTGCGACTCCTCAGTTTTTCGAAACCTTCGTCGAAATCGTCCTCGGTGCCCAAGACGAGGACACCGAAACGTGAAATTGATCTCTGGAAAAAATCAATCATTTTAAATTTTCAATTTTTTTTTGCCTCTGCCAAGTCTTTTTAGGTGGAATTGAATGCAAACTAAAATAATAAAAACAATTCACTTAAGCCTTCAATCGAGTTTTCAGGATCGCCGAAGAACAACTGGTGAAAATCGATTTTGAACTTTGAAGTTTGCATTTTGTAAGCTTTTTTACTAAAATTTTAGTCTAAAATGAATGCAACTCAACATATATGATCGATTCCTTCCATCGAACTCCAGTCGGCGTTGTTTTCGAATCTCGAATGAAAGTCTAATGGAAGATGAGAATGTTTGAATTTAGTGCAGTATTTAAACGTTGAATTTTTTATTTTCGTTTCCGATTTTGCACTACGTATCGACCCGATTCGGTCATGTTCACTTGTCGTTCTTGTTCAGGACGAGGGCGTAGCTGAGCAGGGAGTTGAGGGACTCGGTCATCGAGCACGAGGAGAGCAGGGAGTGGCTGGACTCGGTCTCGCCGAACAGGAGCTCGCCGTCGTACTCGCTCCACTGGGCGCGCTTCAGGTGGTCGTTGACGCGCTTCAGCTGCTGGTTCACCTGCCGAAGACAAAACAGTCAACTCAAGTCATGTAAGGGCCAACTGTGGCCTTACCATGGTCGTGAGCATGGGGTTCGTGTTCCGGTTAAAGATCTGGGCCCCGAACTCGTTGACGTTCTCGGGCTGCTTGTTGATGACCTCGTGCAGGAAGACCCGCAGGATGGCCCTGATCTGCGGACGCCAAGGGGTCGGCATTTTTTCACTCAATCAATTGATCGATCGTCTCCTACCTCTGGGTGGTCGCACAAGTACTTCCAGTTGCCCTTGCGCAGCTGGCGCTTGATTTTCTCCACCGTGCTGTACTGCTTGATCGCGTTCGAGTTCCATTTCTGATTGACGTTGCAATTCATGCTCGAGTCGAGTGTTTTCGAGTTTACTATTTTGATTTAGAATTTATTCTGAGACACGCCGATCGCAGGTTGCTCCAAGTGACCCAATTTGTTCTCGAATAGTGAGTTTTTATCGCCAAGTTCTTTGGTAACACCAAAAATCGATCGACAAGAATTCGATGGTAAGGTCGAATCACGATCCTTTAATAAAACGACGAAATCGTTTTTGGACTTTTAAATTTTTTATTTTTCAAACCCTCTGCCCTCTATCATTTAGAGTACATTTTTATTTAATTAAGGTCGGAATTCATTGCAAATCCACATAAAAACTACGTCATCATCCCTCGATCTTTTCATAACTCAACCATTGCGAGATTTGCAAGTTCTTCTGATAGGCTCCTATATTTCGATGATTTCCCCATATTCCCAGATTTCTCAACCCTTCTCCAACCTCTCTTCCGTTCCTTCGATTAGCATTGAATGACTAGATCGATCCCTTTGATCCACCGGCAGCGACTCTGGCTCCATTCGGTCGCCAAGTCTCCGTGAATGCGGGAAAACACGAAATGAAATACCTTTGACCGCTGAGCCATGCCGTGTTCCGAGCCATTTCATAATTCGCCGCCGCCTGATTCCTCAAGCCTCGATGGCGGCAGCGGATTCGATTGCGCTAATGTGGGCGCGATTGTGGCTTCGATGCGTCGTTGGGGGCCGATTGGAAGCTGGGCTGCTCCACTTGAACACTTGCGGCTGTTGCCAATGTTTCAACCGTGGGGCTCCTCGTCGGCCGACCGCCTCCCACCATCGTCCTGGCAGTCGTCGTGGCGTCGGGTTTTGTTATTAAAACGCTTGAGCGTGGAAAATTTGCATTTCAAAATAGGCACAATAACAACAAGGACAACAGTAATAATGATGATGCCGACTACAATGAGAAGAACAACGAGTACAATGAGAACAGCAAAAACAACAACTACAACAACAACAACAATAGGAATAACATTAGCCCCAACTAGCAGCGACGGCAGCAACATCCGGCGCTATGGAAAACAATCACGTTGTATCGCGACCGGATGCGTCTCCGTGTGCTGGTGTTGGATCCTATCGAACTGCAACAACAAACCAAACAAGTCGAGCTGCTGGCGTTATTGTTGTTGTTGTCGTAAGCATCCGCTTAACATTCTAATGAATTTTGAAATCGCCCGAATGCTGGCCTCGAATACAAATAACGTCGAAGGTGTGGCTCAAACGAAACGACATCGGCCTCAGGTGCGGCCGCCACCAGGGGGTGGTGGATGGTGGATGGTGGATGGTGTTGGTGTTGGTTTATCAGGTGAATCGTTCAGGCTCCTGTAAGCCTAAGGCTAAACCCAGGACCAAGTGTGAGTGGAAATTTAAGATGCTCGGCCGTTGGGCCCCCGAGTCCTTCCTGCGCCTCGCCCTCGGTGGAGTGGCTCGTGCGAAGTGCCAGGATTTTCCAATTAATCCCGGCAATTGCTCGAGTGTTCAACTAATAGAGATGATTAAAATCGAAAGGATATTCAATTTATGGCACGAGCACGAACTCAAGAACAAGCACAGGGAACTACTGCGATCTGCACTTATTACAGAGTACACCCAAAGCAAAACAGTTGGAAGAAGTTGGAGAGTTACAGAAGGGCATTAGCAAAGTTTGTCGCCTGTGGTCATGCAAATGGAAGATGAAAAGTTTCCTTCTCGACCTCTGTGGATCCCGGGATCCTCGACGGCCAGATCTTTGAGGTTTTTGTTTTTTATTTTCGTACGGATATCGATTGCTCGTGGTTCCTTCGGTCCAGCCGCCAGGCTATCGATGAAGTCTATTTAGCATTCAAATTCAGTCGTTGGCAAATATTGATACCAACACAAGCACACAGAAACACACACCCAAGCATGTACAAAGCTCAGTCATAAGACCTGATCGGGAGGGGGCGAAAGAGAGAGAGAGAGTGAGAAAGGGAGGGAGGGAGGCAAACAAACCCATGCACGATTGCCTTTTGTCGAAGCTTCAAATGGCATCAAAGAGAAACCTTGATTGCTTCATTTCACGCTCGTGTTATTGTTCTTGTAGTAGTTGTTCTTGTAGTTGTTGATATTGCAGTTGATGATATTGTAGTTGTTGTTGTTCTTTTATATTATTGCTGGCAACACCATATTGAGGATTAGATCGAGAGGAGGCAGCGGATGCTGGCATTTGTTACTTGCAACAGCCGTCAAGAACTCCAACGGCATCGTCGGCAAGAGGCAGATGGAGGAGGAGGATAGGGAGAGTGAGGTGGAGTGAAGGAGACAGCGAGTGGTGGAGACAGTCAGAGGGTGGCAGCGGCGCTCTGAGGAAAATTAGCATTTATGAATTTTGTGCCAAATGTCGAACCCTTGGCATCAGATCGCACGGGACTAGAGGGCAGGGGCGTGACACTATTTCAACTACGACGTCCCGGTCCCCTCCTTGGACCACTCGGATCCGTCACGCGCCATCCACACCCACACACACACCCAAACACACACACCTACACATTTGGCATTCCTGCTCATCCCACCCGCTCGTGTTGCGGGCCTGATTATGCGGTTTCTTCGTCTGGCAACGTCGCCGACCGTAATTTCATCCTAAGAACGAGGCAATAGTCGCCAGATGGCAACGCTGGCCCATTGCTAGGCTTCGATTTCCAGTGGCAGGCCCTGCCACCCCGACCTCGATTCGTCGATGGTGATGGGGGGCGGGAAACGAGTGGATGTGTTTGAAGTCCCTTCTTATGAACTCATTTGGACTTTTATATACTGCAGCCACAGCCCAATCCGACCACGCCTCCCTCCCTCCACCATTCCGACCGACCGATCCTAAATAACTTGTTTGTGTGTTGCCAACTTTTATTGGAACCGAAGGAAGAGTTTCATAAAAAGGCAAATGAGGTTCCTGGCAGGTCAGATATAAGAAGAGAAAACTAATGAAACAGAGAGAGAGAGAGAGAGGACGAGAAAAAATCACATCTCACTTTCCCTCTTTCCCGCTCGAGCTCATCGAAAGAAATTTGAATTTTTTCTCATGAGAATTTCCATTGAAAAACTTCAAATTTCCGTTGAAGATCGATTTTTTTATTGCCCATGTGATCACCGTCCCCTTCACCCATCGCCAGAAGATAAATTCAAATTCATAAACATCGGCAAAATGCAATTGAGAAATACTGGCATTAAAACAACAACACACACTAGCAGATGTTGAGTTCAAATAAAGCCCACTGTGTTGTGATGGCCTCAAAAAGTGGCCAACTGTAGTAAAAAGAATTGAAACAGCAACACTGACAATGGATCACAGTACCAAAAACAGCTATAAAACCAAGAAGCATTACAGTTACAGAAACAGAGAGTTAGAACAATAGAAATAAATAATTACAACAAAGACAAAATCAAAACAACAGCAACAAATAATCAGAACAACAGAAACAAAGAATTACAGCAACAACAATATCAAGGAATAACAAGAACAAAAACGAAAACGAAACAAAACCGAGCGCAAAACAAATGAAATGAAAAGCGCCGAAGGGAAATGAAAATGAAAAGTTTTCGGTTTCGGATCCAGCGCCGACTGTCACGACCACGTCCACCGACTCCCGACCCCCCAACCTCCCGACCTCCCGACCACCCGGTCCGAGGACTGGTCGTGGATCGCGTCGGCTGGCAGCACGAATTAACGAGTCCGACCGCGAATTGCGTTGAGTTTTTCGACGCTGCAGCCGCCGCCGTCATCTGCCGCGCCAGATTGTTAACCATTTTGCATCAACTTGCAAATGGCCACATGGGGCGGTTGGGGAGCCCTGAACGATGGACGATGGAGCCTCTTGGACGCGCGTTGCTTGCGTGCTTCCAATGATTTTGGTCAAGTGGAGAATTTCGTTTCGGAAAATATTCATAACCGCAATCGAAGTGCACACACTCTCTCACACACACACAGACACACACTCGCATTCACAACACTCAAGTGGCCCTGGACGAGTCCACTGGACGTATGCGGTCTTCCTCTCTCTCCGTCCCACGGTCCGCCCTTCAGCCGTCGTCGGCCGATGCTGCTGTGAAGTGCCGCTTGCCATTTGCCATGGCAATAAATTGCTCCCTTATTGTTGTTTTTGTCCTTGTTGTTGTTTTTGCTGTCCTTGTTGTTGTCCATGGAGTCCGCTTGTTGTTATTATTTGTCTGGTCCGCCCCACCCCGGGGTCCACCACGCCAATTGCTGGTTGAACTTCTGCATATTTCGATCTGTTCCCTCGCTTCGGCTCCTCTCAAACTCCTCGGCGCTCATCAAGTGCTGCCCCCGCCGTGCCCCGCCCTCAGCACCAGCGCCAGCGCCAGTTGCTGCCGCACCATCACGCATTCATTTGTGCATTTTTCATCTGCTTCCGTTGCTCTCTTTCGGCATTTAACAAGTGCTCCCGACACCCCCTCTCGTCACACTCACCACGCCTTGCCACACATATGGTTACAATTTAATCAGTTCCACTCGGAGCGGCTTCCGCTGGCCATCCTTTTTGGTGTTGCTACTGCTGCTGCTACTCCTGGCCTTTAGTTAATTTTTGCGCTTTTGGCCTTTGGAATTGACTTTTTGCGGTCGTTGTTCGGTTCATAATTTCGACGGCGTCCACTTCAAATTGCGAGCCCTTCCGCCCTTCAACCCTTGGCCTGGTCAATGAATACGGCCACATATACGATTTATTATATACACCAATACTAAAACTACTACTCCATTCAAGAAAACTACAAAATAAATCAGGGAAGTAAAATGAAAATGCATACAAATGAAAAGTTTATAAAGCGATAACAGTGCATTTATTGCTATAAAACATAACAGAATTGTAGAAATAAAACATTTGGCTTAAAACAAGTAACAAATCTATACAATACAAACAATATAATTAATGTATAAGCAAACATAACAAGTGGAGTAAGTGGGTGGTGAAGAGCTTACAAAGAACTAGCAGCGATAATTAATCAGAAGTTATTTGTATTTATTTTATTCGAGAGCTGTTTAACACTTGAGGGTCGAATGAATGTTGAGAATGATAATGATGATAATGAGTGATTGACGTTGGGTGGGTGAATGGATGGCTGGGTGATGATTCGCTTATGAAAACCCCAACCCGATTCGGATTTGGATTTTCAGTGAAAAGGAATTCAAATTACTAAACACTAATACTCCATATTAAAAGTATCTAAAGAAATAGGTTAAAACTTTATATCATAAATTTCACTAAATAAATGTCTTTATGTTATTCGAGAGATTTACAACTAAAGTTTCAGATGGACCTCGTGTTCTCTTGGGGATACAACTATAATACTTAGAGTAAGGCGTCTTGTAAATATATGTGTATGGGTATATAAAGATATCGACTTTATGTAAAAATAGTATTTTGCGCATTTCATTGCCAAATATTAGAGCGTACACTCAAGTCAAACATTAGCCTTTAACCTAAGCGGCCTTACAAAAGGAAGCAACTCATGCTATTGGCCTCGCCCTAAATATATTTAATAGTCAAATAGTTAAGAAACGATAGTATGAAGAGAGTATAACTAATATTAGCACTTTGGATCAGTTTAAGGTTACAACATACAGAAGCATTCGATAGCCTTTGGCTGTTCTTCGACTCTAATAACTCTAAGGCCTTTCGTAGACTAAAGCACAAACACAGTCGCTAAAGAACTTCGTGAGCATCCACGCCTCACGCCTATTCACATCTAATATTCGACACATATTCTGCGGTAGGTAGAGTAAAATATAGTTCAGGGAATTCTACGTTCCAAAACCTCATTTTCATTAACTACTAAGCTTAGACTAGTGTAGAAAAAAACATGACTAGCAGGTAGGTAGAAAAAGACAAACTACTACGAGCAAAAGGGGCAGGAATCACTTGAAGAGACACTCGATGAAACGGAACGAAGCGTCGTCGTGGATCGAAGAAGGGATTCTCGAGGTCCAACTGGGAGTTCGATGGACTTAGAGAGTAGCTTAAATCGAGTGAAGCCAATCGGTGAAATGGTCGTGGTGTGAGGTGTGGTGTTGTGCCTATTGAATAGAACACACAGCCGAGGAGTCCGAGTATTGATTGTTCAGACGGCGTTTCATTCCCTCGAGGTAAATATCACGATTGAAGATGCCAGCAGCTAATGGAATGCTACAAGAACAACAAACATTTCATAGTTGATTTTCAATTTGCGATCGATGGTCCATGGAAACTCACGAGTCTGTGCCAGGGCGTATGGAGACCTTGAACAGAGCAAGCACCGGCTTGTGATCGGACGTGGTGATCGACGGCACCGAGTCATATAACACACACTGAACGTAGGGTTGCGTTGGCGTCGACACGCCGGGCACTGTGCTCTGGCGCATCACCAGGCCCTGAGTTTGGCGGTACTTGTACAGAATGCGATCGGTGTAGGCTGGGGCGCGCTGCTTGGACGACGTGTCGAAATGTTGGGTGCCGGGATCATACTGTGAAAAAGAAATCATGATTAATTATTGCTGGACGATATGGACGAAATGTTTAATTTGCACCAACCTTGTAGGTGGGCGGAAATGTGATATTCGCCTCCATGAAGCCACGGAAGGCGGCTCCATCGGCCAGGACCGAGGACAGCTGATCGGTGTGCATGTAACCGTGCGGCAGGTGCGACGGCAGTGGAAACTTAGTGTTTTGTATCCACTCGAGGAGTTTCTCGCGCGGTTCGCCCAGGCGAAAATTCAGATCCCCGCACCAGAAAACATTGTCGAAATTTTGCGTGACGTCCTTGTTTTTGTGACGCAAGTGCAGATTCTTTGGTAAGTCGAGGGCGTTTATTATGCGCTTCACGTCAGACACGCGCTCTTTCACCTTCTGCTGGTGGGCGGTCAAATGCGAGGTCACGAACAACATCGAGGTGCCGAAGAGACAGAAAGAAATAGCCACAGCGCCTTTTGTACGAAACGCCGACCCGGTCCGCACCGACATCGAGGCATCCTCGGGCGCAGAGCAGTACCAGATGAGATCGCGACGCATGTAGACCGCGAGGTGCAGAGTGCCCAAGGTGGTCGAATGAAAGAGCACATGCGAGGGCCCGAGTGTCTCTTGGATGGTCGCCTCCCAGTCGAAACGATCGGGGCTGGATTCTTGAGTACCGATGACCACAATGTCGGGAACATGTTCCACAGTGACAGGCAACACAAAGTCATTCATTTGTCTGTTGGGGTAGGGAAATATATTCATGAATTTTCTCAATCAAATGAATTCACAAAAATTGTACGCACTTTGGAGGATTTTGACCATTCATGTTCCAGGTGCCAACGAATATAGTGACCTCTTTGTCGGGCAACATTCGATTCAGTTCACTGGGACCCATCAGGGAAATGGAGCCGAGACGACCATCGAGATAACTTCTGCAATTCAAATGAAACAAATCAGCTCTATAAATTTCTATAATCGAGTAAATCTCGGTCAAAACACAAACCTCTCCCTGGCCTTCTCCGTTGGTATCAGACTTAGAACCTGGGCTGCCATCAGGGCCTGCCGGGCGAGCCCCGAACCAGGCGGATGTTTCTGCATTTGTATGTTCTCGTGAGACATGAAACGCACTCCCACGTCCGGCTGTTCAATGACGACTTCCGGCTGCGAAGCGATATTCGGCGAGGACATGTGCTGGGGTGTCGTCACCTTCAGTACGGGCTCTTCCGGCAGCTGCGGAGTGACATCGAACGGAGGCAATTGTTTCGGCATCTCCTTGCCGGGTGGCAGCAACTTCAGACGCAACCGAGAGCGACAAGCGGTCACGGCAATCGGCCGAATCGGACCTCCTCCTCCAGTGCCAATGCCAGTGCCCACCATCCCGTTCGGTATGTCGCTCTGCGTGCTCTTCACCGACGAGTTCGAAGGCGAGGAGTGCGTGGTGTTTTGGGGAAATATCATCACCTTGGCGGTGACGGGCGATTGCGGTGCACTGGAGGATTCGATAACTGGCTTGCTAGCCGACGACGATGGAGCCACTTGTGGCGGTGGCAGCGAGGTGGCCATGGTCGAGAAGGCTTCGTTGGAGTGCAGCGATAGCGAGGCGTTGTCGGCCATGCTCCAGCTCAGCGAAAGGTTGTCGCGCTTCAACACATTGGCGGCATCTGGAATGGAATTGTATCGCACCGTCACGGGCGGCGTCAGCGGTTTGCGCTCCGCCTTGCAGCACAGGCTGAACTGGTGGCTGAACCGATTGTGGTTAGGCGATCGATGCTTGGGGGACTTCCGCAACATTACCTCGCCGCCGCCATCGCTTTGCGAGCCATCGGTGCTGTGCCGGTGAGAGTGCGATTTGCTCTTCGACGTAGGCGGCTTGATGCGCCGCTGCAGGCCGATGAGGCCACTGCTGTAGGACTTCTCCAGATTGTTGTTCACCACATTCGTGAGGGGTAGCGTTTTGCTCTTGCCATTGCTGGCGTTCACGTTGTTGTTCATCTGATTGGTCAGCGTGCTGGTCACGGCACCCGGGGTCTTCTTATCCGGCGAACACTTGGCGAACGACATGTCGTGCTCCTTCGCCGTCGCATTGCTGTTCGTGGGCCATAGGTGCTGGTCCTCGTGCTGGTGTTGAGCATTCGAATTGTTTGGGGGATGCGGCTCCACTTTGGTGGAGCGCTTCGAGAAGAGCCCGAAGAGAGTGTTGGACTTGTGCAGCATGCGGGGGCTGGAGTTAGCGCTGGTGATGCGCTCCTCGCTGCTGCCCCGATTCATCTCGACTCGGAACTTGCTACTAATCTCCTTTGAGATTCCACGGACGAAAACTGATTTGATTGCTTTATTGCCAGATATCTTTATACAGATCAATAATTCAAATATTTATCGATCGTTGTAGGCATTCTCTTAATATTCTAAATGCCAGGAACTTTTTAGATTTTTCTTATATTAGCTCTATGTGCGTTAAATAGTCGCTATTGTATTTTCTGTGCATACGCCTTATTTATACAACGGGCTTCCAGTAATAAAATGATGAGATATTTACTAAATTTCCTAGAAATTACTTTAATATTCTGTGTGTACAGAAATTTCTTTGTCTATATAGAGTAAGGCTTCAAGCATTATTTTAAATATCACTTTGTGTTAGAATATCTCTATACTGACTAGTTAACATTTACGTTTGTGTCGTTTTTTGTTCTCTATAAATGGCAAAGGTACATTGATAGCAGCTTCTGAGTTTCAACTACGCTTAATTGAATGGTTGCATGATTGTTATAACTACTTTGTGCCATAGAAGGAATCAGCGGTCGGTCGCATTCGCCTTTGCCTTTACTTTCACGAGCATTTCTCCATTCTTCTATTTTCATATGCATGTGTCCATATGTATATATTTGTGCATATATAGTGTATACAATTCGCACGGTTAGATATCAATTGTGTGCCTCGACATTGAAAGCCTTTGATGATGCATAGCGAACCGTGATCTACTTAATATCTATTTTATTTAATAGTTGTCTTTTGAGCTGATTGAGAATCTGCGATGTTTGCAACAGATTGACATCGTATTCATTCGTTTATTTCTCCTAATATTAAGGGGTAACTTAGCTTTTTCCCGAGACAATGAAATCTCCTACAATTGAATTCTCTCTCTCTCTCTATGCTCAGTTGCTTGTTCTTTAAATATCTCACTTCTATGTCATATACTTCAGCGTTGGTCATGCCCAATTGCCATTCACGTCACTCCCAACTGCAACGTGATTTATCGGCATTTGTCTTGTGCTGATGGGGAGTGTCTTCCACGTGTTTTCCGTGCATTTATCGTTGTCATCCACTAGGACAAGTCCGTCCGCTGTCTCGTTTTGACAACACCGATTGCGCTAAAAATCTTTACAATTGTAATTCCTTTTCAGCAAACTCGCTTATTCTGCAATGCAACGAAAAAATGTTTTATTATAAAACAGAAAACTTCATCTATTTCACGAACACTTACGGTTGATGCAATGAACTGCTCCTGTATGGAATGGTACCTGTATGTACATTCTGTGTCAAAACTGGGGGCAATTAAACACTAAGTGAAATCATGAGGCGTTAGGCGTTAACAGATTGAACAAACTGAGTCAGAATTCAAGTCTTTCCGAAATCGTTCAACGACTTCCACCGCGACTCTTGTTCACACTACCTAATGCCAGGGAGGCCGCCGAAGCCCTGGGAGACACGAGTTTAAATTGACCTAAAAAGCTGGCGTAATTGACTTTAAAAGCGAGTTGCGAACATCTGCGGACCGAGGTAATTGAATTCGAGCAGCCACCCGTGAGAGCAAAGCAGCTTACCAAAGAGTTGCTCCGCGCAACCGATGCTCCTTCCTTCCGAGAGTGACCTGCAAGTAAAGTGGTACGAAATCAGAATACACGATGAAACATCATGCTATTAAAAAATCAATAGACATACTACGAAAGGGCGCTTAAATTGCGGACCAAAACCAAGCGAAAGCACGGCCGAACCACCCCCAACTGACTCACTCGGTCGCTCGCAGCGATAACGTTGCCACAGGCAATTGGCGCACAACAGGCGCAGGAGTCCGCGGAGCGACTCCCTCACGTGCAGGCCGACTGCTAGGCGGCCAGCCGGGCCAGCGAGTGTTTGTTTCGGTCACTGTGAGCTCCGCCGTCCTGGCCAGCAGCCCCGGCCCTAATCGAATAGCCGCGGCCAACTATGATTTCCGGCACTCTGTCAGCCCGTTCCACTTATCTGGCCCCAGAGACGGCGACGGACTCCTCCACGAGCTTCCCCAGAGAGCGCAGGCGAACAAGAGCGAGCGTGACGAGTGAGTGGGCGTGAGTGCGTGCGAGTCCAAGGCACCGTTCCGACCAGACGCAGGCAGCAACTCTGCGGGGCGCTCTGATGGCAACGAGTTGTGGGCTGTCGCTCGTCCGTCACCTTGTCGCGCGATTGACACACAATTCTATAATTAACTTGGGAAATTTCGCCAATTAGTTGCTAATTATTTCGTCACGATCTCAGTGATTTCTGTCTGGCCTCTCGCGTCCCATGACCAGATGAGCAGGTCTTATTTTCGGGTCACATTTCAAGTTCAGGTTCACGCACGCATACCGCAAGATTGAATAGCGTATTCGTATTTCCTTTCTTCTTTCGTATTGATTGTCTCTTTATTGAATTAATTACTTGTTCTGCTGTTCTTTATTTTGTTTATGTAATTCCTCTGTTCTTACAGTTGCCACTTCCACACTTCTACTCAGACTGCGTTAGCGAAAAGTGCGACCAGCGCGAACCACACTTTAATCAAAATAACATGAACACAACAAACGAACGACGGGAACGTCACGACTTCAATAAAAAAAAAAACGTTCGCGACTTCTGTGATTTTCATCCGACGAGCTGGTTTTCCTTGTTTTTATTGTTGAACTCTTCGTGCTTTTTTGTCAATTTGTTTGTTGTCTTCCGCATTTTCCCAACCCTTCATTCTCGCTCCACACAAATGCGCACAATTCTTCTCTCTTTCAAAACAATTTGTCTCTTTCTTCACGATAGCACGAGTCGCATGACGGCCGCCGAGAAATGTCAAAAACATATGATTGCCGCTTGAATTATTCTCCCTAGCGCATGTGCGTTTCCACTCCCCATCCGGTGAATCTCACCCTACTGTTGTCGAGCATTGCCAGGCGTAAGATACTTCAGTGGGGAAAAACTTTACATCGATATCAGATAGGTATATACTGCGGAGCGCAAGCAATGTTATTTCGATCCTAATCTTAAGGAGCTTTCAAATTAGTTTGGTGGACAGAATAAACCACAACTTGTGCCGATGAATGGCGACGGTTCCACTGTGGCCTTTGTGTACTCACCACAGCAAGAACGCGCTCACTTAACAATAGCTGGGTTTTCTCACTCAACTCAGTCGAATTCTGCGCCCCTTGGAAAATTGTCGAAGTTCTTCTGAACGCGGACAAATCCATCGTTGGGAAAGTTGAAAGTTGCCCAGTGGCTTTTATTGATTTTTTTGAATAAGAAAACCCCGCTGAGAGTGTTTTCAAAATTTATTAACTCAATCAACGAGGGAATATAAACTCAACACTGATGGCAGCTCAGACGATTCTTTTCGACTTCACCGTGGATTCGGTGAAGACTTCGGACCCCAAGCAGCGGCAGGAAATGGCCAAGATTGTGCGTAATGAACTGGAGAACATTTTCCCGCAGCTGGAGCTGGCCTACCAAATGACCATGGACGACGGCTACTACTGCGTCCTCACCGAGAACAAGGAGACCATCGTCACGTGTCGCATCTTCCAGCAGGGTCTGGTCACCATTAATGTCGAGTACTACCTGGAGGCTGGCAAGGAGCCGCTTCTCTCCTTCGATGTAAATATGTGGACATAACATTTCTTTTAGCTACTTTCGACTTTTCTCATCGACATCTATTCGATTTTAGTTTGGACATATTTTCATTGCATGTGCATTTTCTCCTCTTTCTACTTCACCAAGCATTTCAAGCAATCATTACATTCCATTCCATTCCACTACATTGAGGAAAGGAAACGTTTTCACTGCCATTGGCAAACATTGATTTTTCGATCAAGTGTCAAGGCGTCTGGATGCCTCCTCCATTCAACACAGGGTCGAATGTGGAGAAAGAGCATAATCAGTTGTTTGCACACCTTCGGGTAGACAGTTGGAGCGTCCGTTCTTGGGGGTTGAAACCCTCCTCACCGCTCCCCTCCCCCTGGGATGCACTCAGCTGTTCGCTTTTACTGGCGGTTGCCATGCAATCGACAAATTTGCAAATCAAAAACTACAACAGAACAGAGTTTCTTAAAATCTGCAGAAGTTTCTGAATGAAAACTTAGCCGGTGTTTGTCGACTCATTGAAAAGGAGACGAGAACGTGTTTCGAAATAATAGCAAATGCTATTATCTAATAATCATTTCATAAATGCGGTCCCGCGGACTCATTTTCGGGCTCTCATGTTTTATTTAAAACCAAAAAACACACAAAAACCAAACGCTTACGGGTGAGCGAACGAACGAAAGTAAGCAAAGCAAAAGCAGAATCACGTGGAGCTTCGGAGAGTTCGGCTCTACATCGCTCTCTTCGCACGCGGTTCGCCGACAGCTGAGCACCACCGACTACAGAGAACAACGATTGGTATAAGCGGAGACTTGCCTCCAAAACGATTCGTTATCGTCGAACCGAACGTGCAATTCTATTATTTACGATGCCAATATTTTTTTGCCTCACAATGCTATCGGGCCTCGTCGCAATGAAGTGCAACAATTGCTCCTCAGTCTAATATGACTTGCCTAGTCCAACAACGATTGTAAATTGGTCGAGCACGTTTTTTACATCCGAAATGCCTGTGTATGGGTGCCGGTTGAACGCTCCATTGTTTACGTTTGTTATCACAGAACTATACTTCTCTCTCTGTGTCTTTGCTCTCTCTCGCCATTGTAAAGTCTTTTGAGTTTGTGTGAAGCGGGTTCCATAAGGGGTTTCTGGAAAAGTCTTGGATCGAAATGGGATTCGATCTTACGGGTTTTCTTTGCAGCTTGTTTTGTTATGTTTTTCTAGTTGTTATTGTTCTTGTGCCAATGATAAGAGACAAAGCTCGTTATCGTCGTTGTCAGATAAAGAGAACTGATTAGCGTCAGGTTTGCTAGTCAGTTGGCGCGTCATTCGCATTAGCCATCAATGGGACGTGGGTACCGAATGAATCGAATTGAACTTTAATGACGATGTGATGTGCTGTGCTCTGATTTGTTGGTTCCAGCGGCCTTACTTGTAGTATAATCCGGGGCAGTAGTTTGAAATTACTTTCATTTTCATTTGGTTTGTATGTATTTTTAAAAACGGCCCATCTCAAGTAGCTTGTCTGCTGCCAAGAAAAAAACCGCCGCCTCGTGTCTGTGGCTGTCGACTGTCGGCCGTCTTTAGCACACTGCAATGGGCTAAAAATACCCTAGAATTCCAATAGGAGAAGCGAAAGAAAAACCACTTTTCATTTGATTCGCAAAATTGACAAAGATAGGAAAACTGTCTACGGCAACATAGTCCAAATGATCTGAAATCATGTTAGACCCCGGTGGGGAGGGAAGGAAGGTGGACAGGCGGAGGACATTTGTAAATTTGTAGAGTGGTTTTTCATTTAATTGAAGTCATTCGACCGAGTCCTGTCTCATCAGTCAATCTGAATCAGATCAGCTCAGTTCAGTTCAGTTCATTACTACTGTTTCGATTTCGAGACCACGCCCACATTCAAACCGCCCCATATTCGTAGAAGCCTCTGGCAAATGTTTATGATTTCTTCAACTATTCTCTTCGGTTCTTTATTATGCCTCATATACTTATGATATATTTATTTCCTAATTTATCGTTTCTTTTCTTTCTCTCCCCCGTTTTCTGTACGTTTTTCTCCTTTGTTTTGTTTGTGTTTGTTTTCCTTTCAAAACGTTCTTTTTTGTATTAATTGCAGAGCATGCGAGCAATGGAACTAATTTTGCGTAAAAAGTTAGCTTCCGATCGTTCGAAGTATTTACCGCCGATTAAACGTGGTGGATATATTGATATTTACATGACTAGTTCAGGTCAGAGAATACTTAAAATATCGCAAACAAATATTCAAACCTAAAACAGAAAAACTCATAATCAGTTGCAAATGTTAAACATACTTACTTGACCCAGTCCACCTGCCCGAACAGATTTCAAACTTCCCCCACCTCCCACTCCCCTCCCTTTAAAACAATGGCTATCCGAAACAATTACCGATCGTTATTTGCTTCCCCTTCATGATTTTGTTTGAGTTGCCTTCTTTTTGATCATTTCAAAGTTGTTTCGTACATGTCCATGTAAATCGAAATTGAATATTGAACTATGTGAAAACTCCCCGTTCTCCTTCTCGTTCTCGCACTCTCCTTCTCATTTGGAACGAGCTCCCTTTTGCAGGCTCTGACGCTCTCTCTCCCTCTCGCTCTCGCTCTGTCTTCAGTACACTGCAGTCCTTCATGTATTTTGCTATCTCACCTCTCACTTTTTATAGCAATAAAAATTTGAAATGAATTTCTCCTTCTTTCCGAGTTCTTCTTGTTTAATCAAAACGAAATTCGCAATTATCCTTCGTCAACGTTATATAGCGAAATATCCTCGATCTTTTTTTGCATGGCATTTTTGCGAAGTTCGCCTTCTTTGCTTTTTATTTCTCTCAACTTATCGCGGGGCCCAGTTCGTCCCGGTGCGGCTCCCAGGACCTAGTGCATTAATACATTGGCTCGGGAGGAAACCAATTGAAATCTCAACCATTTCCATCTCAATGTTTTTGATTTCTCATCGAGAATTGAATTCAATAGTTATGAGAATTTATTTACAGTAGCTCATACTTGATCCAGATCATCAGCTCATGTGAATTATCTCAAATTATTTTAGCATTTAAGTCATTTATATAAATTTACAAACATTTTTCAGCATATGTACTTTTGATTTATCTATTAATTTAATTTATGTTTTTGTTTGTTTCATATCTCGAAAAAACCACAACCACGCCCACCACCACCACCAAATTAAAACCAATATATAAAAATCTTACCACAAATACCAATTAGTCATCCAAACGTCTCGAAAATACCTTAGCCAAGAAATTAAAAGTTTACTCCGGACAAGTCTTGCCCCCATTGAAACGTGGCGATGTCGCTAGGTATTTTCCATCAGCAGGTAAACAACTTTATTCACATTCTATATTTCTCTAAAGTATTAACAACTATTATATATATATTCTTTCTCTAAGCATGTCACAGCATTATAATTACCATATCTCATTCCGTACTAAGTGGATCCTGCAAGGTGCACGGGCCGTGATTTCCGAGTCCTTCGGGATCCACTCGGAGGAGCCATTCGATCCTTTTCGATATCTTGCTCTTCTTCCAATTCATATCTTACGATCGGCATGATTTCTTCGATTTTTACACTTGACAATTACTTTTATTATTTTTGTTAATTTTGTCCTATTTTCGAATGATTTCCATCGCACAAAATGTATCTATTGATTATTTCGCACTTATCTATTACATATATACTATACTTTCGTTTTGACTTTTGCCGTCGTTCGTCGCGCATTATGAAGCTTCTTAAATACTATATACGAGACACTGTATATATATCCTTAAATGTTCGAATAAAGCGCCGTAATAAATGTCTATTGATACGCGTTATGCATCTGTCTGTCTGTCTGCATTGCTTGATATTTTACATTAAACATCTCGCCTTGGTCTTACAGATGAGCGAATCATCGAATACGACATTGATTCGATGGTCTACGAGGCTCGCTCCCCATTCCAGAAGATTCAGATTCTCCACTCCAAGACCCTGGGCAACATGCTGATCCTGGACGAGTTGCAGAGTGAGTTTTACACTGAGATTCCATCGTTATTGTTTGATATCCAAGTATTGTTCATGTCCTTCAAAAGACATTGCCGAATCGGATCTTATCTACACCGAGACCCTGATGGGACGCGGAATCGAGAACTACGAGGGCAAGGAAATCTGCATCCTTGGCGGCGGCGACGGCGCCCTCCTCTACGAGCTGCTCAAGGAGAAGCCCAAGATGGTCGTCATGCTGGAGATCGACGAGTTGGTCATGCAGGCCTGCAACAAGCACTTGAACACCATCTGCGGTGATGTGCTGGAGAAACGCAAGGGCGACAACTACGAGATCATCGTGGGCGACTGCGTGGAGTACATGAAGAAGTTCATTGCCGCGGGCCGCAAATTCGATTACGTATTCGGTGATCTGACCGACATCCCCATCTCGGGGGCACCCATCGGCGAATGCTGGGACTTCATTCGCACCATACTGGAGCACTCTTTTAAGATTCTGAAGCCTGATGGAAAGTATTTGACCCATGGCAATGGCACCAGTTGCTTGGAGTCGCTGGAGTTGTTCGAGGAGCAGTTGCGTTTGCTGAAGCCGAGTGTGAAGTACACGACCACGAAGGCGTTCGTACCGTCGTTTATGGAAGAATGGGTCTTCTATCAGGTGACCTTGGCTTGACCAGTTCAAGTGCAGCAGGTTACGCGTGAACAGCTTCAAGCAGAAACAGAAAAACAACAGCTACGACTAAACATCCACCTTTATTTTGAGAAGCACAATTCGAATTCCAATTTCGCTCACCTGTTGTCACTGGCTCAGCGAACGCCACTGCAGCTGGACAAAGAGCCGTGGTCTCCTGGCGAGATCGTCGGCGGACTTCAGTGCGAGGCTGCTAAAAGCATTTCTAACATCTTCTCCTCAACCATTTCCTCGACCTCTTCCCACTCCTCCATCTTCCCGACCACCACACCCACAAACGATGCATTGCAGCAGCTCAATTCAACGGAGCATGCCAGCAGGTTCAGTTTCTGGCCACAGCTCAGTCGCTTCCTCTACCACGCGATGGTATCGTAGTTGATCGGAAGCCGGTTTCCAGACAATTCATACGTTTTCAATTTCAATCCCGCCTCATCGTCAGCTCAGCGATTACAACCAAACCAAATATGCAAAGCCAAGCCAAGTTTAATCTTAAGTTAGCAGTTATTAATTTACAAGTTACAACTCTCATTTACATAGCTCCTGCTCCCCACAAATTCCCAATTAGAATACATATGAATGCGAATTTAGTTTTACATTCGAAAAATGATGACTGAACTAATTGGTTCGATGCTTCTTTAATGCTTACGTTTAACTATTAATAGATTATTAATAGTTTTTGTCTTGGAGATAAACTTTTTGTTTTAAAAAAGCCATACACACGAATACCCCTTCGGGAAATAATTGAGAATAAAATTCAAATCAGAGGCTTATGTGGAATTGAATTAAACAAATTGACAACATGTAATTTACAAGTAATTCGTTAACTTAGTTGATAGCTATTTTTATTATGATTACGATTACTATATACTTTCTAGTTATTATCCAATTTAAATATAATTATTTAAAGAATCGCAAACATAACTAACGGAAACAACAGCAATGTAAAGTGACATCATTGAGGAAAAGAGAAGATATTTTAAAACTAAAATTTAATAAAACAATTAGTCGTACGCGAAAAAATCATCAAACTAGTTTTTTCTTTTGTATTTCAAAACGTCCCATCCGTGAATCGTCTGAAATCGTTTTGTCAGCAGTTCTGCAGAAGGCATTTAAGGTAAATAACTATTGCATACTTTTAGTACTGTTCCATAACAGGGTTTTCCTCGATTCCGTTTTGGCTTTATTTTACAACTCGCCCAACGCTTACGCGGTCCATAATTTTAATAGCACCAGTTAAATATCAATAAACAACATTTTTACAAAGTAAACCTTTACTTCGAATAAAATGACAGTCAACAAAATAACCTCTTCTTTTGAAAATAAAATATACTATAACCAGTACTTCTCTCCAGTAATCTTCCTATTAAGTTGACATCACTGTTTGCCGTTTTTCCTTCCTGCTTGTCATTCTGACAACACAAAAAATAGATAAAGAGCACTTGAGAAGATTCAACTCTTTCTCTCTCTCCCTACCACCGTGAGCATGAATGGCCCGAGGCGGTTTGCATTGAGAAAGTTTTACAAAACCAAACCATTCGATATGGAAAGCAAGTCATTCATTCACAGACATTTCGCTCGGTCGGACCACAGACTGGCGTGCGGAAGGACGGACATCTTTCCACGACTCGCACTCAAGGCCTGTCCATATTGGCACGCAACCACCAAAAAACACGCGCACGAATTTATTACTTAATCAATTAAAAGGCGAAAACTCGCGTAGAAAGTGATAGGAAGTACAAACCAAGTGCAATTTGAACGTGTGTGAATATGGAGAAGAAACTGCACAGTGGAATACATCACCCGACGCTGCGTCTACTGCAGGAGTCTGGCTGCGAAATCACCCCGCATAACCTCATGTACCCGCTCTTCCTGATCAACGACGACGACGGCATAGAACCCATCTCCAGCATGCCCGGCCAGGCGCGAATGGGTATTAATCAGGTACGGAAGCACCTGGAGCCGCTGGTCGCCAAGGGCCTCAGCTCGATTCTGCTGTTCGGAATCGTGGACTCGTCTTTGAAGGACGACAAAGGCACGCATGCCGACTCGCAGGAGAACCCGGTGGTGCGAGCTCTGCCCAAGTTGCGCAAATGGTTCCCCTCACTGCTGCTCGCCTGCGACGTGTGTCTCTGCCCGTACACCAGCCACGGACACTGTGGTTACATCGACGAGAAGGGACTGCTCAATGAACCGAGCATTACGCGGCTCGCAGAGATCTCGGTTGCCTACGGCAAGGCTGGTGCTCATATTGTGGCGCCCTCTGACATGATGGACAATCGCATACGTTCCATCAAGGAGGCACTGATAGCGGCTAAACTGGAGAATCGCGTGTCGCTTTTGTCGTACTCGGCAAAATTCGCCTCGAACTTCTACGGCCCGTTCAGGGAGGCCGCGCACTCGGCGCCCGCATTCGGCGACCGCCGTTGCTATCAGTTGCCCAGCGGCGCCAAGGGTCTGGCCATGCGCGCTGTACAGCGGGACGTCGAGGAGGGCGCCGACATGCTGATGGTGAAACCTGGCATGCCTTATCTGGACATATTGCGCCAGACGAAGGACACATTTCCCAATCACCCGCTGTACGTCTACCAGGTGTCCGGGGAGTACGCAATGCTGTACTTTGCAGCTGCGAATGGAGCGTTCCCGCTGAAGTCGGTCCTGATGGAATCGATGAAGGGCTTCCGACGCGCTGGTGCCGACTGCATCATCACCTACTTCACACCCGAGTTGCTCGACATTCTGATAGAGTTGCAATGATTAGTCGACTTCGAAGCAGAGGTCGTCGAAGGTGAAGATCACAGTCGACTCTTTTAGAAAAATTCGTTCGTGTTTCATACATTGCTCTATAATTGTTGCGTACTGAATAGTTTTCGATTTTAAGTTCTTCACGCACACACACATGTACTTATAGCTCTCAAATATTAGCATATGTTAAGTGTATTATTTAAAACAACTGGTTGGGTCGCCGTAAATATTAATATATTAGTATAATACTTCATGTATTTTTAATTGTAAGCTCGTCAATCATTTTGTCGACTTGAGCTTGCAATGCCGTGCATAAATTTCTGGAATTTCGACTTTACCCAGATGATAATTTTAAGTACTTACTTCGAACTCGCTTTACTGACTGTTCCACATTTTACTTAATGAATATATTTTACAAAAGTTTTGGAAGAAAAATGGAGAAATCTGTTTTGGAAAATCTTTGCAAAATAATTAAATTCCAAATAATCCAATCGACCACAACATATCATTAGGAACTCTTTTTTTTTTCTTGTTTATGATAATTATTCCCGCAATAAAAGGCAACTGTTTGCATTTTTTGTAAAGATGGTTTATTAGTACTGTTCAATAAATATATGTATGTATATGTGAATAAAATGGATAGAAAAAATTTTCTAAATACACAAATAAAATGCAGAGGAGTACACATTTTTTCATAATACTCTGAAATTTAAGCGATGTTTTCAATGCATTAATATAAAAAAACAAAAAAAACCTTTCTCGCGAGGAAATGATTCACAACGTGCTTCGAAAAGATAGATTCCTGTATGTGCAAACGAACGTGAACGTGATGACAACAGAGTTTTTGTCACTTGGAACATGACTACTTAGATCAAATATTTTTAGAACTCCATTCTTGCATTTGGTTGCTATGAATGCTCAAGGTTGGAATGCATTATCGCAGATAGCGCGAATGATTAGAATGATTACTACCAACAAATATCAATAAAAAATGATAAACATGAACATACTTATTTTTTCACATATTTACAAACACGAATGGTAAAATAACCGTTTCCATAAATAAAATCGATTAAGTACATATGGAATTTAGGTACAATACTACTTATAGATGTAAGAGAAATTTCGATCGATTCGTAAACAAAACATACTCATTATCGGTTGATATAGGAATGCGAAAATACTTTTCGAAAATATAAGAATGGCGTGGATATTTGGATAAAGTTTTTATGAACTAAAAATTACTTGCATATAGGTGGACTCGTCCACCTTAGCTCAACACGTTTCGTTGTGTATGCGGCTGTGTTCCAGAATGTCTGTGTTCTGCATTGGCTCCAGGTCTGTTTCCGAAATGATCTCCGCAAGCCACTGTTCGATCTGCACTGGATGGAAGTTCTCGTCAGAGTTCGAGTCACCATTTGATTCGAGGACGATTTTCAAATTCTCAAAATTTTTGAGAACCAAACGTTTGGCAGGCTGGTTCTGGCCTGACTGTGAACCGGTGTGATGTGTGTTGGAATTGGGATCGCTCGTCGAGTCGGCCGCGACTGCAGCAGCCCCCGAGGCTGCAGTCGACGATGACACCAAGTAGTGAGCGTTGTCCACATGTCGTGTGGTCTTTTCCTTCAGGCTGTTCTTGATTTCGTTCAGCAGACGATTGTAGAACTCGCAATGCACCGCATTGACGTCGTCTTCATCGCGAACGTCATCGTCCACATCGGCCATTTCGTAGGGATAGGAAGAGGATGTAGCTGCTGCAGCCGAAGTCAAATGCTTGCCTGTGGATGGCTTTTTCGGGCACTTGTGCTTCTTCGATTGTGAACGTGAACTGGCGTTGCTCGAGTAATTCGAGCTGGCGCCCGTGTTTGTCGTTGTGGTGGGAGTGGAGTTGCCCGTGGAGCTCGACTCGACTGTGGCCGAGATGCTGGACTGCGCTGATTGGGACGTGACTGTGTTTACAGATGGCACTTTAGGTTTGTGTTGCTGTTGGGTAGTTTTTTGTGAACTCTGTGATGAGGTCTGCTCTACGTAATCCTCCTCCTCGTCCCCATCGCCATCGTTCTCTCCGTGCTGATATGGTATATCTGCACTCACCGCCTCTTCAGTGGCACAATTGATGGTCAGGTTGGAGATATTTCGCAGATTGATCGTTCCATTGCAGTTGTTGATGGTGATTTTTGGTTTAAAGCGATTCTTCTTTGATTTCTTTGCATCATCGCAGGTTTGCGACGATTTGGTGTTGACGGCCGACATCTTTCCCAGACTAGACACAGCCTCGGCTATGGAGGACTCTCGTTCATCGTCGAGTTCCTCGAGGTTGAGGGGCGGAATAATTGCGTCTCGTTTTGTTTTCGCCTTTCGTATCAGCTCCTTCGCCTCCGCCAGGGTGATGTTTATGATGGATTCGTTCATGTTCGACACATTGTTCTCGATGAGCGACTTGTTCTTTGAGAAGTCCACAACAATCGTCTCCGGCAACTCCCCGTTGCTGTCGGCAGGAACAACACTCGATGACGTCAGATCCGCCTGTTGAAGACACTTGTACATGGTCTCGTGGTCGTTTGAAGGCGTGATATAGTCCTCGTTTCGCATGTATACATCGTGCAAAGCCAAATTAATGCTGTCCAGATTGAATTTACCATACGAACGAATCGCAGTCAGCAGCTGCTCCTCGTTGTCCGTGAGGAGCTTCAACTCCTGCGGAGCCTCCCCATCGGCACCAGCACCGGGCGTGGCAGCAGCAGCTGCTGTCGGACGACTCATCTGTTGGGTCGACGTCGCGATGACGTCAATCTGCCTGAGCAACAGCTTCTCCCGAACGCAGAGCGCCTCGCGGATCTTTTCGAATTTCTGTTGCACATTTTGCTTCAACTGAAAACAAAAGAAAAACCATTTTTAGTTTTTGAGAATTTCATCGTTAAATTTTGTCCCTACCTCCTCCATTTTCTTTGTGTGTTCTTTAGGCGCTGTCATTTGCCAGCTATTCTATAATTCGCAGAGATTTGAATGCCTTTTGCTATTGCAGGAACTATTTTCTTATGAATTATCAGTCCGTGGTTCACTTTTCGACCGTTCGAAGAATATGCAAAAATTGCCAAACTATTTGCTCACCATTGCTTCAACCCCTGCAATCGTTGCGCCCAACAGATTTTTTCTGGCAATTTTCAGAATTTTGTTTTTTTTTCCACATCTGTTTGTTTGGTCGATTTTGTTTCTTCTGACATTCGCAAAGCTAAGGGTGATTTCTCAAAAGCCGTTGAGAACAGAATTCGTGCAAAGGTAAAAGATTGCCAAGGTGACCATAGATTTCAAATCATGCAATGGAATTCAGGTGAGTATTACGTATTAACGCAGCATTACGCCTAATGGCGTTTTATACATATAATTTATTTTATTGAGTCAAATTGTCAGATTCGCATCTAATGATGCGAGACTAAAGGTAGACAACTTACAAATAATTACCGGCCAGAAATTATATCGAGATTCAACTGTTGAATCTTTTACAAAATCAGAGCGCAAAAACAGCTTTTCACTCGTACTGTACACTGTGACAGTTGTCATACTGTTATGGGATGGATTCCAATGCTGGATGGAGCATTTCGTTTTGTGCCGTTGACTCGTTTGGATGTTGGGTCGGAAGCGCTGGAGACGTCGTGCATCGTGAGTGGAATTAACTCCAAATAGAGGAACAGTTTCTCCTCTCTTGCTCTCTTCTAACCCCCACCCTACACTCGAAAACGACCGAATCGTGTGCAAGTGAGTGAGAAAATCAAGAGAGAATCGCTCCAACAGAAATGTAAATTACCAATATGAATTGAATAAGTGAATTGCAAAGTAAATTGTATAAAAATATATATTAATTGAAAACTAGTATGAAAGTAAAACGAATTCCGTAGGAATCGGAATTGTCAAAGGCAGCCAAAACGCGTTGCTGCTGCTCGCCGTCCAGTGCCACTCGAGTCGAGTCGTCAGCAGTGCTCTCATTGTTGTTGTTGCTGCTGCGTCACACTGTCATTTTAGGAGTTGTTGTTATTGTTTTATTGTTATTGTGTGTGTTGCTGTTGTTGTAGGCTGCGACCTTTTATGTAGAAATAAATGTGCTCTGCGCTATGTAATATTTAATAAATGATTGTTGTGTTTTGTCACCTCTCTCTCTTCCGCTTCTTCGTCATCATCGTCGTCTTCACTTTGAGTCGTTCAAGTGCGAGCGAGAGAGATGGAACGAAAGAGTGAAGTGAGTGAATGGCAAAACAACAATAAAAACAAATTGTTTTGCAATTTGTTTCAAATTGATTGCAAAACTTCCATGATGACGGCAACAACAAAAATTACATCGAGTCAAATAACAACAAATACATGAGCAGGCACAACAATGTTAAAAACAATGAAACTCATTGAAATTTCAATGAATTAATTAATTTAGTTGCGGTCTCTCCTCGGACTTTAGTTGTTGCATTCCACTTTGACATTTCGTTACGTTCTCGTTAGAGGGGGTCTAACCCTAGACGATGTTGTTGTTGTGGATGCAACGTATATTGTTATTGTAGTCAGTGTCATTGCACGCGACTTGCAGCACGGTGAGAGAGGGAGAGAACAACGTGAGCCCACAACAAAGAAATACGCAGAGTTCACAAAGAAAAGAAAAAACAACAAACAATAGAATAGAAAATTATTATGGTTTTTTGTGTTCCCACACGCGCTCAATTTAACTCGTTCTCTCTCTCCCATCACACAGTTCTTCATAAACGAAGTCGTTTGTTTTCGAACCCCCTCCCTTCTTTTACTCTTCTTTGCATATTTGTGGAAATTACCTCATCATCCGCTTCGCTCGATTCGACTCGGCGACGAGCTCCCGCCCCTCGCACCATCGTCGACGAGCATGCGACGGCTCGCCACGCTCCGTAACGTAACGTAACGCAGCGAGACCGTCCAGTTCGCCGCCCATCTCCATCTCCATCCCCATTCCCGCCCGTTCCCGTCACCTGCCCCAGAGCGCGAGCAGCAGCAGCAGCAGCTCCGAGTGTCGTCTGCCGTCGCGCGGGAACCGAGTCACCATCGTCTCGTCTTCTTCTGCATCTGCTTCGTGATTTCGGAAGAAAGTGTTTTCGTTGTCGAATTCTGAAGATAAGTTAAAACTTAATTTGACTTTCAGACGGAAAGCGGGACAAGGCGAAAGCAAGAAAAGAAATAGCAAAACAAACCAAAATCATACTAACAACAAAAAAATCGAAAAATCGTTCAAAAAACCCAGCAACAATAATAACAGCAACGCCATCGACAACGAAGTGTGCGAAAAAGAAACAGTAAGAAATCGCAAGCGAATCGATTAAAAATGCTCGCGTTCGCCCCCAGCGACGCCACTTGATTCGCACGTCGTCCGTCGCCACACGTTGCGAGTCGTGCGTGGCTCACGCCGTGGTCCGACTCCCCACACCCTACACCGTCCAGGCACCACCAACACCATCGCCATCACCACGACATCCAACCAAGCCAGCAGCAACCACAGGCGCCAACTCGATCGGCCGGCCGCCAGTCGCCAGCACATCAAAGTCAGTGTCATTGGCTGAGTCGCCTTAACTGGGCTTAAATCCGTCGGCGGTCGACGACTACGACTACGACGACGACGCCGACGCCGACGCTGACCAGGCAAAGTGGTGAGTGAAGGAATGAATTCCGTTTATTTTTGCAATTTTCCCTCTCCGCAATTTTCTCCCTTATCAACCCTTCGCCCCCAGCTTAACCCCGTTAACCCATTTCTTCCGACGCCGCTTGGTTTCAGTGCCGTCTTCTCGTCTTAGTCTTTCTCCGTCTCCCTCGTTCTTTCTTCTTCTTGGCCTCGAGCGTCTCGGCTGTTTACGTCTGGTCTCGTGGAAAATTGCCTCTCAATGAACTTCAACTCGCACCGAGCTTTTGTCGAGATGGGCTTTTAATTCCGTGGGAATTTCCCAAAGCCCGATCGAGGGAAGGGGGGGGAAGCGGCGCTCTCAATTGTGTTGTTGTTGAGTCTTCTTCTTCCCACAGTTCCCACTGAGTTCCCTCGTAGAGCTCTCGTTAGCATGAACTAAAGCGGCTCAAGTCTTGGCGAAGTTTTAAGATCAATGCACGATTTTGGTAAGGCTGCGAGAGGCACGTTTTCCCCCCTCAATCCTCAAGCCTGGATTCACAATCCTTTTCTGCAGTTTAGAGCAATTGGATCCAAGCAAGTGTCGCATGACCTCGGAATAGAGACATCAGTCATGGATTTTTCTCCGTCTAAACACATGTCAAGCTAAATTATTCCTCTTTTCCAATGCACTCTCGCCTTCTCGCTGTTTCAATGTCTCACTCGCTCTCGGTCTCTCTCTTTCTCCCTCGCTGCGAAATTTCTTATCGGCTGACAATGATAAACCACTATTGTTTGTTGTGATAAAAAGCAAACAACAATAGCAACAACAACAAAAACAACACTGAAATTTCACTCGTCTGCGTAGGCTGTCTCAAAGTTATTGTCGCTGGCTCTTCTCACGTCCGAAAACCTGTCCGTCTATCTGCCGCTCTGTATGTCTATCTGCAATGATTGTCAACAATGTTTCAAACGAAAAAAAAAACACAAAACAAAAAAGAAATCATAAAAGAAAGTCTGGGATGCTTTTCTTTCATTGGACAAAGAAATTTTCCTAATTGCACATCGATATCACTCGAGTACATGGGAAAAAATATATCAACGGGAAGGTGGTGGGAAGACAGAAAAAAGGAAAAAGTCATCGTCAGTCATCGAAAAATTATTATTGCAACAATTTTTTCTTTGTTCGACCACCGCTCGATCGCTGATCAATGTTTGAGTTTTCTCAGAAATTATTTTGCCTTTTATATTGTTTACACCGAATTCTTAATTGAAGTCAATAAGCACTTGGTTGTGAAAATAAATTTGGGCTCTCAGAATATTTAGCACTCCGGCAATCGCCCTATCTCTCTCTCTCTCTACTCGAGTGTCTTCTGCTTCTTGTACCGTCGGCAGATTCATTATCTAGTGAAGTGAGCTGTCATTGGAAACTTTCATGTTCTCAACTTTCGACTTCGCCGGACTCCCACGGAGAGTCCTCCAAAAGTTCCTCTCAAGTTCGCCGTCTCCCTTAGTTGGCGACTTCCACACCCTCTCACTCTCTCTCTCTCTCTGTCTCTCTCTGCCTCTCCCGGTTGTTCTTCGTCCTCTTGGTGTCGCGATTGACACATGCGGCGGGCCGAACTCGTCTGACGTTGCCCTAGGCTCGCATCTGCGTTCGCTCGTTTATCCCGAGAACTTCTCAATGTATTTCACTTTGCGCCTGCTGTTCCGACTCTCTCTCTCCGACTTCGTACATTAACTTTGGGCGGGGGCGACCAACCCTGATGGTCCCTGACACCCTGATCCATATCGCGGGTCCACACACAAGTCACCAAACCAATGTCTACCCCAACGTCTGAACGTTTTCCTCCCCTCGAGCTGAGTGAAACTTTCCTGGATTTTCCCTGTTGACTCACGCGGGTCACGCGGGGCGGTGGGGAGGTGAGAAGGTGGAAAAACGCAACCAACCTCTACCCCAAACTTGAGAAAACAATTGAACTCTTCCTGCCAACATGTCATGAGCTTCACGTGACACTCGAACATTTGTCCTCGTCGCCCTCTCTCTTTCTTCTTTCGTTCTTTCTTTTTTATGCACTCTCGTCTCTCTCTCTCTCTCACTCTCACTCTCGCTTCTTCCCACTTGCTCCCTTTGGGTCGCCCATTGGTTTTTGCGTCCGACCGTCCGTTGGTCGGTCTCTGCACTTGTTTACGTTACGTTACGTTTCGTTCGCCGCCTTACGTTGGCGGCGGTTGCGTTTTCCGAATGTTTTCCGCCTGAACCGAACCCAACTCCCTCCTTCCTTCCTTCTCCCTCTCCTCCAACTGGGCGAGGGCCGAGTTTTTCCATCGCGATTTTTCCGTCTCGCTCGCTTGCAGTGCATTTTTTCATGCACTTCTGTTCCTACTCCAGTAGATATTTATTCGTGTTGTTATTTTTGGCCAACCCAAACCTTTTACCACTGCAATTAAATGCATTGCTTTACGTCATCTGCTCCCCACATGTTTTTTGCTTTCCCCTGAAACTGAAACTCCAGCCACAGACGAAGGTCATTCCTATTGCTACTTAAAGACAAGGAAAATAAAAATAATAATGCTTGTGAATTTCTCCGCTTTAAGCCATGGCATTGCGTCGTGTATGAATCATGGATTCTCGCTCTCCGCCTTTTTGCTCGTGCTCCTTTTCCTTTTTCCGAGTTCGCCGGAGTTTTTATTATTTTTCTTCGGCAAACAAACATTTTAATGGCTCAAATTTTAATGGTTTCCACAATAGAAAGGAAAAAAGAAAATAATTTTCATTCGCCCAACCAGCGGCCATCAGATTGCGGTAACGCAACGCAACGCAACGCTTGAATTACATCGCATGTCCCTCCCTTCGTCCCCACGTCCCCACTCCGCACCGCACCGCTCATTGGGCATCCCTGATACGATCTAAATTGCCGTAGAAGGGAGCAGATTTCAGGGTGGCCGAGAGGAGGGGATTTTTTTAGTTTTGGAGTGGAGTCGATTTTGTAGTTGCGGAGCAGAGTGGAGTAAATTTTACAGTAGTGGAGTGGAGGAGACTTTTTCAGTTGTGAAGTGGAGTCGATTTTTTATTTGAATTGTACAGGGTAAATTTTATGGTTGTGTAGAGGAGTGGAGTAGCTTTTATGGTTGTGTCGAGAACGGAAGAAGGAAGTGGACTTCGAGTTCCTCCATGGTCGGGTGAAGAAAGGCTTTGATTAAATCGATAGAAATTGCCGAAATCCGAAAGAGAAGGGAGAGAAGATGGTGAGGAACTGTGGATGCAACAATTGAGGCAAATTTATGAGAAATTGGAGTAACTGCAAATTCGAAATTATGTGCTTTCTTGAAACGTTGATTTTTTTTTGACACGTTGATAAATTGATTTCATGTCAGTAGGACTCAAAAACCTTGATTGCTCTAATTCGCCTACCATGGAAAACTTAAAAAAAAAAATGGTATTATTTCTATTCTTCCTCAAGTGGAAATTCAAATGCTCAAAACCAGAGATAGAAACAAAAACAAAAAATAAGAGTAGGAGGAAACCTGTAAATTCCGGAAATAACAGGCAAAACGACCTAAACAATGTTTTTGATTGGAAATCGAAACGCATGAATGTCGGCTTAGCCATAGATGGACAGAGAGAGAGAGAGAGGGAGCGAGACAGCGAGAGGGAGACAAACACACATGATGGACATCAATCCGACGAAACACGGCTCGATCGATCCATCAAACCACTCATCCATCTATCCATCTATACATCTATCAATTCTAGCATTCTAACCGTTCATTTGTCGGCTTTTTCTCATTCGGCTTTTCCCCGTCCCTCCCTCTCCCTCTCTCGTGTGTGGGTTTTTCATCCTCTATCTGCGAGTTCGTCTCCGTCTCCGTCTCTCTCTCTCTCTTTCCCTGTTCGTCAATTTATTCATCGCGGCTTCGATTTGTTGAATCGCCCGCTGACCGAGTTCCAAATAAAATATGCAACATGCTGTTGGTACCTCCGCGTCCAGCCAGCCAGACCGCGCCCCCTCCCATCCACCATCACCAGCACATGCTGCACGTTTTGCTCCACAATCGCCCCGAACCCCGACCGCCCCGCCCCGCCCCTTGTCGTCATCGTCATCGCCATTGCGACCGGCGTCCGCGCTGCAGGCTGCGGCTTCATCTTCGCGCGCCTCGCACTCGGCATGTGATTCATTTGAATTGATGACTCGCCTCGCCTTGCCTCGCCTCGTGGCCGTCCTCTGTCGTCCTCCTCTGTTGCCGCCGCCGTCCTCTGTCGCCGCTGTTCGTCCGTCCGTCTTCCTCGTCGTCATCGTCGTCACCGTCGTCACCGTCGTCGTCCCTCCGCAGTCGAGCTGCTGACCAGCAAATCGAGCCGCAATGACTGCAGCAGTAGCATCACCGACAACAACAAAAACAGCAACAACAACAACAACAATACCAACAACAGCACCGTTCGAGCCGAACCATCGCTGCTTGAAAAACTCGGCCAATTTTCTCGACCATCTCGTTTACATGGAAGCTGCATTTATTTAATAAAAAATACAACAATAATAAAATGACGAAGAAGAAGAAGAACCGCAATAACAACAACAACTACGTCGACAGTAACAACACCAACAATAACAACAACAACAATAACTATGACTGTGACGATGACGATGAGGAAAAAACTTCGATCGATCGATTGCACAATTTTAAATGAATTTTTATTAGTTTAATTGGGTTTTCTTGCTGTTGTTGTAGTATTTGTTGTTGTTGTTGTCTCCACTGCTCCTCTGGTCGACATTCGATATCAAAAGGGATGGAATTTTTTCCCCCACTGGTAATAATTAAATAATAAATAATTGAATATTTGGGATATTTTTATCGTATTTGGTTGGTTTCTCCAATTTCGAAATTGCACATATTTTGCGAGGTTTTTTGTAATTTACTTTTTTAATAGATTTTCCATTTCATAAATTTAATTTCGATATTGCACATATTTTTGAATGTATTTTTTCCCCATTTTTGGGGATTTTTTCAATTTCTAGTTATTTTTAATAGATTTTCCTCGTCATAAATTTGGAATTTAACAAATTTTTTCATTACATAAATTCTCCAAATTATGAAGTACCAATTTCAATTTCCTATTATTTGTCTTTAACTCCTTAATTTGCCTTTGCATATTTTGATCTCTTATATATTGCTCTTTTTATATTTTGCTCTTCTTATATTTTGAACTACTTATTTTGATTTTTTATTTATTCTTTCGTAATCTACTTTCGGGAGCTCGTCCTCCGCTTCCACCCTCCGTACACCCTTTTCTACTCTCATAAACTGGTGCTGGCCAACAGCTGATTCCACTCGAGCCAGATCGTCCTCTGCCAGTGACGTGCGAGCGGTCGCCGCCCCTCGGACGGGCCGCCTCTGGCCCACGAATTCAGCTCCAAGTCGTTATCGCCGCTTGGCCAGCCCACGATAGCGAGTGGTCGAAGCACCGACAAGCGAATAATTTCTATAAACGTTGTCAGTACTTGTGTTATGTAGTAGACAAAAGAATTTCCTAGAAACGGAAACGAAGGGGAAATCAAGAGAAGAAATCAAAAGGAGAAATCCAAAAAAACAAAAATAAATAAATTAATAAATCAAGTTATCGAACGAGTGATGCAGCTAATTTTGTACTTTATCTATAGATGTATATGTATATTGGCTAAAATTGGCAATAACAACGGAAGCAACAACAACAACGATAGCGATAATAATTATTGCAACAACTAAATTGTGCGTCAGGCCAAACCAGGCCACAAAATGCCTCACATTAACCCGTTAACACAGTTGGCTGAGATATTGAAATCTAATATGTGTGGACTTAATACCATGGCAACAACCACAGGAACCCCGGCAACAACAACAATCACACCAACAACAAGAAACCGGCTACACGCACACTTTTGATTAACGATTGGAAATCGGTGGGGTGGAAAGAGACAGAGGGAGGAGGGGGGGGGGAGAAATAATATCGCAGCTTGTAGGAATAATCGAATATTATGCGATCGCCGTGATTATCATTGGAATTGGCCTTGTTTTCCCTGTCGCCCGATAAGCGCCCGAACACCTTGACTCGGCAAGAGAGAGATAGAGATATAGAGAGAGAGAGAGAGAGGTGAAATAATGACTTGGCCAAACCCTGGACAGGTCGATTGTACTCGACTGAACCCCATGGTCCAACGATATCGGGCTGCCAATTGGATTTCTATGAGATCAGAAGACTTCAATATTAATTAAATTGTACAAAAACATAATATAATGATATTTACAAAACTTTTCAAAGCAAGGAATTGACTAAGGGGAGGAATTTAAAAATAAAAATAAAAATGTGTCCAGCATTTTACTAACTTAAGACGAAACCGATCCTGAAACAAGTCAATATCACATGGATTTCGAGATTTCCATTTGATCTCTAATGCTTTTCAATCAGACCCTCGTACCCTCTCTCTCTCTCTCTCTCTCTGTCGCACGTGCCCAGGTCCCCATAAAACGCGATAAAACGTCAACAATCGCCGTTCATTTGGTAGTCAATGCGTCACTTTCTAATGTTTTAATTAGCGACTACCTCCTATGTTATCGTGATTATAATTTTTCGTGCATTCCCCAATGTTTACTTGTCTTTTTCACATCACTGTCGACTTGTCGTTCTGATTGTTTGCACCAGAAATAAAGGCGAATTGAATGAGAAATGATGGCCCCAAATATTTGCCTTCGTGAATGCCTTCGTGTGTCTTCTTTGCTGATGTTCTTCCCATTGTTTGCTGTTGTCGTGGCCGATGCTCCGCGATAAGGCGAACAACCCGACATGACGCCGACATAAGGTGTTAACAGATAAAGAAAACCGTCCGTTGAAGGGAGGGGGGTCGTGTCGATTGGGTTGGCGATTAATGGGCTGATTAGCGGAGGTTTCAGGGGCGTTTGGCAGACTCGACCCTTGTATTGGTGAGATGACAAAAGAAATTGATTTCGATGTCATAAATCTATGAATGAACAGCTGATATGCGGGGGAAAACGTCCAAATTTTTGCACTTCAATTAGAGTTCCTTTAAGCTTGAACCAATTCGTAGCCTCCCTCAGGTCTCTACTGAACTCGCAAACCACGTCCGCGAGAAATCCTTCAACTCTGCTGGATCTTCTTCTCCGCAAAGTGGCGGAGTTTGACCGAGGGCTGCTCAAAAAATTAAAACATTCAAGAAAAAATTCTTCCGCCCGGCGTTCCCTCATTTACCGAGTTAAGCAATGTCTTGCCCTCTCTTGTCTCTTGTCTCTCGTCCTGAAGGACTTCTTGCAGCACGTCGCCGTGATTTTGCATTTTTATTACCCAGTTTCCGCTCCTCTCCTTACTTCCTTCCTTCCTTCCCACCTCTCTCTATCTGGCGTGTCTTCTTCAACTACCCGTGGTTCGTCGCCTTGCCCTTGTCCTCCTTGCTGTCATTCCTTGAATTCTTCATCTGGCTCAAAAGCAATTTTCAACGACAGCGTTTTTCTTCCTGTTTCTCCCTTTCTCTTGATCTCTCTTCCCATGAACAGTTTCATTCTCTTTGCTCTAGAACTCAACACATTTCAATCGCAGATCTCATCATCGGCTCTTCTCCATCTCCATCTCCTTATCTAAATTTCTTCATCCTCCGTCTGTCTTCCTTTGTGATCTCTTCGGTCGCTTCCAATTTGCAGTCTCAATAGTTGTTCAGTTTAAACGAATCTGTCCCTCTCAGGCCTCGATTTGCCTTCCTTTCCACTTGTCCTTCTCGACATTTTCCAGCACGGCCTGCTGTCGTTGTCCTTCTCATTCATGTCCTTCTATTATTTTTTGTGCTTCTCTCTCCCGGTCCCCCCGTTTACTCGATCTTCTTCCACGAGGATCTCCACCAAGTCCATCGTCTGTCGCCACCGGTTCGGTCGTCTGCGACCTTCTTATCGTCCACTTTAGTTACTGGTGGCCAATCATTCGCAACGTCTTTGTCCGGCCCTCGGTCACGCCAACACATCCCCCAGGTCCGTCTCTCCCTCCCTATCTCTCCCCCTCTCTCTCTCTCTGTCTTTCCCCTTCTTCCTCTCTCTTCATCGTCCGCGTGCTCACCGTTCAGTTGACCACATTTAAGCTCTGCCTCGCACAAAAGGATTCATTTGGGATTTCGTCCTTTCATTCAATTTACTCACTTGGCTCACACTCACTTGGCCCACCCTCTCTCTCCATCTCCCTTTCTCCTTTCCCCCAATCTCTCTTTCGACTGGGCGATTTTGAGTCCTTTTGTGTAGTTTGTTGACTCGGCTGCGATTGATTCCTTTGTTATGCTCTAGTCCTCCCCCTTGCCCTCTTCTGCCACTCCCCCAACGGCGACGCCCCTTCCCTTCGCTCCCATCCCCTGCCATTGCCCAACTTTTGTCACGACTCTCGCTCTTTCCTCCGTCTTGGTCGTGGTCTTGGTCGGGTCCTCGGTCTCGGCCGGCCAACGACGATGATCCTCTTCGGCCAGTTCTCGTCTCGTCCCATCTCGTCCAGATCTGTAGATGACGACGATGGTGATGTCGATGTCCATTAGGCGTTCGTCTTCTGCTGATTTTTCGATTTTTCCTCCACGACTTCTCTCTCGTTCCACGGAAATTTCTGTCAGCGTTTCTTATTTTTTCAATCAGCCCGATGTTTTTCTGCCCAATTTGTGCTTTACTGTCTGTTACTGTCGTTTGTCGGGTCAGCTCCCGCATCCATCTCGGTGCCCGGCCGCGATTCATGGCGCTGACCTCGGCCATTGTCTCTCTCTCTCTCTCCCTCCATCTGTCCCTTTTCCGCCTCCCATTGACCGGATCGAAAAATCCTCTTCAATTGCATGCGATTTTCCTCCACCTCCAACGCTGTCGCTATCGGCGGCTGTCAGGACTCGGTCCCTCCGTGCGTCCCCTCGGCCCGCGGTCTGTTCGCCTGTGGATCTGTGGATTGCTAGGCGAAAATCCCCATGAAAGACTAGTTTAACATAATTTTTGCATTCGCCTCAAACATCGGCCGATTAGCATAAGCCCCATTTAATGGTGGCTTAATTAGTGCGATGACGATAAACCATGCAAAGTCACAGTACACAAAAAATGCTCCCCTGCTTCCGCCCTTCCGCCTTTTTTAATCCTCCTTCGTGTCTCGTGTCTCGCCCTCGCTCTTCCTCGTCGTTTGCTTTACCGCAAATTATCGTTAATTCTCTGAAGTGCGACGAGGGTCGGGAGGGACGGGGCCTGGCGAGGCGAGAAGAGAAGATCGTCGAGTTTCTTTCCTTTTCAGCATAACCTTCGGGCGCTTGTTCTTAATTAGTTACACGAGGCACCTCCCTGTCTCCCTGTCTCCCTCTCTCTCGCTCTCTCATCTCCCCATCCCTCTCCCGCCGTCCTCCCTCCTGCACCCCTCGACTTCAGTTCAATCCACGTGAACCGAATAATTCTTGGCGCCTCCTGCCTCTCCATGTCGTGTCCTCTGCCGTGGAGCGGAAGCTGCCTCTCTCTCTCTCTATCGCCCATATATCTCTGTATGTCTCTCATTCTCCCTCTCCCTCCGGCTTCTGAAAGTGTTTCCGTTTAGTCTGGGCTTCGACTTTGGTTTCATTTCCTTGGTTTTTTCATTCGTGTCTTCTGCATCGTGTTTCCCTGGCCTCCGACGAGTCCGCAGCCATAAAATATAAAGATTTAAGTTCGCAAGGCACACACACTCACACAGACACACACACAGACACACACACGGGAGGTCTCACGGCGACGGTAGCGAGTCCTTTTTGCGGACGCGAGGACTAAAAACCACAGAGCTTCGCAAATATGTTTGAAATCATGTCGAGGATTAGTTGCATGGCGCATGGCGGAGAGCGGAGAGGGGAGGAGGGGCAGAAGGCGGAGGCGGAGGCCTGGGGAGGACCCGGGCAGCTGCGTGCGTGCACCGGTCGCTTGTTCTTCTTCGCTCTCTCGCTTTCGTCCCTGCTGCCGTCCTTCCTTCCGCCAGGAAGTGCTCGTCTCGCCTCGCCTCGTCCGCCACCCGCTGCCAGTGCCAGGACCTTCTCCGGACAGCGACGCGTTTTCCCTGTTATTAGTTTTATTTTCTTGTTTCCTGTCCATCTTTTTCTTTTTGCATTTTTTCCTGCATTTTCGCCGTAAATCCTCCACATTTATTCACTTGTTTCTGCCTCTTCAGCCTCGCTTCTCACGACACAGGTCGTCCCCTCTCCCGCTTTGTTTGTTCCTTTACCTTTTCCTTTACCTTTCCCTTTACCCTGCCCTTTGCACTCTCACCTTTTGCTCGTCTAGTCCCGAGACTTGTATCTCCCTCTCTCTGTCTCTCTCCCACCTACTCCTCCTACCCCTCCTACTCGTGTCGTGTTCCGCCTCGGCGAAGATAAATGGATTTCTCGCACCACAACCTCCACCTCCACCTCCTTTCCTACCTCGCACTGCCTCGTTGTTGCTGCCGCCGTTCGTCGCTCCGCTCCTTCTCCTCCCCTCCCCTCCTTTGTCGGTGAATTTGACATTTACACGAAGATTTTACAGTTGCCTGATTTGCTCGCAAACTCTCGAACCCTCCTCGTCGGCGCCGCCACCTCCGTCTCTCCGTCGCCTCCTGCTCCATTTCTTCGTCACATCCTCCTGCTCCAGTTCCTCCTCGGGTTTTCTTCATGTTGCCTTAACATTTTTGCATTTCCTCGAGTTATTGCTTGAGACCTCACGAGTCCTTCCTCAAGACCTTGCTCAAGGCCTTCCTCGAGTTCTTCTGCTCCCACTCCTATCGTTTGTTGGCTTCTCACCGCAGTCGACCGATTTCCCCGCCCTGTTTCCACCCTGTGCCACCTCGGCCACACCCCCTGTCGCCATTAGTCACATCTTCACGCCTCCCTTCATCGCTCTATTGCTTCCTTCCGCCTCCCTTCTACGCTCCCTACGCTACCACAACGTCTTCTCCACCTTTCTTCGCCCTTCCGAATCACCGACTCCCACTTCCCAACTCTGCTTCAACTCCCTCGCCCCGTCTTCAACCCCACTCGACGCGCCTCCCCTCACGATCTCCCAATCACTCGTCCCTCTCTTTCCGACCGACCGACCCTCGTCGTCCCGTCGGTGACCGTCGCGACATCGTGAATCAGAATGAAAAACGCGTTCGCGTCTCCACCTGCCCTTCCTCTGCCAACTCGCCTCCACATCGACCTGGCGTTCCTCGGTCTCCCTCTCCCTTTCACTCTGTCTGTTCTTCTGTCCTTCTGTCTCTTTGTCTGTCGGTCTGTCGCCGACACCGCGACGACCTGCGTGAATTAATGCGTGCTGGAAACGTCATTTTAGGGCCGTGGCGGCGACTAACGACGGCACGGAAGTAACTAATGTGCGAACTTAAAGCCAGCTTAGCTTCGCCACCTCCACCACAGTCTTCTCACACTCTTCCCAGGCCTTCTTCGACGTCCTCCCCCTCCGCCCACGGTCGTTCGTGTTGCTTTGTTTATTTATAGTTGTGGTTCTTGTTGTTTGTTCTTTGCTTTGTGGGCGCCAACTGCTCTGTTCTCGAAACGCATTAATTTGTGCTCCTACTCCTGGGTGAAAAGAGAGAAGGAAAAAAGAAAACAAACATTTCTCTGGAGAAGTCGGCGATTTGGAGGCCCCCAGGCGGAGGCGCCGGGGACGAGTCCCTGAGGCGGTCGCGGCTGCCGCCAAGGTCACGGGTGGTTGACGAGAGATCTTGGCTTGCCTTGAGTCAGGGGCGTCTCTCGTGCAAAGCACGGACATTGAGAGGGTCATCAAGAGGCGGAAATCGTCCTGCCTCTCTGTCCTTTATTACCAACTTTCCCATATTCGCATCGCATTCCTGCGATTGGGTGCCCGAAGTTCTCTTGGTGATAACTTTTTACAACTTCCTCGCCCCCGTCTTTCTGTCCTTCCGCTCCCGCTGCCTTCTCATTTGCCACCCTGATCCAAGAGCACGACAAATCAGCACCGGCTTCCTCTTCCTCTCCCTCTTTCTCCCTTTCTTTCTCAAGGCATCTCCGCTCCCAAAAAAATCCCTCAATAAACCCTTGACAAGTCGAGCAGGGGACGCGAGCGGAAGCACTTAAAATTGACTGCCCGATTCTCACAGTCGGGAGCATCGTTTTAAAAATCTACAAATACTAATAAAAAATAGAACACGAGCCTCCGGGTGCTTCCGTCTTATGCGTCGTCCTCGTCGTCGTCCTCGTCGTCCTCATCCTCGTCCTTGTCTTGCTTGGTTGGTTTCTTTTCCCGGGAAAGTGCTCCGAAGCAGCTGTTAAAATAATTTCACTCAATGAAAGGAAGCAATGGAAGGCAATGGTAAAACTGCAGCCAGGAGGACCGCGAGGACGACGAACAGCAGGGCGAAGACGTAGACGTGGAAGGACGACCACTAAGAAGGAGACCGAGCGGTGGAGGGAAGTCGCAAGGAAGACGAGACGAAGTCAAAACAGCGGGAAATTAAGTTTATGTCCTCGACTAGCAGCACTCGCTTTTCTACCCACAGAAGGAGCCAAGCCTGGTTGTGGCAATAAACATTTTAGCCATGTTCCACCCACACTTCATCTCTTTCCTCTTTCCCCTCACCCCTTCCCTGTCCTTCTCTCAACTCTTGCATCCAGCTTCCTCACGCCATCCCCCTGGCCTGCTGTTCAAAATGAGTAGCATTCAATTTTCTTACTAAACATTTGCATTAAATTATGCACGAGCCGGGAGACAGTGAGAGGAGCCGGTGCGAGGAAGAGGAAGGGAGGGAGCTAGTGAGGGAGGGAGAGAGTGATATAGGGTGCAACTCTGTCTTCTGCCCCTCACCACCGTCTCCTGCTTCTGTCCCTCACGTCGGTCTCCCAACGGCCTCAGCCACGGACGGACGCCGGCCTGGCTTCACTATTTATTTTGTTGCGTGTGCGTCCCGGGGCCCCCTGATGGCGATGGGCTCGGGTCAGAGGAGCGGAGGCGGGGGCAGCGGAGTCACCATCGTTTAGATGCAGCGATTTCCCTCCCAGTGTCATGGCGACCCTCCTCAAACATGTAGTCGACGTAGGCAAGCGGAGCGATGGACCGACCGACCGACCGACGGACCGACCTTTACCGAGCACTGGGAGACCTAGGGTGAGAAGGAAGGGAAAGAGAAGGAGGCGGATGGTCGGATGCGCAGGGGGTTGGCTGGGCGGAGGGTCGGACGGACAGAAGGACGGATGGACGGCCCAACACACAGCCAGTTGCATTCATTTGGCGTCTTTATTACTGCAGTTGTATTCACCGAGTCGAACCGAAATGGACGATGGCATGCCTCTGTGTGTGTTTGTGTGTGTGTGTGGTTGTGCGGTTCTGCTGTACCTGAGGTTTCAGGGGTTTCTCCGGCAACTCGTTCCCTAATCGTCCTCACCATTGCATTTCCATTGAATTCCCATTGCCGGCATCGCCAAAGCCCAGCTTCGTTCGGTCGATTTCGTTCGTGGAAAATCCCGCAGATTCCTCGAGTTTCAACGACTTTAATTCGAATTGATTTCCCTATTCAGACCAAAGGGTGTGATGGAAAGAAATGACCAGAACTTGTTCTCGAGGTTGTTATCTTGAATTATGTTAATTCTCAGGAGGCTCCGAATTGACGTCCTTATCATTTGTCGTTTGCCTCGCTCCTGAAAATGATTTTCATTTCTCCGCCTTTCATTCCCTTGTACACTTTTTCGTGCCCTGTGCACTTGTTTCTTACTTTGTACTTTGTACTTTCCTGCCTTTGTTCTCTTTTTTCTGCTCCTTCTCTCAAGTTTCGTCGTCCTACTCATGCTTTTCATTTCCTCCTCCCGCCGCCCTTCTTTCGCTATATTTTCCTCCACTCTCCTTCCCTTCCATGGCTCGTTCCCTGCCACCCACTCGCCGTTTGAGGAAGCGGCAACGTTTTTGATTCTTGAACGACGTGGAGACGACATCCGGCTCCGCTCCCTCTCCCACTCCCTCTCACCCGCTCCCGTCAGAAAATGGACCTCGCAGCAGATGCTGCTGAAAATGGTAAATAATTAATTCTCACCCACGGTCCAGGAGAGAAGATGAAGGGATTTGCAAAGGGATTTCGTTTCCAACCGTCCCGGGCAGGGCGGAAATTTGACGAACCACCACCCGACGAGGAGGAGGGGTAGGAGGAGGAATTGGAGCTCGCTTTACATTGAATTATCAGGCCACAGATTTAATAGAAGCTACTTTGCAAGGGCTCCTGTGCCAGGGTTTCCACGCAATATTCCGGGAAAAGCTTTAAGACTAAATCTTGGGAAGCTTTACTTGAGTTACATCCTGTAAATGCAAGTCGCGGTGAGGTTTCGATTTCAGACCCGAGTTGGGAAGAAAGTTCCGGGCCTCAAAGCGATCCATCTCCGGTCTGGCCTCCTCCGCCTTCCCTCTCCCTCGACTGGTGCCTTTTCTTTCCTCGCCCATTGTGTTCGCCCGGGGCTGAGTCACGGCCTGACAGCCAGTGTGTGTGAACTTCCTTTGGAAACACTTCCGAAGCACATCCGGGCCTGCCGGGTCCCGGCCATGATTTACGCGATTCCAATGGGGCAGGGAAGGCGGACCCTTGTGTAGCAGCAGGTGCGGCCCTCGATCGGAAGCGGATCCTCAGCGAAGACGAGCCGAAGACATGGCCGCCTGGGGATGAGGGCGGAAACCACCGGTGATGAAAGTCTTCGGAAAGATAGTTTATTAAATGGAATTTATAAATCCCGGCGAATCGTTTAATCTTCGCTTCATGCGAATTGAAACTTTCTTGCACTCCCGCAATAACTTCGTCCGCTTCTTCATGCCCTGCCCCACTTCACCTCCGTGTCCTTCCTTGGCCTGGCCTGCGCCCTGGTCCTCCCGCCAACTCAACTCGAATGCGCTGCGTAACGAACGGGCGAAGTTTCGGGCGAAGTTTATCGTTTCCGAAAATTCCTCAGGGGCTGATCTTCGTCTGCGTTCTCGGTCTCGGTCTCGTTCTCGTCAGTCGTCGTAGTTTTCGTCCTCGCCGACCGTTTTAGGCGAGTTTCTTCCCTCCCTTCTCCTCCTTCCCACCACTTCCTGCCCCCGTTCTTCGCTCGCCCCACCCGTTGGCGGCTGCTGGGCAAATGTTCGCCGACAAAATATGTTCATTTTCGTTTCCACGCTTCGCGGAAATGTATTTCGCGAAACAGAAGTAGGCGGGCGAGACAGAGAGGGAGGGAGTGGGAGGGAGAGATCAGAGCGAGTGAGGAATGGATTGTTAAACATGGTGCAGACAGGCAAAGGAAACAAAAATATTTGTCCAACAATCCGAAAGACCAAGAGAAAAGTTTTCGATTTCGAGCGATCTCGCAGTTTTATTTGTTTCGCAAATATTTTCATATTCGTTTGATTTTGTGTGATTTTTATTGTATTACTTTTGGAGGGATTTTCAAAATGTTTGTTGTTTTAAAAAGTTTTCTCATTTCCCCTTCCCATTGGCCATTGCTTTAGTCCTTGAGGTCTCTTTTAATCCCTCTGATTATCGCTTCAAATTATTCTTGTCTCCTCCTTTTCTCCTTAATGACTTCACCGTTTCACAACTCCTTCCTTTTACCTTTTCGTTCCCAATTTCATGTAGCTTCTGGATCCTTTTTATTTTCTCTCCTTTCCTACTCCACTTAATTCCCCTCCATCCATTTCAGTTGGGAGTTAATTTACCTCCATCATTTCCTGCTTATTTCTCGCTCACCTTCTCGTCGTTCGCCTTGCTCTGTTCCCACTGCACTCCCTCCTCTCGCCCTCCCCCGCAGTTTCCCATTTCCCACTCTTCCTCTTCGCCTCGTCCTCCTCACGCTCTAATACCGATCTTAATTAAAAATTCCCCTCCTCATTCAGGCGATTATTTCTAATTTCCCTCCACTTCAGATCGCTGCAACACAATATTTTCCCTCACTTCTTCACTCCTTCACTGGCATCCAGGCATTTTCGTCCTCCGCTGTCCCCGCTCTCTGTCGGCGGCCCTTTTGCTAGTTCTGTCCCCTTTGCTACTTCGGCCCTGCCTGCCCTCTGCACAACCCCGATGTCCTTTCTAATTCCTAACGTGCACAAATTATTTGACCGTCTCTTGTTTCAGCATAAATTCCCACGGTCCCGACCGCCCCGCTCTCGGCCTGGGCCGCTGCATCGTGGCCTGGCCAGCCGAACGACTCCACCAAACCTCCCTGCCTGTGATTTATAACAATGGCTGCTGCAACGGAAAAAGGTTAACGCGAGCCAACATCGACCACAATTCAGTCGGCGACGGAGGGCGGAAGGTGGAACCTCATGCCAGGCCACGTCCTCCAGCCCTCCTACTCGGCTATCCTTCGTGCTGCATCCTTCTACCCATACACTGTTTTTTTCTCTCTTGTGTCCTCCGGTTTTATTTCTTTCTTCCTTAAAGTGCAAACATTCAAAATATATGGACTTCTCCTCGGGATTTTGTTATTGTCGTGTGTTTTTTATGTTTTTTGTGACTGTTTTTTATGTTTTGCATTTTGTAATTCGCGAAAATTTATGCGACAAACTTTTTATTGTTGCCATTGTCATGGTTGTTGCTAAGAACTCGCTCGTTTGTCGGTCTGTCCGTTGTTTATGGATTTTCAGTGTAATTTGTTTGGCAATAATTCTTCCCCAGTCTCTTTTCCACTCACTCACTCTCTCTCTCTCTCTCTCTCTGTTCCCAAGAGGGAAGTTGGGCCCATCTCCCATATGGCAGGAGACTCCTTGAGGCTGCAGTCGTCCGCCCACACATCCTTAGGTTTCCTGGGTCCATCGTCCATGGTTTTTGGCTGGTTTAAAGTCAAATCATCGCATTTGTTTGTTTTTCGGAAACTCTGAATTATTGGAATCTTCTCGAATTATTTACAAATTTTTGAAATTTATGACTCGTTTGTGAAATGAAATTAAATTGTGGTAAACGTTTTGTGAAAGCATTTGTGCCTCCCATCAATTTCTCGGTCTCCGATCCGAACCCTGTTTGTTAATTTCTTATTTATTTATTTGTTTTATAGTAACTTTAAGGTTTCTTCAATGTTCAATTCAATTATCCAATCATTATTGGAACATTTTACTTTCTCTATATGCTTATTATGCAATGTTTCCTTTTGTGTTTTGTATTTATTAAATATTTCCACCTTAATTGTAGAGTTCATTATTAAATATTTTCACCTTAATTTTTAAATTTTCCACCCCAATTTGTGAGTTCTTTATTAAATTGTTCTCCTATTTTGAGTTGTTCATTAAATTTTTCCACCTTTTGAGATTTTTTAAAATAATTTTTCCACCTCGATTTCCTTTGAGTTTGGTTCATTTGTTCGGAAATTCCTCTTTATTCTTAGATATATATTGGTATAGATTTTGCTTCCTTGTGTGCCATGCCTTCGCTGTCTCGCCTTTCGAAGTCGTTCGCCAAGTCGCCGCTCGTGTTGGTGATTTTTAATCGAATTTCAAATAGATTCGCAGACTTTTCCGTGCATTCAACGTCGTCCAATCAAAGCCACCTGACAGCTCGCAACACACACCCACGCACACCCCAAGCCGTCCTTACACACATACCCACAAGAGCTCAGGCCGTGCCAACACACACACAAACACGTTCACATTGCGGGCAAAAATGGCGCCAGGCAAATGCTTAAACTCGGTGCAATTTGCCGTTGGAATTGCGGCGCTCACTTGAGACGAGTGGGCGTCACTTGGAGGTGGGGGTTGTGGGTGAAGGGAACGGTGGACGGAGGGAGGGAGAGAAGGAGGGACGGTTGGTGGTTGGTTCGAGTCGCGTGTGTTGTTGTTGGCTTCGTGGCCGCCGTGGCTGGCTTTGATGTCGCCTTGATTGACTTTATTGTGTTCGCCGGTTGCACTCCGTGGCTCGTGGCTCGTGGCCCGCTCCAGCCGTCGTCCCTCCCCCCCCTCCCTCTCCGGCGTCCTCGGGGTCGCCTTCGTGGCAGGGCTGCCGAGTTGATTCTCCATGGCTCCGTCGCTCGCGTGAACTTCACAAATGTGTTTACATTCGCTGCGGTTCGGCGGGTCGTCGTCGCGGTCGGTTGCAGCGCCCTAAGCCAGGCAACTGTTGGCTGGCTGGCAATTTCGGACTGTCGACTCAGGACGACAGAAGGACGGTGGCCAGACAGTCGATTGGTCGAGAACTCGATTTCAACTTCGCGCGATGTTGAACATTTAATATTGGATTTAACCAGGATTTAACGAACCTGGTCGTGGCCACGGCGAACAGTCGGTCGATCGAGAGTTTGATCGAGTTTCGCTAGACGCTGAAAAAAGGAAATATTGCGATAAAATCAGGACAAGCCTAGTGTCGTGTCCACGCAAAAACCATGGTCGCCTCATGTTCGTGCTCAGGATCTGCTGCGAAAAGGATCTGTCGACAAGGCCATCACCAAGTGGGAGTTTTTTCCGTAAATTCCTGTAGCCAGCGAAGGACGAGATGCCTTGATTTTCTCACCCCAGGCGCACGTTTACTCCCAACATCTCTCTCTCTCCCACTCTCTCTCTCTATGTCTCTCTCTCTCTGGTCTTCTCGTCTTTGAGGCTGAACTGGGGACGTCGAGGTTTCGATTCGGCTTTGGATTTTCCGCTTTGCTCCCTTTGCTTGAACTCAATGTCACGTTGCTGTCGGTGTCGTTGTCGTTGTCGTTGTCGTCATCCTAGTCGGCGTGGTTGTCGTCATCCTTGTCGTCTTCGTCGTTATTTTCGGCAGCCATGAGCACAGCAACAAATTGTACCGACAGAGGCAACAACAACGATAGCAAGGGCGACGATGCCGACAAAGGCAACGAAAACAGCAGTGGCAGCAGCAGCAACAACAATGGCAATACAACAACCATGACGGCGAGGCCAACAGTGGCAAAGAGAGATAGAGAGAGAGAGAGAGCGAGAGGCAACGGCGACAATGTCAACGCGATCTGACACGCTGCGACAATCATGAAGCTCATTATGCCAAATGCCATCAGAGGTCGGTCCCTCTCACCCCCTCACCCCCTCATCCCCTCACCCCCACCCCCACACCAGCTCGTCCCCTGAGCCCCTGGCAAATCCCTCAAGTTCGGGCCCGGAAATGACAACTCAACAATTTTCCACTTTTCTCAAATTCCAAAACAAACAACTACAGTAGCAACAACAAGGCACAGCATCAGCAACAAAGCACAGCATCAGCAACAAAGCACAGCATCGCGAAGAAAAAACAAATCAACAAAAACAAAAAATGAAATCTACAAAAAAACACATCATTAACAACAAAAAACATCACCAACAACAAAATACTAGAGTAATCAAGAACAGTAAGAAAAACAACTGCATCGAGAAGGAGGAGTGGAAGAGTGGAGGGAAGGAAGGGTGGGGGGGAGGAAGAGAGGGAGAGAGATAAAGAGAGAGAGAGAGCGACCCCAATTTTCCACCAGTGGCGGGGAGTCGACGGTTGGAGTCGCCAAGGTCGTCGTCGAAGCCTTGTCTGGGGAGTGTTGAAGGCTGTTGGTGTTGGTGGCCATCGTTGTTGCTGATGGCCATTGTTGTTGCTTGATGATGATGATGATGATGATGATGATGTTGTTGTCGTAGGCTATTGTTGTTGCTGGTCATTGTTGTTGTTGCTGCAGTTGGTCGCTGCCTTGACGGATGCTAAGCTCAGCACGACAGCACCGAATCGACAACTGACAACGGCAACAGGAAAAGGAACAAGAAAGCGCCAAAAACAAAGCATCAACAACAAAGCGATGACAACAAATCGACAAAATTATAGCAACAACAAGAAGTCGACAACCAGAAGTCGGCAACAAGAAAGCGATAACAAACCGTGGACAAAACCAAATCGACAAAGGCAACAACAAAACGACAACAAATCTTCGACAACAACACAACGACAACAACAAAATGACAACAACAACTTGACACCAACAACAAATCGCCAACGACAAATGGCCAACAACAAAATGACAACAACAACTTGACACCAACAACAAATCGCCTACGACAACTGCATTCACGTCCTCGCCATTCGAGCTTTTCTTAAACTCACTTCCTTCCCCTCACATCCTCGGATCCTTTCACTTGCCTCGCTCTCATTGTCCTTTCTTCCTTACATCCTTCCTTCCTTCCTTCCTTCCTCCATCCCTTCTTCCATTGTTTCGACTGGTTGTCTGTCCATCTGGCTGTCCTTCTGCCAGCCTGCTGCCTGTCTGTCTGTCTGTCGCAGTCAGACAGTCTATCGTTGTTCTTGTCCTGCACCACCCGCCTCCCCCCTCCCCCCCCCTCTCCCCCCCTCTCCCCCCCCTCTCCCCCCCCTCTCCCCCCCCTCTCCCCCCCCCTCTCCCCCCCTCTCCCCCCCCTCTCCCCCCCCTCTCCCCCCCCTTCTCGCGCCTCGTTTTCTTGTGTTGTTGAACAAAGCAATTTCTGATTTCCAAATGCTCGTATGATTGCCTGCAGCTGCCTCCGACGACGACGACCTTCTACAAATATTGTTTTTGCCCGAGATGCACGGCAACAACAACAACAACAATATCAACAACAATTACAGGAATAACTAGAACAACAACAACAGGAAGCACAACAACAATAAGAGCAAGACAACAATCACAACAATAAAACAACGACAATAAAACAACTCAAGTTGTCATGTTCGAAACAACGAAACTCTTCGACAGCAGCAGCTGCTGCTCCTCCGTTCCTTCCTCCGTTTCTTCCTCCGTCCCTTCCTCCCATTCATCCTGCCACCCACTCTGCGTCCCTTGGCCAACTGATTTGTTGGCTGTCTCGCTCCGCACCGAGTGCATTTGTGCTCGATTGTGTGTGTGAGGGTGTGTCTGTGTTTATTTACGACTACCACGGTCTTCAATGGAGTCGGACACCCAACATGCTCCCTGTCTATTGATTCTGTCTATCTCTAGTCGAGAATCTAATTTCGATTTCATGTTCTTCGGCTCCTCGTCATCTGCTCGGCCATTAGTTCCATCTCCCTCCAGCTCACTCTGCCTCATCTCTCTCTCTCTCTCTCTGTCCTTGTTCCCTCCATTTCCTTTGTGTTCTCTCATCGACGCAAGGCTACGGCTTCGATGGTATCGAACTCTATTTGATATCCTTCCTCTCTCCTCTTAATGACTTCACCATCCTCCCTCTCTCTCTCTTGCCCTCTCTTTTTCGCTCTCCTACCTCCTCCCTTTTCACTTGCCTTCCAGCCTCGCTTGGCCTCCTTCGATGCTGACGAAGTGTGAATCGTATTTTGAATTATCCTTTTTAATCTCTATTCAATTGTTGTTGCCCCTACTGTTGTTGCTTCCACTGTCGCTTTTGTTGTTCGTCGTTCTTCCTATTGTTGCCTTGTTTTTCTTCCTATTGCTGTTGTTGTGTGTGTTTGCTGTTCTGCCTCCGCCTCCGCCTCCGCCTCCAATGCTCCGCCCTGGCGTGGGATTTCATGCTACAAATCCTCGGCGAAAACACGGATGCAAACACTGATAACAACCAATGCCCCAAAGCAACCCCCTGAAACCCCGCCCCCCACTTCCACCACGTAATCCAAACGCACCACGGCAACAATAACAACCACACCAACAAGTACTTCGATGGCAATAAGTTGGCCATGACGAGGTGATTTGTGGCTTATTTCCATATCAATGACTTCCACTGCCTCGCTTACTAAGTAAATCGCAATGAACCGCCCTCCACTAATTCCAGCACGACGTCTTTACCTCTCCATCTCTGTCCTCCGAGGCTCCCTTCGTCCTTTAACCGAGCTGCTTCCTTCGACCTTCTCTGTATACCTCGTTTCCCTCGACTCGCTGTCGATTCACTTGGATTCCTCGTGCTGGGCTGCTGGGCTGCAGTTGTGTTTCAATTTCGGCGAAGAACAATCAATTAGTTCGGACTGGAGTTCAATTTGTTGGCTCCGCCTCGAGAATCCCTCGTAATTCCGGTGGTTTTCAGTGCCTTTGGCTGGCTTTAGTTGGCGATTTCCCATTGTTCTGGGTCTTCTCGCCTCATCATCATCCTTCCTTCATTGTTCTATTGATTTGCCATTATTTTGGATGATCGGGATGGACCGGGGAACTCAGTTGATATTTTTTTATTATTTTTTCATCTTTTTGTTTTGATAATTTTAGATGTTTTTTAATACTTTCCAAATTTCCCCCGCACACAGTAGAACCATGAACCTCATCATGAACTGCAGAAATTGATATTTAACTTGGCTAATTGGCATTTAATAGGGATCCCTTTTCCATTTGAATGGCTTTTTAATTGCAAATAGATATAAAAAGAGGATGCTGAATTATTCGTATGAAGAGGTAATTAATTTCCACCGATGACATTTCAATTAGAAATGAAATGAATCGATGGTTTCTGCATCCGTTTCTCATTTCAATAGCGTAATCGCTTCCGTTACATCCGGTGTACAAATCTCTCTCTTTCTCTCACTCCATCTCTCTCTCACTTCCTGCCGCCCTCGCGTTACTCGTCCCGCCCTCATGTATTCGGCAATCGGAGGCAGAGCACTCGATCCAATTGGGCTCCCGAATTTCAAACTCGCACTTTTCCTTGCTTCCCACTCAAGCTCGGCCTGCCTTGGGTTTGCGTACGTTGAGTATTTCCATCTCCCTCTCTCTCTCTGTCGCCTCCCCTCGTTCGCCTCCCGTTTCCCGTCTCGTTTTCTGCATCGATAAACATGGTATTCAATTTGGTATTTGCTTGTTGTTGCTGTTTTTGTTGCTGCTGTCGATGATGACGTACACACACGTTGTTACAGTGGCTGTTGCTATTGTTGCTGTTGTTGTTGTTGTTATTTTTGTTGTTGCTGTTTTGTATTTAATGACACCGAAGTGTTGCCATTGACTGGGAATTTCATGCAATTCCGCTGTAATTGGAAATATTTGTTGATGGAACTTGTTCCGCATGCACTTAATTTCGTTTTGTAAGCACGCCTAAAAGCATGCTATGAAATTACCTCACACGCCCACACACACACACACACACACACGAGCGCCGTGTATCCGTTGATCGGCGATGCAACGCCCGAAGGCAGGCAACGGAAACCGAAACTCGTGTTCGTGTAATCGAATTACAGCAAATGCCGCGGGCGCCAGAGGGGTCGAGGCCCGTTTGAATGGAGGCATAATTGGATTTCGGAAGCTCCCTTGCTCATGTGAAATTCCCCCCCCCCCCCCCTCCTGCATTCTCAACCCCCTCCTTCTCTCTCTCTCTCTGTCTTTCGCTCTTCCTGCCTTTGCCTCCCTTTGCCGCTCTGGGGACTCTTCTTCGATTGAAGTGCGCCCGAAATGATGCCATCAAAAGAGTGCCGAATTCACGGACTGCGCTCGCCCTGCCAGCGCCCAGGAAGGATGTCTTCCTAATGGCCGCCGTCCCCAGTCGCAGGATTCGCTCCATCTCGCTGCGCTCCAATTAATTCCCCCTTCCTCGTCAGGTCGTCGCGGCTCCTCCTCCATTCCTCCTCCTGGTCGTGCGTGGATACCGACGACGGTGATGACGACGGTGACAACTCTGTTGACGATGGTGATGGTGATGCTGATGACGATGTTTTTCCATGTGAATCGCCTCGGCAAAAAACGCTCGTGGTCCTCGCCCCGTTCCTGGTCTTATGAATGTCGACTTTCTCTTCTTTTCGTCCTTTTGATATTCATTGCGAAACTTTTCGCCATTATTTGTGCGAAAGTGCAGCCAGGATCCTTTTTCTCCCTTCCTTTCGCTCGCTCACTCTTTCTCTCCAAACCCAACCCTCCTCGATCCCTCCGCCATCAGCCCGACTTTCCCGCCTCGGCCCCTCCCTCGCCTAATCGTCCATGTCATTTGCCTGCTCGTCCCTCCATCCAGCCGTCCATCCGTCCGTCCGTCCGTCTCTCCGTTCGTTTTGCCGGCTTCTGTCGCGAGGTTCGGCCGGTTCGGGGCGTTGTGGAGCGAAGTGAGGCGACCATTTTCGCCCACGCCCCCGCCCCGCCCCTCCTCGGCTTTCATCAATTATCAATTAACCCAAATATCAGCAGCACTTCCTCGCTCTCATGCCATCGGCTGCCACCGGCCGTCCGTCCGGCCTTCGGCTTCATCAGCGACTCCTGCTCGTCGTCGTCGTCGTCCCTCGTCCCGCTGGCATTGGGGGACCGGTTGATATGCGACTCTTCTTCTTCCCTTCTCCTCTCCCCCCATCTCGCCCCCTGGCGCCTCCCCGCTTCCTGTTTTTTCCCCCAACTTTTGTTGGTCTCTTCGCGTTTGTCGCCTCCTCCCCACAGACGCCTCCTTTTTGACGTCTTCTTTGGACTTTTGCGTTCCCTCTCCTTTTTCGTCCTTTTAAACTCAGACATGCAGACAGACAAAGTCGCTCCCTCTCGCTCTCGCTCTCGCTCCCTCTCCCTCTCACGCACATCGCATGCACGTTTGTATTGGTGTGCATTCGCAATCTCAGCCACACACCAACACCAACAACCAAGGAGGGAAATTTGTGTCACACAGCGAAACTTTTGATCGCATTCTCTCTCTCTCTCGCTCTCTCTATCTTTCTATCTCTGTCTCTTGCGAGGCGTGGGACAAATTATTAAAGTGTTGCATCGCAGTCTCTTCTTCTTCGTCTTCTTCTGCCCCTTCCTTCCTCCTCATTGCCGTTGTCGTTGTCGATTCTGTTGCCGTTGCCGTTGCTGACAGCATTTTTAGCCTTCATTTTGGTGGAATTTTCATTTAGCATTCTTCATCATTCATTGCATCGTTCACAGTTTTTTCGACTCCCCTCTCTCTCGCCCTCTCCCTCGGTCTTTCTATGTTTTTCTTGCTCTGTTTGGGCGAAAATTTGTCATCGGGTTTTCCACTCTCTCATTATGAACCATTTCGTTGGCGCGCTTTTTCCTCTTCACTCGTCGATATTCGAGATTAGATTTTTTCCCAGATGTTATTTTTTCGATCTCTGCTTCGTGGAATGAGCCCAATTTTTCATTATTTGTCTCCCTCATTGTCCAGTTTTTCCAATCCTTTCAGACATTTTTGCAATATTGGATTTTCTCGGTGTTTTTGCTTATGCGATTTTTCCATTCTGCGAGTTTTGATTCTGTGATTTTTTCTTTTTCTTCATTTTTTCCCTATGTGATTTTTCCATATGAAAATTTTTGGTATTTCGATTTTTTCGAACCCTCTCAACTCCTTCCCTGCTTCGGACTCTGCTTTAAAAAATCGCTTTGATATTAAATTGCTATTTAAGTATCATTTTTATTATTTCTTTCGTTTAGAAATAAGTAACAGCAATAATTATAATTATTTCTTATATTAATAAATTCCTTCTCTCTCCCCCTCTCTTTCAGATGGATCTCTGAGTTAGCCCAGGTGAGTTGTCGCTGTCTCCCTCCCTCCCACCACCTCCTCCAGCTCCTCCAGCTCCTCCACTGAACCGAAGGACTTTGCAGGAGTTCCCTCGACCCCTCCAGACTCCCAGACTCCCCAGTCACCTCCGGCCATTCATCATACGCTGTCAACACAAGAAGCTCTTCTTCTTCTTCTTCTTCTTCTTGTCCGCCTGAGCACCATCGCTGGCCCCTTCCTCGATGCGAATCCTGCGTGTCTGCGTGTAATTGAGCGAATTTCCCGGAGCCTTGATTTGTCTGGCTGGGGCTGGGGCTGGAGTCGACGGCGGCCGGAGCTGCAGATGAAGGGGGAAAAGAAGAAGATGGAGATGGAGAAGGAGATGGGGAGCCACATCGAACCCCACGCCTCAATCCCTCGACAGCCGCCCCGATCCTCCATCATCGGAGCCACCCCCACCCACCCAGTTTCCCGCCGCCCTCGATTTCAATCGTTCGCCCTCCCCCGTCCTCGCACTCCCGCTATCAGCAGCCATGAATTATTATTCAACTTTTCGCCACGATATCCCTCGACCGCATCTCCATCTCTTTCGCTCCCCCTCCCCTTCCCCATGAAGCCCTTCCCGTTCTCAGAAGCCGGGGCAGCGTCGTATATTTTAGTAGAGAAACGACAACATCCGGTCGCCATTTGACACAGAGAAGAAACAGGAGACGGTAACGGAGACGGAGACGTAGACGGAGACAGAGAGGGGGGATCGTAAAAAAACCCCTCCCTCCGCCGACCGCTGTCAGCCGCAGTGACAAGTGGGAGGAAGCGAGATAGTGGAGGAATTGCTTCGGAAACTACGACGGAGATGGGACAGCGTTGTCGGAAGCCCGGGTACGTCAGGAAGGATTTCCATATTTTAGTGGAAATTCCCAAGCAGAGAAATTAATTTCCGGCTTCAGCTCGCTGTCGCCGTCGTCGCCGTCCCTGTCTCTGTCACTCTCCATCTATCGCCCTTATTTATTGACCTTAATTTTTCCCTTCGGTCGGAACAGCAGCAACGAAATCCATTGCGATAAACAATTTTCGATTACAGATCCGTCGAATGCAGAAACCGCAATTCAATTCGCTTTCATAAATCCATTTCTCTGCCTCCCTCTCCCTCGCTCGTTTTCTGCCTCTCCTTCGGTCCTGCCTTTCGGTTTTTATTCCTGAGCTTCCTGCGTTCTCGGTCTCGCCACTTGTGCAGGTCGTTTTAGGACGAGCGTCGGATTCTCCCAATTGCTCTGAGAGCTTCCTTCCTTCCTCCCGTCTTCCCCATAGCTCGCCCTCCCTCTCACCATTTGCTCTGGCCCTCTCTCACTCCCCCTCCTTTTCTCTCCCCCTCGCAGCGAAAGAACTTAACGTTAATTAAAATGAAACAACTTGTCATGCAAACTGGACAAGTTTTGAATTGCCAATTTACCAAAATGTCCCTCGTCCCCACCCTCAACACTTGACTCGGTTCCTTCTCTCTTTCTTCCATTCTCCCTGTCTCCCTAATTCTCCGTTCTCTCGCCTGGTGGACGCATTAGGTTATTGCATTGCTTCCGAGCTGTTTCTGTTTTCTGTTCCCCTAAGCGCCTTCCTGTCTCCATCTCATTCACATTTCACTCTTCTCTCTCACTTCTCCCTGTCTTTCTCGCCTCTCCCTGTCCTCCCCTCTCCACCCTTTTCTCCCTCGTCGGCCATCCGTCGGCGTCTCTGGGTCACGACGTCTCGGTCCGTTGAAAATTTAACCCCTTGGCCAGGCCGGGTCAGCATCGAGTTTGCTTGTGCTTCCTTTTAAATTGCCAGTCCCGACTCCACCCCCCCCCCCCTCTCTCCCCCTCTCCTCCTTCTCTTCACCCTCTCCCTCTCCTCCTTCTCTCGCTCCGCTCGCCCGGCGCCGCCGCCGTCGACGCCTCTGTCGCTGCCCTTGGGGCCTCTGTTTATTCATTCATTGTGCGGCTTCCTGCGTCCACTTGTTTGTTGGCGAGAGGTGGCGAGCGAGAAAAATAGAGAGAGAGAGGGGAGAGGGACAAGGAGAGAGAGAGAGAGAGATGCAGATGGGCTGGAGTTTGTTTACTCAATGGCCTCCGGCGTTTTTCTCTCCTCACTGTTTCTTTTTCCTTTCGCACTTTATTTTTCTTTTCCCCGTTCGTGTCCTTTCGATCGCGTCAGCGTTGGTGTTGCTCTTGTTGTTGTTGCTCTTGTTGTTGGTTTTGGTTTTGGTGTTGTTGTTGTTGTTGTTGATGGTGTCAATTCTGTGGTGTTGCTCCTTGTTGGATGTTGGTCGTTTTGATACTGATGTTGTTGGTGTGGTTGTGGCTGTTGTTCTGTTGTTGTTTTTCTGTTGATATTCCTGTTGATGGTGTTCTTGTTGTTGTTGTTGTTATTACCATCATTGTTATTGTTGTTCTGCGCCTCCGACACGGCCTCCTGGGCGCAACAAGGCACTTGAGCTCAGACCCCTCGCCCCCAAGCCACCACACCTCACCGTCGCTTAAGTGCTGTGCTGTGGTGAGATCTGCTGCTGAGGTGTGTTTGTGTGTGTGTGTGTAGTGGTGGTGGGCATGAATGGCGCCCAATTACGACCTGGGGGCGAACGAACCAGTTTCGCCACCGGCCGCGATGAGAGCCCTGAAGGCGGCGAGGCCTGGGCTGAGGGGGCTGCGAAGGCGTCGGTCGGTCGAAAACTGTTGCCCGGTGTTTTCGACGGCTCCACCCGTTCCCCTCCTTCACCCCAGCGTCCCCATTTCGTCTGACCTGACCTGACCTGACTGACCTGACCTACTTCGCGTGGTTCGCCCGGCGCCCAGGCTGTTCTCGCTCTTTCCCCTTTCCCCTTTGTTCTTCTTTTTCGGCTCATCTCATTCGAGCCGATTTTCGAGCTTATTTTCGGGGCACCTCACGTGTGGTGGTCGTGTGTGTGTGTGAGTGCAAGTGTGCGCGATCGCGACAAGTCGCAGATCCCGACTGCGATCTCAAGCGTCGTTCTCTGAACTGTTGCTGCTTCTCCCTCATCGCGTTGTCTCTTTAAATACTCTATAATTCTATTATGTGTGGTTCTTTATTTTATTTTTTAATTTATTTATTTTTATTTTTCTTTATCTTCCATCTCCATTCATGGCCATGTTTTCTGTATATTTTTTCATAAATTTTCTTTCGGCTGTTCTCTCTCCCTCCTTCTCTTTCTCCTCCTCCCCCTTGCGCTTGCGACCACCCTCGGCTGAGGATGAGGGAATAATTTCGTGATTTATGCGAAAACACGTGTCGTTCACTCGTCACCCGTTTCGAAAAGGTCTTCAGTGTTTGTCACTTATGTGGTGTTTGTTTTTTCTTTTCATTTTATTTTTATAATATTCTTTATTTCTATTGCCTCTTCCTCTCCTCCCGTCCTTCACGCCAACCCTCAACCCCTCCCCCCAACCCCAACCCCTTCCCCATCTCCCATTTCGCTGTACATCAAATATTCCGGAAGCGCCGCCATTTTCCGACCTCTCGCACACGACGCCAACCGTGTTTATTTTGTCATCGTTTTTTTCACGATTTTCGTATTTTCACTCTCTCGTTGCCCCTTACGTCGTTCAAATATTTTTTAATACATTTTTCCCTTCAGTTTTTCTTCGCGCAGTCAAACAAAAGCAATTTCGAAAGTTAAATAAAATTAGAGCCAATTCTTGTCGCAGGCCTTGGGGGCGAAGCCCAACAATGTGTTGATGTGTGTTTGATTAGGTTGGGCTTTAGGTTTAGGTTAAGCAGATGTCGGATTTCGCGAGAGAAAAATAGAAATATTTAAGAAATTTCCTCCCACTTGAAGGAATCCAGGTGACTTCAACTTCTCTAACTTTAACTTCTGAAGATATACTTCAAATTTCTCTTAAAATGTACATCTAATTTGCCACAAAATTGTCCGAAACTTTTTCAATTTTTTTGAGTTTTTTTTTTTGCCGTTTTTTCGTGACTTCAGGACTTCATTTCTGTGCGGTTGACCGTCGCTGTTGGGCCTTCGTCGTCCCGGCCCGGTCCAGCCACCTGAAACTTTGGCCATCAGACGGCATCGACATCGGCAGATACTTCCGGATCCGCTTAAAAGCCCCAACTTCCGGGGCCCAAAGTTTGTTTTACAACTTTAAATTGTTGTCGCCGTCGACGTCGATGTTGTTGTTATTAGTTTTGTTGTTCTTGCTACTTCGCCAGCCGAGCCCGGCCTGCGAACGCCTGACTTTGCCACAAATCAAACATATTTAAATATAATTTTCCCTTGTAGCTCGGCTCACCGCAAAAAGCTGCACACACACACACGCAGACATTGTATGAACTCAAGCACACACACACACACACACACACACAGCCACTTTCATATTCAAACTTAATAAGGAAGCCACACACACACCACCGCATTGACACAGATTCGGGGTCAATTTTTAGGCACGCGCAGGTTCGGCGCGGTCTCGACTCCTCGCCCTCGCCCTCGCCCTTTGTCCCGCTTCCCTCTCCCTCTCCTCGGGTTTCGTCCCTTTTCTCGTCCCTCCGACTGCTCGCTTTTTGCCCCCTCCGCACTTGGGAGCAACGTTTGAACTTCACTTATTTCGCATGAACTGCCGGGAAAAAGTGCAAGGTGTTTCCTCGGGAGAAGGGGAAAAGAGATTTAACAAAAAACAAAAAAAAAAAACACAACGACCTGGTCAAAATGAAGTGAACTCAGCTGCCGACGATTTATGCGAATTTCGGCCGGGTTTTTGTTGAAGTTTCCCGATTTGTTCAACGAGCTCCATGAAGAGGTTTTCATCCGAAGTCAGGACGGAGGAAAAACAATGTGAATAATAATTGTAAATTTGAGATTTTTCTATGCAAATTTCATGCAATTATAAATTCAACATTTAATGGCATTAATTGCAATTGAAAAGCATTGCCACGAAGAGGACATTTTGACGACTGCCTAAATTATTCACTGGCCCCAATGCAACTGACGCGACTTTCGTGGAAATATTTGTGGCCACTCGAAAGAGCCGTAAAATCCGCATTTAACGCAATGCATAATTGAGAGCCAGCGAAGGGCAGGCGCGAAGGGAGGAGCAGAGCGAAAATGGCTGTTAATGAGTTTCAAAATGACGTCCGCGATGTAATTAATGGATTAATGAGCTTGCTTTTCATTGTTAAATGGTCCCCAGATGTAACCGGATGTGTTGTTGTTGTGGGCACAGTTAACGAGCTGGGCCAACCCCGCGCCTGGTCCACTGGCAGGGGCCCCTGGAAGTGACCACTGAGTGGGAATTTCCATCTGCCCCTCGTCTGTCTGTGACTATTTAAACATTTTGTATTAAACTCTCGATTCATCGTCCTTTGTATTTCACAAGTCGAGGCAATCAATGTCCAAATGGCGGAATCCCAGAGCCAATGACAAAAAGACGCGAGGGAGACCGAGCAAAAGACACAGAATAGACCAAAGAGCCGCGAAGAATATCGACAGTAAAAGGACGAATAAGTAGCGAAATTCCTTTGTTCCTTCCTCGGTCCTGCCCTCGCTTCCATCAAATAAATTCCCAACACCTCCCTCCTTTGGGAATTCGCGCAACTCAACCGTGCAATAATAACAAGAATCCCATAACAAATACTTGGCTTTAAGCATTGTGACGCCTTCAAATATGCAACATAAATTGCAAACGAACCACCCGAACACACAAACACAAATCGACGCTCGATCTCTGCCCCTTCCTGGCGACGGGCCAACCGACATTTTTCGAGGAATCGGGAGCCTCCGGGGAGCCCGCGAGGCGAGCCGGAGTCAAGTCAAAGGCTTTGCTGCAAAGGGCCCAGGGTCTTGGCCCACTGTACTTGGCCACCTACCGCTACCTGGGCACCTCCTTCCAGCCATCCGTCCCTCCGCCCGCCCACACCCTTCGCTGTTGGCCAGGTTCTCGTCCCGCCTTTGTTGAGTCGCCTCGTCTCGCGGCCCGGCGCCCGATAGCAGGCAAATGAAATTTATCTAGCCATGGTCGACGGCATCAGGGCCCGAATCGTGAAATCCTGAGAACGCAATAATCGCAAAAGAAAGCAAGGCAAGGCAAGGCAAACACCCTCAAGCACAATCGGCGACATCGAGTGAAATCCCCGAAGCGAATAAATAAAATATGATCGTTTGTCCGCGGGGCTGATCCCCGAAGAGGGGCGGGAGACGGGAGGGGGCGCTGAGGAGCCGCCTGAGGACGATTTGGGCGGCCCATTGAAAAGGTCGGAGCAGGCATCGAGCCATTGAATGGCACAATGTTTACTTCGAGGATGAGACAAATTGGGAATCAAAGTCCTGAGAAATGAAAAAAAAAGAATGAAATAAAAAATAATAAATAAATAACTGAATACCACGCCATTTAAATGGGGAAAAATAAAGTAGATGATGAGGATGAGCAGTCGAATCTCGCGAGGAAAAAATAAATACAAATACAAATTTCAAATTCATCCAAATGAATACAAATTGGAAAATCCGCCTAGTAAACAGATTTCTCTCCACTCCTCGACTCCTCCTCCCTCTCGAATTTCGCTCACCGGCGTCCGGCGTTTGGGACCACATTAGCTGGAAGCCAGTCGTCCAGCCGGTCTGGTGTGGGGAAAGGCAGAAAAGAATACAAATCATGCCATAATGAAATCATTGATATGCACGACCGGACGTCCCGAAGTCGGCGTATTTCGGCGATATTAAAAATTGTGTTCTCCTTGGCTGCCCCGAGGATCGCGGGATCGGGGGTTCGGGGTTCGGAATCTCTGTGTCGACGTCTGCTTTGAGCTTCCTTGGTGTTTCCTGAAGTCGTTTCTATTTTTATTTTTTTCCTCCTCCCAGGCTTTCACTCGGGTCCTCACTTTCTCCGCCTTCTCCTCACTGCTCTCCGTTTCCACTAAATCAATTTGGTATTCAACACCTCATCTCAGCGCTCGCTCAACGCCCGCCGCCTCCTTCTCTTCTCCGCTGCCGCTCCTGCTCCTCTGTATATCTTCGCCATACTTCATGCTTCTTTCGCCACCCCCCTCCCACCTCCCCCCACCCCGTCTCCCCAGCAGCAGAGGCTCGCCCGCCCCTCGTCCTGTGGGCGTGTTCGTTTTGGTTTTTCCGTTTCCCTCCTTTTACGCCTTCTAACGAAGTGGAATTTCGAGGGTTCCACGAGAACATAAACTGCCTATTTGTTGTGAGCTTGTTTTATTTCATCTTGTTGTTGTTGTTGTGGTTATTGTTGTTGTTATTGTTTTATTGTTCCCGCTGCGGCTGCTCTTTGTTGTTGTCCTTTCTCTCGATTCCGTTTACGGTTTTTCTATTGTTTTGTTTTCTGGTTACTTTTGTTCCTAATTCTTCTTATTGGGTTGTGGTTAGTTGGTTTTTTGTTGTTGTTTGTGGCTCTCTTAACACTCTCTTTCTTGTTGTTATTGCTTTTGTCGTCGAATCCTTCGGTCCGACGCCCCACAACACGAGGGACTCCTTCGTGAATTCCGTCGAAATTCAAAATGAATTCATTGCATAAATTGCAGTATAATGCTTGGGATGAAGGGGTTGAGAGGGGGTTTTGGGACCTCACACACACACACACAGTGCCCGCTCACGCACAGAAGGATACAGAGCGATAGAGACAATAAAATCACCGAGACGTGTTTGATGGCCTTTGTTCTTGCATTACTCACGCCTCGTTAGGGTCGGGTTTCGTCGAGCTCGGGCTTTGGCTGTGCAGCCAGCGCCGTCATCAGGGGGAGCCGGGCGCGCCATCGCGTCCTCAAATCGGGGCCCGGAGTCCGGAGTCCGCACCAAATGGGTTTCGAATCGCCTCCAGGGGCAACCGAGGGTCGGCATCGGGGTCGGGGTCGAGGTCGTGGTCGATTGATGAATGCCTGAAATCATGACGTTTGCGAAATTCGCCTCGCAGCCCACACACACACACACAGGCACACGCACACGCACGCCTCGTGGGAGCCGATCAGCTGGCAGCGACGCCTGCTGAGCCGCCTGGACGTATGCAAGGGGGCAACGTCGAAGCCCACGCGCTTTCAATCGTTCTTACCTTTCATTTTGTCGACCCTGAAAAGCGATAACTTTTTGAATCATATTAGATTTAATAGTAATGCCAAAAATATTAAAATAGAAAAGTATATAAAAAATATAAAACTCAAATACTAAATTTAAGTTGAAGATTCAATTCATTCATTCAATTAATTCAATGAAATCACATGAATATGAAAATGCAAAATATGACCATTTTGAAATGTGAAACAATAAAATAAAATAAGAAAATGTTGAATTAAAATTTGAATCACTGGCCACAAAATATTAAAAGACAAAAATAAGCAAAAATGCAAAAAGTGCGAAATTTAAAAATAAAAAAATGCCTAAAGCATAATAATGGTAAAAATTATTGAATATTAGTGTTAGAATTATTAAATTTTTATTTTGAATTTTTATCATTTACAGTAATATTTCAAAATTTTAAGAATTGTACATTAAGTTATTAGACATTAGAATTATTAAATGCTTATTTTGATGTAAATTCTCTTTCTGACTTTTTTGGCCGCTCATCCCCTCACTTCCCCCCTCTCTCTCCGTCTCTCTCTATCCGTCTAACGCACATTCCTTCTCGCTCGCTGTCCTTCCGTTGGAATGGTTTTCAGCTCAAGGACACGTTCTCAACGTTTCCCCTTCCCACGCTTGGCTCCCGGCGTTCCAATTATGCCTCTGTCCAACGGGGGCGAATTCCGACCCGGCGTTGCCACATTTCCTTAATGAGAAGAATTTCTCGAGCCCAAAAGCTCGTCATTGCGGACTCGAACGAAATTTCTTGCCAAGGGTTTTGCATTCAATTGAAATCGCTTTCAAAATACGCGCGTTCCTTCGCATTGTCATGCGCTCTCACTCACACTCGCTCTCTCTCTCTCTCTCACACGCATTTGAGGCTGTTTAAGTGGATCACTAGCACAGCAACAGCAACAGCAACAGCAACAACAACAATGGCGACGACTTTCCAACAAAATGTGCAAATTTCAGTTTCAGCCCAGTTTCCATTGCCCGGCCGCCTAAAATGCTGCAACACTTTCGCTTTTCGCCGGGTCTTCCACGTAAGCGAGAGAGGGAGAGGGAGAGAGGGGGGGGGGAGAGAGAGATAGATATATATTTGTATATAGTTGGCTCCGCAGGTAGGAAGCGGAACCAAAGCATGCATAATCAACATCAGTGGGGACAGAAACAACAACTGCAAAAACAACAACCACTAGCATTACAACAACAATAATAACAACAACAACAACTGCAAAAGCCAAATCAGCTGCTGCTGCTGTCGCTGTCGCTTGTGTCGGTCTTTGTTTTGTCGGCTCCGGCTCCGGCTCCGGCTGCTGCAACTGCTGCCAACTCCCGGCTCTGTGGCAAATACAACTATAGCAACAACAACAACAACATCAGCAACATCATCCACAACAACAACGTAATGGTAGGACAATAACATTGCAACAACAACAACAACAAGAAGAAGAATGACGACGACGACGACGACCAAAACATCAGAGGCACGAAAACAACAACAATAACATAAATTACAACCGCATCTGTGTAAACACAACAATAGCAACAACAGCAACAAAAACAACAACAACAATAACAATAACAACAAATAACTCATTGGCCGAACATTCAAGAGCGTTCAGCAGCAGTGACAACGAGAACAACGACAAAAACCACATAATAAAGATCCCCTCATCCATCCCTCTCGCTCTCTCTAGTTCAATCTCTCCTCTCCTTCTCTCCCTGTCTCTTTTCCCCACTCGTTCTCTCTCCGCCTCTCCCTCTCCCTGTCCCTCTCGGGGGCTCCCTGCCAACAGCTATTCAGCTTCCTTGACAAATCGCACCCATTCTTCGCTCCGTCATCCCGTCTCTCGCTCTTCTTCCCCTCCACCCCCTATTCTCCTCCTTCCTCTCTTCCCTCGTGCCTGTCATGTCGAACAGTTTTCTACACGTGTCCGGCATCCATGAAAATGCAGTTCGAACGAACTCGTCCCGGTCCCGGACTCGGACTCGCTCGCCCCAATCGACAGGATTTGCCTGCCGCGCGCCGCAACGTATGCAACATTTATTTACGCTCGAATGCTGTCGAAAGGTCGCTCTCTCTCTCTCTCTGGCAATTATCAGCGGCAGCGGAACAATGGGCTTGTTGGCGAAACTTTAAGTCCTCGGGCTGGAGCCATTGAAGTGAAGTTTTCGAGCTCGTCCATTGTCTGCCTCCAGACGACCGATAAGGCGAGGAACAAGAACAACAACGTCAACAATGACAACAACAATGACATCGGCAACGACAACAACATCCTTACAAAACCTCCCTGGCTTCCAACCGTCGTCTTGGCAACGTCGGTTTTGGTTCGCATTGGATTTCTGTTGTAATTTTCCAAACTCCAACTCGCTCTTGCCGCAATTCTCCTCCTCCTCAGCCTCAGCCTCTGCCACCTTCTCCTCCTCGTCCTTCCTGGCTCATCGCTCGCTCGCTCGGCCCGTTCTGCCCTCGGTAGGCGACCTCGTTCTACCTTCGTGCTCACCTTCGCCCCAAAGTCCTCCAGTCGCCCAAAGTCCTTCTCTCGTTACGACGACCACCTTCTCCTGTCCTCCGCATTTCGTGCCTCATTCCTCATTCCCCATTCCTCCTCATCCCCCTCCGCTCGGCCCTCGCCTGCCCCAGTCGCCCTCCATCGTCGGCCGGCCGCATGTGTGCCAGGAGCTCGTGCGGTTTGGCTGCCCAAGTGCCCAAGTTGCAGCGGTTCCTCATCCTCGTCGTCATCATCCGACGCCCCGTCCTGCTCGCCTCCTGCTGGCGGTCGTTGGTCCGTTTATCGCACACGAGAAGGTGTCATCGAGACGTCTTCCAATGCGATGCGATCCGATCCGATCTGATTCGACTGCGGCTGCGGTTCGAGTCGAGTCGAGCCGCGTTGGCGCCGCCCGCCGTCCTGGCGCACAACTCATTTGGTCTGCCGGTCGCAGGTCGCAGGTCGCAATCGGATGTGTACGTGGGTGGTTGTGGGCGAATCCTGGCCATCGCCTCCTCCTCCCCCTCTTCCTGCACCAATCGAAGTCCTTCGAGGTTTGGCTCGCAGTTCCAACGGTGGTCGTTCGTGGTTTTCTGAATTATGGCGTTCGGGACCCAACTGGGCTGGGGAAGCCAGTGAGGAGGAGGGTTGAGGGAGGAAGGTTGAGGCCGGAAGACGAGAGGAGGATCAAAGGATGGCGTTGGGTGAAGAAGGAGCAGGAAGCGACTGTTGTTTGTCGCTGGCCTGTAATCGCTTCCATGATTCATTGACCCCTCGGGCTCCGGCTCGACTCTTTCAAGCCTTAAAGAACCCGAGTCCCCAGGCGAGGATCCACGGACTTGGAAGACTTTCCGCCACGACTCCCTACGGCAGCCCCGACAGGGAACTCATTGAACACAGACCGGTTCTCCCGAAGCCACGTCGTTAATCAGCCGCAACCGCATCATGCCTTATCAATCAGTCGCATCCGCATCCGCATCCTTAACCGCCATCGGCTGCGGCTGCGGCCGCGTCTTCGCTGCACACGTCGTCCTGGGCTCTCGTCCGTCCGTCCGTCCGTCCATCCGTCCATCCGTCCGTAGGTCCGTCCGCCTGCTGAGCCCGGCCCGGAGGACCTCCGTCGTTCTTTGAACCCCGCTATCGACCGCGGCCATCACTGAGTGTCCGCCGCAGTCGCCCCTCGTCCTCCTGGCCATTCCCATTCTTCCTTCCTTCCTGCCATTCACGCGTCCATCGATCCGCCGTCAGCCACCGATGCGTTTCGTCCCCGTCGCTGTCGCTGCGGACACGCGTCGTCCCTTGGCCGATGCCTGCGAATGGCAGCCTCCTCGCCTCGTCTCATTTTTCACCATCGCCCCTCGTTCTCTCGCACACACACACACGCACGCAAAGCGGATTTCAAAGGATGTGCTTCTATCGAGCTTCGCCTGTCACGATCAAAACAGGACGGCGACAACCAGAGAGGGATGAGTTGGACAGACGGACGAGATTTGCTGACGGTGATTTGTCAGAGGACGTTCTTTCAAACAGATCCTGCTGAAGGATTCACTTTTCCTGTTCCTGTTAAAGGTTTTTTTTTTTTCATACTTCTTCACAGTTTTATCTGCAGTTTCTCATTTTTTTGTTTTTTTCATCCTTCCCATGTGGTCTTTTCATCCTTTAGAGCGATTCTTGGGAGTCCATTTAACATTTTTTCAATTTAAAATCCTGTTCTCCCTTTTAAAATTTATTTTCCTCCTTTTAAATCATATTCCTCCATACAAAATCCTTGTCCTCCTTTAAAAAAATGTGTTACCATTTAAAAATCGTTTTCTATCGTTAACTAGACCCTTTTCGCCCTTTAAAAAATCCTTTTCTACCATGTAAAATTCATTTTCTACCATTTAATAATCTCTTTTCTACCCTCTAAAATCCCGTTCAAAATCGTTTTCCCTTTTAAAGTCTCTCTCCTCTTTTGATTATTTTTTTTTCGCTTGTTTTCCAAAATCATTTCCCTCTTTTCACAAGCCTCAAAGGCAAAAGACTCCTTTTCGTATCGTTATTTCCTGTTCACGAACTCCCTAATTAATTAAATTCCTCCTCCAAAGCGTTTAGAGAGTGCAAGGATTGGCGAAGGGAACTGAAATGGAGTCTTTCTCCTCTCTCTCTCACTCTCTCCACTTCTTCGTCCCTCGTCCTCGCTGATGGCAATCGTTTGAGTCGCTCCCACAACTAATGACCGGAAGTGCTTCGCTCCGGCCAGAGTGTGCTCGTGATTTGGCCCTCTAATTTAGTCGACTAGGACGCTCGTAGTCCGGCTGCAATATTTCAATTGATCTCTATTTATTTCTCTATTTCCTTTTCTACTTCTCATCGTCGTTCTCTTCGCCTTTGTAGCTTTGAGTCCTCATCCTCGCTTCTCTCTTCGTTCTCGTCCTCCGTCTTCCTTCGTCCTCGTTTTAATCCGATCGTGCTGCAGCATTTAATCGCCAGGCTGCCTCGTCTCCTTTTGGCTCTTCGACCTCGGCCTCGACTTCGACTTCGAGTTCGAGTTCGACTTCGGCCTCGGCTTCTACTTCGACCTCCAGCTTCTCAACTCCTCACCTTCTCAACTCTCCGCATTCTCTACTGGCCACCTGCTCCTTCCCTCCACCTCCACCTCGTCATCTTCATCTTCCTCTTGGTCTTCCCTCACGCTATTGTATTTTAATATCCCCTAAAGTTGTTGTTGCCTTATTTACCGGATGCTCTCGGACTCACTGTGCGAGTTGGAAGTGCTTCTGATGGCATTAGCCGTCAGAAGACTCCGTCTCTCTCTCTCGTCTCTGCGCCTTTCACGCTCTCCCCCCTCTGCCTTCAGCTTCCCTTCTTCCCTCCACCTTTGTCGCTCAGCCATGTCCTCTCGCATGCATTCGATGGCCATTTCTGCGTCCCGCGCTCCCGTTCTGCTTGGCTTTTCTGCCTTCCTCGTGGTTTCCCTCCGCAGCCGTGGACATTTGGCTAATTGCGGTGTCTCTTATGGCCAACGTCCGGCTATTAACAGGCGCAGTAGGGGCGACAACAACAAGCAGCGGGAGGGGCGGTAGGCGGTGGGCGGGCGAGGCGAAGCACTTGAGGCTTAAATTGTCCATTAATATCACTCGAAGGCAAGAACAACAGCATTGCCGGGAGCTCATCGCCAGTTACAACAAAGGCATGATAACCAAACAACAACAACAATAACACAAGCTAATAACCGACCACCCACCAACAACAACGACAACAAGTAGCAGCAACAACAACACGGCCCACAAGACCACTCTGTATGACGACAATTGCTCTGACAATTGCGTTGCTTGGGGAAAACGTTGATTGCGATTTATATGACATTCGGCTGCTCACACACACACGTACGCACACACACACCATCGCACCCTCATTGACGCAGTCGTGTCTGCGCCGAGACCCCTTCAATTGTCGTCGCATCGCATCGCATCGAATCGAGAATCGATGTCGACGTCGACGTCGCCTGCACATTGTGGAAATGTGACAACAATTGAATAAATCATGCATTCAATTTATTTCAATCATGGTCTTTTGCCCTCTCTACCACCCTCCCAGCCCCCCTGTTCCCCAGCACCGCCACCGAGGCTCCTTCGTTTCCACCCCACATTTGGTGCAACATGACGTATGAGCAATATTAATTTTTCTCCTTCTCTTCCTCCCGTTGCAGTCGCGAATCCTGGCAATCGACTTCCCGGCTCTTCAGCCTCTTTCGACGGGAGAATAAAAAGACAACAAAGCAACAGAGACAGCAGCAACAGCAACAACAACAACAACAACAAGAACCGGAGACATTTCGTTCATTGCCATTGGAGAAGGAAGTTCGAAATTCGATTGGTGGAACGAGGTCAACGGAAATCGAACTGTCGTTGGGAGAAGAAACGGTCACAGTTGTGAGATTTGTTGTTGTAGCGAATTGAACAACAACAACAACAACAACAGCGCCTACCACAAAAGTCATTTACAATAAAGTCAATAAGAGGAAATAAAGTAAGAGGAAGAAGGACCGAAAGAAAGCAAACAAATCCCAGTTCGGAGCAGGAAACACGACTGAGCATTAATTTGTATCCTGCTGCAACAACAACAACCGTAACCACAACAACAACAACAACAACCATCACAACAACAACAACCGTAACCCCAACAACAAGAACAAGAACAACATAATGTAAAAAGCAAACAACGAAGTGAATAACAAGAACAACAACAAAGGCAACCTCAATACTTCACGCAAGAAGAAGAAGAAGAAGAAGAAGAAGAAAATGACAACATTTTCCAACTGCAAGAGAACCCGAACAACAACAGCAACAGCAATAAGAACAACAACAACAATTATAAATTCAGAAACCACATTTCAGTGCGAGTGAAAGAAAATCACGAAAAGAAATTTAAAACCTCGGCGGCGACAACAACAACATCATCGTCATCATCATCATCATCATTGGCATCGTCATCGTCATCGGCAGTCGTCGTCGCCGCTGCTTTTTCTATGAGCAACAGTTGGCAGCTGTGTTGTTGCCGGCCGTCGTTGTTGGGCCCAGTGCACGGAGGCGACTCGTCTTCGCCAGCCCGAGGTTAGTGGGCGAGGAGTCAGCAGCAACTGCAGCAACAGCGCGAGCAGCAACGTGAACAACAACAAGAGATAGAGAGAGGGTGAAAGAGAGTGGGAAAAAGTGTCAGTCGCAGTGAGAGCAGGGCCTCAACTTGTCGGGAGCAATCGGCATCAACGTCAGCAACATTTGCGCGTCCGGCGTCGTCGTCGTCGTCGTCGTCATCGTCATCGCTGCAACCACTCAGGGTGGCGGGGAAGGACCAGAAGGACGAGCAGTCGATTTGTAGCAGCAGCAGCCAAATCTCCTGCAGCAGGGACTCCCTAGTGTTGTTGACGTCGTTGTCGTTGTCGGTGTCGTTGTCGACGCCATCCTCATCGTGGTCGTCATCGTAATTGGCTTGTGTGCGTCGTTCGTGTGAAGCCTCCGCGAGCGGGCTCGATGAATTTGCTCTGCTGCTGCTGTACGATGGCGCCAAACACTCGGGTCACCCGCAAGTGGGAGCTCTTTGCCGGCCGCAATAAGTTCTACTGCGACGGGCTGCTGATGTCGGCCCCCCACACGGGCGTCTTCTACCTGACCTGCGTCCTGATCACCGGCACCAGCGCGCTCTTCTTCGCCTACGAGTGAGTCATTCAGTCTTCATCCATATTTCTTCCGTAATTTTTCCCTCCTCCCCTCCCACCGTCCGTCCTCCCATTCGTCCATTTGCCTTGGTTTTCCTCCCACTTTCATTTGAAACCTTCGAGAAGCAGCTTCCGCAACGAGATCCTCTTCTTGCTTCACATTTTCGTTGCGTCCCCGTCCATCAGGGCGTATGCGTGATTTTATTTCCGATTTCCTCCTCCGATTCAGTCCTCAGCTCCAGGTCTCCCCAGGTCACCTCGCGAGGTCCTCCCGCAAAGGTTCTCCCTAATTCCTCTCGCTTTTCTCCATTTCGTCTGTATTTACATTCTCTTTATGTCGAGAATTCCATTTTCTTCGGGGATTACGTGTGTTTTTGCTCGCTATTTTCGCTTCATTTGATGGTTTTTTTTCCAGTATTTTTGTTCACATTTCCCGCTTTGCTATTTTTGTTCGTAATTTTTGTGTTTATTACTTTTGTTCACTATTTCACTTAATATTTATTTTGATTTACTTATTTTATTATCTCTTATTACTTATTTCTTTTTATTTATATTTTAGCTATTGTTTTTGTTATTTATTTTGTTGATCGTTATTTATTTTTCCATTAGTTTTCTTCACTATTTTCCATTTTTACCATTGTTATTTATTTTTTTGTTAATTTTGTTCACTGCTTTCTCTTTATTATTTGTATTTTGTTGTTTATATTTTTGCTATTTATTTGTTGTCGTTCTTTTTTTTGTTATTTATTCGTATGCGAGTTTTGTTTGTCACTTTTATTTGTTGTACTTTGCTTTGTTTTTTCCATTATTCTGTTTGCCTCCCTTTCCATTACGCTTGGCATTCAGAGAAATGCGAAATTGTCCGCCAGTGATGTCCATTGTGTCGTTGCACTTGTTGTCTCATGTCCCTGTTGTTGCCGCACTTTTATTGTTATCGCATGTTCGCACGTCTCTCCCCCTCTCTCTCTGTCTCCGTTTTCTATTTATATTTCTGCTGCTCTTCTGCTCATTCGTTCCGAGAAATGACCGAATGAATGAATGAATTTTCCGCACCGAAATAAGTTTTTCTTTATTCTCTTTTTCGCTGCTCAATCTCTCGACCTCCCTCTCTCCTTCTCTCCCTCCCTCTCTCTCTATCTCCCTGGCCCTTTCTCGCCCTCTCTTGAAGTTATTGCTCGCTGCTTTCTGGACAATAAAACTCGCATTTGTCGCCGAGATTTTCCTCCACTTCCTTCCCATTGTTCACGCCCTGGCCTTCCTTCCATCGTCCTCCGTCTCTTTGTCCCATCCGTTCCGGTCCTCCGCATAATCCTCGGCCCTTCTCCTCCTTCCGTTGTCCCCCCTCGGCCTCCTGCTGCTGTCTGTCGTTCGCCTATTGTTTTACTGTCGATTTTCGTGCTGCCGTCGCCGTCGCTTTTACGTTCAATCAAATTTTTACGCGCACTCAAACGCGGCACGGACCCTGGACCCCCGAGCCCGGGCTCGGCGGAGTCTCCTCCAGGTCCGTCTTCATCCTTCCGCTCAGCTCCCACCCGTCCGTCCCCAGCCTCCTCCTCGTCCTCATCCACACAGGCTTCTGGAGCTTGCTTGGGGATTCCATCACTTTTTCCTTCTGCTATTTGTTTTTTTTTAGTTCGCGTTTCTTTTTTTTTCGCTTGTAGTTTTATTTTTTTGTTCGGTTTCTTTTTTTATTTTGATTTTTGTTTCGTTTTCTCGCTCACCGATGATTGCGCGAATGCAAACAGATTCCGCTCACAGCTCGTTGTTCGGAGCTCTCTTGGTCTCCGATTTTGTTGCCGCACTCGTCGTTGTTGTAGTTGGTGTTGGTGTTGTAGTTGGTGTTGTTGCCACCACTGCAGCGCCGCCGCCTGCGTCCTTCCGGCGCCCATTCGTGCGCCCATTCATTCATTCGCTCCTGTCGCATGTTCCGCTCCCATTGGGGAGCGTTTGTGCGTGATTGCGCTCGCAGGGAGCGAACGAATGAATGAATTCTGAATTCGGCCCGGCTCGGAGTGAGCGATGGGCGCCTGATGAATTGGACGGCGGACGGATGGAGAAGGGAGCGAGCGAGCCAGGGACGACTGAGCAGACGCCGCGCAGTGCGTGAGCGAGTGAGAGGTGTGAGGGTGAGTGAGTGAATGGGACTGAATGGGGACGCGGGACAAAGCGACAATGAAATAAACCTGTGCGCGTTTGTCGGCCGCACATCGGGGTCACCCACGGGGGGCGGCGGGCGTGGGGAGTCGTCGAGCGTCGGCCCGCATTTGAATCGTTCCTCAGAGCCCTCTCTCCCCTGCCGAGGGAATCCTCGGGGTCGTGTGCGCGTTTTTAATTGCTCGCCGCCTCCTCCTCGGTGGATTCCAGGACTCGGAAGTCAAGTCGTCTCCCCTTTAATCGCTCCCTAATTGGCCAGATCTTGAACCAGATCCACTTGCTAGTAATTAGCGAGAATCTCAAGAGAACCACCTTCGTCTGAATTGAAGCCCCAGAGATAGGGAGAGAGAGAGGAAGAGAGAGGTGAAATTTGGTCTCCCATTGTATAAATTTCAATACTGTATTGACCAAGATCTCTATCGATTGGTGGAAAGTTTTAATTGGTTCGGCAAGGCGAACAAGTTCTTGCTGTTCTTGTTGTTGTTGTTGTTGTTGTTGGTGTTGTTATTTCATTCCCTCCTTGCACAAATAGTTATCATTGACGTTAACTGGATGACGTTTCACTCGTGCCCAGGGGTTGAATTCAAATTTCTCCCTCGTGGTCCGGTTGGGTCCCCGACGACGCCTACGTGAAATTAATCGGACCCCCGGGCATGGGGTCACGGTTTCCCCATGCCCCATGAATAATGGGCATCTGAGGGTTGAGCAATAGAGCGACTGAAAGTCCGACACAAGTGCGGACATCGATAACGTGGCCATTCATTCAGTATTGCAATAAATTGTATGCCAGTGCAGGGGAATTCTCAATATAAAATAATGATAAATTAAAATATTTTCAATGCAACTCGTCACAATTTATTGTGACATTAAATCGTCAAAAAACCCTGCATCTTTCGCGTATGCTGTATTAATTAATATAGTCCTTTTTAATTGGTAGTTATTTGGTGCAATTGTATTCATTGCATTTTATAGTTCATGATTTCATTTCATTACCCCCGAGCATCACAAAGTACTGCGATAATGAGTTCCGCACAACGTGCACGTGACGTCGACTCCCTTCCGACCACTGTGGGGTGTCGGATTTGAATAATTGGTTATGCATGAGCTTCCTAATGCATGAGAATCTGTCCAGTCGCCCACGTCGAGTCGCCTCCGGGGAAGAGCGTTGTTAATTTTCTCTCCTAGACATGTTATGGTAATGGTAATGGTAATACTTCCTACGATAGTCTCCTGGAGGTCCCTAATGATCCCCCTTAGTGCGCTTGATTGCCCAGACCTCGAGCTATCAGGGAATCGTCTAAACCTACTCTGGAGATGGGGTGAGAAAATATTCATGAATTCAATAATTTCAGGAAGTACGGCCTCAAATTCTCCATTTAGACCATAGAAAACACATCTCCACTAAGGAGCATACTACCTTTTCTGACCAAGTTCTGAGTGGAATCTAAGGAAACATTTTTAATTATTAATTTATTCTGCACGCTGTCCTTTAATCCCATTGAACCGAGAACTCTTGACATTAACATTATCTGTTATTAACTTTAACCATGCCATTAATCGTTACCTTTCTCTATCTCCCCCTTGCAGTTGTCCCTTCTTAGCCACACACATCACGCCCGCGATTCCGATCGTGGGCGCGGTTTTGTATTTTTTCACCATGAGTTCCTTGCTACGAACAACCTTCACCGACCCCGGCGTCATACCGAGGGCCTCGCACGACGAGGCCGCCTACATCGAGAAGCAGATCGGTGAGTCCACCTGTATACTCTCTATATAACATATGTTGCTATCGATATGTTGCTATGCCATGTCTTTTATTTCATGATGTTGCATCTAATAAAATGTTACATTTAATGTTAATAAGTGATTGTGTGGCCTTTGCAGAAGTGCCAAATTCGCTGAACAGCCCCACGTACCGGCCGCCGCCGCGCACGAAGGAGGTCCTGGTGAAGGGCCAGACGGTCAAGCTGAAGTACTGCTTCACATGCAAGATTTTCCGGCCGCCCCGAGCCTCCCACTGCAGCCTCTGCGACAACTGCGTGGACCGGTTCGATCATCATTGTCCTTGGGTGAGTCTCGCTCTCTCTCTTTCGCTGGGTGACTGTATATGTGTGTTTGTGTGATTGGTTTGTTTGCGTGAATGTGTGTTAATGAGGCCCCTTTTAATACGAAAATAAATTCATTCCACTTGGCAGCTCCTCTCGTCCTTTCTCGCCTCGCCATCGCCCTCGCCTCGCACGCTTTGTCTCTTTTGTATTTATGAGAAACGCCTCCACCCCGCCGAACTCGGCTGAAAACTTTTCCACGCCCCTCCTCCTCCTCCTCCGCCTCGAGATCCTCCGCTGGGTCATTGCAATTTTGTGCGCCTCTCGAGCGCCCTTCAGAGGCTCGCGTGCAACGAGAGGGCTTTTCTGGAGCCTGGCGCCTGCCACAGTTGTTGTTGCTATTGTCGTTGTTCTTGTTGTCGGTGCTGCCACCACCCTCCTGCACCACCCACATCGAGCCGAGTCCTCGTCCTGGTCCTCGTCCTCGTCGTCGTCGTCATCGCCGTGCCGCGGGCCCTTTTGCTTGGCGTGCACATGCATTTATTTGGAGCTCTTGGAAATTCCAAGACGCGAGGACTTCGCAAGCCGCACTCCACACATCCTTCTCCGGCTCACAGCCCCAAGCTCTCTCTCTCTTTCCTCCCACTGCCTGCCCTCCTCCAACCACACTTGCTTGTGTGCCTCTTATTAGAACCGTGTTTTCCGGCGACGGGGTTTCAAGGCTTCTCCGTCTGTCCGTCCGTCCGTCCATCCTTCCGTCCGTCCTCTGCCTTTAGACCTGCCTCCGCTTTGCCTTCGCCCCGCGAGCGAGCGAAATGGCTCGAAAGGAGCTTCAACGGAGCCGAACTGATTCGCCCCGCGAGCGAGCTGGGCTGGGCTGGGCGTGGTTGATTTTTGCTAGTTCGGTTCGCTTCTGTTCCTTTACTTTCTTTCCGAACAAGGTCCTTTCGTTCTTCCTTCCTTCCCTCAGCCAGTGGCTCGAATAGACTTGGACTCCTTCGGGAACCTTCTCTGGTCTCCTCTCTGGTCTCTTCTCTGCCCTTCTCTCCCGTAGTCTTTTAGTGAATCTCATCGATGAACCCCGAACCGTCCATGAGCCGTTTGTGAAGGTGTTTTTTGCTTGTCTTGTCCCTCCACAGGTGGGCAACTGCGTCGGGAAGCGCAACTACCGCTTCTTCTACATGTTTCTAGTCTCGCTGGCCTTCCTGGCCGTCTTCATCTTCTCCTGCTCCGTGACGCACCTCGTGCTACGTAAGTGCTCACTTTGTTCTCCCTCTAACTCTCTGCGATTTTCACTCTCCGTGTTAATTTTTTGTCATCCACCTTGGCCACCTTGTGAAAAACCCCACACAGTGATGAAGACCGAGGAGGAGGTGTTCGAGGTGATCAAGAAGGCGCCGTTCACGGTGATCGTCGTCTTCATCTGCTTCTTCTCGATCTGGTCGGTGATCGGCCTGGCCGGCTTCCACACCTACCTGACCACCAGCGACCAGACGACCAACGAGGACGTGAGTATCAGATCGGTTTGTCTTCACTGAGGAACTTTAAAGAATTTCACACTGTTCCCTCTCACCCTTTCTCTCACTCTTGTTGGCACAATTTCTGCCCTTCTGCCCTTTAGCTGAAGGGCTCGTTCTCGTCGAAGGGCGGCCAGCGCACGATCAACCCCTACTCGCGCGGCAACATCTGCCTCAACTGCTGCCACATCCTGTGCGGCCCGATGACGCCCTCCTTGATTGACCGGTGAGTGGTGGCGCCAACGCCTCAAAAATTCTCCTCTCTAACCCTGGTCTCTCGCAGGCGCGGCGTCGCCACCGACGACTTCATCCTGCAGATGCAGCAGCAGTCGAGCCCCCGGCACCCGCTCAGCGACGTGATCAGCGCGACGCAGGTGGGCAGCGGGGGCGGCGGCATCGGCGGGATGATCACGAGCCAGCCGATGCTGGGCGGCATCAGCGGGGCTGGTGGCGGGATCAGCATCGGCGGCAGCGACCTCAAGCCGAGGCTCTACGACGAGGTGAGTTTGAGTTGAAATTGTTTTGATTTTTTCCTTTTTTAATTCTAATTTCATTTGTTTGTTTGTTTATTTGTTGATTTCGTTCTCCACCTGGCACTCGATTGATTTCGTTTCGTTCTCTTCTCGTTGACTTCTCTCGCTCGACCTCACCTCGCTCGCCCCGTCACGCCACGACCTCGACACGCCATGACACGTCACCAAACGCCACGCCACGTCTCGCCATCGTGCACCGCCAACAACAACATAACAACAACAACACCACCGTCACCACCCCCGCCTGGACACAGTCGAATCCGTCCTCGTCGACGCTGGGAGGCGTCTACCGGCCGCGCAGCTACGACAACCTCCAGAACGGTAAGTCACAACAACAGCACCAAAAACATCAACAGCAACAGCAACAACAGTCGAAATGCTCCCTACAAGCCCTGCTGCAACAACCGCTGCTGCAGCACCAGCAGCACCAGCAGCAGCAGCAGCAAATGAAGCAACGTCTGCTCGACTCGCGGTCGCCGGGGGGAGGCGGCCTGGGCGCCGAGGGGCCGCCGACGCACGCGACCTGCTCGCCGGCCGCCTCGTCCTCCTCGTATCGCCTGAGCCTGCGCAAGTCGCTCCACCTGCCCCTGTCGCCCTCGTTCGACGCGCGCCACTCGCCCCTGCCGCTCCTGCACCACCACGCCACGACCACCCACCACCACCCCCAACACCACGCATCGCACCATCTGCATCACCATCACTCACAACAACAACAGCAACAACAACAACAGCAGCAACACTACGAGCACCTGCAGGCGCTGCAGCTGCAGCTGCCGCCGAGGCTGCGGCCCTCGAGCCTGCAGCTGCACGTGACGACCGCGACGCCGACGCCCACGGGCTCCCTCGCGACGGCGGCGACGTCGGCCACGGGGTCGGGGTCGGGTTCGGGGCCGGGCACCGGGACCGTGACGCCGAGCATCGCGACGACGGCGCCGCAGCCGCCCGCCCCGGCCGAATACAAGTACTACTCGCCCCAGCGGAACGCGGACGCGAACCAGATCCGCAACTACCCGTTCCACAAGCTGCGCAGCGTGCGCCGGCAGTCGACGCAGTCGGTCGACTCGCAGAAGGTCGCGATCGCCGGGTACCAACCGTTGCCGATGCGGACGCGCTACAAGCACCAGGAGGTCATGTTCGAGCTGAAGTCGCCGACGAATCGTCTCACGATACGCGAATGCGATTTCGGCGGCGGCGGCGAACCGTGCGACGACGATCAATCGATCAAAGACAGCCAGATATTTCGTGTTAGTAAACGAAATCTTTATATGAATCATCGTTCGCCGTGGAAGGAGCGCGACCGGTACTCGAACCTCTACGAGTACTCGTTCAACATCGACCTCAACTCGATCATTGAGGACGCGGCCGCCAGCGATTCGTCATAGTACGAAGCGTATCCCTCGTCTTCAGCTTCGTGTTCCTCTGATGCCTCTTCAAGTCCTCCCTTGTCGGCTTCGGCTTCGGCTTCACCGTGGCCTCCGTCTTCATCAGGCTCCTTGTCGTCATCCTTGTCGTTGTCCGACGTCCTGCTCAGCCTCAGGCGGTCCCGCATCCTCGTCGTCGTCCTGTGCAGACTCAGACTTAGGCTCAGATCCATGGCCAGGTCAGGGTCTGGTTCTTTCATTAACTACTGTCACTTGGTCAGGTCTCGGAATGGGTCAAGATGGGGATGGGGATGGGGATGGGGATGGGGATGGGGACCCATGGAGAGTTTCCTGACCATCGCAATTTCCCGGAAGTTCACAGGCGTATTTGGGATGGAACCAAACGTGTCCACGGCCAATCCCTCGTCCCCGCTCTGGCCATTGGGTGGTCGATTTTTGTCCAGTTCTCTGCCCACTTTCGAGTCCCCGAAACCCTTGTTGTTCTTGCACTTGCTGTTACGGTTGTTGCTGACGTCGCTGCCCCGGGTTTTCCAACCACTGTCCGTACGAAAGCCATTACAATTACTAACACTACTACTATTAGCCAGTAAGCAAGGATGTCTGCGATTGTCCACCCCGACAACAACAACAAAGACCACTTCGATAGAACCTCGTCGCGCTTTGTCTACTTCTGTTCGTTCCTCCGCCTTTCCCGCTTTCCACTCCCGCGACGTCCGCCTCCTTCCCTTTCCTCTCGCGCCCAGGAGCTCTTGTGAGCGGGTCTCTCGATGCCACGGGGACGCAAGGAACCTCATTCTACCGGAGTGACCAGATGTTTTGACGGACGTCGATGACGGAGATGCCAGTGACAGAGAAATTGAGCTTGAGAGTGACAGCGAACGTGACATTGAGAGTGACAGACATAATGACGGTTACAGTGAATGTGAAAGTGACAGTTTCGATGACAGTGAAAGTGGCATTGACAGTGACATTGACAGTGACATCAAGTCTTACAGTCACAGTGACAGTGACATTGACAGTGAAAGCGACATTGAAAGCGACATTGACAGTGACAGTGAAAGTAAAAGTGACTATGACAGTGACCGTGACGAAGCTAAGAATATAAAGTACACTTCCAAATAATGCCTTAAGATTCAAATGTTCGAGATTCAAACTAAAGTTAGTGTTGTTGTTCTTAATGATCGGATACCAAAAGAAAACAAAAAACAAATGGAAATATTATAAAATAACGACGAAAATTACAAGCACAATGAGAAAACTGGTTAAACGAAATTATTAAAATATTGCATACGAGAAATTATAAATATATATAGATATATATTATATATAGAGTATATGAAAATAGTTATATATACATGTTGATATACAGTCGTAGAGATGAGGGCGTATTTACGGGGATCCTCAGAGGGTCGGTTTTCGGCCTTCCGGTCTTGGATGTCGAGAAATCCAGCGGAACCGGAGCTGGAAACTCGATCCGATGTTTTATTTTAAATTGAGAAAAATCTGTATATAGAAAAGGTCGGTCAGTTGTTGACCTCAGAAACGGACGCCATATAAAAACAATGATTATTTCGACGAGTCCTAACGAAAGCGAAACCAAATTTTAGATTAGAAAACAATTTTCATTTCTAGAACACGTTGAAACCCCAACGACCTTGACTGGCCCGGACCGCCCTGCCCTGCCCTTCCCGCCCGGGGGTTGTCTTAAAGTGGAGTCCGGTTTAAAGTTGTTGGTTCATAGAAATCTTTCATTTATTATGCACAGTTGTATGCCGAGCTTGTTGGTCCTTCGAGCCGGGTTGTTGTTGGCATGATTTAGCTCGAAGCGCCAATTTTGAAATTTCACAGAAAAAATATTGCAGCGAATAAAGAATTTTCAATTCAATGAAAAAATAATGAAAAGAAAACAAAAAATGAAAACAGCGCAGTTTCGCCGCCTCCGCCCCGCCCTCGCCACGCACGCTTTTCCAGAGCCTTTTTTATGTTTTTTTTTTTTTTCGCCCCTCCGCCCCAGCCACGCGAATTCGATCAACAGATCGGTGCACAACGGTTTACAGCCGGCGATCCACACGGCCTTCAACAAATTGTCAAATGAACTCCACATTTACGGTCGTCGCCTCATTCGCATTTCTTGGCATTTCATATTTTTGATTTTTCCATTTCCAATTTTCCATTTTTCGATCACCACTGGAATCATGCACGAGTCATTTCACGAATTAAATTAAGGTTTCAACGAAGATAAATAATGATAATTGCATTTTAACGAGTACGTGGAGGAGCTCAATTAAATTCGATTGAGTTAAATTAAATTAAATGTTCGATTGAATGAATGAAAGGTTCAATTGAATCGATCGATCCGGTGTGTCGAGAGGTTGTCGATAACGAAAAATTCAGACCCACAGGAGGAGGTGTTGATGGAGTGAACCAAACTTAGGAATTTAACAACTGATTACACTTGTAAAAGACGCTCAAACTGCCATTTTATACTCTAACACACGGTCCTAGTTATTGTAGAGAACAAAACGACAAATTGTTTTTAGTAATTATTCAAACTTGATCTGACGAAAAAACGAAAAAACGAAACAAACACAAAAATCCCAAAACTAAAACCCAAATCCCCACAACAAACGAATGCACAAGCACAACAATAAAGCAAACAAATACAAGAAAATAATCATAAAGCAAACGAATTGAAAATCGAAAAACATTTGAAACATTTTGATAGTTTTTATAAAATTTCAATTTTCTTTCGACTCAATTCTAAGATCGTCTCAAGTGTATTTTTAAACAAAAATCGATTACTTTCTGAATTTTGAGAATTTTAGAGTCTGACTCCAGATCAGAGACGATAAGAATAATTTCCTAATTTAATTTAAGTGTACTTTTTGCATGAAAGAGAAGAACAAAATTTTAGTGAAACTACCAATAAGCAATGAAAATCGACTCATTTTTTGCATAAAAACCATTCTTATTTCGATTCGGACCTTGAGCAAAAGGGCGAATCCGAGCATTTTTTCTTTTCTGTTTGCTAATTACATTTAAACAATATATTAAATATCGAATTTTAAATAGAAACAACCGAATTAAACTTGAACTAACAACCATTCATTCTCTGTGGATATGTTTTGTCTCTCTTTTTCTTTGTTCTCTCTCTTTCTCTCCGTATATGTTTGATTCATTAATAATAACACTCGTTCCGAATATCGTTCAACTACTCTAACTGTCTCGCCATCTCTCTCCCCCATGCCATTTCTCTCTCTCACTCTCTCTCTCTCTCTCTTTCTCGTCTTTGTCTCGTTTCAAAAATGCCTCAAATGAAAAACAAAATGAAACACGAGTTTAATCGCCCAAAGCAAACAGTTCGCAAACGCATTTAATGAAAAAAAATGAACCATTTGATTGTTGGGTGAGTTTTGTTGTATTTTAATAGCAGATTTTTGTAATTAATTCGTAATATTTTAAATTGTATAAATATGCCAATTTTTGAGAGTTTTACGAGTTTTTAATTTCCTTTTTTGAAATGTGCTTTGAGTAAAAACCACAAGTATCAAATTCAATTAATTAACTTTCTGTAGACTTGTATACAAAGTAACTTTCAATACGTGTACGATAAAAATAAAATAATTCTATAATATATATTTCGTTTTGCTTACCAAAACAACTAAAAAACACAGTTGTTCCAAATTTAATTGCTATTTTTGAATAATTTGCATTTTGGCTTGAATTTATTTCGATTACGAATTTTGAACTCACTTGTTTTCGCTTCAAATTTTATCGTGGTTTTTTTAGTTTTCGATTTTTTAATTTTTGACTGTCTTAATTTGCCATGCCGTCCGTCTTGTGTTTCTTTTGTTTGCATTTTTTTCTTCCTCGCTTTGTCTGCATTCATTTCACTTGAGAAGGACCATCGATCGAGCTCACCGAGTCTCATCGGCCTTCCATCGTCATCGTCACCAACTTCGACACCGTCATTCTCCGGCATCATCGACTTCATCGGCATCAGTGGCGAAGCCGCGAGCTACGATTTTCCCCCAGTCACTCCCAGTAGCATCTTGACTTTCGGTCCGCCGTGGCGCTTCCGTTTCTCACTCCTACCGTCCCTCTCTTGCCCTTCTTTTCTATCATCTTCCATCTTCTCCTCATTCCTCTCTGCTCGGCTCGTGTCGTCTCCCTCACACAATACACGCGCTTCCTCGTCGTCATACACGGCAATCGTTTCCACCTCCCTTCCTTCTATTTTGCCCTCACATTTTTCGTATTTTTGTCTTATTTTGTTTTCTTGTCCTTATCGCTTTCGGTGATTTTTCCCTCATTCAATTGAATGCTGTTAAGTTCCTACATTAGCTAGCAGAATTTAGGAGAAAGTCATTCCTCGTTCGTTCTGTCTGTTCGTCCAGATAATCGTGATAATCGTCATCGATAGAAAGACTTTATATCCAAATTTTAGATGTTCAGCAAAGCTAGTTTAAATTATACAAAAACTAATCAGGGTATACGAAAATGAATGGTTCACATTTTATTTTATTGTTTCATTGGAATTTTACAATTTTTATTATATTTTTTAAATAATTTATTTGTCTAATCTATTTGCATAACAGTACTGAAAACTTTATATATACAATTTTCGAATAATTTTTTTTCAATAATTTACTTGTATAATATTTTGTTTGTTTTGTTTTTAATTGGTTCCGAACCCATTTGGATGCAGTTTTTCATTACAGCTTCCCGATAAACCGTTCATTTGAATTTTATCAATCTCAATTCCATCGACATTTTTTGTTGTATGTTCCCGCTTCTTCTTCTTCTGCGCCTTGTTCTCGTTCTTAGTTTAGTTTTGTGCGAGCCTCCGCCCACCCTCACGACCTCGCCCCTTCCCAGTTTATTTTTGATTTCTTTTATGTCCAAATATTGCGTCCCTTTTCAGTTTTAGCTGTAAATAAAATAAATGATTAAAAACCCGATTTAATGCAATAGCATAACATTTGAAGCGATTGATTTCCCGACCTGTAAGATAATTGTTGCTTTCTGTGATTTATTTTTTTATTTCAATACCTATACATATATATATATACATCTTAGATACTTCTCCGATCTGCTCGAACAACAACTAATTGTCTCGTGTTGCTCTTCTCGCTCTTCCCTCGTGACTCTTGCAGGCAACTCCAATAGTTTAGCCCACCTGGTCGACAACGAGATCCCGCTGGCCCAGATGGACAGCCCGCAGCCCCACCCGCACCCGCACTCGCACCCTCACCCGGGCCACCACCCGCACCCGCGCCAGCACCAGCAGCACCTGCGGCTGCAGCTGGCCGCGGCCACCAACAAGGCCATCGAGCCCGACGACCTCGACGACCGCGACGGCGTCGCTGGCGGTCACAGAGCCGGGGTCGGGGTCGGGGACGCGGACGGCGAGGCCGATGGCGACGCCGACATCGTGGCGGCGGCCAGCGACGTGGCCAACGTGGACGACATCGCGGACGTGGTGGACGACGACGATGAGGACGACGACGTCGTGGTGGTCGTCGACAACAGCGAGGTGATCGCGGCGGTGGCGGCGATCGCGGCCACCCACAAGGCGGCGGCCGCCAACGCCAAGCACCGCAACATGTCCGGCAGCTACAGCAACCTCTTCAACGCCGTCGACTACGACGCCACCTCCCCAACGATGACGACGATGCCCAGCCCGACCACGCCCAACGGCGACATGATCCAGATGCTGCCGGCGGCCGACCCCAAGCACGGCGGCCGCTACTACAAGGGGCCCCAGTCGGGTCTGTTGGCGGCCGCCGTGGCCGGCAACCTGGCCCTGGCCGACGGCCTGTCGGCGGCCTACGGCGAGCAGCAGCAGCAGCCACAGCAGCAACGCCACCTGGTCACGTCGATCTCGCAGACCGAGAACATGTACAGCAACGTGCCGAGCGCCAACGCGACGATGCTGGCCGGCGACAACATGGTCGTGGGCTCGCCGACGTCCGCAGCCGCTGCTGCCGTTGCCGCCGCCCACAACAGCATCAGCCCGATCGTCGAGAGCCAGGCCCACCATGATCCCAGTCTGCACGTCTACTCGAACCTCATCGAGGAGCGGCAGCACCAGCACCAGCAGCAACAGCAACATCCACAACACCCCCAACACCCACAGCATCCCCAGCATCAACAGCATCAACAGCACCACCAGCTGCAGTCGAGCCACGGCCACGTCAACGGGACGTCGGTGCCGACTTCGGGGCAGCTGTCGTCGAGCCTCCTGCACGACGATCTCGACCTGGACGACCCGGTGAGCGCCTCGTTCGTGGTGAACTCGGGCCGGCAGTACCCGGCGACGAGCGCGAAGGCGCACGTCAAGCGCAAGATGGGCGTGGCCGGCATTGGCGACGCTTCTGGCGTGCTGCCCTCGGGCGATGGCAAAGCGAGTGCCGTCAACGGCAACGCGGATCTGACGCCCAGTCGGCTGCGGCTGCTGCACGACACGACCATGATCGACACCGCCCTCGATCTGGACAGCTTGGACGGGTCGAGTCTCGGCAACAACTCGCAGGCGTGCCTGGTCAAGCAGCAGCAGCAGCAGCAGCAACACCAGCAGCAACAACAACAACAACACCAGCTGCAGCACCCCATCGTGTAGGGGGTGTGCGAGGCGAGACCCAGACGGATAGAGTGTGGGAATTGAGAGAGGCAGGAACAGAGACAGGTGCTGAGGTGAAAGAGTCGAGTTTGGGAACTCGCTCGGTTTTCCGGCTAACGCGAAAATCTTTGAAGACCAAGACCAAGATAGGAGAAATCGAACTTCTCCTGGAGTCTCGTAAGGTTTCCCTGTTTTCGATGGTCCTCTGGCGACTCCAGGCGTCCAACTCCAGAGTCCTGACAGGGTTCTCCGCCCGTTGTCCAAAGGCACAACGAAAATCGTCTCCAACTTCTACTTTTCACCTTCGGTTTTCCAGGGAATTCCTCCGCGATTCAAAGTTTCCTCTTTCAGTTATGAGGAGAATTTCAGGAATTCTCAACAGGCGGCTCGTCTTATCCCTGATATAAATATTTGTTTTGTGTTTTAATTTTATTACCTTTTTTCGAAATTTCTGATGTTATCTCTTCGCATCTTGGCAGGTATCATTTTTTGTATTTCCTTTGAAATTTCAATTCGTATTTAATTGGGTTTTAATTTTATTGTGCAGAATTTCTAAATTATTGGAATAATTTTGCTTTTATATTTTTTGATTCTATATATTGTATAAAGTATTTAAGATTTTCCTTACTCTTTTCAAATCCATATACATTATTATTTTTTATTTACTTTTACTTAATAACTTCAGGTATTTTTTATTTGCATATAAATATGTAATATTTTTAAAGTCATTTTTATTTTATGCTCATCATTTTTAGCGCTTGACCTTTTTATCTGAATGCATTGTAAATATATATGATTTATCAATTGAAAAGAAAAAACATCGAACTCGTGCATTTTTAGTTTATTCCACTAAGAGTCATTTTTCCAGACATTAAGAGTGTTTATAAAATACTTACAGGTTTTAATGTTTAAATCTGACGTCAGTGAAAAATATTTAAAACGTAGAAAACACAAATAATTAATCCGAGAATTTGATTGATTTATTTTAAAACCGTGAGGAATGAATGATAAATAAATAACAATTTATACTTATATGAAGGATTAACAGTTAGATAATGTGTTATTAGATTTTATATTTTTTTGACGATAGTTCGTAAGTTGTTTACTTTTTAAGAACATTAAGTATTATGTAAAAAAAACAATACAATATATATAAATTAAACACTGAACATAGAATATTTTAACGATGAAAATAAAAGCGGACAGAGCGGAGACAACAAGCGAAATTTGAGATTAAAGAAATAAAACTATGAAAATAAAACTATGAACAATACATTATCATAAACAACAACTATTTGCCAATTGACGTTATGTAAATGTAAAGAAAAACTATGAAAAATTGTTTGAAACTATGATGATTACGACGAATGTATAAATCTAAAATATTCGGGAAAAACAATAATATTAATTATGTGAAAAATATATATATGAAAAGAACAAAATATAAATCGATACATAAAATTAATTAATTGCGAAGCATAAGGAAGAAATACAAATATTTATACAAAAAGTGAAATGGGTTTTATTTTCGAATACTGGGTAAGGGTGGTTGTTTTTACAATTTGCCTTCGCTATCTTATCAATGCCATTTATGACTTATGGCTTCTCGTCGACCGTGAGAATGATTCAATTGATTCCCAACGGGTTTAACTAAAACTCCAACTATTTACCTCCGGTATGGCCTCCACACGGACAACTCAATTGGTCTTTGGTTTTGGTCATTGGTTCTTGGCTGAGTTCAACCCGGAGACTACCCCAGTCTCACGCTGAGGCTACCGTGATCATCAAGGCGGTATCTCCCAGGGACTAACACAGCGTTAAGCCTGCGTTGATCCCTTGAATGTGTGTAATTTTTGGTAGCCGGGATGGCCGTCGTGGCAATCCCCAAGTTGAATCCATCTTCCATCTCCCATATAATGTACTCAACATGAAATGAAGCCACTGAACGAACGTTTGCTGCAACCCTGTGTGCGAACCGACCACTTTTTGCACCAGCCGTCTTTCACTTCTCTCGCTCTACCAACGGCCTTGCTCCCCTATTTGCAACACATCGTACTTTCATTCGCCCATCGTAAGAACCATATAATTCCCAACTGGTTGGTGGGAACGCGATGTGAAGTAGTGGATGAAAAGCGGATGAAAGCATACTTACCTGGCGTAGGGGTTACCGTGATCACGAAGGCGGTTCCCCCGGAGTGAGGCTTGGCCATTGCACTTCGGCTGAGTTGACCTCCGCGATTATTCCTAATGCGAATAACTCGTGCGTGTAATTTTTGGTAGCCGGGAATGGCGTTCGCGCCGTCCCGACATTAATCATACATAGAAAGATTGGTTGTCAGTTTACGGATACTGTTTATACTGGTCCAGTTTTATCGAAAAAAAAACCGTGTTTTGTTGTTGCGGAAAATAAGAACGAAATCGTTTTCAGAGCAATTTTGATTTCAAGTCTTTATTAATTTGTATTAAATTATAAAATATACATACATATTACGATAAACATACATATATTACAAGATTAACGAAAATTTCTGTAATGATCGCTAACATCGAATAAAGCACACATAGGTCCCGGACGCAACAGCACCGTCATCCCCCGTCCCGTCGGTCGCCAACTTCCGGCTCCAGTCGGGCTGTGGAGCATACCCGCTCGTAATTATCCCCACTACTTTCTACTCCTGCTGCGTCTCGTCCAGATTCACGAAGATGTTCCGCATCTTGTCCAGGTCCGGAGGCGCCGTGTCCGGGTTGCGAATCCACAGCGAGTACGCGCGCTTGTCCGTCACGGTCAGGGGTTTGAAGTTCTTCGGATTCAGGGCGGCGTCGCCGGTGATCTTCGAGTTGTAGCGGGCGTAGACGTAGATGCGGAAGCGCCAGTTGTCGAAGGCCTGCTTCCACTCACCCATGCTCTTGATGGCGCCCTGCGGCACGCTGTTCAGGATCTCGGTCAGCTTCTGCCAGTAGATGTCCAGAATCGGGTCGTTGCGCTTGTACTCGCTCATGATGGGCGTCTGCTCCAGGTAGTTCACGTAGACCTCCTTCTGTTTCTTCGACATGCGCTCCTTGCGCTCTGCGCCACGATCGTGATAGACAGAGAAAGAGAGAGATTTGCGATTAGATTTTGGAATTCAGATTGAGAGAATTCGTCGAGGAACCTACGTCTGAGCGTGTTTCCCGACGGCCCCTCCTGCAGCATCGACTCCATGTGCAGTTGTTGCTGCTGCTGCTGTTGCTGGTGTTGCTGCTGCTGTTGGTGGTGGTGTTGTTGTTGCTGCTGCATATAGTACTCGTGCTGCATCTGCATCCGCTCGAAGTGCAGCTCCTGGCTCGGCTCGTCGCCCCGATACACACCGAGCGGCACCGACGGCGGTGCCTCGCTCATCGCCCGCGCGTCCTCCTCGCCACCGATGGAGTCGTAGTCGATCTTCGGCTCTATGTGCATGTGGGTCGGGCGGTCCTCGTCCTCGTCTCCCTTGGAGCCGTCGCGCAGCTCGCTGGGGTTCAGGGTGTGGCGGATCTTAAAGGGCGGCTCCTCGGTGGGCGACTGGCTGGAGGTGTTGTTGTTGCTGTGCCGGAAGAAGCTCTGGCCGCTGTGGGTCGGGGTCCCGGCGTGGTCGTCCCCGAGTTTCTGTGGCAGGCAGCGACATGACGGGCAGCTCGAGGAACCGGCCAAAGGCTCGTAAACTGGAAGAGAGGAAGGAAAGAGGGCAGAACAAAACGGATTAGATGAGGTCGATTTAATCAATCACATTTCGTTAATACATTTCTTTTATACAAGTCAAATACATCGGTTGTTACAATTTTAAGTACATAAATACTTTTATTCTTGAAATCGAGTTCTTTCTTCAGTTGAGATTTCAATATCAATATTGAAATTGTTTAAAAATATATGTTCCATATTTCGATTAAATTAAATAAGTTACAAAAGATTAATATTGCAATCTTAGCTCATTTCTTCAATACTAAATCTACATGCTAAGTGCTAGGGCTATGGCTACGGCTACGTCTATGGCTACAGGCGAGGGAGTTTCCAATCCTCAGTAATCAAAGTCCGCATTGGTCTCCTCCAAGTGGGCGAACATGTCCATCTTCTCGAAGTCCTGCGGCGCCGTGTTCTTATGGCTGGTCCACATCACGTACGCTCGCTGGTCGGTGGGCGTCAGGGGTTTGTAGTTCTTTGGGTTCTGAGCAGCGGCGCCGGTCAGCTTGGAGTTGTAGCGGGTGTACATGAAGACCCGGTATCGCCAGGCATCGAATGTCTGTCGGGGGAGAAAGGCGAAAGTTGTTACCGGGTGTGAAATTCGTTAGGGGGGAGGAGAAATCAACGATCCAACCTGCTTCCACTCCTCGACGTTCTTCATGGCGCCCTGCGGCACGCTGTTCAGCATGTTGCAGAGCTTGTGCCAGTACGGCTGCAGCATGATGTCGTTGCGTCGCTGCGTCAGCATACAGGGATTCTCCTCGAAGAACTTCACGTACAGCTCCTTCTGGTCCTTGGACATCCGTTCGCCTCTTCCTGTGAACAGACAGACCATATATGTATGAGTTTGCACCTCGAGAGTACGGTTGGAATGCTTACTTCTGAAGCGGTTGTAGTTGCCTGGGGAGTAGTTTTGCGAGGCGTGCGGCGACGGGTGGCCGAGGATGCTTTGGCTGTAGTTCTGATAGTACTGCTGCTGGTGCTGCTGGTCGTGGGTTTTGGTCTCGAAGCGCGAGTGACTCGCGTCCAGGTCGCTGTCCTCGTGCTCCGATTTGGGAATTATGTCCATCGGATCGATGGACTGGGTCAGCGTCTCGGGCGTCGGTTGCTTGCTGTAGACTTGAGATATGCGTAGCTTGTGTAGTGGCTCCTGGCTGCCGAAGTGATCCGACGAGTGATTGTTGACGATGATGCCCGAGTCGTGTGGCGACTTCTCACACGGCGCCATCGAGAGGTTCTGGATGGTCGCATCGCTGGAGCTTTCATTCGAGTTGTGTGGCAAGGGAACCTTCGAGCAGGACGGCTCGTAGGAGATCGAATCGCGGTGAATCTCTTTGGTGTCCTCGGGCGCTGCAATGGTAATCGGTTAAATTGTTTGGTTTTAATCGTGAAATACTTGAAGAACTTACAAGAAACAAGAATGTTTTCTAAATCCAATTGAGGGTATTTTTTTTTCTCTCTCTTTTTTTTCGTCATCAAAACAATTAAAACATTCATAAAAGGTCGTCCGTAGACAAACCACGAAAGTCCCAACAAAACGAGTGGACAAAATGCTTTAGGCGACAGATGGCCGAAATGGTTTCGAACTTTCGAAACGGACGGACAGATCCACACATATATCTAGACATATGGCACAAGGATGGTAGGACAAACCGTGCTATTAACAAAACGCGCCCCCAAATTAAAAACATGCCGAGTGCTACGATATAAAACTCGGCACATCGGTATGGCAACACTCTCGCATGGCTTCGTTTAACTACTTCGTACTCACCCTGTCCAACTTCTATAACGAAATTGGTTAAATCGTGTCTTTGCGCCAAATAATTCAACAGTAGCTCGTCCGGGATATTGAAACCGATTTTCTTATTCCGGAACTCGAAATTGTAGATTCCGAAGGCGGCGCGAACTGAAACAGACAGATATATTGAGAGAAGGCAAAAGAGTGAGAGATATAAAGACTGGCAGTAGTAAGAACAATGAATGATAGGAATTTTATGAAAATAAAAATAGTTTGAATTCGAATCTGTTTTCATCACAACACAAATTCAACAACAAAAACAATGTTATTACTCGCGAGACCCGTCGCCGTCCCTGCGCCAGTGCCTGACCATCCGCCCGCCCCTGGTCTATTATCACGCTGGCGGCTCCGACTCTCCTCTATTCTGTTATACATACTGCGACGAAGTATCATCTATTTTTATTACATCTATTTTATTACCCTCTGCGCGTTTCTTTCTCCATCATCATCTATTTTCCGTCGCCGATTTTGTGTTTGCCTCTGAGTTTTTGTGTGTGTGTGGGTGCGTTGGTGTGTTTCCAAACCCTGCCCCGCGTTACTTACCGACATTTTTCAAGTCCCAAATGCTGAGGTCCCGATTCTCCTCCGGAACCCCGATCATCAGCAGCTTCTTGTTGTCTCGAAACTGAAATGGAATTATTATGCCCGAGCGCAGCACCATATTTTCACTTCGCACACTCCGCACAATTGTTCCGTTTGTCTATTGCTCTTATAATTACTTTTCTTAGTAATATTTTCACTATTTATTTCAATATTTATGGATTTTTCGGCCCGATATTCGTCGAGGGTAAAAAACGGCGTCTCTCACGTTCGTCCGTTCGTGCAGCGTCTGTCAAAAAAATGTCTTCTAATCTTTTTCGTTTTCCATTTCGTTTAACCGTTCGTTTCGTTTTGTTGTTGTTCACATTTCTCTCCTATGGAAAAGGGGAAGAAAGAAGAGAATAGTAAAATAGTGGAAATCGAGCAACACACGTGAAAGAGAGATGGAGAGTGAGTTGACTCTCTCAAGAGCGTGGATAACGAGAGAGAAACAGAGAGTGTGTACCTTGCATTTGTTATGACAGATTACGGGGTTTGTTTACGAAACAATAGCCAGCGAGAGTACGTGAGAGAGATCATCAGGGCTGTCGCGTCGAAGAAACAGTCATGAAAGACCATAGATTTCAAATTTTTAAAATGCTCGTTGAAGTTTAGTACCATTGAACTAAATTATTAAGGTTGACTAATATTTTCGACCAATATATAAATTATATTGACTCAAGTCGTGATAACTTTCATTAATCAAAAAACTTTACACTATCATCCCTGCGTGGTCGAAAAGTATACAAAAATTACAATGAACGTCGCCGCTCTCTTCATTTAAGAGAGTAATCATTGAAACTCCCATGACAAAACAGGGATGCCAAATAAATGTAAGAGTTTTGCACATAATTAAAAATATTTTTATTTTCTATGTTAATTTCGCTAAACTTAGATATACACTAATTTAGGTGCATTTCGCGTGAGGATCTCTGGTAACAGACAGATCCTTCCACAGCACACGTAAATAAGAAAACTTAAATAGAGAGAAACTAGCCCTAGGTACTTTGAAATATACACTTTTGCTAGTGTATGTTTATACTTAAAGGTAAGTGTTAAATCTATGTTAGTAATATTTTTGATTTTTGATTTAGCCAGGAATTCCTGCCCTCCCGTCCCCATCCAATCGCGTACGGTTATGCGTCTTTATTGCACCTCATTCAGCCCGCCTGTCCTTTGCCTCGGGCACCCTTAATCAGTAATTGTAATCGGGCTTCATCTCCATCTTATCATAGTCCTGGTGCATGATACTCTTGTGGCTCGTCCACAAAGCGTAGGCGCGCTGATCGATGGCTGTGATTTGCTTGAAGTTCTTCGGATTGTGCGCTGCGCTGCCGGTCAATTTCGTGTTGTGACGCACCAACATGAATACACGATAGCGCCAAGTGTAGAAGGTCTGACGAAACATTTAAATTCAATTCGAATACAATTTACTCGTTTTCTCTCATTATACTCACATTTTTCCACTCTTCGATGCTCTTCATTGCTCCTTGGGGTACGCTATTCATGATCTCGGTTAGTTTCTTCCAGTGCGGTTCCAAAATCGAATCGTTCAGTCGATGGGTTATCATGCAGGGGTTCTCCTCCAAGTACTTGACGTACAATTCCTTTTGATCACGTGATATGCGTTCGCCTCGTTCTGGAAAGGAATCGACAACAATCGTCAAAATCGTTCAACGCGATCGCACTCCTCACCATCGGAGGTCTACTCACTTCGAAACTTATTCAGGGTGGCCGCCGAATAGGGAGTGTTGTCGAGAGCATGGCCATCCATCATATTCTCTCCATAGGTCGGGTGGTAGGTGGGTGCCGGATTCGCTTGCAAGCCGCCCTCGTAGCTGGTCTCACTGCGGTCTGCCTTGATCTCCATTGGGTTCATGGAATGTGTCAAGTTGTCCGGCGTGTGCGCATTCGAGTACGGTTCGGAGAGGCGTAGCTTGGTGGCGGGATCCGCTGACATGGAATAGTCCATCGTACTGTTCGCATCGTAAGGATAAGCAGTGCTCGGGCTGACCGTTTCCATGTTCTGAACCTGCAGTGACTTCTCGATGGGTTTTTGAGGAGTGGAAGTCGCAAACTTCTGCGAGCATGACGGCTCAAATGAGAGGTTCTCGTTCAACGGTCTATTCTCTTTGTGAGCTAGAAAGTGGTTAGGATGAAAATTCAATTCAACCAGTTCTTATTGGAAAAAATAATCTAACTAACCCTGTTCCACCTCGATTACGAAATTGGTCAAGTCCTGTCTCTGGGCCAAATACGGCAGTAGCATTTTCTCCGGAATATTAAATCCAATCTTTTTGTTCCTGAATCTGAACTCATAGATGCCAAAAGCGTCGCGAACTGCGAGAATAAATCAGGGAAAATTTGGTGAAATTCCATGGGGAAAGAAAACAAATCGCAGTTGCACACGGATTCAGTCGTTGGCCATGGGAGTCTCTCTACATGCTCACCGTCTCGACAGTGCGCTCCTCTATTCTGTTATACACACTGCGGCCGTATCATCTACTTTTATTACAGCTTTTGCGCCCGTCTGCGCGCTCCGCCTCCGCCATCGACACTTACCCACATTTTTCAAGTCCCAAATATTGAGTTCCCGATTCTCCTCCGGAACTCCAAACATCAGCAGCTTCTTGGTGTCCCGGAATTGAAAAGGAATTATTATGCCCGAGCGCAGCACCATTTCTTTCCTCCACTTGTTGGCCCTTTCTCTGCGATTTCCTCGATTTTAATTGCCTCTGTTGCGTTTTTTCTATTTGTTTGCTGTCTCTGGGGCAGCGATTGCTCTGAAGCTGAAAGCAGCTGTCAAAAATTTTCTCAACTTTTCCATTACATTTTCCTTGTTGGTGTCGAAGAAAACAGTCAGTGTTTGACAGTTCTTGTTTGTTTACGAATCGAAGAGAGCAGAAGTAAGAGAGTTCAGGTCAATTTCATGGTTGCATTACACTATAAGTAATTATTTTATGCATACAAGAAATCGGTACTAACTCATAGAGAACGATTAATTCATTTGAATATTTCCCAACCAAGACTTAAATTTATAGAAATAAAAAACACTTTGTCAGTTGGTATTCCATAGAATATATATATATGTATGTATATATGCATGTAAAGTTTATAGTAATCCATATTAAACATTAATAAATAAAGTCAATCACTTATTACATTACAAAGTACAAATTAGACTCAATTTAGATGATCGTCCACACTTCGACCTCTCCACTAGTCTCGCAAGTGTCATGAATTTGAAAGGGTTGATAGCACAAAATTTGTAAATAATAAATTGTGAAGACAAGCCGTTAATTTGGTATATTATATTTTGGTGTAAAAAGTTAATGGCTCGATTAAGAAAACGAAAAATAAAAAGGCACGATCAATTCTTCAGTTGGCTTCCCAGAAAGTCCTTTTTGCAAAGATTTTTTGTTTTTGTGTGAAAGACGAGATTTCTACATTTGAATTTTACACTGCTTTTAATACTAAAATGTATAGGTTAACGAAAAACTAAACAACTAAAAGTTATGCGCAAAAATACAAATAACCTTTGTAAATATAAGCAGCTATTTCTGTGAAGTTGTAAAGAAGTTGATTTGTTACAAATTAATTCAAATAAATATCAATATTTCGAGTGCATAAATTGAACAGTGTTCTTGGAAAAAGGCTCCAACACCACTTGCAGCTGCGCAGTGAAAGGCTTAAGATTAACTTGTTTGGGATTTTTGAGCAAAGTATTGTCTCGTAAGCTAAAGTAATAGTTGTAGTAAAAGAAGTTCAACTAAGATCGGGGTCGTCCTCAGAAGACTGGTGGACGGTGCAAGAGGATCAGGTCTGCTGGCAGAAGATGATAAAAGAGGCTCTTAAAACACCAGGCTCTCTGGCTACAGTAATAAATGTTGATTAGACTGTTTTAGAAATGTTCTTGTTGTTTAGTTGCTGTTTGATTTGGTTTGTTGTTTCTTTCCGTGTAATTGGTTTATACGTTCAAGTGTCCTCTCCGCACCCGCAACTCCGCCTCCCAACCCAACTCCCTTCACTCTCGTTCTCAATCAAGCTTCTGCGTTCCTTCGCCATCGAGTATCGTTACTGGAATTCCTAACACTTCTTCTTGTGGAGGCTCTTTTACTACGTTTACTTTTCAAGTGTGTGTCGTTCATTATTCGGGTTCTTTTTGTCGGATTCTATTTGTGTTATGACTGCTTCTAAACGCGTTCCCCTCCCCCTCCTCACAGCAGGCGGCAGGACTCGCTTATCGGCGGTAACGGCCCAGATACGCCTTGCAGTTGGGACATGTGTGATGTACGTCCATGCATTCGTCGATGCAGCACGGTATCAGACAGCATCCTAGCCAGCAGCTGCAATGGAAGAGAACATGTTTATGGTTACAGAAGCTCAACCCAAAGGGTGTCTGCGACGAAAACTCACCCCAACAGGGCGATGACAAAACCCGATAAATAGGCAATCATGCCGGGCTCGGTCCGTGTCGTGGTCTCGATCTCCGCATGGCACGACGGACAGATCATGTGCGTGGCAGTGCGTCCGATGGGCACGACCGTCGTCACGATGGCGGCGTTTGTCGGTACCGCCGCCGGGGCATTGACGGGCGTGAACGGGCCAACGGGCTTGACGCCGCCCACGGCCTCCTGGTAGGAGGGCGGCGCCGATGGCGGCGCGACGTATGTGTATTGGGGAGGTGTGGGGCCGGTCGATTTGCTCATGTTGATATTCCGCGTTGACTGGATTGCTCTCAGTTATTGAAGGAAGAAGGATTCTATCAGTGACTGCAACGAAAATAAATGCTTTCATCAGAATCAGAATCAGAATAGTCTGAAAGTTTTTCGTAAAAAGTTCGTGTGAAAAAGAAATCCTGGGTTCAAATTCGCTCAAAGGTCACAAATAACATCGAAAATGTCGACCAAAAATGTGCTCATTATTTTCGCTATGAATTTATAGACAAGATAAACATCTATGTGCGTGTGCTTGACTTTGAAAATGTTCATTATTTTCGTAAGCGAACGCGCAAAGGAAATAGAAACAGATGGCGAATGAAGCGGAGGAAAATGAGGGATGGAGATCGAGATCGCGAGAAGTATTGAAAATAACAGGGATGTTTTGTTTTTATCACTTGAAGATGTTTTTGTAAAAATAGATCAAATGCTGTTTCCAATGAAAACTAAGCGAAACGAAATGTAGGAAAAAATGTTTTGTTTTTGCAATGACTCATACAATAACAACAACAACAACAACAACAAAAATATACAGAATTAAAAAGATCACCGAATGGCGAAAAAGCTGGGGGAAAATCAAATGGAAAACATAAAAATAAATGAAGCAACAGAACACGCTGCGAGAAATTGCGTACGAATAAAAATGGGAATGATCTCCGATCAGAGGGACGCGAGAGTGTGAGGAGAGGGAGAAGCAAGGAGACGGCAACGACGACTCGGGGTCGTTAATTGAGAACTGACAACAACAAAAACAACACCTGTGGACAGAACGAGAACAAAAACATAGTTCAGAAAATGTTTAAAATTAAAAATGTACGCAAAATGAAATCGAAAGTAGAGCATGAAATCTTGACACCAACGTGATTTTCAACCGCAACAAGACAACAATAAAATCCATTCATGAGGAAAAAATCCACATGCAAAAGAGAACCCGATCGGCGAAGGGACGATGGAGTGGAAAAGGCTGGGGAGGGAAGGATGGAGCGAAACAGATTGAATGACATGCAAGTGAATGCAGGGGAAATATTGATTCAGTGGTAATTCAATGAAGGTGCCGAGATGAATGATCTTAGTGTGGATAGATGGATGCTCGAGGAGGAGGAGGAGAAGTAGGGAAGGGGAGTAGAGGAGAGGTGGAGTAGTGGAGACTCCAGGGAGTCGACAAAAATAGATTCGCATCGGTGCATTAAAGCCTTTTTAAAATCATCCACTCAGGGAAAGAGAGGCGGCGACGAAGCCTGACCAGGAATATCAAAGAATTGCTGATGAGAAAAAAGAGGACCCTGAGAAGAACAGAGAACGATGAGAAAAAGAGGACGCTGAATAAAGCGGGGAGAGGCGGAAATTCGAAACCGGGTCAGGGAGCAATTTATGCTTGGTTCAAGGAGGAGAAAAAAATTATAGACCAAGGAGACTGAAAAGGGCAACGGGAAAAAAAGGGGAGGAGAAAGTGTGAGAAAAAAGTCGGAGAGCAGAAACCTGCGGAAAAACTGAAGGAAAATTCGCACGAATAAAAAAAACAACGACCTTAACAAGGAAACGTATTTAATTTCAACGAGTCCGAATTGCAGTAAATTAGCTGAATATGAGATTCTGAGCAAGAGAGAGAAATGCTGAAGATGCAGCTGCGCGGAGGGACCAGGAGGGGGCGGAGGGGGCAAGAAACGAAGCCCCATTTGCATATCAGGCAGCTCGAGTCGAGCCGAGTTGAGTGGAATAAAGTATTTACGAAGCTTTCACCGCAAGCGATTCAAACGACAATGCAAAGGTCTTAACAGCAGTACAAAGTACACCAACAACAACAACAACAACAACAACAACAAATACAATATATTGCATTGTAGCGAACGAACAACAGCAACAAAAATAGCAACAACAAGCAAACAAAAAAAAACCACGTCATCCAGAGGAAATGCTAAACCATATTGAAATGTCGCTGTCCGCCTCCTCACCACAGTTGCCGTCGTCATCATCGTCATCGTCGTCACCACCGTCATCATCATTATCATCAACGCCATCGTCGTCATCATTGCGTTGCCAACATCTGGGCCAGTTTCCTTCCACACGTTGCACAGAGCGTCGAAGGCGCGACTCGTGGGCTCCGACTCGATATCGAAATCCGCCCAATGTCGAGCACTTGCTTGGAAGGAGAGCCGAGAGCCGGACAGATAGATAAACAAGCAGATCAAACAGTCGACTGACTGCAATGCAGACAGACACATGGACAACAAAACAGAAGAGACGGGCCGCCGCAAAATGGGACAAGGAGTTACCAACAGAGAGAGAGAGAGAGAGAGAGAGAGAGAGACAGAGATAGAGAGGGAGAATTGCGATGAAAAGACAGATAGTCGGTGAGACAGGCCGAACATTTGACACACAAACGTCCGACAGTCGATGGAACTGATATATAATGGGAACACGAGGAAAGAGAGAGGTTGAGAGAGAGAGAGAGAGAGAGAGGGGTATAGAAAATCGAATGGGAAAGGATGGACAGACAGGCAGGCAGGCAGAGAGCAAAACAATTTCCAAATGGAAATGCCGTTTCACTCTGGCATTTAAGCCTCGATGGGCGGAACCGAGTTCGACATTGCAAACTCCTATTATTTCGAGTTAGTTAGTTGCATGCCTTGGAGCACACACACACTCACACCCATGTGCACACCCACATGCACATGCCCTACTACGAACACCGCCAACTGCGAGAACAGAAATTATAGTATAACTGATGACAGTAACAATAGGAGTCGTGCGACAAGACGAGTTATAATTCATCAATTTCAATTATTAAAGTTGAACATGTGTCGGTTGCCTTCAGACGACATCGGTGGGTGGTGGAGGTGGTGCATGGGAGCAGACGAGATGAGGAGGTGTTGATTCGGGAGGGGAGGGGAGGATTCGGTAAACGCGAGCACAAATATTTGCATAATTATTAATTGGCATCTCTCGTTAAGGCCGAGCTTCCGTGCCGAACTTCAAGACAGACTCAGACTCAGACACAGCCACCAATTACGGATCGTTCGGGAGCGACAGAAAATTCTTGATTTTATTTTGTCCCTTTCCTTTCACGGAACAACGGAAGCAATGCGATGATTGAAATATATTTTAAAATATTCAAGTTTTTTCCACTGTTCACAGTAAATTCCAAACTCTTTGCGATGGATTAGGCAAGAATTCCGTCACGAGCTTTGGTCGCGATTCCATGACGTGTCTGACCTTTCGGCGTGGACTCGTGATCGTGCGATTCCGCTGAAATCTCCCTCGGTTTCCGGAGCGGTTTCGGTTTTGACACTTGACAATTCCACAGCTGAACTTCCACGAATGCTGATTAGTTCGCTGTTGGGTCATGGGTAAGTCCAAGGGTCCTGACTACGAGATGAAAGGAAGCATCGATGTAGCACCGATTGTTTATTGATGTTTATTTCGACCTTCAACATCAACCTTGTGAATCGTGTTTGAAGCGATTATTCCTTTTGGAATTTCGATTCACAAAGCGCCAGAAAAGCGCCCCGTTTTCAAATCGTTCCTCGCATAGGTGAGCCAAAAACCTGACACACACCAAAAGCAAACGAAGTTGTCAACAGTTGGTTCAACGGCCCCGAGGCGTAAAACGCCAAAATCGACGCCTTTTCCAGATTTTTATGGTACAGAATAAAATAATAAAAAAAAAATAAAATAACAAATATTGAGAAAAAACGACGATCGGCATTGAGCCATCGTCGAAACGACGAACACGAGTGCGAGGGAAAAACGATAGAATTTGTTCATAATTTCGAAATTCAGCAGAAACAGAAAAATTAACATAAGAACAACAACATCGATAGTACAGAACAGAAACTAAGAAATGACGTCAATTTTTTAAGTTTCTTTCAAAGTCGTTTTGTTCTTCTCTCTTCTCTTCAATTTTGTTTTTCTATTCAGTTTGTGTTTATTTGTATTATGTTGTTGTTTCAAGTGTTTTCACCGACATTGTTATTGTTGTGGTAATTGTTGCTCGCCAGCGGATGAAGCAATAATTAGCACACCAACTCCAACAACAACAACAATCACAATTACTACGAATCGAGCAGCAACAAAAACAACAATTTGAAAGGGAATCACGTTTCTAGCCAAAGCAAAGCGTGGAAAAACCAGAGCACGTAGAGAACAAAAGGAAAATAGTGGTAGAGAGGGGTGGGAAAGAGAGGTAGATATTTTGGCACGCGAAACACGAGCTGTTGTGTTTGCCATGATTTAGGATTTTTTTAAACCTCAGAATCTAGAATATTTAGTAATATTTCAATATCGTATCGTGGGAATTACGAGCATCCGGATACACCATATGGCAACAATGGTCACTGTTCCCTATGTGGCCATCTGTTACGTAGTTTAATGCAATCACCCTTAATGTACAGAACTGTCGGGTGGCAACGCTTGACTCAAATGCGGTTCGTAATTAAAAACAATTTTCATGCGAACTCAAAGCAATCGAATGAACTTTCAACATGCGATCGCTCTTAAGAATTTTTCGCCATGTTTTCGTACCAGGCGAAGGCGGCAGGAAAGGAAGTAAAAACAACAACAACAAGTGGAGCGGCCAAGCAGAGACGATGAAAAAAAAAAAATTTGACAACATTCGGGCCCCATGAAAAAGACAGAGACGCAGACTGAGCGATAGCTACGACCGAGAGCGAAACAAGTCGAGAAGTCTCAAACTTTTATTCATACACAAGGTCATCAAGACCAGAGTCAGAGGCAGAGAAATAAAATCTAAATTCAGTCGACTTTATGAGAATTTCAATACATACTGCGACCGCCGAGTACCGTATGATGCAGTGACCGTGATCAAGCGGAATCGATTTATTCGATTAATCACTGAAAAATTAGCCCAAGTGTAACAAGCTATAGAAGAGAAGAGAGAAGAAGGAAGTGAGAAAGAGACCGAGGAAGAAAATATAAGTGGGTAATAAATTAGTTCCTGCTTAGGTCCATGTGGACACGAAGAGGCTTTCTGCCGTTGCAGGACGTCCACAGCGAGTCCTGATGGAAATCATTGATGGCAAAGCAAATTTTCCGCTTTCGATTTCAACACATTTCCATTTGCGTCACGCTGGGCGGCGTCGTCTCCACGTCTAACCCCATCCATCTGTTGACCACCGAACAATGTTCGTGTTGTGTTTGTCCGCGTTCTTTCCTCCATGTAACATTCCTATAGTTCCTCTCCTTTGCACGCGTCTTGCACTAGAACTCCAACAAGTTTTCCGTCTTCCTCTAATCAATCGATCGATTTTCTTTGAGATGCCGGAGGAGGCGAACTTGTCTAGAGTTGCGGAAGGTTGTTGCTACATGTACACAAAGTAATTGGACGGTATGCACGATGTAGAGACAATTGACGCAGCCTGAAAGTTCTGATGGCGATGTTATATTTAGCCAATGAGTAATTATGAAAATTGATCAGATCGAAGGAGAGACATTAAGTCTCATGGTTGACTGAACGGGATTTGAAGTATTCATTCTAGATTTTTCTGTCAATTAGTGAAGGGTATTGTCTTAGTTCCATTTTCACATCTGCATCATGGTCACAGCACATGTTTCGTTACTTCACCATATTCCATGTCATTAGTGAATTCAAGTCTTGTAATGTGATGTTATGGCTCTGAGGTGGCCAGTGACAGCAACTGGATTTTACGGTAAGATCGCGTCTCCCACGAGAAACGACACTTGAACGCTCGGCTGGTGCTCGTGCGCCCGAGATTCGCAAGGAGATCAACAACAACATCGATAGTCGATGTGATGGGAAGGGAGAGGTCACGAGAGAAACCAGAAACAGGCGAATTTCAGCGAACGGGAAGCAACGCAGACACGAACTTCGTGATGACGTCGACGCCGAGGGTTGCCAAAAATGGCTCCGTTTTTTTTTGCGTACGAAAGTGAACGAAACTAGAGACGACAACAGAAGAGAACGATGAAGCAGCAGGAGAAACCGTCTGAGAGAAACATCAACAAAGCGATGGACGTAAAGGAAAATGAAATTTATAAATTAGCACAAGTATTAAACTTGAAGAAACACGGATGGGAGCGAGGGAGAGGGATATGATATGTTTGTTTGCAGTAATTGCAGTGCATAATTAGAGTGGGTGCTACGAGGGCACTCAGGGACAGGACGGAGCTGACCCAATTTCGACTAAAACGTAACAACAGCCTGGCGTCGCTTGTTCGCCATCGTTGTGGACATCCGACGCGAGGGGATTCTGAGCAAAACAATTAAAAAATTATATAATTTATGGATCACACAACCTCGTCACCAGGGACCCAAGGACCTGGAGCGGGGTTCACTTGTTACTGAAAATCAACAAAATGGTCGGTTGCTAATTGCGAATTTTAATTACATTTTCTCGTTAAACACTGATACGAACTTCGTTGTTGTGGTTGTAGCAGCCGTAGGAATTCTTTTGTCGAAAGTTTATAAAATTTCTTTTCACAAAAAAGATATTTTTCTCTCCCTGTTGAAATTGACGGACGCGCGAACGGAACGACGAAAGGCCCGAACGAACAACGACGAAGAAGCGAATTTTTCAACTGAGCAAAAAGCGTCGAGCAGCGATGACAAGCGAGCGAAGAGCGCGAATCAGGGCTGTCGTTTGGGAGTTCTCGTCCAAAGTGATTGTTGGGGAAAATTGAAATGAAATAAACTGTAGAGTTATCTACCAGCATTACCATATCTGATAAAAAGCATTTTCAATAAAAAAAAAAACTAACGCAATTGTCTTTTGTGTATTGTTTTAATGTATGTAATATGAATTTATAATGATACTAAAAGAAAATACAGATATGTACCGCAAAAATGTTGATCCCGGAGCATTTTGTACGAAATTAAAGTGAGCAATTAAAGACATACAGACAGCCCTGATCTCAACTGTCAGACGACTTAAAGCGTACGAAAGAGAGGGAGATTTGAAGTACGGCTGTCACTGGCTGAGTGCGTTTGGAAAGTCAAATGAACGAAGGTTGCAGGTGGTTGTTGTCTCAGATAAATTATTGCCGAAGGATTGTGTGTGGATAGACTAATAATTAGTATACCGAAATTTCGAGATTCGAGAAGATTTTTAAAAAAAAGGAGATGTAAATACTAATTCTGTTTGTTTTTTATATCATCAGTGTGACATTAAAAAAATCAAAATTGAACTTAAAGTCATTTTGTTTGCCATATTAAAGCTGCACGAGCAAATATTGTTTGCAATAAAGGTAACACATTGATATTTTAATTCTGTTTTGTTTTCATTGCACGTTTATCCATTAATTGAGGTTTTTATTTAGCTTATAATTGCCTTGTTACATTTTCTGATGGGATAAGGTACTTAATGGTATGAAACTTATTCTTCTTGTTTGTTGTTTTGCTTTTGTTTCTTTATTTGGAGCCTCAGGTGCAAACGAATCCATCCAACTCCACATCCTCCCCCTTCCCCACATCCGGTTCGCCTCCATCGGTTCCGTGATTTATGTCGATTTTATTTATTATTAACGATTAATCGCCGAGTTCGCTGGTTGTTGTTTTTCTGTCCTTCTCTCCTTACGTTTTTATGGGTTTTCTGATAATTATAACTTGATTTCGATTTCGCGTTTATGTCAACTTCCCAAACAGTTCGCTCAACCCGACATTTTTTGAACCACAAAATTAAAAAACAATTTAAAATTTTATTTTTAGTCGGAGTATAACGAAAATAATAATTTTATCGAAATTCCTTGCACATGTAATTATTTTTAAAACAATGAAGAGGCGCCAAAAATAATTTGATTTTTGCGAACTTTGAACTTGATTTTATTGACGAGTTATGAAATCCAATTATGGCAATCACGGATCCCCAAATGATCCCCTTGTTGTAGGTCAATTGATTGAGTGGGTCCAAAATAACTTTCAGTTTTCACTCAAGTCTTCTCTCTCAAGTGTTTTCACTCAATGTTGCACCCGATGCAGAAATTGTTGCTTCCCACACTCAAACCAACAGGGCTTCGAAGGAAGGAAATCCCTTTGGAATCACTCCGTGACTCAATCCATCAATTGATCAATGAATCAATTGCTCAATCACTCAAAGGTCGATCGATTCTGTGAACGGAGAATCGCGGACTTGGCCGGCCTCCCCTTGGCTTCCAACACCTCCATCAACACGTCGTCGGCCACTCGCGGCGGACGACACAAAAACTCGCTTAACAGCGACATTAAAATTCCTGGCTCCACCGTGGGCTTCTGTGCGAGCCGTTTCCACTTCTACATTCGATTCTCTATCCAATTCTATAGTCGTTTCTATATACAATTCTATATTCGATTGGAACGCGTGCAAGTGGCGGCGACGTTTTTAAATTCTATTTTAATTGCCCTCAGTCTGAGGCCCGACCATTGAAGCAACAACGAGAAAATATATTAAAATACAACTATCGACGGATGCAACAACAAAACTGAGAACGCGAATTGCAACAGATTTAATTAGTTGGAGTCAAGTTCGGAAGGGGGACGAGTGACTGAAGGGAAGGAGTTTGGCCAGAAGGTCGCCGGAGTCGAGTCGGCGGATGGCGAGGTCGGGGGCAAGGCTGAGGATGATGCGGAGGACGCAGAGGAGGAGGGTGGGGGGGGGGGAGCACGAGGGCTTCCAGCGCCTTTGAAAAGCACCCGATTGAGGAGGTCCATGAGCGCAATTCATGAGATTACACCGAGACCTTCAAAAATTCACCCACTCACCAATCAAAACATCCCAGGATCTTCAGCCGTGCGGTGTCCAGCTCGGTGAAAAGGAGGGATTTCAAAGGATTCGTCGTCGATAAAGCGGAAATGATTTTTTCGAATCTTCACTCAAGAGCCAAGAAAAATCCAAACACCCGCCAACCACCACTCATCGAAAATGTTCGACTCAACTCATGTTCAAGGGCAATTGAATGCTCGACTTCCCCTCAATTTCGCCCATTCGCCCCACGGTGCAGGTGAGCCGACACTTTTGGTAATGAGCAAAAACTCCGACACCGATCGATTTCTGATGTTTAACAGTTCAATCCATCGATCCACCGATCGATCGGTCGATCGACACTTGAAATGACTTCATGTTCGTGCTACGCAGATCGATTTAGCGACATTTGGACAAATTCGCAGCCGCGGGCGAGCCGGAGCCATCGATAGGCGAAAATGCGATGTGGCCAAGAATGACAATGACAACAACAACAACAACAACAACAACAACAACGGCGACAGTGGCAACAAGAATGACAAGAACAACGGCAACGCCAACAACAACGACGACAACAACGCTTCTGGCAACTACCGGGCACCACAACAAGAACAAAAAGGCCACAAAAAGAGAGCCAAAGGCGGTGACAGCGAGTGCAAAGACGGATTAACGCGGACGGACGGACGGACGGCCGGCTCAAGTGCGCGGCCCGACCTTGATTTTGGCCAAGCGATCACCGACCACCAACCACCAACCGATCGATCGATCGACGTCAGTCTCGGAAGCCCGGCCGACCCTCGTCCCCAACGTCTCGGCTTCAGCGGCCAACAAAGGTGGATTAAAAACGAGACACTGCTTTATTCACCGTGGCAAATCTCGCCCAGGCGACCCCTCGGCGCCTCCCCCGCCCCCTCCTCGACCGCCTTCCGCTGCCGCTGGCGCTGCTGCCACCCCTTGAGCCACCGAGCCACGTGGTGCTGGAGGAAGCGGCCGCCGAAGAGCAGGACGAAGGCCAGTTGGGCGAGGTAGAAGATCTGGTCGACGAGCAGGATCACGGCCAGGATCGTCTCCAGCGAGTTGAGGGTCGCCCGGTGCTCGTCCAGCCAGCAGTCGTCGGCGAAGTCGGCCCCGGTCGGCTGCGACGACCCTGAGGGTGGTGGAGGAGAAGAAGAAAATCAAATGAGTCGAAGGCGTGCTGGAGTCAATGGAGTCCTCGATTCGAGTCGCGTCCTCGAGTCGCGTCCTCGAGTCCCGTCCTCGTGTCGCGTCCTCGAGTCCCGTCCTCGAGTCGCGTCCTCGAGTCGCGTCCTCGAGTCAGTCGCTCTCACCTTTCAGGGACCGCAGCTCGACGGTCGAGTTCGCGTCCAGCTTGAGGCACCCGAAGACCGCGTCCCAGTTGCCGGCCGCCGACAGCGAGTCGAGGTCGTCGCACATGGCCTGGTCTTGGTCCTGGTCCTGGTCCTGGTCCTGGTTAATCTCAAATTTTGTCGTTTTCCCTTCCGCCTTTCTCCAGTTCGTTAAGAACACGAGAAAAACAAAGAAAATACTCGTTTGACTGACGCGAGAGTCGTGGGAGACTGAGTGGGAATTCCAGTAGAAATTTCTAAGAACATTTATTAAAATTGAATATTTTGAACTTTCCGCAAAGCCCTTGGAAGTGACTCGACCGAGGCGCGATCGTTTGCAGTATTGCAAAGGAAGACATTCAGATCGAAGTGGATTTGGCTGAACTTTGCCGGAACTCGAGCGGCGGCTTCTCAGGCATTTCGTGGTTTCGCGGTTCGTGGCATTCTGGCGGCTTCGAGGCGGCGATGGAGGGCCGGATTGAGGGACCGATGGATGATGACGGGATCATTGGATGGTTGGATCAGTGGTTGGAGTGATGGAAATGTTTGGGCTTGTTCTTCATCCGCGCCTTGAATTGCGAGGCGACTGACGAATGGCACCGACAACAACAATAGAGGCATTTAGTATTGCCAGCGACGACAGCAACGACAGCAACAACAACGACAACAACGACAACCACGACACCAACAACAGCAACATGTAACAATAATTACTCCACAGTGACGGCGAGACCGAGAAAAACGATCATAAATCAGGCAAATCATTTAAATGCAAACGAAATCGAAATTAATTCATCACAAAGTCGTACAAAAAATGACTGTGACACAAATACAACAACAACAACAACAACAACTACAATCGCAACTACAACCAGACAAGCACAAGAGCAAAACAACAACAACAAAAGCCACAACAACATCTCCAACAACGCACGTCCCTCGCACGCTCCAACCGACGATGAGGGCAAAATCGAGCGCTTTCCGAGAGCGAGACCAGGCGGAAAATTGCCTGAGGCCCGGAGGACGGAGGGAGGGAAGGAAAGAGGAAAAAAGCAAACAAAAAGCACAATCGCGATGAGCGAAAATCGGTTGAAGGGCAAAGTTAATGAAAGAAAAAATGCTTTTCTGAATTTTGCACTTGCCGCACGACGATTCCATGAGCTGAATCAGAGTCTTTATTTAGAAAGTCCTTCGAAGCGAAATTAATGCGAAATAAAGACGCAGTCCGTTTGTCAATGTTGATGTTCGGCTTGTTGTTGTTGTTGTTGTTGTTGTTGTTGCAGACGCATTCCCACGCTCAGTTCCGGCGGAGACGAACGTTTTCGACCCCAGAGCCAAAATCAAAACCGCAATCACAATCGCAATCGCGTTGCACCCCGGCCCCGAGATCGAACCGAAGTCGTCGCCGTCGCTGTCGCCTTCCTCATCATCGCCATCGTCATCATCCCAGTCATCGCCATCGCCGTCGCCGTCGCCGTCGCCAGCGTGGCGTCCATGCGAGCCCTGTCGAATCTCGATAAACGTCGCCTCGATATGAAATATTCCTCCGATCAGGCCCGCGGATCTCCCGGCGATGCGGCTCCAGGCGGGGACGAGGCAGGGATCGCGAGGGGGCTTCAAAGGGGAGCAAATGATCCAAAAATGAAAGAACTGAACTGAAGCGAATCGAGTCGAGTCGAGTCGAGTCGAATGAGATGTTTTTGGCGGCCGGAGTCTGTCGTGACGACGTCACATGGGCAATTTATGGAAGCGATTGTTGCGATTGCGACCAGGTGGAAAAACACACGTGGCGCTCGAAGCGATCGCTCACATCATGGCGATGACGATCGCCGACGCTGTTCTCGGGGCCGAGATCGGCGAGGAGGCGACGACGAGAGGCCGCTGTCCTTGTCCTGCCGCGCCGGGCCGGAACGAAAGGCTCGAGGCACGAACTCGGTCGGATTTTGTTTTGCTTCCCCCAAATTATTCAGGGCCGCCCACGCGTCCTGCTGACGTCTCGCGACAGTGATCTCAGCCCATAAAGCTGTCGACTAAGCAAACAATCCTCGGCCAGCAGCAAACAAGCCCACATCCGAATCAGCTGAAGCTTATCCGCCAGTCGAGATCGTCGAGATCGTTGAGATCGTTACAAAAACAATCAGCAATTAACAATAACAACAGCGGCTGCGATTGAAAATTAATTATCGAAAATATATTAATTTGACGCGGCCACTGAGGGTAAACAAAACAAAAACAACGACAACAACAACAACAGCAATCGTCAATCGACAAAAGCTAACGAGCCGCAGTTCGAGCGCGAGCCCGAGCGCGGTCTCGATCTGGACGCAGGAAACCCAGCGGAGTTCGTTCGATTGTCGAGGCGATTGTTTAATGAACTCAAATGTCGGCGATGTGTGGTTGTTGTTGTCGTTGTTGGCGTCATTGTTGTTGTTGTTGCTTCTCGATGCGTTCCTTCCACAGCTTTAGTGCGGTCGGGGGGTGCGAAAAACCAGGATGAGGCCGGGCTCATCCGTGAACGAGTCCTGGCTCGAGGTGACGAAGACCGGATGTTTATGGGTTGCTGTTGCTGTTGTGGCTGGAGGTCACAGCGACACCAGAGGCGAGCCGAGGCAAACAAAGGACTCAAGTCACGAACTCGCCGCGAGCGCAAATCTCGACAGGTTGATTTAAACAAAAAGGGAAACCACCCAATAATTTGTAAGAACAAAAAGCCCGCAATGAATTAGCAATTATAATAAATAAGCATTCGTAACAAATAAGCATTCGTAATAAATAAGCATTCGTAATAAATAAACATTCGTAATAAATAAAGTATTAAAATAACGTATTACAATAGAGTATTTTAATGAATTAAGTATTGTAATAAATTAAGTATGGTAATAAATAAGATATTTTAATTCAATTAGGCATTTGAATACAAGTCGACAAACAAATTGGGCATAAAGAAGTCCTTTGCAACAAAGGTGAAACAAAGCAAGAAATGCAAACAATTATTTTTTAAAATCTGATACAATAAGGGCTTCATTAAAAATCCAACTGACTCCCACGACAATAATTATTTGAGAAGGCAGTAAAAATAACAAAACCAATAAGTGAAACGATATTTTAATTGAACGGGGTTTTTATGGCAAATAAACAAGGTTTGAATAAATTAAATAAAATATGTACCTTTTCATTACACTTAATGAGCAATAAAACCCAAAACATTTATTCTCGATGTTCGATGAAATCAGAAGAAAAGTCGCAGACCTTCCAGAGGCAGAAAAGCCAGAGCTGAAAAATCTAAAAAAACGAATACAAAAAAAAAAAATTAAAAAAATAATTCTACCAAAGAAGAAAAAATGTGAGATCTGAGCAAATGTTGGAGCCATAAACAGAAGACTTGACGACGACTGACATGGGCTCAAGGCTGAAGCGGCGTCAAAGACGACCGCAGTTGACGACTTTTGATAAAATATTAAAAACGTCCACACAAAATCGCGATTCGTAATAACTCGAAGGGAGCAAATGCGGGTTTTAGAAAGCGACACAAAAATAATAATAACAATAATGACAATAAAAATCGAACCACATGCAACGCGAAGCGACGACTTCGAGACTCCGCGACTGTTGCCATTTTTGTCACCCAGTCGAAGATCGTCAGTGTCAAGAGGTGTTGTTGTTTTTGTTGCTGTTGTTCCTATTGCAATTCTGGCCATCGTTCTTCGCAAGTCCTTCAACTCCAACAACAACACGTTCGTAATTGGCTCCCAATTACAGAATGCTGAAAGCTTTAAAAACGCATCTTGAATTGCCAAGAGTTCGCTTTTGGTCATTGGGCAAACTGAAATAAAATAATAAAATAACGATGCCATTTGGAATTTCACGATTTCAATAGCGTTCTGAATGAAAGTCAAAATTAGAAAAAACATTTCGAAATCGAGAAAAATAATTTTCAATTTGTTATCTTTGGAATAACTCGAACAAATGAAGATCGATTTGCATCGGGAGTGTGAAAAATTGTGAGAAGCGCTGGGGAAACGGCCGGGGCCCGTGGAACAGCAACAAAGACAACTGCAACAACAACACCAGCTGCTGTTTGCGATGACAACGTTGCATGCATGACCAGCTGCTGCTGCTGCTGCTGCTGTTGCTGGTGCCGCCTGTGGCGACGGCGATGCGAGCGATCGAAGCCTCCGAGGCGACGGCAATCAATTTGAATGTCGTTGTTTTGCTGCTGTTGCTCGGGCTGTTGATGTCATAAATGAGAATGTTATTGTTGTTGTCATTGTTTTTCTTCTTCTTGTTGTTTTTGCTATTCTCATTGATTGCTGTAGAAATAGCAATGCTTGGGATTCCACGACTTGGCCGCGGCTCGTCTCGAGTGACTCATCAAGAGCCGGAGCCGGAGTCGGAGTCGGAGTCGCAACCGGAGCCGGAGATGAGCCCAGGGTGCGGGGTGGGGGAGGGAAACTACAACAACAACAAGACTTGAGGACATTCTGCCATGGCCTCGAGGTCCAGGTGGCGGAAAACAAAAGACTTCGGCCACGAACGGGGGCGAACCGAGGCGATGAAAACGAAATCGAAATCGCGTCAAATCAGGGACGACTTCGGACGACTTCGCCGCGGGCCCGGAGACGTCGCGGTCGTCCGGCTGGGTGGGCGTGGCGACGACACCGACCGATGTCGTCTTAATGCGCGACTCACGCTCGAAACACACTCAAGGGAAGGCGGTCGGGCCCGCAGAGGAATACAAAATAATGCCATAAAACATAAAAAACAAAATAAATACAAAAAATACAAAAAAAAAAAAAATTAGCACCAGTCAATAAAAATTGGATGAAATCGAAGCAACAACAAACGAAATCACAAGGGAAACAAAATCACAAATGTAATAAAATGTAGAAAAACGCAATAAGATCGGAAATAGAAATCATCACAATGGAATTAAGCCGAAAACTACAACGAGAAAAATCCGAGAGCTCCAGATCTCAATGAGAAAAAACCGAACAAAAACCACAATAACATCTACAATAAATTGAAGTCAAATCGCAAATAGACAGACAGATGTCTTGATAAAAAATAAAGAGAAACAAAAAAGTAAATAGACACTCAAAATACAAATAAAAAAAAAATAAATAAAAAATTCAAAATATCCAACCTTAAGTGGGAAAAAATTAAGCAAAAATTTTAATCACAAAAACCCGCAGTGAACCGACGAAAAAGTCAGAATAAAAGCCTCTTGTTGTTCGAGTGTCAACGCGATGGGCTTGCGTGAGTGCGTGTGGGTCTGCGTGTGTGTGTGCGTGTGTGCGTGTGTGCCTTCGTCTGCTAATGGCCTGCTCGACGGCCGATCGCCGATAAGCCGATGGCTTCGACCGACCGCCTTTGATTGCGCGCCACGCACAATGTCGTCGAAGCGACGCAAATCGCGGCGAGTTCAAGTAAATGGCTCTTGTTGTTGTTGCCTCCTTGTTGTTGTCCTCCCTGCTGTTGCCACTTCTGTTGGTTGTCTGTTCCCAAAAGTCGTTAAATCACTGTTGTTGTTATCGGATTCGCATGTCGTTTTGCCCAAATAGCCCAAGGCTCCGGGCATGTGGCCTGTCGTTGCTGTCGTTGCTGTTGTCGTCGTTGCGGCTGCTGCTTCAGAGGGTCCGACTGGACTCCTGCGACGGCTGCCGGTTGGGTCGAGTCCTCCATTTAAATCCTCGACTTGAAGGCCTCGACCTCATGCGAATCCCTCGACCGCATTTGAAGCCTCCATTTAAGTCCTCGTTTTACGTTTCCATGACCTCCGTGGAGCGTCGCATTTGCAGCTCCCATTTGAATCCCTCGACCTCGTCGCACTGCAATGCACGACGAGGCGAGCTGCCAGCAACATGTTGCGCACCGCTTGGCAACACGTCGTGCCTCGAGAGAGCCGAGAGTGGCTGCTGGTCACCGGCAAGTTGTGTTGTTGTTGCTCCATTCGCCCTGCCTCTGCCGCCCACCGGTCACTTGTTCTTATCAACCGACTCAGACTCCGGCGCTGACCGATGGATGATGTTGCGCCGTCGTTGCTGTTTTTTGCTCTTGCTTTTGCTTCTGGCTGCCGGCAGCCGGCGACATGTTGCAGCAACACGAGCTCCCTCGCTCGCTCGCTCGCTCGCTCGGTCTCACCCGTCGTTCGCTCGCGCACTCGCTGCTGTTGAGCGCGTTTTTGTCGGAACGAAAGCGTCGAAAACAACAGCCGTCGGGCCGCCGAAGACGTCGAGTTGAGGCGGCGACGTCCAGCGCGTTCAGTGCGGCCCGTGTCTCCGACGTGTTTTGTCACGCTTCGTCCACTGCGTGTGTGTGGCTCGACGAATCCCAGCAACCGACGAACGAAATATTTAAAAATATTCCCGAAAAGCAACAGTTGATCCAACCATCGAACGAACTCGGGAAGAACTGTGGACGAGCCGTTGTAGCGAATCGAAGAAAAGTAATTTGAATTTATAAAAATTAAATCTGAACAGCGCAAAAATCACATCAAGATGACATAAAAAAAACAAATATCAATAGCATGAAACTATCAAACAAATATCAAAGAAAAGATATTAAAAAATACTCAATAATTATCTGAAACATATCAAAACAATTTAAAACACATCACAAAAGTACTTAAAAATACCAAGAAAATAACAGAGAAGTTTCAATTTAAATAGAAAAAAATAAACTCAATTCATGAACGAGAACAAAAATATTTTCGCATCTGAAAATTATTAAATTAAGCACTTAACAAAACAATAGACTTTCAAAACAAACAAAAATATATAAAAATTAGAATCAATTCAAAACGGAAATTCAAGTAAATGGAACTGTTGAGTGGAAGCCATTCGTTGAACGGACTGCAACAACAAGGACAACCCCAAATTGCACCCCAGCACAACAACAACATCGAAGCACATCTGAGATCTTAGATCGGGGCTTCCGTTAGGTCCCTCGAGGTCCCTCGAGGCCCCACTTGGACCTAACGGCGCCGCGAGCGTCCTGCGGTCGGCCGACGGTCGCCGTCCGCCGATGATCGACATTTAATCATGGGTTGCAGCGTTGTTGGCGACGGCGCTGTTGTTGTTGTTGTGTTTGCCACCATCGATTTCGATGCTGCCGTCGTTTCGTTGGCAACGGTTGCAACATCTGGGCGCCGCGAGCGTCCGCGCAGCGCTTTAGGAAATGTCAAAAAGTTGCCGCCTCCCTCGGACCAACTGCGCCAAGCCTCCATTAGAAAACGCCACACGTCCATCGACGTCGCCGTCGCCGTCGTCGTCGTCATCGGGACGTGGGACGTGGCGGAGTCGCGTGCTGGAGCCGCAGGCGAGACGGCGATGGTTCAATCGACAGATCGAAAGATCGCCAGATCGACAGGCGGCGATTCGCGCCGATGCTCCGCGAACGTCGAGGGACGGGACGGGACGGGACGGGACGGGGATGGGCTCGGTCGAGGATGACGAGGAGGTCGTGGGGGTCATCGGTGGATGGGTCGAAGGGCTCGCCGCGACGAGGATGATGAGGGGAGGGGATGCGGATGGTCGAGGCGAGAGGGAGCAGGCGCAAAGGTCGGGCCGGGCTTCACTGTTGGGGATTCTCTGAGGATTCGCCAGGGGACGATTTGCGTGTTCTCCGCATTTTCCTTCTCTTGCCACCTCCTCTGTCGGCCGAAGTCATTGGCATGATTTCGTGCATGATTTCGCGTTCGTGCCTCGCCGAAATCCCAAGAATTCGCGTACAAGTTCGTTGCTTGCACTCGTGTCCAACTGCAGGCGTTCGATCGAGAGCGACAAAAATAAAACGACAATACGACAAAAAGAAACAAAACAAGAACATAAAAACACATCCAGCGATTGCACAACGACGACAGAAACAATAAAAACTTCACTGCGCAGAATTTTAAACGCATGCGGCAAACGAGCACAAGCAACAGCAACAGCTCCAGCAACAACAACTACAACGACGACATCAACAGCTGGCAATTAAACCCAAAAGTCTTTGACAGTGACATGACGAATGGTCGAGCGAGCAGCGGGCGTGGGCGGTGGGCGTGGGGCGGAGGACGGTGTTCGGTGGGCGTGGATCGAGTTTCTGCGGACGCCCTCGTCGCAGGTCGTTTCACCGCAAGAGGGCGCCGCGGTCTCCGTCGGCGGAGGGGGGACGGACTACAGACGGTCGAGGGCGGGAGGAGGAGGCGACGACGATGGAGACGACGGCGGGTGACGGACGCGTGACGTCGCGGGCGCCGAGGCCACGCACTGCGAACCGAGGCGATCGATCGCGATCCCGGGCGAGCTGCGCACGCCGTGTGAACCCGGGCTCGGCACGGGAGGGCGGGGAGGCGGCAGCGAAGTCAGTGGGCGCCTGTGGGCCGGAGGGCGTGGCGAAATTACGAAAGCCAGGCTTGGGTAACGAGGAGTCGCTTCGAGGTGTTTGGCCCGCCTGCGAAATGCGAGCAATTAAACGAGTCGTCGTAAAAGCCGGGATGAGAGGATGAAGGTGCGGAGCTGGAGCTGGAGTTCGAGCTGGAGAAATGACTCCAGTTGTTCAAGAAATTTTAATTAAAATCTGAACATTTTTTACGCACCCGCATTTCACTTTCGGTCGGGCTCGAATTTCACGCGTCTCCAGTCGACAAATTGCAAGCGCTGTGTTGCGTCTTGTGTTGTGTTGTCGTGTGTTGGGCAACTCCGGGCTCCATTGGACACGCTCCCCTTCTCTCCCCGCCTCGCCCCTGCCCTTCTCCTCCTCGTCTCCCTCTCGTCTGCCTCTCTTCTGCCTCTCTTCCTCTCGTCAGCTCCTCAGCTTTCAATCGATTTGACTCGATCTTCAGCCGACTGTCTCTCAATCGAAACCTGGTCCGCCCGACTTCGCCCCAGTCGCCACTTGATCTGGGTTTTCACTCACTTCCCGTCGCCCTGAGGTCTCGTATCTCGACTCAAATACAGAGAGCAGGAGAGGATTTCCCCCCAGACCCCGCTCCCTGCCCAGCGCCTGCTGCACGCACGCAAATCGCGTGTTCCTGGCGCGGCCTGGGCGCGCCAACGAGCGCCGGCCGCGTGGCTAATGAGCGAGTTGCGTTCGCCAGGTCGCCGCCCAGAGCCGCGACGGCCTCCTCTCGCCGCTGGGGGGAACCGGAGGCACTCGAGGAGCCAACGAGACGCAGGCCGAAGTCTCGTGTTTGAACTTCCTCGTCACCGTCTTCGCCTCGATTCGACGTCTTTTCATCCCTCTGTGGCTCCTCTTTCGGGGCCCCCGGGACGCCTCCTCCCGAACGGCTCGAGCTCGCGGCGAATTTCGAAACTTTTGTTCTGCGCATTATTGTTGCGCACTTTTGGCGGTGCTGCAATTGCTGGTGTTGTCATTTTGGCTAATTGAAAATTGTAAATACCTCGCGGATGCCGCGGGCCGCTTGCGCCAAATGCCGAGGTGCAGAGAACGAATTGTCGCCGACAACAACAGCACCTATGGCAACAACAACAACGCAGGGAAACAGCAGTTGGGGCAACAACAACAACAACATCGTTGGAAGCAGCAGCACGGCCATAAACAACGGCCGAGCCAAGAAACCGAAACCGAAACAGACGCAGACACAGAAACAGAAAAAGGTGTGACTAGGTCGATGCTCGCGTTCCGCCGAGGGTGCTGCAGTGCCGGGGGGCGGGGCGGTGGCGGTGTCGGTGTGTCGTGACCGCCGCCTGGCAGACACCGAGCAGACGCCGAGCCGCGGACTCGACTCCGGTCGACTTCGCAGCTCGCATCGACTGCAATCCGTCAGCTGAGCGGTGCGTGGATTGTGTTTATTTATGGTCGAAGTTGTTGTGGTTGTTGTGGTTGTTCTGGTTGTCGTTCTCGTTGTTGTTGTGCCTGAGGTTGCTGTTTGGTTTGGTTTTGTTTTGGTCGTCGCAGATCGTAGGAATTCAATTAAATTTAATTCAACTCCATGTGCACTCGAAGTTTATTTCGCTCGCTTTTTCCTCGATCTCCTCGAACAAATAGTGATTTTATTATTTGAAATTCTCCATAAAAAGCTGCTCACTTAACTGTAGAAGTTGCCACTGTTTTTGTCGCTGCAGTTGTTGTTGTTGTCAATAGTTTTCTCGTTGCTTTTGTTGGCATTTAAAATGTCGCCGCAACATTGGCTCCGTTGCCCAGCCAAGCGTGGGGCGGCAGGCGGTCGACGGTCGGTGGTCGGTGGTCGTCTGTGGTTGGCGCCGGCGTCTGCGCCGTTGACCGACAGCGTTGCGTCATCGAAGGGGGGCGCAGGAGACTCGGACGGACGGACCGGAGGCTGGACAGGTGGACCGGGCGAAGGACGGAGGGCCGGCGATGCGCACAGACAGATGGACAGACGGACGGACAGGCGGATGGAAATTCGATTCCTTCGCATCGCCTCTTGCAGTCTTCCTATGTACTGGTTGTTGTTGTTGTTGTAATTTCAACTCGCTGCCCCCCTCTCAAGTGTTGTTGTTTTTGTCACAGTTAATGTTGTTGTTGTTGTTGTTGTTGTGGCACTCGGTCATTTTATTTATTGCCTCCAGCAAACGATTTATGTCAATGTTTTTGGTCCAATTGATTGGTTTTATTTACGATTTTATCTTTATTTTTTTCGCGATCTCAATTTATCAATTAATATTGGTTTAGTTGTCATTGTTGTTGTAATTTTTGTTTGTTTATTGTTTATTGTGGTTGTTGTTGCAATTCCTGTTCTAATTGGATTATTTTGCCGTGTGCAGAAAAAACTCCATTCAGAAGCTGACTTTTTTGCGTAAAGCCAAAAAATAACCCAGAGGTTCTGTACGAGAGCCAGAAGCAGAGAACGAGAAACAGGAAGACAAGAATAATAATAATAAGAAGAAGAAGAGGACGAGGAGGAGACCCTGCCACAAAATGGTGAGTTTTTATTTATTTTTTCTTTAAATGTCTGTCCATCACAAGAAGCCTTCAACAATTAACTCGACGCCTTTGTTTGAGGTTTCTTGCAATGTTTTCATGGGTTTTCTGAAAAAAGGGGGGAAAAAATTAACAAAAATTTGACTTCTGTCAAAAAAAAAGAGATTTGTTAATAAAAAAATACAAATAAAGAAAACAAAAAATAAATAGAAATAATAACGAACTGTAAATTCAACAAATACCAAATCCTATACAAAATTATGGAATAAAAATGCGAAGCACGCTGCGAGATAAACGATGTTAATTAATATCATTTTCGCGGTCTCCGATCTCGCCTCCCCTTCCTCTCCACTCACTCTTCTCCCTCGCATCGTCTTCCCTCTCATCGACCTCTCATCTCTCCCTTCTTCAACTCCTCCTCCCCTGCGCCCACCGCTCTCATTGATTGATCACCGCACCCGAAGATCGGTTTCTGCCCAGTCGCCCAATCGATCACTCATCCCTCACACACACACACACACACAACAGTGCTCCTCAAGGCTCTTCCCCTCCTCACCGTGTCTTCTTCTTCTTCGTTCCCGCGGTTTTTGTTGTTGCTGTGGCTTGGTCGTCACTCACTCTGTGGTCGCCTTGCCTTTGTCTCCTTTAATCGCTGCTCTTTGCAATCGCTCAATTTCCAGCTTTGCACTTTAGGCTGTTGCAGTCGCTGCCGACGTCGGCGACGACGTCGACGCAGGCGGAGGCGTCTCGCTGGCTTCTTCCCGGAAATTAAATATTATTAGTGAATTATTGCTTTGTTGTTCTTTTCGTTTTGTTTTTGCAATCAATCCAATAACAACTGCGCATCTGCGGCGACCGATGCGATCAATCAATGCAAATGGCTCGCAGTCAAATTCCAACCGAAGTCGCATGTTCTTCTTCTTCTTCGTCTGGCTCTTCTCCCTGTCCCCCGTCCTTCGTTCGCATCCACATTTTTGTTGTTGTTTCATTTCGATTCGTTTGAAGAGCTTTCGAGCAGTTCTCGCGGCTCGTCGTCGATGGCCCGCGGCTTCAACCGCGATCCGGCTTTCGGATTCCGGATTCGACTCGAGCCTCGGCGAGGCCGAGTTTCGCTTATTCTTCGCTGACGACCTTCCGACGGCCTCCGCCCACGCCCACTGCGTCCGCAGGTGGGGTTCGTCGCCTGAGTCTTTCGTTCGCCCGACTTCACTTCACACGCCCGTCAGCCGCCAGTCGTCAGCGATTTTTCCCACACCCCCCGAGGAATCGCGACTGATCGGGCGATTGGGCAACGCTTGGCAGGCGGAGACTGCGGAGAATTTCATTGAAGTATCAAATTCGAAAATAAACGCTTACGTCGGCGCATCAAAATGCGGCCCGTGTCCAATTGCAAATAACTCAATCGGTGGTCGGCTGCAGTCGACTCGGTCTCGAAACGCAATAAATCACATTAAAACAAAACAAAAACAAAAAAATAAAATAATAATAAAAGTGAAAAAAGTCCACGTCGGATGTGCCCAAAATTGCCAGAAATATTGAGAAATTGCTGCAATGAAATGCATAAAGAAGTCAGGCGACCAATGAAAACGTCAAACGTTTCGAACGTCCTCGATTAAGATTCTTGAAGTGCCAAATGTGGACGGCACAGGCGCAGACGAGGCGACAGGGAGTGGGAGAGCGGTCGACGGACAGACGGACGGACGCTCGGAAAGACTGCCGGGACACAGCCAGATAAACAGCCAGATAACAGTCGCTTGAACAATCGGATAAAATTTCGTTTTCGATGTTTTTTCGTTCTTTCCCTTGGTGATCCCAGGTGTTTTCGACGTCGATTAATTGGCGAGAGAAATTCCAAGAACAATGCAGCGAATCAATTATTCTTTCAGTTCGTTAAAAAGCAATTCCGAGTTTACGAAATCCATTTCTAATGCGCATTTTTCCACCATCGTTGTTGTTGTTGTTGTTGTTTTATTGCCACCTTACATCATCCGCTAACCGAGTTTGGGAAAACGTAATCGGTTTTTCTCGGTTTCGCGGTTTCTCGTTTCTGCCGAGAACGAAGTCGCGGCTGCGATATCGGGGCAAGGAAATGTGGAAAATTCGAAATCGGTGGTGGGCGGACGGTGGGCGGGTTCGCACATAATTCAATCGAAACCGGGCCGTCGGTCGATCGGGCGGAGCAGCCGAGCACGTGTGAGGCAGAACCGCTGCCCGATCGCCCTCCGCAGGTGCCCCCGTCAGCCCCGCCGCCCCTCCACCGTTTTTTAATTGCCGCCAATTAACGCGATTTTCCCGAGCGCAGGCGGGCGAAGCACGCGAGGTCGAGCGGCCGGCCTTTGCCGTAACTTCTTTTGTCCTGTTCGCCTCTCCACAGAGGGCTTCCATCTCTTTCTACCTCGCTCTTTCTGTCACTCCCCAACCCTCTCTTCGCTCGCTCTCCCCCCCTCTCTCTCTTGGCTTTGTCGCTCTGCGTTTGGGAAAAACGTCAGCCGATGCGCGCGCGTTCGTCGCTTGAGTCTTTCGTTTCAGCCGCCACAGCCACAGCCACAGCCGGAGATCGCGACGTGCCAGCCGGTGTCAAGTTCAGCGCTGTGTGGGGAGGCCGAGGAGCGGGTCGAGGGCGGGCGGGTCGAGGAAGTGGGGTGGGGTCGGGCGGTCCGAAGTGAGATGAGGTGGGCTGAGTGCGGGGTGCCGTGTGGCGGGCGGCGGGCGGTCGTGAGGGGTCGATGAAACAATTAAGCAGCCCCTCGCTCAATTAGACGCCGACTCGGACGCCAACTGCGCGTTTGCGACGTTCGTGCGGTGCAGCTGCTGCCGAAAGTTGGCCACGTTTCCCCTTGAGCGCCACCGCGGCGCCGCCTTTGTCGGTCATTGTCTGCTGTTGACTCCGCCAGCGACTCCGACTCCATCTCCGCCAACGATATGAGCTCGGGCTGGAGCTGGCCGGCAATTTGTGCTTGCGTACGTGAATGTTTATTTAAGCAATGCTAATCCCACTGTAATTGCGCGGCCTTTGCAATTGTGCGGCTTCCACGTATGCCGAGCATCGCCCGCGATCGGCCGCCAGCCTTAATGGCTGCAGCCGGAGACGTCGTCGTCGTCGAACCCCCCCTTCCCGGAAACATCGTAAAATGTGCAAATTATTTGGGGACCAGGAACAAAAGATCGACGAAGCCCTGCACAAAAGCTCAGCCGTCGATTGGAGTCGATCGAGGCGAGGTGCATTAGTTAAATTAAGCCAAATTAATTGAAATGAGTTGTGGACAAATAAATGTCGCTGGGATTTAAATATAGAGCAGATTAAGTGGACGACCGCAGGACGGACTCGAGTGCGGGCTCAGATTCTCAGACTCAGTCGCAGCCTCATGGCCGATGGAGTCAAGAAACGCGTGGCAATGAAAAGGGATTGAGAGTTCAGTGAATGGCTCCGGATCCACAGCTCCCCAGCTCCACAGCTCCACATACGAGAGAACTCGATTCGCTGTGACTTCGCACAAATGTTCAATGAGAAGCTCAGGCTGCGTGAAGATCCCCTTGATTGACCTTGATTGAAAGAAGACTGAAGGAAGACCGCAGGAAGGAACGAACGAACGAACGAACGAATGAACTCGGCAAGCGGCCGTGTCGAACTCGTTGAGCGGATTTAAATGCATTAAAATGTAGTATTTTAATTCCTGCAATTGTTTAATTCGACATTTCTATGCACGGCTCGATTTGCGATGCTTTCGTCGCGATCTTGACTGAGCTGAAGCCGCATGACTTTGAAATCAGCCGGGGAGGAGCGCGGCCGGAGTCGGGCGGAGAGAGAGAGAGAGAGAGCATCAAGTGCAACTGGTTTCGTCTCGTTCGATGCTCGCAGCTCGCAGCTCGATGCTCGGGTTCTCGTGACAACGACACGACAGCAGTGACTGGGGCAGCAACAATGGGAGAACAATAAAAATGATGTACAATGCTAGGGCAATTGTTTGCGGCCAGCCAAACTAGAAGCGACAGCAACAACAACAACAGCAACAATGCTATGAAGATGACAGCAACAATGGAACAACAACTTGAAATTAATTTCATTTCGATCTGAATGAATGGGAAATGCGAAGCCAATCTACATGAAATTAGCATAAAGCAGGTTCGAGTCGAATCGAAGCAGTGACGAAAATGACAACAAAAACAACTACTACTACAATTACAACAACAACAGTAACAACAACAATAGCACTAACGACAACAATGGCAATAGCAACAACAATGCCAGCAAAAGTCACCGAGTGAAACCTTGTTCTGATCCGACGACGGTCGCGAGCCCCGGGGACCCGACGATCATCGCAGGTCGTGGCCGAGGGGAAGACGAGGGGGAGACGGGGGAGAGGAGGAGGGGGAGGGTTGGGGCCAGGGCGGGGGGAGGAGGTCAGGGGAAGCGCCTTGCGGTTGGGCCTCGGGCGGAAGTCGGACGCGGGTTTCACGAGCCTCTTGAGATGGGCTCATTAGAATGGTAACGAGAGGAAACAACGGCACAGACAACAACAGCACTTGGTAGCGACAACAACAACAACAACAACAACACCTTCTACCGACAACAACACCTGCCGTCCACAACAAAACCCCTCGACAACCTCGGCTAGACGAATGCGGCAACCAAACCAAACCAAACCAAACGTAAATAATGACAACCAAAAAATCCTCAATAACTACAATTGCAACAACAACAACAACCGCGAGTCGACAACCAGCAACCAGCAACAAGCAACGATCATGAAAAATAGGCCTTCCCATACCGCTATCTCCCTCGCTCTCTTGTCGTAGTTCGTGTTCTCGCCGACGACCGTGAACTTGAATTCTCACCGTGGAATTATGTTACAGTGTCTTGTTGTTGGAGTAATTGTAGCTGAGGTAATTGTTCTTGTTGTTGTTGTTGTTGTTGTTGTTGTTTTCCTCACATCTTGTCGTTATGTTTTTTCAATTTTTTCTGTTGTCGACTTTGTTGTTGCAGCTAATTACAGCTCAGCAGGAGGCGTTCCTGAAAATACACTGAAACACTCGCGACGACCACGAGTGAAAAATGCCGCGTGTAATTGGATTCTCTTGAAATCTTTTCCCATGCTCCATCTGCAAATGTGACTCTCGATCCATCGCCGAGGGTCGTTGATCTCCTCTTGTTCTTCTTCTCGTGGGCCACACGACCTTCGCTCGTCTCCTTCCTGGGGTGGCGTTGGCTGGCTTGGCTTGGCTTGGCTTGGCTCGAACGTCGATGTCGATGTCGATGGCAGAGATGGGATTCTTTTCTCTGTGTGGAATTTGATAATGTGAAAGCTCATCCCCCCTCCTCTCCGCCGTCGTCGCCGCCGCGTCTCGTGGACGTCCCGCGGCCTCCGGATGCCCTCGAGAAGACGCTTGGCGACGCTCAAATTGGAAGCTCGTTCCGTTTGTTGATTTATCGAAGAGGCGGCTTTGGCTGAATGCAAATATTCAAATCACCTCAAAGGCGAAGGTTCGCAGAGGCGATCGCAACACAACCACAACAACAACATAAACAACAGCAACAACAACAACAATAATAATAATGAAACATCGACAGCAACAACGACATCGACAACGACAACGACAACGACATCGACAACATCAGAGCCAGCACAACAAACTGCTGTTGGCGACTTGTTGCATTTGCTAAATTGTTGCCGGGTGTTGTTGTAATTATTATTGTTATTGTTGTTGTTGTTGCTGTTATTTCTGTCTGGCATTTAAGTCGCGCAATTAAAGCTTATTTACAGCGAGCAGCTCAGCTCGTTCGGTCGCTCGCCACCGGCCCGCGGCGACCGGCGGCCGCCTCTGAATCCGCCATAATTTGCCTGGCTTTTTATTTTTGCTTTTGCTTTAGTATTTTTTTTTGCTTTGTTTTTGCTTTGTTTTTTCCTCAATACATCTTAAATCAACAACGTTCAGAAGATCGACATGCCATTTGAGGAGGAAGCGAAATGCAGTCCATGGCGAAGCAGTAGAAGGCAACAGCAGAGACACTGAAACCGAAAAAGAAAACAAAGAACCAAATGAAACCAACAAAAGTAAAAAAGCATTAACAATAACTATAATTTGTTAAATTGTCGAATTGAAAAATTGCAAAAAATTTCTCCGTCGCTAATGATCGAAGTTCCTTCTGTTCGGAGTCGCCGGGCGTTTCGCAAATGACTTCGACACACGTGGAAACCTAATGAAGACCACAAATATTTGGCGAGAAGAAGAAGAAGAAGAAGAGGAAGAAGAGCCAACATGATGAGGGATGCAGCATTTAAAACAAGGAAAGGGGAAAAATACAGAAATTAAACATGAGAAAATGCGGGACTCGCAACAAAGCCCAAGTGCTCGAAGTCGAATCCTCGAATCGAGAGACAACAAAAGGCGAGATGGGGGTCGTGGGGGGTCGGGAGGGGTTGAGCGGGTGCTGAGGGGAGGGGAGGGGCTGCTGCAGTGGCGTCGGCCATCGATTTCGGGCCGTTATCGGCGGACTCCCCGCTTCCAGCTCCGACTTCTTGCTCAATTTTCGCATTAATGTGGCGGCGATCTCTTGTTATTATTATTGCTGTTGTTGTTGTTGTTGTGATTGTAGTTGTTGTTGTGATTGTAGGTGTTGTTGTGATTGTAGGTGTTGTTGTGATTGTAGTTGTTGTGAATGTTGCCTTTTGCAATGCATTCCAGGCACTGTGCCTGTTGTTGTTGCCTTCGTCGATCGTCAAATTGATAATGTCTAAGTTATTGTTGTTGTTGTTGTTGCTGCTGCTGCTGCTGCTCGCCCATTGTCCGCTCAGATTGTTAAAATTATGAAAACAATTTAAGGCCGCCAAAAACACTCGAACACCCGAACACTCGAAGTGTTGCCAACCATCTTGCCGGCTGGCCCGGGCTTCGGCTCTCGCGAACGCCGTGGCCTTAATAACAACAACGCTTAAATGATGATTGCGGCATTGCAGGCGGCAACAACAACAATTGCTGCTGCTGCCGAAAAGAGATCCCGCCATTTGGCGGAAAATTATTATGAGGGCGTTTATGCATTTTTACCACGACGACGGCTTCTGTCGCTGCCGCTGCCTTCGCCTTTGCTTCATTGCCGTCCGTCCACGGCTGGTGGGGAGGGGGAGGAAGGGAAGGAAAGGGCGGAAAAACGGTTTTTAATTTGATTCGATTCCCGCTTACGTCCGGGACGTGAGAACCGCGGAGTCTCCTCGATGGCTTCATCGAGCGTGGCCGTCGACCCCACGCCGATCGGCCCTAATTCGGCGTCTGTGGCTGAGGCGGCGGCCAAATCGAGGCTCGTGTCATGCCGTGGCAGCGAGTTCTAATGGACTTCTAACGTTGCTCTCAGTCCGGGTCGCTGTTTATCACTCTTAATAAAGCAGACTCAAACTTCAGACTCGAACTTCGGAAGCGAATTCCGAGAACTACCGAATTTGATGCTAATGACAGTGTTTAATCCTTGGCTCGACGTTGGGAATGGATTCTTAAAATCGAATATCAGCGAATTTCATTCTCTTTCGAATTCTGCCTAATTGCATCGTAATGGCAAATTGAATTGAATTGAAGTGGAGTTTTGGAATAATTTAATTCAATTGTGTGAGTTTCAAAGCCACATGTGATTCATGGTCGATCTACCATGAAGCCATTAGTAACTGAGTGGGGATTTAGTGCTTCTTGTTGTAGCTGTGGTTGGTCCGGCCTCGAGTCTAATTGCGTTTAGAACAGAATGACTTTCAAAGATTACAAAGAAAACGGCCAAGATGAAGATTTGTTTGAGATTTGTTGAAGATTTGTTTGAGATTTGTTGAAGATTTGTTTCATAACTGTTTAGGATTTGCTTCGGATTTATTTACGATTTGCTGAAGACTTATTTAAGGCTTGTTTTAGATTTGTTTAAGGGAAATTTAATTTTTTTTTATTTTTTTTAGATTCTTTAGAGAGATGTTGAAGATTCCATTAAGATTTGCAATGATTTGTCTAAGATTTTTTTATATTAGTTTAAGATTTGTTTAATATTAATTCGACATTGGGATTTCAATTTAGGATTTCCCATAGTTTGGGTAAGGAATTTTTAATAATTTCAAAGAATTTTATAAAGTGTTTAATGATTTGTTTAAAATTTATTTACGATTTTTTCTCGAAAGAGCTGAATCAAGCTGAAGGACAAAAACCGCGTTTAATTAAAGCCATTTAAAGCCTTTTAAAAAATGCCTTCAACTCGAATTTTTCTGCAATTGACTGTGCGAATCTTTTGAATTTTACTTGGGATTCAGTGGAAACTTTAAATTCAGTGGAAAAAAATGCATTCCGTCCGAGTCAGTGGAGTTTTTTTCTTCAATGCCATTCTCTGGCTCCACCACATCGGTGAATGCGGAGATCGTCGGTGGTTGCGGCAGATGATTTTGGGAGATTTTTAACACACACACACACACACACGGACGGAGTTCAAGGTCTTTGGCACGTTAATTGTTCGCCACAATTAACGCTGACCTCGTGGCTGCAACGATGTGTCCCAAGAGCGCCGATCGAGGCGATCGCAGCGGCTGCAACGGGCTGTTGCTTGTTGTTGTTGTTGTTGTTGTTTTCTTAGTGTTTTTGTTGTCGCTGCCTCCGTAGTTGTTGTTGTTGCCTCCGTAGTTGTTGTTGTTGCTTTCGGTGCTGTTGTTGTTGCTTTCGGTGCTGTTGTTTCTGCTGATTCTGTTTGTGACTTTCGATGACAGAGTCTTTGGTGTCGTGGAGTTGTTGTTGTTGTTGCCATTGCTGTTGTTGTCATTGCTGTTGTTGTCATTGTTGTTGTTGTGGTTGTTGTCATTGTTGTTGTTGTGGTTGTTGTCATTGTTGTTGATTGCTTGCACGCCTGACGGGCGAATGCGCCGTAAATCATTGATGAACAACGCAAAGTAGTCGACGGTTGCGCAAAAGCCACGAGCCCAAGAGCGGGGGCCGGGGAAACGAGCAACAAAATGAGTATAAGAAGAGAAGAGGAAGAAGAAGAAGGAAAGGAAGAAGAAGAAGAAGCGCATGAAGGCGGCGGGGTTGACAAAGTGAAAACTTTGAAGTGAAGTCTTTGAATGTGATTTACTTCTGAGGTCGCCGGGGGCTTCGCTTGACGGATCACCAAATGCGATTCCAAGGGGGATCGAGCTCAAGATTAGGATCGAAGAAACAACAACAACAACGACAGCAACAACATGAACCACCACAACAACAGCAACAAAATCGCCAACAAAGCGGAGGCGGTTTGGCCGTGCCGAGCTCGAAGTTTTTCCGGCTGCTCGACGGCGGTTGACTTTCCTGACCTTGAGTCTTGCCACAATGGCAGCAGAGAAGACGCCACAACAACAACAACAACAATAGCCAACAATCGACAACAACACGCTTCACGTTGCTGCATTGTTAGCGCTTCACAAATGGCTTCATTTTCATGCAAAGCACTTTGTCATTAGCGTTGCTGCTGTTGTTGTTGCTGTTGCTGCTGCTCGATGAACACCACGTTGGCGACCTCATCGTCATCGTCGTCGCCATCGTCGTCTTCTTCTTGTCTTCCTCTTCTGCCCTGCCCTCTCGCCCGCTCCCCGCCCGAAACCCGGCTGTTCTGCCCTTCGCTCCCATCGGCCGGCCGGACCTCGGCCGTCCGCATGCGGTGTTAATTTGCGTTAATCACGACTCCCATCCATCCATCCTCCATCCGCCTCTCCCCTCTCCCCTCTCTCCGCCCTCTTCGTTCCCCGCCCAGCCATCGACGACCCTCGGCCCGCGGTGCGTGACAAATGGCGGCCACGGGCGGGCGAGTCGCGGGCTCCAGGGAGGAGCGGCGGAGCGGAGGAGAGAAAACAACACTTAAAACAATGCAGGGCAAAGAAAAAACTTCGAAAAAATTAAGAAAAAATTAAATCGAAAAGAATAGTGCAAAACAACAACAAAACCACTGCAAGACAAAACAAACCAGTGGGAAGAAAAAACCAATGTAAGACAAAACAAAAATTAAGGCAAAAACAAAACCACTGCAAGACGAAAAGAAACCACTGGACCCCAACAAAAATCACAAAAAAATACAAAGTAAGAGAAGAAAACACAAAAACAAAACGTGGAGCCCAAGAAAACAACGTGGGGCCAAAGCAAACACCGCAATCGAAACCGTTTAAAGAAGACACCGTGGGCCTCCTCCAGCCACTGGATGGAGCGGCGCGGGCAGGGCCGGGCGGGGGGCGTGGTCGGCGGCTGATTAATTGTCCGCTTGACGGGAGGAGGCAACGCCTGCCAGCTGCGCTCAGGTGCCCGCCACAGGGCGGGTTGCGCAGTCCTTCGGCCGCACGAGGGCTGCGGCAGTCGCGGCGTGGGAGGAGGAGCGGGAGGTGGCGGCGATTTGCGGAAGGTTGAGTTGGCGCTGCAGAAGCGAGAGATTTGGTGGGCCGAACAAAACTGAAATAAAGTCAAATAAAGTAAATAAACTTGGAGAATTTTGTAAAAAGCGGAGAAAAATCAAGAAAAAAAAAAAACGACGATCTTTAGCTTTGTAATGCAAATCCTTTGAGAGCTGATGGCGAAACTGAGAAACAATTTACATATTTGGACAAAAGCCACTGAGAAAAAAATGGCAATTTGAGAAAACCATTAAACACAAATACAAAAGTTGAGTAAAGTTAAAAAAATTCGAACGAAGTCGTTGAAAGGCTAGAAAAGAAGCTTCATGAACTGGAGTAAAAGGAAAATAAATTATTGTCGGAGCGAAAATTACATTGACAAGGTTGAAGGTGGACGTGAAGCGATCTGAAACCGGGTCAAGTGGTGCAATGGAGCAATCGAAGCACCATCGCAAAGAAGACGATCGCCGGACCGATGGACCGATGGACCGGTGGACCGACGGCGACTCGTCGCAGCCGCCACTCAAATGTCAACCGCGAGCGTTCTCGACACAAGACGAGCTCGGGTTGAAAAGGAAGAACGGCCGGCAGCAGCTGCAGCAGCAACCGAGCCACAGTCGCCGGAGACGTGAAGCCAACGATCGCCAGAGCGAACGATCGATCGAATGAATGAATGAATATTTATGGATTTGCTTGCAATTAAAGAGACACATGTCGTTGGCGTTCGTTTTTGTTTTTGTTCTTGTTCTGGTTGCTCCCGGCCGTGTTGCATGTGCAACTGCTCGGAGCCAGTGCTGCCCCTGCCGCTCTGCCGCTGTTGTTGATGAGCTTTTCTAGGACGTGACTCCACTTCGCACTTCGCTCGCGATCGAGCCGCAGCTGCAACAACAGCCACGAGCGAGGTGAAAAGTGCCACTAATTGCTGTCGTTGTTGTTGTCGTCGTCGTTGTTGTTGTTGTTGCGGTCTTGCACGCAACGCTCATCGCACGAGGCTCCGCATAGGAAAACATTTAAGAATCATTTGTTCATAATTATAATTATTGGAGTTTTTTGAGGTTTCAGTTTTGTTTTTTTTTTTTTGTTTTTGTCGTCCCTTGTGTTTCTCTTACTCGGTTTTCTCTTAATTGCTTTTGGGTTTTCTCCTTCTTCTGGGTCTCGTTTTTTGTTTTCAATTTTATTGTCGGTGTTGTTTTTGTTGTTGTTGTTGTTGTCGTCCGGTTCATTAAACATTCGAGTTCAGAAGTGAAACCTTGTTGGTTTCTGCTCCAGCCGCGCTTGCTTTGAAAAATCACCTGAAAAACAATTCCGTGTCAAGTTCACCACCACAACAACAACAACAAGAACAACAACAACAACAACAACAACAAGAACGACAATAATCACAGCAGGAATACAACAATAACAACAACAATAACAATCATTAAAACGCAGTTAAAATGCATAACAATTGCTCAAAAAGGAGAGTTTAATTGATTGTTATTGTTTGTTGTTTATTGTCATTGTTGGTGTTGTTGTTTCTTGTATTTTCATGTTGAATAAATAAAATTATTATGCTGTTGTTATTGTTGTCATTAAATTTAAATGTTCCACTCGTTGTTGAGGCGAGGAGTCAAATCGGAGTGTGTTTTTCGATTGACTTCGCTGTTGCGCCTCGCCAGCGCGGGGCGCGAAACAAAAGACTCAAGCAACGAACTCGGCTCCCAGTGAGCGACCCACGCCTGCCACTTGTTGTTGTTGCCCCGGCCATCGTGCGTTGCTGTCGCGCTCGCCGACAGCGGTTGTCGCCTGCCCGGCCGTTGATTTGCACGCACGCTGGAATAAATTTCCCATCGGATGTCGGTCGACAGCTCGGTCGTTCGATCGGGCCCGCGAGCATTAGAGCCCAAAAGGCGACCCCGAGCTTGCCATTAGCCCAAGCCGGAGAACAAAGGAAAATAAAAAATTTAAAATAAGCAAGCAATTTGACTAATTTTTCTCTTTTTCTCCCGCCTCCCGAACCTCTCGTTGCAGCCGCTGACGCGCCAAGTCTGCCTGCTAGTCACCTGCCTGACGGCCCTCGCCGGCGCGATACGCGTCGACTGGAACACGAACCACGGCCCGATCGTGCCGCCCACGCCGCGGCCGACGGTGCGCCCGCTGCCGCCCTACCGCGAGCCGGCCCCCGTCTGGGAGGACCAGAGCGACGACGTCCCCAACCCGAACCCCTACGTGTGAGTTTGGCCGGGAGCCGCGAGACCCCAAAGCGAGGCCCGCGATCGATGCGCGACTCGCTGCGGTCACGGGCTCGAACTCGAACTCGAACTCGAACTGGAACTCGTTGCTAATGCGATTTTTCGCCTTTTCTTTTTTCGCCCTCCTTCCGCCCACAGCTACGTCCTGCCGCCGCCCTCGCGCCCCCGCCCGGCCACCAACAACTACCTGACCTCCGACCGCCGCCCGGTGAATGCGGCCGACTACAGCAACAGCAACAGCAACAAATACAACAACAACAACAACAACAACTACGGCTTCGTGGTCCCGCCCAGCGGGGCGAAGGCGTTCCAGCAGCAACCGGTCGCCGGCCTGACGGTCAAGTACGTGCCCAATGTGGGCAACAAGTACTACGCGGTGGTGGCCGGCAAGGGCTACAACAACAACTACAACAATGGCTACAACAACAACTACAACAATGGCTACTTCTACGGCGACAAGGTGCAGGGCAAATACAACGCCAAGACGAAGAAATACAAGGCCTACGAGAAGGCGAAGCCGAGCCACTACGTAAGAGTCTATAATTACCGCTACCTCTAGTCCAAGCCACGCCCACCGCCCACCGCCCCCAATGAACTTTTGTGCAATTGTAAATAAAGCTAGAAGTTACTAAAACAAAAACAACAACAACAAAATCAAGTTAATGTCGAACCAACTGGGCTTCAGCGGTCGGTCTCTCGTTCCTCGGACCCCGGGCCTCCAACGACGGTCCGCCAACCTCGTTCCCCAGTGCTTGCCCTTCTAGCCCCCCGGTTCCCGCACCCCGCCCCCGCCACGCCTCCTCCTCACCTCCCGGCCTCTTTGAAGCGACGCCTCCTACCAAAGACTTCTCTCTCCTCACCTCGCTCTCTTTGCAGCCGCTCCCCGCCTTCCCGTTCGAGCTGCCCCAGCCACAGCAGCAGCCGCCGCAGCCGTTCGACCAGCAGCCCTGGCTGGCGACGCAGCAGCAGCTGCCCGAGCTGCATCGGGCCGTCGCCTTCCAACCTACCACACAGGACCAGAAGAAGGCAAAGACTCAGACGCAGGCTCAGGCCCAGGTTTCGAAGCTCGCCCACTCCAAGGACCAGGGCCAGGGCCAGGACCAGGACCAGGGCCAGGGCCAGGACCGGCCCAAGCAGTGGCCGGGAAAGGCGACGAGCGGCGACGGCGTCACATTCGCCGCCTCGCCCAACGCCCTGCACAGCGGCCGGAAGCTGAGATGAGCGGGCGGCCGACCCCGACCGGAAGTCGCGCCTCGTCCTCTGGCTGTCGTTCGGTTTCGTCTGAACACCGAAACAGTTCGAGTTCGATGCATTTACTTTGCTCTCCTCAATCCGTTTATGTCTTTATTTTATTTTATTTTATTTTATTTTATTTCATTTCCCTCGTGTTAGGTTTTTATTTCAAGCATCTGTTTCTAATTATGTATTGTATCGCCTTTTGTGTTTTGTTCTTTTTTGTTTTGATAAATAATCTTGCGAACATTTGTTTTGCCATATTTTTGTTGGTGAAATCGTGGAAGCGCCACGTCTCGAACCGGGCGATTGTTGAACATCTCGTATGTAAATAAATGCTGAATATCTTAGTTTTGTCTCTAAAGTAATTTGTATATATTTAATGAACGTTTAAGAAATACAAATACCATTTCTGAATAAATAACAACAGTAAAGAAGTAATTTTTGCTTTGTCTCATTCGGCGAATGGCGATTAGGGAATGGAGAAAGATTTAATTGCTGCGCGGTGAATGGAGGAACAGGGGAGTGGGGAAGGGTGAGAAGAAAGTCCAACGAGACAATGAATCAATCAATGATGAACAAACAAATTCGCGAAGACACAAAAGACCGCAACAGCGAACGCGCCACTGATTGGATTTGTTTAAAACGAATTCGTTTCTGTCGAATTTTGGCTCTTTTGTGTAGATGTCACTCCGATTAAATGTACGAGGAGAACAAAAACATTTCACTTTCTGCCGAGGCCGGTCGACGGGTGCCGGAATCGGAATCGAAATCGGAGCCAAACTGGATTCGATTGAGCCGATCGCTTGTGTGAGCCGAGCCAACGACGCGGGTGTTTTCGTTGGCCGCGTTGTTGTTGCCGCTGTCGTTAACAAGTCATCGCCCTTGAACCCCGCCAACCGACGCTTTCGACACTCCAGTTGTCGCCTCGCTCGGTCTCGCCGCGGGCCTCCAATTGAACAAGTGTCAATTACGGCCAGTGATTTACCTTTCCTACAGCCGCCGATTGGCCTCCCCTCGTCGACCCCACCTCGGTCGATCCGCCTTTCGCAACTCCCTCGGCGGTTGCCCTCAAATCATCCGTTGTAACGATGCCATTGTTGCTGCTGTTACCGTTGCTGCTGCCGCCGTTCTGCCTGTCGTTGGCTCTGGAGCTGCCGCAGCGATTTTCCTTCTCCCTCGGCCGGCCGCGGATCGGGTTTCGGCGGGCCTCGAGCGACTCCTTCCCACGCTCATCACCGCGCTCGGGCCGCCGGCGGCGACCCTTGAGGCATTTCGTCATTAGTTGCCGCCGATCAAGAGGAGTCACGAGGTCGAGAGGGGTCGGCGGATTTTTCGCTCTTTGGCGAAAGATTTATTTTCAGCGATTTATTTCGCTCGGCCCAAGCACTTTAAATTGGGCAAAAACAAAACAAAAATAAACAACAAAAAAAGTGAAAAATACAATTTTTAAAAAGTGTTAAAGTCAAAATAAAGGAAATAAAAAAATAAATGCAAACACCGCAATCCAGCCTAGGAAGACGAACCAAAATTGAAAACGGCAATTAAAGAGCTGTAAAATAAAATTTAACACATTTAAAGGAAATCACAAAATGCGATATTTGAAAGTTTGCAAAGTTCATGCTTTAATGGAATAGAAACAAATGTTAGTAATTACAAAATAACGAAAAAATTCCACACAAATTCCCATCAATTACAATGGTAGGAGTGAAATGTGTGTGGCATTAATTGGGAGATGTCAAGACTCCGTCCTATAAATCGCAATTAAATGGAAAAATATGGAAGGCTGAAAGTGCAGGAAAATCGAAGAAATAAAAGTACAAAAAAAACATTTTAAGAAACATTTTGTATGAAGAATGCTGCAAAAATAAAACCGATTTCGCCAGATTTCCAATTTATGATCCTGCCGCGACAGGTGGCTCCAGCGGCGCGCGAGGTCGCCGTCACAGGACGTAGGCCACGGGCTCGGCGTGCCGGACGGGGGTCCGGGGCTGCTGGCGGGGCAGGTGGAACAACTGGTGGGTGCGGCTGGAGGCGGTGCGGGTGCGGACGACGGCGCGGAAGCCCTTGTCGCCGTCGACCTCGTAGTGGACGTTGCGGACGAAGCCGCCGGGCTCGAGCAGCCCGTAGTGGCCGGTGACCTGCGACCCGCGCCGCTGCTCGCTGTGGTCCAGTTGGACGTTGGTCGCCGGCGCGTCGATGTAGTAGCGGAAGGAGTAGTTGATCTGCAGAGAGAGATAGAGAGAGAGAGGAACGAGAGTGATAAAGAGGCGGGTGACACTCGGAAGAAGAAACTCAAGGAGTGGCGACAGTGGGAAGCCACGAAGACGACTGCGAGAAGCCTCGACTGCGAGAGGCCCCGACCCCCAGAGGCCGCGACTCCCAGATGTCCCGACTCCCAGATGTCCCGACTCCCAGAGGCCCCGACCCCCAGAGGCCGCGATTCCCAGAGGCCCCGACTCCCAGAGGCCGCCAAGTGGCCGATCGACCGGACTCACCTCGTCCTCGACGTGGTTCCGCTTGTAGTCCGAGTAGAACTCGACGAACTGCGGCCGCGCGTCCGTCGACGGCGCCTGCTGCAGGGCGACGGCGATGACGAGGGCTACGACGGCGACGACGGAGGCGACGCCGACGTCCGGGAGGCAGCGGCAGCGGCAGCCCTGAGTCGGCGACATCGGAGCCCGCAACTAAAACGAGAGGAGCAAACGGCAGACTTTGAAAAAGGGGGGGTAGCGATGGAGGGCAGCGGCGGCCAGGCAGGGGAAGTGATGGAAAGGGCACTTCAGGGGGCGGGGCCGGGGTCGGTGCCGTGGTCGGTTCGGCGAATTCCTCATTTTCCGCATCACGCTGGAAATTAACAAATTATCGCCCTGTCCGGCGAGAGGTCGCGCCGTGGCGGGGCACGACGAGCAACGGCTGCAGCCGAGGGGAAAAACAATTGCTGGCGACGGTGCAGTGGCGGCGAGGGGGGCGGGGCAGCGGTGGGCCGGTGAGTTGCAAATGTTGCCACCATTCAATTTGGGGTTCACCGCACTTAACCCTTTTGGACTGCCAGAGGAAGCGACGGCGGTAGCAGAAGCGAAAAACCGAAAACTTTCCTCGAGGCTCTTTCGCCGATCGCTTCGCAGCGCCTGCTGCCGACGACTGTGTTGTTGGCGATGCTGCTGCTGCTGCTGCTGCTGCCGTTTGCCGTTGCTGGCGATGATGAGGCTGCAAATTCGCCGGCCACCGGCGGCACCTCCCGACCGCCCGGCCGCCCCTGGCCCTGCCCTGGTCCCTTGGGCATTTAATAACCGAGTCACGTTGTGGGCCAAAGCAAAGATTTGATCAAGCCGAAGTCTGCCCAACCGCCCTCGCTGCGGTCCCGCCGCGGATCTGTTTGGAATAATTTGCGGTGAGCGGCCGGCAATAAAAGGCTTATCGGGCCACGGCAACGACTCCAACTGGACGTGTGAACCCGGTGAACCCGGGAACCGCGTGAGCGAGTTTCGAACGCCGGCGAGGGGAGGGTGAGAGGAAAATTCTCCAGAGCCAACGATGTCTACGACTCCGAGACTCCTCAGCTACCCCAGAACTTCGGGCTCGAACTCGTTTGGTTTCCTCTGGAAGATTTTTAATTTCTAGCACTAAAATTCCACAATTTTCAAATACACTGCTCGGCCTAATGAAGGCCGCGAACCGGGGGCTTCGAGCAGAGCAAACAGCAATCAAAATGCCGAGCGGTTCATTGCCGTGGCCCGAGGCTGAACTGGAGCCATCTCTCGTCTCGCCTCGTCTCGTCTCGTCTCCTTCCACTCGACTTTCCTCCACATGTCGACTGAACTCCTCACGAATGCTTTGGGGACTCCTCCAAATGACTGGGCCTCTGATAATTGCTGGTCATTTTCGGCAACGAAACGAAATTTCGAGCGAAACGAGATGCGAGAAAATCGAAAATCGACAGTCACTGCGAAGGTGTCGGAGTGAAACTGAAAAGTCAAATTCGATCGGCACATGTGGAGCACCGTCATTAGGCTTAAACGATCCACCGACGGCCGACGGCCGCCGATCGAATCGAACCGGTCGAGGTAAATAAAATAATGAAATAAAAATTGAAGCCACCGCCGTGGAGCCGTTGCGAAAATTGCACAATAACCCAAAGACACGCATTTCCCACCTCCGCTCGTCTCGGCCACTCGACCCACTCGACCCACCGAGCTCCCCTCGCTCGGTCTCCCCTCCACACATGAGCCGCGGATCCTCGGGCCTCGTCCTGTCCTGTCGTGTGGGAAACTCGTTAAACTCGTGCTGGTGGGAACCCGATCACGTCACGTCACGTCGCGGTTTCTTCCTCAAACTCGGCGCCTCCTCGGCATCTCCTCGTCCACCTTCTCTCTGTTTTGTGGCCTCCCCCTCCCCGTCCTCCTGGGCCCCTCCTCTTGGCCACGGCTCCTCCTCCCTCCATCCTCCGAACAATAATCGTAACGGCTTTGCGGACAATAAAAGAAACATCAACGCCAACACCAACGCCAACAACACCACCGACAACGCCAACAATAACGAGCTGACAACAATAAACACTCCACAACAACAACAACAACATTCGACAACAATAACAACAACGTGATAGTTGGCAACTCGACGAAGTCAATGGAGAAAATATTGAATTTCCATTTCATAATGGAAAATTAATTCGCATTCGCAGTTGGTAAATAATTGGATGCGATTAGAAAGAGAGCGGGATGCCAGAGGGACGGTAGAGAAAGAGAGAGAGAGAGAGAGAGAGGGGGAGGGAGAGAGAGAGGGAGATCGGCGGCATTTGGTGAAATGTCAAAAAAGAAACGAACGAGCGTCGCCGTCGTTTCCCGGGCGCAAAGTGTGGCCGACTGACGGGTTTTCGGTTGTTGTTGGTGGTGGTTGTTTGTTGTTGTTGTTGTTGGGTGATATTGTGCTCGTTGTTGTTGTTGTTGTCTGGCAGCATTTTTCAGCAATTCCTTGATCCCATGCAGGTCGGGCGCCCGAGGATTTAATGGTCCGCCAGTTGACAGCTCCGGCGGCGCGCGAGACGACGAGAGAGGGAGAGCGGGAGTGGGAGCGAGAGCGAGAGAGTCCAGCAGACACAGACAGGGATGGACAGTGGCCGAGGTGTGACATAGACCGAGACAGGGAGGGAGGGCGAGAAGTTGCGAACCAGAGCCCCGGGAACGGAGTTGGCGCGAGGGGCGAGCGGTCTGGATTTCATAATAATTTCATTCCATTCGGCAGTCGTCATGAAGTCGTCGGCCCCACTTTCACCGGCCACCAACGTTCGGTTGTCCGTCCGACCGAACGGCTCGGATTCCTGGAAGGTTCAAATAATGGGCTGGGCTTTTCCGAAGTTTCCTCGTCACTTTTCAAGAAATTATGAAAAATCTGCCAAAGTATTTCAAATCATTTTCCCATTTTAAACAATTTTCCCATTTCAAATCATTTTCCCGTTTCAAACAATTTTCCCATTTCAAATCATTTTCCTATTTCAAATCATTGTCCAAATTCAAATCAATTTCATATTTGAAATGACTTTCTCAATTCATTTTCCTTTTCGTCCCCCTCGACGCCTCAAATTCGAGTGATTCACGTCAATGGCAACAGCAACAGCAACAGCAACAACAACGCCAGGTGTCGTCTGGCATGTGCTGCTGGTATTGATGCTATTGTTGTTGTTCTTTTTCTTATATTTTTTGTTGTTGTCACTGCCGCCGACATCGCCAACGACGTCAACAACGCAAACGTCGCCAACCCTGTCAACAGCGCCAACATCATCGGCAGAACCACCGACAGCCACCAGGCCACGAGCAGAGTCGAATAAAATTAAAATAAAATTAAAGTCGAGAATTTTTCCTTCTCTCCGCTCCACTCGGCTGTTCCACTGAAATAATTGCGATCTCTACACAATCGTTGAAAAATCAGGCACTTTTATGCAGGCACCTCTTTCAGACATCCATTAACATTATTTATTTTTCATTTCGATCATCTCGTCGTTTTGCTTGCTCTTTGGCTGATTTATTCGCCTCCCTCTCAGGTGTTGGGGGAAACACGCGATGGTTTTTTGTTCGATATTTTACTATTTTTCTGTTTTTACCATGCGACGTGGGGATTTCCGTCCCCCATGCGAGTGCAAGATAAACATTATAATGAGTTATTGACAGGAGACGATTCCCTCAATATCATGAGAGAATCCACTTGAGAATCCACTTTTAATTTGAATATCTCTGTTTTTATGGTTTTAAAGGAATTTATGAAATGATTATAACAATTTTTAGTTATTTTTGTATTATTTTAGTTTTATATTTTCATATTTTCAGGTCTCTTAATTAGTTGAACTGTTCGAATTTGAATAAGAAATTATGAATTTCAGCTTGAAAGTATATTTAGAATGAAGTTATTAATTTCCGGTCTCTGAATTAGTTCAATGATTTCCATTTGTTATGTTATTTTTTATTACAGTCTCTTTAACTCTGTTTTATGGTTTTAAAAATATTAATTACAAATAAATTGTATACGAAATAGAATGCATTTTATTATTTTTATTGTATGTGCGTATTTTATGCCTGTTCCTGTTAATGTCAATACCATATATGGAATTATTCTGTGATTTCTCTAGCTGAAGTTTCCTTATTCCTTTCCCCGCAGCTCCTTCCCCTATGCAAAGCCAGTTCGCCCTGCCCTTGTCGCCTTCCCTACGCGACCTTCCCGCCATTGAACTCCGGGTTGAAGTTGTGAACTCCAGGTTTCTCCACCCGAAGACATTGCGGCTGGGACACGGCGGTGCCTGGCGAAGTCCCGCAGAGCCCTCCGCAGATCCCTCCATGCAGCACAGACCCAAAGCCGTGGTGGCGAACGTGGTCCACGAAAGGCTGCGTCCCTCTGTCTGCGTGCCTGACTTTGGTTCCGTCCGTCTCTCTGTCCGTGGCCTGGCTGTCTGTCGGTCGGCGAGCGTCAGGGCGGGAAACACGAGCCAGACTCGCGGCGACTCGCGAAGTTCACTCCGAGGGCGCACCGAGCGAAAACCAGAAAGTCAGGCAGAATTTTCCAATCCAGCCGAAGGCCTGGTCTTTCGGACCTGATCATCGACCGTAGCCAGCGAGTGGGACGACGGAATTTCGGTCCCTGATTTCTCTCGGTGTGCCGGGGACTCTCGAAATCCACTGGACGGAAGGAGACCGTGTCAGAGTCCGAGTCCGCCGTGAAGTCGACGTCGAATCGAAGTCGCAATCGCAATCGCAGAAATTAACATAGAAAATAACAACAATGTGTCGGTTGTTTTTGTTTATGACTGCAGCAGTAGTGTTGTTGTTGTTGTTGTTTCAATTGTCGTTTCTGCATGCATTTGCAAGTGATGTTGTTGTTCATGTTGTTGTTGTTGTTGTGAATGTTGGAGCATTGGTCGCTGCCTTCGTGCCGGAGCCACATGGAGTTGGCCAAAGTAAGGTTCAAAGCAACGCGGGAGCGAGAGAGGGCGAGAGCGAGAGAGATAGAAAGAGAGAGAGAGAGAGAGATGGAGGGAGAGTGCGATGGAGGTTGGTCGAGCGAAGTTCACGGCAGTCGCGCGCCAATAAATCAGGAAAAGTCGCCGATTGCGCAAACGGTGGACCGAGAAAAGGCGCTGACTCTCGGCACGAGGAAGGGGGGATTCGTGGGAAAGGAAGGAGGCAGGAGGCGGGAGGGAGGAGGGAAGGAAAGTGGTATTGAAATCAGGAAGGCAGGATGGCGGGAAGGAAGGGGGAAGTGTAGAGAGGGAGGGCAACGAAGACAATGGGAAGGAAATCAATGAAGCCAAATGGCTCGACGACGGCCTGGAATCGCAGTCACCGGCGACTGGGGTTCGCTGCCAAAGGATCTCACCTTACGAGGGTCAGCTGGAGTCCCTTCGACGACCCTTCGACGACCCTTCGACGACGGTGGCCTGTGGTCGAGTGTCCGGAGATCGTGAGGACCGCGATCGTGGGCCTCACGTGGTCAGAAGTTTGAAACGACGCAGCCTCGAAGACGTTTCTTTGGTCGGTGGCGACGTCAGGCGCTCGATGTTGTTGGCTCTGGCAGCAGTTGTTGTTGGTTGTTGCTTGGCGAGCTTCTGCTTGGCGAGCTTCTTGTCGATGTTGCTGTCGATTTAGTCGTCGATGCTGTTGACGAACTTCTTGACGATTTGTGACCGCTGTTGTCGTCGATCTTCTTGCTGGAATCGTGGTCGATGTTGTCTTCGATTATTGACGATCTTGTTGTTGAAGTTGTTGTCGCCGATTGTTGTCTTCGATCCCGTCGACGATTGTTGTTCTTGAAGCGGCCAACACGTTGCTCTCGTTTCTCGTGGGACCAATAAAAATAAATTGCTGTCGATGGCGTTGCAGTCGCCGTTGCTCCGCTATGTTGTTATCGTTGTTGTTACTGCCGCTGTTGTGATGTCTTTCTAATTGTTCCGCTCTTTCGACACTCAACACCCGGTTCACGCAGCCTCACGTCGGCGACTCAAGGACGGAGGAATGCAAAACACACTCAGAAAACCGAACGAGGAAATCGAAAAAACGATCAATTGCAAAGAAGTCGAAAAAAATCAAAAAAACCGACAGAATCAAAGAAGTCGAGACAATCGAAAAAATCAGAAACGAAGACGAAGAAACGAAGACAATGCGAAAGTTCGAGCGAACACCACAGGCACAGAAGCACGAGACGAAACCGCCGGACGACTCGGGTGCGCCAACGAGGTTCGAGGTTCGCACACTTCACCGCTGAAGAGCTGAGTTGCGTTTGCGGTTGTTTCCGTTTGGAAAATGCACATCTCGCATCCATGCGACCCGCTCCGGCCCCAGCCGATCCGATCCGATCCCATCCGAGTCGATCCGATCCGATCCGATCCGAATCGTTGCGCTGCGGTGCGGTGCAACAACAACAAAATCCTCCAACACCACCACCGTCTTCGCCGTCGCCGCCACCACCTTCACCACCTCGGCCAGCAGCAACAACAACAACAGCAGCATCCACGTCGGCTTAGAAGACGATCGCCTGAAGGAGAGAGGAAAAGCAATTGTGAACAACAACAACAAGGGTAGGAGCAAAAACAACAACAGCAGGAACAACAACAGCAGTGGCAACAGTTGACAATCCAACAACAACAACAGCAGTTAGAACAGCAACAACAACTGCGAGAAAATAAGTTAACTACAACAACGTAGAACAACAGCAAAAACAACAACAGCTGAAAATCTACAACTGCAACTGCAATACCAACAACAACAACAACAACAAAAACAACAGGCAAAATCAACTCCGCTGATGGTAACATCAGCTGACAGTTGTTGTTGTTGTTGTTGTTGTTGCTTTTGTTGCTGCCGCTGCTCCTGCTCGAGGCAGCGACTCGTGCGCAATCTTCGTTCGCTCGTCGTCATCGCTGTTGTTGTTGTTGTCGTTGTTGTTGCTATCCTTGTTGTTGTAGTTACGGTTGTTGATTTGATATGGTTGTTGTTGTTGTTGTTGTTGTTTCCCCTCTGCCGCCGGCACGATGCGAGTTCGAGCTCGAGTTCGCTCGGGCGATCGCGTTGCCAATCGAAACACTCAAGTGTTAAGAACGCTCTAATGGTTCAGCCTTGTTGTTGTTGGCGGCAATATTCTAGCTACATTAGTTGTTGTTGTTGTTATTGTAGTTGTTGCTATTATAATCGCCGCCCGCGCTGAGAACCTTCAGCCAAAGGCCGCGCTCACAGAAAGCAACGGGAGCCAGAAGAAAATCAGCTTCAGCTTTCGTGTTGAACTTCCGGATGAAGAAAGGGCCGAATTTGTTTGCGTTTTTGACTCTTTTTTAATTGATTCCATTTTGCCATCCCCATTCCGAGACCGATGAGCAGTTTTTAGTCCTCTGGAGACCCCAAAATGCCTGTGTCTCGGTCCTAAGACTCGCCTCTCGCCCACACCGCCGTCGTCGTTGGCGACACCTCGACACCCGGCTGGCGCAAGGAGCTCTCGTCACAGATTTGTCGCCGTTGCTGGCTCGATTTTGCCGCTCTTTTCATAACATCTGCACCTGCGATCGTTTCAAATTGAAATCTCGCAAATTGCGAAAAGATTCCACGCCGGGAGCGGCAGCGACGAACGGCACGACCAGAGCAACGACAGCAACATCAAACCGACGACGCCAACAGCCGATGGCAATGGAATTAAGTCAACGACAACTTCATTAGCGGAGGGTCGACGGGGGCTCTGGGGCTCTGGGGCTCTGGGGGTGGAGAAAACGCGAGATGAAGATGAATCTGAATTATTAGATGGAGACTGAAATTTAGATTAGATAAACAGAAATTTCAGCACAGGGGGAAAAGACAGAAACAATGAAAACGGTAATAAATGTATTAGGAAATTGGTGATGAAAAAATTGCTAAATTATGAGGATGCAAGTTAAAAACTTAGAAATCAAAAAAAAAAACAGAAATTAAACAAAAAATTAAAAATGAGATATTAATCACAAAGAAGGATGAAAAAGAAAGAAGGAAATGAAATGTCAACCAACATCGAAAATAGGGATTCAAATGAGAATTCCAAAATCAATTCAAAATTCAAAACCCCGCGAGTGGCAGTGAAAACGTCTTCAAACGCGTCCTGAACGCCGCCCACGCAGTTCGACGTGCCGTCGTCGTCCGAGAGTTGCCGTTGCCGCCGCCAGCCGACAACACGACTTGGAGATCGGAGCGCGAACCGCCAGAATCCCAACCAACCACTCGCATTCCACCGCATCCCATCGATCAGAGGCGGCCGCGCTCGGACCCCCGGTCCGCCGCCGATGACTTCATTCGGCCGCCCGCTCCACTGATCTGTGCGCCGGTTGCAGAGGCCGACAGGCGGACAGCCGGACAGACGGGCGACGGAAAAACGACTCCCAGATCCGACCCAGCTCTTCCATCGTTCGGCAGATCCGTCAATTGCTCGCCCGGTTCGGCCGGTTGATCGGTGTTGCTGCTGCGGCGGTTGAAGAGTGGAAGCAACAACGTTAAGCACCACAGCAACAGCCACAACAACGGCAAGAACAACAACGACAACAATCGGCCCGTAACAATGGGCAATTGAAGCTAAAGAGCCCATCAGCTGTCAAGAACCGCACGACCGTAAATTCCTCAAGAAGTCCGAAATGAAATCTTTGAATTTCTTCGAAATTGGGAAACATTTTAATAGGCCGCTAATCATAGAGTTCGGAAGCCCAAAATATCTGCAGCTTTTGAGTTCTTCGGAGATTTGAACGTGTTTCTTTTGACAAGTTGTTGCATAAAATAAAATCTGCCTGTTCCAATTTTGCCGCCGAACAAAGGCACGGCTTTGTGGAAGTTGTTGTTGTGGTTGCGCTTCTTGTTGTTGGCGCTCTTGTTGTTGCTTTTGTGGCTGATGTTGATCTTTTTTCATTCTTGTTGTAGTTGCTGTTGTTGTTGTTGGTTTTGATGCTCTTGTTGTTTTTGCCGTATCATCGCAATTGTTTTTCACATCAGTTGCTCGTCGTGCTCGTTGTCGTTGTTGTTGCTTTTGTTGTTGTTGGTGGTTTCGCTGTTCCCGCCGTGTGTAGGCGTCCTCTTCGTACGCGTCGTGCCGTCTCTCTCCCTCTCCCCCCCTCTCCCTCTCGGCCTCCCTCGTGGCCCAGAAATTTTAATTGAAACTCGTAAATCACGTGTTGCACGTTTTCTTCCAGTTGCCCCTGTTGCGCTGTTGTTGTTCCAAATTGCAACATGTGATACCGTTGTTGTTGTTGCTTTTGTTGCCTTTGATGATGTTGTTGATGCTGTTGTTGCTGTTGTTGCTGTCCGCCAGAAAGCGCGATGCTCCGAACATTTCGCAACATCGACCGCGGTTCTCGAACCCGAACTCGCTGTCCGGATGGGGTTTTCGAGCCAGAAGGGAGGCAGAGAGGTTGAGAAAGAAGATCACAAGAGGGGGACGAGGGAGAGAGGTGTGAGCTGAGCTGCGAAAGTGGGCGGAGGGCGTGGCCGAAATTGGCACGATAACTCGAAGTAGTCTGCGAGAGAATTCGGCGAGCGTCTTGCGTGGCTGGCGAGGTAATTACAACAACAACAACAACAAAACAACAACAACAACAACAACAACATTTACCGCCCCAATAGACCCCCAACAACAACACCACCAACGACAATGGGAGCAAATCATCCAACAACAACAACAAAAACAACTGTAGCAACGCTCGTAAGACAAACATCGAGCAACACAACATTTGCAGAAACATCTCAACAAGTTGTTAGCGAGGCACCCAAATCCAAGAGCCTCGTGGCCGCCGCCAGCTGCGGTGGACGTGGAAGCCTGCGTCTGGACAGAGGAGGACGCGGAGAGCTGGAGGAGGCCGGAGGAAGGCGGAGGAGCCGCCCGAGGCCGGTCAGCGGCAGCGGCAGCAGGTGGAGCGTCGGAGCCCCGCAGGCGGCGGCGAAGCCATGTCCGAGGCTCGAAATTAGCGCTCCGAGGCATGCGGGAAATGCGAGCGACCGCCGCCGGCGCTGGGAGTGTCGAGAGCACTCGACGTGCGGCTGTCGATGACGTAAGCCACGGCTGGCCACGGCGGGCCACGGCGAAGACGGTGTTTAGTGGTCGAAATGCAATTAAAATAATTTTCATTTGCGGGAAAACTCGCTCCTGTCATAAGTCACTTGCCGGGCAGCCCTCGGCCGACTCGGCGAGTTGGGTAGCGTGGCGATGGCTCGGGCGGGAGCTCAGCTGTCCTCAGGCGAAGGGTCCCTGGGGAGGGCAGGCGTCGTGTGGTATGAGTAACAGTCAATTGGGTTTGGGGCGCTGCCGAGGGGGCCCCGCTGTGGCCAGTTGTTCATGGGGAGCGAGATCATTAAAGGTAGTTGAAATTCAATAAACTATTTAAATGAGGAACAAAAAACATTAACATGCATTTAATGATGGAAAAAAAACAACTGAAACTTTTCTATTAGAAATATTCTCTAGGAAAATCTTACTGGATCAATTCCACAGCAAATATTCGCTTAGAAACTTATTATTGAAATTGTTCTACTGAAAATGATAAGGAAAAATTAATGTTCTCCATATCTTTTACTGGAAAGAGTACAGGAAATTGTGGTAATCACAATGTTCTGTTCCAAATATTCTAAGAAAAATTTACCACTGAAAATACGAAAATATTTCTACCAATAATATTCTACTCAAAATACTGTCTAGAAAACATGCTACTGGAAATATTCCGCAGAATATTTTTACGGCAAATATTCTTCTGAAAATATTTTGTTGCAAACTCCTCTACTGAAAATATCAGCTGGAAGATTTCCACTGCATGATGACCATGAAGTCTCATAAGTAGTTAGCATCAAGTACATGAAGGCAGCAACAAACACAATGGGACAAAACAACAAGTGGAAGGGTGGAAGATCAACAGACGGACGGACAGAGGGACGAATGGACGGTTGGACGGTTGGACGGATGGACAGATAAAGAGACCGCAGAGGCCCGCTGCAGGTAGAACATGAAACATGTGCCAGAAGGCGAGATGTTTATTAACGACTGCGAGTTTCACAGCGAAAACACCAATTACAAACATCGCAATGCGAACAACAACAATAGCAAGAACAACATGAAGAACAACAGCAATAACCACAATAAGAAACAGAACAACATGAACAACAACAACAACAACCAACCAAGCCATTACAACAAAGCTTTTTACACGCTTCACTCGCTCGGGAGCGAACATTTTTCAATTAAATTCGAGCGGGTCGAGGAGCCGCCGCCCGGGAGGGGCCGAGGAGGGACCTCGTCTGTCCGTCCGTCCGTCCGTCCGTCCGTCCGGCCGGCCCGATCGAGATGATCAAACGAGTCGCGAAGAAGACGAAGAATGTGGACTCGTTGCGAGCGAATTCAAATGACCGAGGTCTGAGAACCGCGCACCGAACGAAGGCGAATTTGCCGCCGTCGATGGGGTGCAAATGGCGAGTTCACGCCCAGGCACGCGAAGTCGCTGGGCCTCGTTTCTGTCGCAGGTGACACGGGCGAGATCCAGTGATCGACACGTTCGCAGCTAATCGCGATCGACAGCCGGTGGATGTGGATGGACAGACACAGACGGACGGACGGACCGATAGAGGGAGAGACAAATCGATCGCGGCGCAGTAAAATTACTATTTATTTATGCATGGCCCGTGTGGGAGTCGGCGCAAATCGCCAGCGATTTCGGTTCCTCTGGAGCCGCCTCAAGTTCGGATGAATTTGTCACGAATTGGTTTCGAATTCGTCGGAATTGAGCCTGCATTTGAGTTTCCGAATTCGCTCATGCCCATTGCCACAATCCGTTTCCCAATCCGAATCAATCAATTTCGATCGCCTCAGTTGACTCCAGTAAGCTGCTAATTATTTATCGCATTGTGGCCGAGCGCGCCAAATCGAGCGGAAACTCATTGCAATTAAGTAGCGGTTTTATGTCCAGTAGTGGTGAATTAATTTTCCCCCATTTAAATATGATTTATATTTCCAATAAGCTGCAGCGATTTTTTTTTCTTTGTACTTCTTTATACTTCGGCGACCTCGATCGGATTCATTTCAAGTCACTTCGAGTGAATTCAATTGCTTAAATTAATCTCAAATGAACTTTAAAGATGTTTTTTTTTGTTTTCACAATTGTCATTAGATTTATTTTATTCCGAAGTAGTCAATTTCCAATCGAGGTATTCAATTTCGGCTTCCTATTGTTTGGGTTTGGGTAAATTGATTGGAATCAGTTGCAGCGTCGATTCAGCTTCAACTCCCCGCCCATTCAACATCATTTCAACCGGGGTCCACTCGATTCTGCCACGTTCCACTATGATACAGCCAGATTCAGCTTCGATTCAGCTTCGATTCAGCCACGTTCAACTTCCTTTCAGCCGTTGCACGTTCCTGTACAGCGATCGAGCGACCGAAAGTCGAGACAGCGAAGTTGCTGAATTCAAATTCGAACGCTTTGTCTTCCATTCTACATGGTCTCACATATCGCTACAACAACAACAGTAAAAATACCTATAATTACAACCAGAACAACAACTTATTACTGATTATAGCTGCCTGCTGCTTTGGTGTTGTTGGTTGGTTTCGTCGTAACATGATAAACAAGCTGCAGGCGAGCAAATTCTGAGAGCTATCAATGAGTGGTTTCGAATTCGGCGACCAACAACAAATGGCTTTCGGAGCGTTTTGAAAGTCGTCGCTTTCGCCTTCGTCAAAATTTGATATATTAATTAGAGCCACAGAACCCCCGCCCCCCGCCTCCCCCTCGGGTGGTGAATCGTTGGCAACTCGCGTTGATTGCTGATGGTTTTCGAATTTCCAATTTCGCTCTGTTCGCTTTTGTTTGTTAGCCTTTGATTGTTGGCTACTGTTGTTGTTGGTATTGTTGTTGTTGCTATTACAATTATCGATCGTGGACCGCGGCTCGTGGATAGAAATGAGAAGAAATGCATGAGCAAATACAAAACACAATCAAAAAATTGCAACAATTGCGTGTTGAAAGTGCAAAAACAACAACAACTACAACATCGCCATTCCGAACGCGCCCACAATTACAACAACAACATCGGCTACAACAAGTCGATAAATAATGAGCTCAACAACAACACCAACAACAACAACAACTGGACCAACAATAAAATTAACCATAATAAAAATCGGTATAAAATCATTCGAAAAACGTGAAGTTCTCATTAATCACTGGACCTGTTGTTGTTGTTGTTGTTGTTGTGATTTTCGGCAACCGACCTGCAGAATCCCTTGGTGTGGTCAACATGTGTGATGATGTGGTTGTTGTTGTTGTTGTTGCTGTTGCCACTGGGCTGGGGGTGGGGGGTGGCGGCGCGTTGCGATCGTCCATTGTTGTTATTGTGATGTTGTTGCAATAATTTCGCGAACCGCTCACTTCGTGCGGTCGCCGTCATGACCGGCGTGCATATGGTAATTGTTGTTGTTGTAATCATTGTTGTTGTTGCTGTTTTGGTGGGTGGTTTGGTCAGCGTTAATTTTCGGTGCTGCCGCTGCCGCTGCCGTTGGTTTTGTTGCTGTTGTTGCTATTGTTGCCCGGCTTAAAACTGACCCCATTTAGGGGCTTTCGTGGGCTGCCTTTAAAAATCGATTTCGTCTTTTTCTCATGCCCTCCTCCGTCTCTCCTTCTTCCCCTCCTCCGCCATCGTCGTCTTCATCGTTTTCACTTTCATCCTCTTCGTGTGTGGTAATTAGCCGAGATTAAAAGTCGACTAATTGCGTTTTTTCGATCCAGGCATCGTCGTGTTTGCCCAACGGGTGGGATTGCGATATGTTGTTGTTGTTGCTGTACGGTGGAGGCGGGGTTCGGGCCAAGTGGTTGGCATTGGACCCACATATGCAAAATCGCATCCCATCCGCGGTCCCCGAACCGCAACAAAGCGAATAAAAAATCAATTTCTACTGCTTCGTGCAGGTGAATTTGAAACCCGTATCGCCTGCGATTATTGGCACCATCATTTAATAATGATTAACTAAATAAGTATCACACATAAAGAAAATAAAAATAGTTTATTTTCGAAAATCAACTGAAATAACTGGGCGGATTCGAAAACAACGCCAAAGCGAAGATGCGAACCCCCAGCTTCGCAAAGCCTGGACGAGAACCCGGGCTTAAGTCATCGCTAGAAAGCTCATCTGAAGCCTCGTTTAAGCTCGCCTCTGATAGTTTGAAGATAACGCCTAACGGTATGCAATGAAGTTAAGGCACAGACAGCCACGGAACTCGCGGTCCGATTTGCTCAGAGTGAATTTGCATAACTTTTGATTTTTTTCGCAACACACATTTTTTTTCGAAAATTTCGCTTTTCACTTCCACGTATTTTCACCCGCTCTTCCTCAGTGCTTTTCTGTCGTACCTCTTCACCCATTCTCGGCTTCGCTGCTCTCCTCGATCGTGTGTCCGATCGACCGACCGCTGCTGTTGCTGAGTTATGCAAAGGCTCGACGCCGCAAAGCTTTTTGTCCGAAGCCGGCGCTCGTTAAGCTTATAAATCTTTCTTTATTAACGGAAGCCGCGGACTTTTTTGATTATTTGCGATTATTTTGCTACCAGGTTTTGTTACCAGTGGTTTTTGTCAGCGTCCACAGATGAAAATTCGCCGCGAGACGGAGACGCTTTCTTCGCATGTGTTTTTGCTCTCGCGATGATTTTCCTAATTGCTTTGTTCAGTTGCTGTTTGACAATGAATTTCGTTGTCTTTTTGTATTCGCGTTTTAATTCAGAAAATTATTTCCATTCGAACGAACTTTATTTGGCGATCACCGGGCGACCCACAGCAAATGCTGCGATTTGCGTGTTGTTGAAATGGCTTTGTCTCGCCTTTTTGTCGCCGCTGTATTACAATTGCCTTTGTGGCTGCGAAACAGCTGCGACGCCCCGCTGCCCTACTGAGCCACCGATATGAGGGGCGTGGCAGTCACGAGACCGCAGCGAAACAAAAGACTTGAGCGAAAAACTTGCCTCGAAGATCCCAACAAAGGCTTCAGACACGGCTGAACGTCCAAAAGATCGAGATCAGGGCAGTGCAGGTCCAAAGAAAAGGATTTATTTATTGAAAAGCATTAAAAACATTTTGATTTCGGTTCAAGGTTTTATTTCGTTGTTCTTCACAATTTGGCGTTTTCAATTTGTCCGAACGTTTCAATTTGCAGTTAATTTTTGTAAGAATAAATACATGTTTCAGAAGAGTATTATCAATAGTATTATGGAAATATTTTGGATGAGGAAATGTGATTGGAATTAATTGTTAAATAAAATAATTTTATTATCGCGTTCCGCTTACAAACTAGCTTTAGGTATAAAAATTTCCTTAAATACTAATCGCGTTCATTTGGTTCACGTCACACGAGGACCTCGCAACGTCCTCGGCTGCTCGATTGCATCCTTCCTTCCTTCCTTCCTTCCTTCCGTTCTTCCTCTCTCGGGCGTCCTGGCCGTGTCCTCAGTAGTGGCCGTCGTAGTGGGCGGCGTCGTAGTGGGCGTAGTGGCCGCCTCCGTACTGGGCCTGGGCCTGGTACTGGGGCTGGTACTGGGCCGCGTTGTAGTAGCCGTCGTCGTAGTCGTAGTGGATGGGGGCGGCGTGGGCTGCAAAGTGGACGAAGCGAACGAAACACGATGTAGACAAGCAATGACAACGAACGATCGATCCATGGAGCGATCGAAATTTCGCCCAGGGTCAAGCGAAGCAACTGGGACGACAACGGACGACGGCGATTGGCAGACGATGAGGAGGACGTGGAGCGAGCCATCGATGGCAACATTTACATTACACCAGCGCCAACAACATGCCTTTGACGACCAAAACAACAACAACAAGAAAAACAACAATAAGAGCAACAACAACTGTAACAAGGTTGGTTCCCTTGCGAAATTTGCCGCATCAGTTTCGGGGTTTCTGCATGTCATGCCTTTTGTGCGCGTCTGCCACAGTCGTGGCGATTGTGGCAGCCGTGGCGCGTTGCTCAACTGGAGCAGGGCGACTGCGACAACAACAGCACCAACAATAGCAACAACAATATCATCAAGTGAGTTAAATCGGCGCCGTTCAAGGAAAATCAGCTGCTGATGCTGCTTTTGTTGTTGTTCTTGTCACAGTTGATGTCGACGCTGTTGCTCCAGATGCTGGGCTGGCGCTGCAGCAGCTGGGCGCACAAGTGCCGCGATTGGGGCAAACGAAAGACTTGAGCGAGGAACTTGAGCCAGGGATGCGAATGGCAACAACCCACATGGGCGCTCGCACCACTGGCCGGCCTCCAGCGCTCTGAGCGGTTCGGTGCTTCATTGCCGCAGCAACAACACCAGCAGGCAACCACCGCCCGATAATCGGCGGCGGCGGCGGCGGCGGCGAAACCCAAAGAAATTCAGGCCAATGGGACTCCATTCTATTCTATTCAGAGGCTGTTCGTTGTTTCTCCCACGAGCAACAACAATGCGAGTCTTTTTGCCGACCAACGACGAGCGTCGAGCGTCGAGCGTCGAGCGCCTCCCAAGAAATAATTATTGCAGCAGCAACAACAGCAGCAGCAGCAGCAGCATAAACATGCAAAACTGAAAATGAAAATCTTTGCGACATTGAGAAATTGCGGCTGCTGCTGTGCTGTGCTGTGCTGTTGTTGCATCCACAACCACAGCCTCCTCCATCGCCTCCCGCCCACCGCGCGCTCACAAAGGCAGGGTTGCCTCGGAGGAAGCCGACGCCAGGCAGGCGTCTCGGCCGACATGAGTGTGGATTTGTCTCTGGGCTCTTCGCTCACCCCGCCGGCGGTTCACATGACATAATAGTGTGGGAACGATTGTCGTCGGCGGCCGCTGCCGTAACTCGCATTGTTCGCCTCAGGCCATTCGCTCCATTTCTGCGGGCTGCCGGAGGACTTGGCCGAACAAAGCGCGCCAAATGATTTGTCAAGTGGTTCGTCGTCGTCTGTCTAAAGCTCCTGGGAAGTCGCCGCAGCTCGCTGCTGATGTGCTCATCCTTTGCTGGGAGCTCGGTCCCCACGCCGAGTCGGGTCTGGCCGTCCGTCTGTCGTCTGTCTGTCTCTGCCTTGCTTTGTCTTGGCCGCGTGTGCGACCCGGCGAGATCCGCGATCTCGCATCGGTGCCAACACCTGATGCCTCGCTGGCTGTCGTCGCTCGCTCATCCCGGCCCAGTTGCGGCTGCTCCACGGCTTTCGCAACCTCCTCGCCCGATTGCGTCTGGTCGCCTTCGCCACACACCTTCGAGAAGGCGGCAGTGGCAGCGGCAGCGGCTTCTGTTCGAAGCAACCTCAACCTACTCAACGGCCCGCCCTCCCACTGACCCCAGACATGTCGGAATAATTTCCAGTGAATCGAGTTTATTTGTGAATTCACAACTCGTCAATTTGCATTTCGCCTCCGAACGATTGAAGATCGATCGAATGATATCTCGATTGGAAAAGGTAATGATGACTACAATAACAAAAACAACATCTACGCCCTATCCTTGTGCGAGGCGATGCGTCTGGGCGCCAAAACGATTCACTCCGGCTTCGACTCGACTCGACTCGACTCGATTCAAATGCGATTGCGATGGTGGTGGTTGGTTGTGGATGTGGTTGTGGTTGTTGTCGTGATTGGATTCACATCACACTCGGGGGTGTCGGAGTCTAATAGAAGTCGTCGTATTCCTCTGGTTCTGCCGACTCCGGTGCTTCAGCGTCGACGTCGGCGTCGGCGTCGTCCGGTCGGAACTTGAGAAACTGATTGTTCGAGTAGTTGGCGTGTCGTCGGAACAGCTTGAGCATGCGATACGTGTCGATGCCTGCGGGTTCAGAGAGAGTGGAAGCGGTTGAACGGGCTGAAGCGCTCATGATTCGGTCGTCGCATTCGACACTCGGTAGGTGTGTGCGTAAGTGCGTGCGCTTTGGACGGGAGCGTGTATGCGTGCGGCTGTGTGACGAGCAAAACCAACCAACCAACTACCAGGTGTCTACGGGCAACCAACCACAACAACTTGAATCACACTTGAATCTAATCGAACTCCACCGAGGTAGCTAAGGAAGAGGACGAGAACAGTCGGGGAAGGAGTTGGAGACGGGGCCGTGGAAATAGGGGCAGGAATATGGAACAAGTCGGGTATCAAGAAATGGTCAAGGATCTGGAAATTGTCGGGGATCTGGAAATCGTCGGGGATCGACAAATAGTCAGGGACATGGAAATAGTCGAGGAGTTACAAAATGCCAAGGATCTGAGAACAGTCAGGGATTTAGAAAAAGATGGCTATCTGGAAATAGTCAGGAAAAACTAGAAATAGTCAGACCCCTAGAAATAGCCAGAGACCCAGACATAGTCGGGGATCGAAAACTAGTTTGGAATCGGAAACTAGTTGGGAATTTTGTAATAATTGTATAGCTATAAGTAGTCGGGGAATTAGGAATAGTCGAGGATCGAGAAAAGTCAGGGATTTGGAAATAATTGGAGGAACTTGGGGAATTAGTCAGGGAGCAAAAAACTTGTCAGAGATCTGGAAATAGTCAGGGATCGCGAAATAGTCAAGAATCTAGAGGAAGACATCGACATGGATCTGCCGATAAAGGAAGGGCGAAGGCGAGGCGAAAGGTGCGAGGACGAGTGCAGCAGAGCAGCTGTGGGGAGGAAACCAAAGACTTCGGACACGGCCTCGCCCGCTCGTGGAGCGAACCGCGAACGTGTCCTGGGCAAACTGGGGTCCGCAGCCCTGAACCTTTTACGAACTACGACCGCAAGGGCTTCTCGTACTCGTACTCACCGTAGGGGGCTGGCGATGCCGCGACCACGACGGGCGCCGGGGCCGCCACGTGCTTCACCACCGGCGCGTAGTGGGCGACCACGGGCTTGTGGACGACGGGCTTCGCGACCACGGCCTGGGCGTGCACCGTGGGTCCGGACTTCGTGACGACCGCGTTGAAGCCGTTGATCGGGTCCGCCGTGTAGTCGACCGTGCGGATGGAGCCGTCGGGCTCGACCAGCGAGTACTGACCTGGGAGGGGGAGGGAAGAACAAGATTAGGTTGACGGTGGTGATGAAGATCGCGGCGAGGTCGTCAGTAAGCGTGAGGAGGGAGGATCGAGTCCGTACCTTTGACGACGTCGCCGTCGCGTGTCTCGTGCTGCGACTTCACGTCCCCGGTCGTGTGGTCGGCCACGCCGTAGTTGAAGGCGTACTTCGGATGATCCTGCAGAGTGGAAGAAATGAAATAAAATAATTAGTGAAAGTTAGTGAAGTTGCCTAAAAATTTTTAAATCAGAAAATCAAAAAGAAAAACCATGAAATCGAACAGAGGTTTTTGGTATTCTTGAAAAAAATATTTTTCTCTTCAAATTAAATTTGTAAGAGTTTAAATTTGTACGAGGTATTTTTGAATTTTAAAAAAGAAATCAATTCTTCAATTCGCATTCATGGACATAAAGTCAGAAAAATCCTTTCAAGACTTCACGCTACATAAATCGAGATCATGAGCGAGATCATCATGTTTAATGTCACTCATACGACCACGACACGAAGGCTTGAGAAATTTTTTTCTGCAACAGATTTTCTTGATTCGGTTGTCCTTTTCACGAGTTCCGTGTGCAATTTCAACACTATTTGGGAAACACTCACATAGTAGTCGACCGCATAGCCTGGCCGAGCGAGGGCCGAGGTGGCGCACAGGGCGAGAGCGAGGATGACGATTTTCGTAAGGTTTGCCATGGTAATGTTTACTTTTTGCTTATGTTCCTTGAGACGATCGAAAAGGCACAAAACAAGCACTGGGAGCGATGGAGGTCGGTTGAAGTTTCTAGAACTGAGGGAAAACAACACGAAAACTTGCGTTAATTTCGACCAGTAGGCGATGAAAAATTCAATTTAAAATTCAACACTATTTTATCGAATCAGTGGGATTTTGGCGGGAATTACTTTCTGGTATCGGCGGCACGATGCAAGCGCTGCGATGTTGCCCGGAATACTGTGCCAATTCTAAGATCAAGTTTCCATTAAATACGCGCGGCGAGCGCGGCGCCCGCAGCGCCACAGCTGCTGAGGCTGCCGGCGTCGTCGCAGGCGTCGTCGTCGTCGTCACTGGCTGCAGAGTCGGTGGTGCCGCCGGCTCTGCCTGTTGTTGTTGTGAGTTGGGGGCGATTCGTACAATTGAGTTGTCTTCGGTCGTTCATTCATTCAGTCGTTGTTGTTGCTGTTGTTGTTCCTGCCGACGTCGTTGTTGTTGTTATGAGTCTGTCTTGCCTCCATTGTATTGTTGTTGTCGTCGTCGTCGCCGTCAGTCACTCGAGTGTGGCGGCTTCGCGCGGCTTCGGCTTCGGGCTTCTCCCGGCTTAAGGTGAATTACGCTGCAACAATGGCAATAACAACAACGCCAACAACATCAACACTGGTTTTCTCGCCGATCTTGTTGTTGTTGTTGTTGTCGATGTGGTGAAAAACAAAATTTATAGCGTCGTCGTCATCGTCATCGTCGTCGTCGTCGCTGCTGCCGGCGCCGACCGCGCTGCCGATTACTGCATTCGGCCGTTTCTACACTTGATGCGAGATCTTGTTGTTGCTGCTGTTTAATGTTGTTATTGTTGTTGTTTAATGTTGTTAATTTTGTTGTTGCTGCGGCAGATATGGCAGTTGTTGTTGTTGATGGTGGTTTATTTGATGCGCATTAGCGACAAAATCGAAGTTGCGAACTCGACATGTGCGGCGACGACGCCGCGGCCGTTCGATTGTCTTCCTTCTGCTCTGATTTGCTTTTGAGGTGTTTTTTGTGTTTTCTATTTTTTGTTTTTTGTTTTTGTTTTTGTTTTTGCCTTTGCTCTGCTCTGCCTGCTGTTGCAACGGTGCTGCAACGAGGTCAAAGGGCGCCAGCCCTGCGCGCCCAAGTCGCGAAATCGTCGCGTAAAACGAAAGACTTGGGCAACGAACTGGCCGCAATGGCCAGCTGGGCGACGTCTTTTCCGTCGTCTGATCGTGGAGCGGCTTAAGGGGACCGCCGGCCATATCGGGAGCGAGATGCCGGATCTGCGATATGCCTTTGCAGCCCTCCTCCGCCGATCCATCGCTCCGTCCACGCAGCCGGAGGCGGTTCGGACACGGAGTACGGAAATCGGCGAATGAAAAACTCGCGACTGCAAATCGGCTTAAATTGAAATCAAATCGGGCAAATCGTCATGTTCTTGGTAAAAACTGATTTTCCGGCTGTAGATTGGGATCAGACACCACGGTTCAATGTCGATGCTTCCTGCCTTCTCGCAGCAGAGCTCGACAAAAGACAAAAGAAAAAAAAAAAAAAAATAAAAAACAAAAAAATCGCTTGAAACTACGACCGATTTTCAGCAATCGATCCCAATCGAGCGTTCACGCGACCTACGCAGCGATTATGTAATTTTTCTCCGCCGCGGCCAACGGTCCGGACGACCAGAACGACGAGAACGAGAGGAACAAAATGCTCGGAGAATTCTCTTGGGGGTGAGGGGGGCAACAGCAACTGGCGACAGCAACGAACGGCCGCAAAAAGGTGACAAATTCGCCCGCTCGCTGGAAACAGGGTCAGCGGCGACGGTGAAAAACCCGAATCCTCCGAACCCCAACTGGAGCATGCGAATTTCGCTCACCCTCCCCGCTCCGTCCCGGCCTCGTCTCCACCTCCACCTCCAACAATGACGACCTTGTGGCCCGCGATTGTTCTTTTCTGACCGCAAAGGTTTGCTCGCTCGTTCCCTCGTCTTCGCCTTCAGTTCGAGCTCGGCTGACGGATCAATTTTTCTCCCCAACCCCGCGGCAACAACAACGGCAACAAGAGCGAGAAGAACCCACCATCCCGATAACAAAGGGGGAAAAAACGCTTCGCTCGTTTTCCAGCGGATCGGGGTTCAAGACTCAAGGTCGGCGTCTGGTTGGCAGAGCTTTAATTAATTTGCGGCTCGTTTGCAGGCAGCAGCCGCAACAGTAACGACGACAACAGCAACAAATGATCGCCGTCGTGGCCACAAACAGTTGCCACAACCTGGCCAAAACATCGTTTTTTCCTTCCTGCTCTTCTCTCCCGCTCTACCCGGGCCGACCGCGGCAAGGCGTGTCCGAAGCACGGTTTTATTGGATCATTCAGGGCGGATCCAATTGGCAATTAACTCGCCTTTAATGACAGCATTTAGACAGTGGCAACAACAAGCACAACAACAACAACAGCACATCACCAGGTCCCCAAATTAGCACCATGGGGCGCAGTCGGATCCGACCTGATCAAATCGATATTTTTCTGCTCTCGATTCTTTTCCTCGCGCTCGAATCGGTTTTTAATTGCTTCCATCCATTCGAATTTCGAATGGACTGCGTTTAGAATGCTTCGAGTTTATTCGTTTTCACTTTCGAATCCGTCAGCTCCGGATCCGCTTCGAGCCATACCCTGGGTGACCTTCGCGATCTTGACCTTTACGGTTCTTCGTTCGCTCTCGTTTCTGCAGCTAAGGGCTTCATTTGTCGAATTTGATTTATTAATTTATTAAATCGAAACCGTTCGAGTGGTGGTCGGTTGTCGCTGGTAGGTTTCGTTGGCTTCGATTGGGTCCATCGACAAGCTCTCGGTCTTCTCTATGGAATCGGAGACGTCCTGAGGTCTCCGGTCTCTGCAGACGTTTCCCAGAGCTTCGTGTGGTCAGTTGGCCAGCTCGACCTCGGCGGTGGAAACTCGAGCCCGGCAGCGACATCGGATTTATTTGTTTATGTCAAATGTCAAAATTCAGCAATCCTGACATGATTTTGATTATTTTTTGACGAATTCCAACAAACGCTACGAGAATTGGATTTCCACGAATTGTTCTGAGCGTCTGAAGACCTTTTGCCACTACGGAAATTCCAACAAACCCGACATAATGTCGTTTGCAATTCGAAAAATTCCCTCATTCCCGACATGCGACAGGCGATTGCGTTTTCTTCGAAGCGCCTCGAACAACCTGCGACGGCCACGCATGCGACGATGGCTCGCTTTTCCAGGGCAATTGCGCCCAAGGCCATGCGCCGTCCCCTCGCCAATGGGTTGTTTGTCCCCGCCGCCCTCCGCTCCGCCGCTAAGCCCTGGATTGTGTCATTTTCCGAAAAAACAATTCGAGCGATGGCTCCATTTGCGATCCACTGGCAAATGAAGTCGGCTGTAACTAGTTATTACAGCATTGTCTTTGTTGTTGTTGCAGCATTAACAAAATGGAACAGCGGCGCGCGGTGTTGTGGAATGCAACAACAACAACAACAACAGCAGCAGCAAAAACACCAGCAACAGCCGTCAGAGAAATGTACGAGCAAATGGTTGACAATGAATTCGAAGCAACTGCGCAATCTCGGCTGAGTCGCGATTGCAACAGCGGCTTTTCTCACACGAGAACTCGCTCGTGTCGCTCACTCGTCAGTCCGGCCGCCCCGTGGAGCCACCTACGACGCTGTTGTTGTTGTTGCCATCCCTTCTTGGACTTGGCCGGATCAACGCATGAACGCGACCCGTGGCCAGGGCGCGACGGGCGGGGTGCCCGACAAATTCGCGGTAATAAAAGCGCTGATGCCAACCGTAAATTAACCGAGGCTCGTCGCCGGTCGGCGCTCGACGGCTGTCGGTGGCGCCCCGGTCGGGCAGAGCCTGTGGCCGAGGCTTTTAATCACTTGTTATGCGTTGCTAATTTATGAGCAGCCGGTCGGTGGTCTCCGGTCTGCGGCATCTTGCATAAGTGGCTCTTGGACCTCGCTGTCTTTGGTGCGTCGCCGTCGTCGTCGTCGTCGCCGCCGCCCATTACAACGAGGTGTTGCCGTCCCGCTCACATTTTCTCTCTCCCCTTGACTCGTGACTGCCTCGATCGCCTCTCATTATGTCACTTAGCACGGCGATGGGTCTCGTCGGAGTCGCGTGTTGTGCTCCGATGATTTCATTTCAATTGCAATTGTCTCAAATTCGCAATTCAGCCGTTTCGATTGGAATCTCTTAATGACACGTATTTATTTCAATTTCGTCTCTATGTTTGCCACCATTGAAGGCCTCCAGCGAAGCTTCGCCCGCATCCACCAAATGTCTCTAATGTTGTCTCAATTAAACCGCATTTAACCTTTCATCGTGCAACCTGATCGCCGATCGCTGAACATGACGTGAACCAATTGTTCGAGGCTTCTGCATCTCCCGCCGCCGCTGCTGTCGTCGTTGACATTCAGACATTCAGCAACAACCGAGGGATTTCGTTGGAAAAAAGTCAGTGGCTTTGACACGTCGAATGCCGGGCAAATGACTCCGAGTTAACGAAGCGCACGAGACGCCGCTGCGTGACGAGTGGACGACCTGTCGCCGACATCGCTTCTGATTGCTATTGCTGTTGCTACGTCGTCGAGCCGTCGTCGCGCGGTCTGCGGCCGTCGGCGCGGGGCTGCGGGTCGTCTGCGGGTCGCACTCGTGCCGCCGTTCTTGGATTTGCCTCGGTCTTCTGGAGTCGCCGCGAGTTCTCGCATTCGTGACCACGGTCTCGAGTGGACGCGAGTCATCTCGATTGGTCTCGCTGGCTCTCGCTGGGTCCCGCGTGGACCGATTGTGACATTTTTCGACATTTCGATTCAATGAGCGCCGAATCGAAGGTGACCAAGGCACGACTTTCGTTTCGATTCGATTCGATTTGGATTTTCGGCCATTGAACGATTCGCTTTTCAATGTCCTACTACGCCGATTGGCACATTTGCACAACAACAAGAACAACAACAACAACAACAAGAACAACACAACAACACAACACGACAACAAACACTGCGACCAAATCCCATCTTCGCCGACTACGCAGCCTGCTCTTTAACCCAGTTTCGTCTGCTTCCCCGCACCCTCCGGCCGCCTCAGTTGACGCAATTTCAGGTTTGAGCCGTCGATGCTTTGATTGAGAGCTGACGAAAGGGCGCAGCAGCAGCGACCAGGGCGACCAGGGCGACGACGAGGACGGCGGTTCAATGAGAATGCACTGCAGACAAAAGACTTGGGCAACGATCTGCGAGCGCGATCTGCAAGTCAAATGAATGGAACATAAAAATAAAACTAAAAGAAAAATAGACCATCTCAAGAGTCGCCGCAGGTCGTTACTTTTAATTTCAACTAAAATGCAACTCACTAATCTCTGCAGCATCCCAACACACACAGACACAACACACATCGTCCCACCTCGATGTGATCCAATTTCGGCCAGCATTCCATGAATTGGTCAAAAATCTATTGACCCAAAGCTGACAACAGCCAGAAACAACGCCATGACAATAACGAAAAAATCATAAAACCAACAAAGCAACAAAGTCAACAACAAAGACATCAACACGAGTCACATCAACGACATCGCCGACGAGCGAGTCAAAGTCGGCGACGAAAACAGAGCAAGCGGAAAGGGCGATGGCGATGGCGATGGAGGAGGAGGAGGAGGATGAGTTGTTTTTGACATAATTTGGTGTCATTCGCCGAATTCCCGAACACGACGAGAGCCGGAGATTGTGACGGATTGTTCAAGTAATGCAAAAAAGGCGGAATTGAAATGGCTAGGAAAAGTAAATAAATAATAATAAGCAAATATTGCACGGAAATCGATTTCGTTTCAAAGTTGCAACTGTGTAAAAGCCGTGCATGAGCTCTATTGAAATTGGCTTGCCCGATCAAGACTCTAATTAAAGTGAATTATTTGAATGCGAGTACTTTTATTAAACCTAATTCATTAATTTTCTATTTCTCTTTTGATGCTTTTTTTTGATATATCTATGAATAGTTGATTTTTGATTCATCTGCAAATAAATTTTCCCAAATTTACAAGAAATTTTAACTTATTTTCAATCAATACCAAAGTGAAATTAATAATTTAAAGTCATATTTGGTTTACAATTCCTCCTTCTTTCGCGTGTTTTTGAATAACTTTTAACAAACTAAATGCATTAATTTCTTATTATTAATCCAGCACCATTAATTTAAGTGTCATTTAGTTTCATTTCATGTCATTTCAAAAGATATTTTTTTATAAATACAATAAATTTATTTATCATATTGGAAATTGTAATTGGAAATTCATTTTTATACTTTGCATTTTTAATTTGAATTGAACTCTCTCAAAAAGATATTTTCTTTATTTTACAACGAATTTCACTTCATTATCAATCAAAACCCAAGTATTTCATTATATTGTACTTAGTTCGAATTTTCATTCCGTTTAATTTCCCTCCCTTGGTTACTCCTCATCCTCCTCCTTTACGGTGTCTTCCTCCACGTCCACCTGCTTCAACCTTACCCTGACGTGTTTAGCCAAGCACGTGCTTCCCGTCCGTGGCAGCGAAGCCGAAGCCGATGCCGATCGCGCCCCGCGACTTCGCGACTTCCTTCCGGCCCGGCGGCGCTGCGACGGCCTCAGACGCGGCTCTAGCTCTGGGGATCTGCCTTATCTCGTCGTCATCGTGCCGAGCCGTGCTGCGCTGAGCTGCCTTTGTTCTTCTCCAAAGGTCTAGTTTGCGTCAATTGGCGTTCGTGGCCGCCATCCGCCAGCCGCCGGCTCGTCGACTTAAACAATTGGAAACGCAGACATTTTGAGCTCTTAATTAATTAAGTTTAAGCCAGGCATCGGCGGCACCGGCACCAGCTCCGGCTCCGGCAACGTCAACTGCGACGAAGGTGAAGCTGGTAGGAAGCGGATCCGGGCGGAGGGGCGAGGACGAGGGCGAGGGCGCGGTCGCCGAACCAGACCGCTGCATTTAAACGCTTCGCTGCCTCTCGGCCGCCTCCGCCGCCGAGCCGAAGTTGGAGGTTGCGGCTGAGGCTGAGGCTTGGGCTGGGTTCGAATTTCGAATCCGCCCGAATTCGTCTCGCGTTTTTGAAGCGCGATTTCGGCATTATGTAAGAACTTTGGGAAAATTTATGCGAAGATTGTTTATGATTTGTGAGCTTGACTCAAGTGAGTTGCGGCGTCGATAAATTTCGCGTGTGCCGGAAGAAACGTGGTGGGAAAACGTGCGGAAGTGATTTTTTTCGGTTGTTCGTTCGAGGCATTTGCACATATTTTGAGTTTTGTCCAAAGAACGCGACACGCACACGGGTCGTGGCCGCAGTCCTTTGTTCTACATGGAGCGAGAACTTTTCCTCGAACTCGCGATGATTGCGAGCCGGGTCGCTTCCTAGGTCTTTTGTTCTGTCCCACGATTTGTCACCGCCGATTTTCTCAACTCCAGTCGGCGTCATCGCAGCTCACTCCGGTTGCTCGGCGGTCGGTCTCCATGACATTACGTGGCGAGAAATCGATCAGATCCGAAGCGAACCAGAACGCGATTTTCCCAGCCCTCCCCACACCACGGCGATCTCGCTCTGATTTGCATCGATCGCGCCCCTGACTGGGGCCCCTGACTGGAAGACATAGGGTGGGAAAGCATTCGAGCTGCATGTCGATCGGATAACTGCCGAGCAAAAAGCGGCTGGCGGAAATAATTATGAGCTCAAGTGGGTTTCGCCACGTCGCCCGAGCCCCTGATTGCGGCTCAGTGTCTCCAAGTGGAGCGGCGAATGCGTCGCCCTGACCGCGGTGAATCACAATCTCATTCTCTGCCCGCTATCGAGCACAGATTCGCAAGCGACCAGCGCATTTTCTTCTTATAAACAACTGTCGATAGGTTCTTTTAACAGACGAACTTCGGCAGATTGCTTGACTTTGAGAACTCTGTAATCATGAAATCAAATAGTTGAATAAAATGAAGTAAACATATGCAAATATGAAAATCATTAAAATTATTATCTTGGAAACATTTCAACAAATTGTTCAACTGCCGATTATAAATTGGCACGATTTAAAAAATGTTCCTAAAACTATGTTGGAACCACTGAGTTCATTTCAAGTTTGTTTTGTGTCTTTCGCTGTGCAGCCTTTCAGGAGCTCTCTGCAGTTAACAGCTGTTAAACTGGTCAGTGTTTCAGACCACGAAATATTGTTGCAATACATGAATTAATTATGTATACAAAAACATATTTCTTCTTTATGGCGACCGAAAATATATAACAAATAAGCAGTTTTTGGAAAAATTGCATTTCTCATGATTAAATCCATTATGAACATTTGACAGTCAGAGAGTTTAGAAGTTTATTCATCAGTTTACTACTTACACCAGGGTTTTCATGAAGTATGCGTGTATCTTTCAATAAAAAAATGATTCAACGAACAAAAATTAAGAAAGTTTTTCGACGTTTTCGGCTAAAAAACATTCCTTATTCTATTCATGAATTCTAAATCATCCTGATGAAATTATTTGTATTTAATTATTTTGTTTCTTCATTTTTTTGTTCTTGAATTAGTTCATATATTTAAAACAAATTTTGTATATTTACGTATGACATGAATCAAAATTTTTGATATTATTGTTAATTATCGATTAATCAATCTTGTTTAAAAAATTAGAAGATATTAGAAAATTCTAATTTCTCTTTTTCTAACCATCTGAGATTCAACACGACATGTGAAAGGGTTTAAATAAAGTGCAATAAAATATAACAAAACATCCTTAACGTTTGTGAGTTATTTAAAAAAGGAAAACTCAATTTGGTAGTGAGAATTTGGTCTTCTCAGAAATCTGGAACGTGTAACGATGCTAATGATCACATAATTTCCGATGAACGTGCATTGAATTAATTTTTACTTAAAAGCATGTGCAACTTCCGAAAGGGAATTGTGCAAAGAATTTATGTTAAAATTTCTTGAACGACCTGCGGCGTTAATTTCCTTGCTTTTATGCCTAAAAATGCTTGCAATTTTGCACAGTTTAATTGAAAATTGTAATTCAATTCAAGTGAAAAAATTGAAATAGTTTCTACATCAAACCGACCACATTCAAGGACCACTAAGAAATTCCAGTACCCATTCCATGGATGATAACAATGGAATGAATCCCTTTGATTTTCATTTAAAAGTTCTAAACAAAATCCATGAAATAACAAATGGTTATATTTCAAAGGCAACCGTTGAAGGAGTTGTTCCAATTGAAGAAAAAGCCAATCGCATTCAATTCACTACATTTTTTATTTATAGCATTTTATCAATGTATACTTAAGACTATTCGTTGTTTAAATATGTTATGCAAGAACAATGTGTTATGTAAAATACAAAAATAATCATAATCAATTATTCAATTAGTTTACACGACAATTTCTTTTCGTTTCGATTCGTTTCGCTACGTTCGCTCCTGTTCTGCCTCAGCTTCTGCTTCAGCTTCTTTCGGGCTCTTCTTCAAGGGGTTGGCAATCGATGGAAGGTTTGCTTGTTTGCTTGCTTGCTTGTGTGTGTGTGAGTGTGAGAGTGGTTGATGCGAACGTAGGGGCGGCGATCGATGTGGGGGAGGCGCGCGAATGAATGGGTTGGAGCAGCAGACGAAGTCACAACACAAGTCGTGGAGAGGGTGGCGAAACCAGCGGCGAGTCCGGGGTGGACAGAGAGAGGCGGACAGGCAGACAGAGAGGCGGGAGGGCAGGAGGTGCGTCAGCGGCTGGCCTGGAGTGGGAGCCATCAAGCAGAGAGATCTGAGAACTATTTACAAAGGAACAAAGTCGACTGAAGTTAGAGTATTCGCAGGCTTGACACGGACATAGACAGAGACTGAGAGAGGGAGAGAGAGAGAGAGAGAGAAGTGGGCGGCTCGATCGATTTTCCAGGGTCGTGACTCGACTGTGAGCGCGGGCAGGGCGCAGGGACTCCTCGCTCCCTCCTCCTGTCGCTCGCGCTCGCCTATGCGCCTCGTCGTCTCTGCTGCCGCTCGGGTTTCGTTTCGTTTCCATTTCCTTTTTCCTCCTCTCTTCCGTTTCCGTTTTCACCTCCTCCTGCTGCTGCTGGTCCCGCGGATTCGTCACGGCTGTGGTCGCGGCTGCGTCAGCGGGCGTGGTCGGGGGCGTGTGGGGTGTGGGGTGTGGCGATGTTGAATGGGGGGCGGCCGGGGCGTCGTCGTGGTTGTGGTTGTGATCGTGGAGTTCGGCTGAGGTCGGCCCGCTTAGTAGTGGGCGACGTGGGCGTGCGCGTCATGGGTGGCGTAGCCGTAGCCGTGGCCGTGGGCGGCGGAGGCGTGGTGCGCCACCGAGGCGTAGGGCACGGCGGGGGCGGCGGCGACGTGATGGGCGACGACGGGCCCGGCGGCGTGGCCAGCGTAGGCGGCCGGAGCGGCGTAGGCGACGGGGGCGGCGTGCGCGACGGCGACGGCGGGCGCGGCGTGGTGGACAACGGGGGCGGCGTGGTGGGCGACGGCGTGGACGGTGGGCGCGGTCTTCGAGACGACGGCGTTGAAGCCGTTGTGGTCGTCGGCCGTGTACTCGACGGTGCGCACCGAGCCGTCGGGCTCGACCAGCGAGTAGGAGCCCTTGACGACGTCGCCGTCGCGGACCTCGTGCTGGGACTTGACGTCGCCGGTGTGCGAGTCAGCGACTCCGTAGTTGTAGTGGTACTTGGGGTAGGACTGGAACGAGAAAGAAGATCATGATGAGAGGCGTTGATTGGTCGAGTCGTGGAGGTCGGGCGTCGAGGCTGGCGCTGAGGCTGGCCCCAGCTCGAGTCCCTGAGGACGGAAGGGCCGTGGCCGGGTCCTGGGCCGCTTCCCACGGCCGCCTTAATGTCGTGGCATTTCGGGCCAGCCCGAGGCGCAGACAATGGTCACAACAGCACGTCGCCTCCTGCTCGACTCCGAGGTGTGCAGGGCTTTTGTCGCCTTCCTCCCACCCCCGGGGTCGCACGTTCTCGAGCCCAGAGCGCCGAGCTCGGCCCGTGATTGCAACAACTGCAACGAATAAACAAAGCTGGCTGTCGCACGATTCAAACAACGCTCGCCGAAGGTTGCCCGCCTGGCCTGGCCTGGCGGTGGATCGTGAGTGCGGCCCGTGAGAATGAGTGAGAACCAGACTGGAGTGGGAAACGAAGGCGACATCGAAACCGCCACCGCCACCGCCACCGTCAGCGACACCGAAATCGAGATCATGAGATCCATGAATGAGTGCGAGGCTTACGGAGCAGGCGAGCCGGCAAGTTTGTTGCCCAAGTCTTTTGTTTCCCGGTGCCACCGACCCGGCTTGACTCGAGTTCAGAATTTGCGAACAATTCGTTTGAAGAATTTTAAAATAGACTCGATTGCGTTTTTACTTCTTTGCTTTGTGTTTGTATTGTTAAAAATTGTGCATTTATCGCACGACTGGCGCCCCGTCTCATTGACGAGAACGGAAGACGTTGCGCAAACCAAGCAATTAAAACGCCATAATTGCCAGAGCCAAAGCAGCCTCTGCAAGGAGCTTCCGCCGCACGCCGCGGGCCATCGCTTTTTGCTACCGCTCGCTTTGTCGGGGCTTCGACTGTTCGACCGCCGATTTCCTACAATTAAGTTGTCATGTCGACGATCGGAACCGCAGCGACGTTGGCAACAATGGTCAGAGCGAACCACAGTCGAACCACGGCGGCGACAGCGTCGGCCGGGATCTCCCGGTTGCGGGCCAAACGGCGGGCCGGCTCGAGGCATTTGCATTCGAGCGATTAATCATAACATTGTCATGTCCAACGACATGACGACATGACGAGCTGACTGCCGGACCGGGCCATTGGTCGGCCGTTTGAGGGGCTGCCTCGACTCTCGCCCGACGTCCCTCGTGGCTGACTGGCTGACTGACTGACTGACCCACAGCCGGCCATCCGGGTCGTCAACGGCGCCACCCAGTCGCGGCCGGCTCTTGGCCAACTTCCTCCCGAGTGTCCCGCGTGTTGCACAACCGCCTGCTCCACATGGGCAACCAACCGACTGTCCTCTGTCTGTCTGTCTCTTGGCGTGCGAATTGTGAATCCGATCCGGATCCGATCTACTGAACTGCGTCGTCGCCGGGCGATTAAAGTTTCCCCCAGCGATTGCGTGATGATCACGTGATGGCCACGGCTCACGCTGTCAGTGACAGCCGGAGTGAGATCGAGATCGAGAGTGGCCGATCTGACAACAACAACAAGGACTGAGTGAGTGAATGCGAAATTACGGCAATTGTCCGAGGCGTATGTGGGGCAAACTGTGCTGTTGTTGTTGTTGCTGTTGTTGTCGTCCACAATGCCTGGCACTTTTCTGTAACACGTCCGAGGTAATTGTCAGCGGTCCAATGCAGGGAATTGGGCAACGCGACAACGAGGAAGTGGCGTAATCTGCATATTGCGACAGCCGCCGAGACAGCGATCGCGAGGGAATTTCAATCGATCGGCGAAAGGCGCAATCGGGAACTTCTTGCAACAGGACTTGCACAGCACAGGAGTTGGAGCAACGAGCGAAATCGGTGGTGCGGAAATCGGTGGTGCGGGCTTCAGAAGCCTTCTAAATGGGGCTGGTGGATGCCGGAAATCGACCGAAGGCTCGTATCGCGAGTCTTTCGCGTTCCCGCTTCCCCTTCTTCCCCAACGACCCTCGACTTCGTTTCGTTTCGTTTCCCTTTCGAGTGGTGCGAACTTACGTGGTAGTCGACCTCGTCGTGTCCGTGGCCGTAGGCGGCAGGGGCGGCCGCGTACAGGGCGGGGCCTCCGTGTCCTCCATGTCCTGCGTGCAGAACTCCGGCGCTGGCGACGCTCACCACGGCCAAGCAGATCAAGGACTAGACGGGAGAGACAGAAAGCAAAATTAATAAGATTTTCCCATTGCGCACCGACTGATCGTCGTTGGTGGTTTTGTGGGGTTCGTGGGGTTATTGGTGTGATTGGTGTTCGTTTGTTGTTGGTGCCTATGCGGTAATTGTTGTAATCGCACTTACTTTGAAGAAAGCCATTTTATTGCTGGTTGCTTAATGGATTGACTGATGAGGTTCAGAGGTGCGACTGTGGTCTGAGCGACTGAAGCGACTGAATTCAACTGATAACTAGAACCCAGAAGGAAGCTGCTTTTATATAGTTGACTCCACCCGACCGAAAATCGTTGTTGTTGCTCTTTGCCGCTGTTACTGCCGGCTGGCTGGCTGGCTGCCTGTTGTTACTGCTCTTGCTCTTGCTCTAGCTGTTGCCGTTGCCGCTGCCGCTGCCTTTGCTGTGGATGTTGTTGCTGTTGTTGCTTTGGTGCTGTCGTCGTCGTCGTCGTCGCTATGGTTTCTGTTATGTTCGCTGTTGTCTGCTTGGGCTAGTGTTGTTGTTGTTGTTGTTGTGCCAGTAGTATTTCTGCCTTAGTTGCTATTGTTGGTGTTGCTGTTGTTGTTGCTGTTGGCTTTTAATTCAGTTTTGAGTGGATTGAATTGGGTTCGAGCGCGCTTGGTGGCGATCGATGCTCGACAGCGCCGTGCTCGTGGCTGCGACGCCGCCGTCGACGGCGACTGAGCCGGAGGTCGTCGCTTGTTGCTGCTGCAGTCCCTGTCCGTGCGAGTGTTTGAGTGTGTGTTTGTGTGTGTTTGTGTGCGTTTGTGTCTCATGTTGCGCACCGAGTTCAAACGCAAATAAAAGCATTGCATTGCAAGATATTATTACGGCCTTTTCTTCCCCTTCCCCTTCCCCTTCCTCCGCCTCCTCCTCCCCTTCTTCGTGCCCTCTCATCCACCTCGATCACTTGCCGCCGCTCCTGCTGCTGCTGCTGTTGTCATGTCTGTTGTGTGCGCACTTTATTGCTGTTGCTAATGCAGGTGTTGTTGTTGCTGTTGCTGTTGCTAATTTCGTGTTCTTATGCAGCGAAATCAAATTAAAGCAACTCAGCTCGACCTGAGAAGCGGGCGGTGTTGTTGTTGTTGTTGTTGCCGTGGCAAGAAATCACGTTAGTAGCATAATTTTCTGTGTTAATTTTTTAATCAATCGATGTGGCTGTCGTCGTTGTTGTTGTTATTGGAGTTGCCACTGCTGTTTGGATCACGGTGAATGGACCACGTTCGGCGTGACGGATCGATGTTGTTAACGCTGATGTTGATGATGGCGATGTTGAGGACGACGACGCTGTTGTTTTTGTCACCAACAATGTTGTTTTGTTACCAGCAATTTTGGCCGCCGTCCCACCCACTGCAAGAACGCGTGCTTGGCTCAAGCCAACGCAATTGTGTCTGCCAAAAATCTAGCAAAACCCGAAAACGCCGTCTCTTTTTCTCCATTCACTTGAGAAGTTCCAGCAAGTGTGAAGAAAAGTCGGGAAAATCGAATGTTTCCCATTGCTGTGAAAATCGACTTCGACTTCTTCGAGTCGGAGTCAATGGAAATCTCGCTCCACATCACGGATCACAGCGTGTGAGTTGTGGCAACCGCTTCAAGGTTATTCCGATATGTAACGGATCGACTGACAGATGGACGGACAGACGGCCGGACGGGTCTGACCCGGGCAGACATCGCGATCGGCATGAATGGGAGCACGATCTGATTAGGCCGTGTGCATTGTGCACAGTGGGCCGGAGATCGGGCCGCTCGTTACACGTTCGCTTCCCAGCTCTTTCGTTTCCTCCACCCCAGACGGTTTGAGGGCCTCGACTCGACGCGATTTGGATCGACTTGACGCGAATCGACTCGATTTGGATGGACTTCAATCGATTTGAATCGACTTCAATCGATTTGAATCGACTTCAATTGATTGGGATCGGCTTGAGTCGACTTCACTTGACATCAATCGACTCGACTGGAATCGACTCGACTCGATCCGACTCGATTTGACGTTAGTGGACTCGTCCCACTGTCCACGTGCACGGCGGTGAGCGGCGGTCCGCGCTCGCTGCCGACAGACGTCGACGACAATGGCGATTTTTACGGCAATTTTACTGCCGATCCGGCTCGGGTCTGGGGAGGGGCCGCGGCAGAGAGTGGAGGGAGGGGGCAGGCGGCCAGAGGGGGGGGAGGGGTCGGCGGGAGCGATTTGTCTTTAGATCCGCTCTGTCAATAATGTCTACGATTTCGAGCGACGCTCAGAGCACGGAAAAAGCTGAAAAAACCCGACCGACCCAACCTCCGTCTCCACATCCTCCACCACACAAATACGCCCAAACAATGGGCACATGATTTGTCAGGGTTGTCGGCGGCAACAACAGTAACAAAATCTGCAAGAACAACAACAATGCAACGACCACAATGCAATTCGTTGCAGTTGACTGCGTTTTCGGGAGGAGAATTTCCAGAATTAATTATTGCAAAGAATTCGCCCGATTTTCGAAAGTCCAGCCAAAGGATAATTTAACCAAATGAACAGAAAAAGGGGGAGGGGGAGGGCGTGGCCGAGGGCTTTGGTTTTGTTTTTGTCAATTTGGCGCGCCTTCAAATCGCCTTCGACTGACTTCCGTCTTCATCGACTTCGCCGGCTTCATCGGCGTCATCGGTTCCGATCGGATCGAGGAAGCGCCGCGGACCCTGGGGGCGTGGCGGGCAATGTAAACAGCCCTCGGCCGTCCCCAGTCGCTCCCTCGGTGCGAACCGACTGCGCAGCACGATCGATATGAAAAGTCATTAAATAAAAAATTCATTATTAATTGAATGGTCGATGACCAGGCGTGGCTAATGGCGCATACAAATCCATGTTTTCATTTTCATTTTTCATTCCCCGCGATATCGATCGGAAACACATCGTGACCCGAGAATTTCGCACAAACAAAAACAAAAAAACAATAAAATAAATTCAGATTAAATAAACTTCCATCGCGTTCGCTGCTGGAGTCTTTCGTCTGGCCCCCTCAGATTCTGCCCGGGCGGCGAGCGAGCGTGCGGAAGTGAGCGCCTCATGGTCGGCCGTGGGGGCGTGGCCTGCGCGAGGCCTACGGTCTGGCCGGAGGACGTGCGGTGGCAACCGAGCGGTCGCCTTGAAGCCGACTGCGAATTCCCGAGTGGAGGAAATCAATCAAACGATTCATTAGTTAATTAGCCAGTGGCCAAACCGAATTCCGCCCCGGGTGAACGACGGCCGTCTGTCCGTCCATCCGTCCGTCCGTCCACCAGTCGTCGAGCCCGTCGATCGATGTACATTCCGGGGAAACGAATCAAGTGACGGCCCCGTCGCCTCTGCCAGACTCAGCCGCCTCCCCTGGCTCGGCCTCCCAGCCTCCCAGTCGCTGCACGCATTCCTCGATCGTTGCAGCAACGTGCGCGATTAGAGACCAGCGCGGAGACGACGACAGCAGCCGCGAGACGCCGCAGACAACCGCAAGTGGCCGACAAAACGCGGGTCCATCGACAATCGCAATTAATTAACCAGGCTGCCGATGTGTGCGAGAGTGTGCAATTAAGTAATTCGCAGCTCGGCTCAATTGCCCATGTGCTGCACGCTAATTAAGCAGCGGCAGCCGCAGCCACATCGACAAGTGGCAGCGACAGCAACAACAAGTGCCAGGCAGTTGCAAAGAACAGACTCGCACACATGGCCACTGGTGGCAGCGATGTGTGGAGCGATGATTGGTCCAAATTTAATTACGGCTCGCGGTCGGCGTCTCCGGCTCCAGCTCCGGCTCGATTGTGGTCGCGAGTGGCTGGAGTCGGGCGTCGATCGTCGATCGTCGGGCGTCTGCGTCTGACGTCGACCTGCCCCAGCTCGACAGGTCTTCATTTTCGGCCCGACCACAATGGGTTTTCGGGTGGTTTTCGAGACCTCGCGGCCTCCTCCCGCGCCGGCATCTGTCAATCCACCGGCTCCGTTGTCTGGAGTCGACGTTGATGGGCCTGCGACCGGCGGCCGACCTTGGGCTGCGGCGCTGCAGTCGAAGGGAGAGGACGCCGAAGCCGAAGCTGGAGCCGGAGCTGGAGTTGAATTGAATTGAAATTGAAAACTCAATCGAGACGACGATTTAATTCCAATGCTGGGACCATTTGTTTTCCATGTTTGATCGCCCGATAATTGGTGGTTGGCCGCAAGGTTGCTGCCGGGAGGCCTCGTGGCCCTCAGCTGGTTTCTGCGAACCTCCAGAAGCCCCCGGACTCGAGACTCGAGAATTGGGTCATGATTGAAGACAAAAAAACAATTGTACGTAGACTTTGTTGAAAAAGTTAAACCATTTGCATGTTTGTATTTAATGAATGATTTTTAAAAAAATTGCATCTGAATATTTATATTTATATTTTTATTATAAATTCTCTTTTAATATTTGTATTCATAATTTCTGTTTGGACTATTCATTTTAATATTTTTATTGGAATAATTTTTTGTAAATATCTTAATAAATGTTTTTAATTTCATAATTATACTTTAATATTTTAGTTTTAATTGGTTTATAAAAATTGTAATTTTTTATTTTTGTTTTTTGTGTTACTTTTATTTGCATGTCTTTACTTAAATGTTTCTATTTTCATATTTTTATTTAAATACTTGTACTTGAATATTTTTACATAAATATTTAAATTTGGATAATATATTGAACAATTTCACTATTTCATTAAATGAATTTGAATGTCTTTACTAAGATACATATATTTTTAGGTTTTTGTTTAAATGATTCTATTTGTAAATGTTTATGTCAATATTTCTATTTGAATATTTTGATTTAAATATGAATATCATTATTTGAATATTTCATTCACAATTTTTTAACTTTTCTGTTTTTGTGAAATTGTACTAGTTTTAATTGTTCAAAAAACTTGAAGAATTTTATTTTTTCTCGAAAACTCGCCTTTGGGTCAGGGTTCGTTTCTTAGGTCTTGGGTTCGCGGCTATTAGTCATACTCCCCCAAATTGCTTGCAATGAAAGCCAAAACAGCAACAACAACAAAACAATAACCACAACAACGACAACAACAGCAACAGCTACAACAACCACTTCCTAACAACTCTATTAAATGCAAATTTTGCCGGCCTTCGCTGGGACTTCGGAGCGATTCTTGTTGTTGCGCAAAGAAGTCAATTGTTGTTGATGTTGCTGTTGCTGCTGCTGCTGCTGGTTAATTTTATTATTTTTATTGCTATTGCCGTCGATCTCTTTCCAGAATGCGCTGACGGCCAATGGAGAACGATTTATTGTTGGTTTGAAGGGTTTTCGTTGTTGTTGTTATTTGTATGGTTATTGGTGTTGTTGTTGTTGTTGTTGTTGCTCGAAATTGCAGCTGCCTTCACGGCGAGCCCGAGTCCGTCGTTCGTTCGAGCGGTCGATCGATCGATCGTTCGCCTGACCTCCCGATTCACATCCGCTGGGGGCGTGGCCGTCGTTTACAAATTTCCGTTTCTTTTCCATTCTCAGTGGATATTGTTGTTGTTGTTGTCATTGTTGTTGTTGTTTCATTTTCTTACTGAATTACGCTACTGTTGTTGTTGTTGTTGTTGTTGCTGCTGCCGCTGCTCCGATGTGGATCGCGTTCTTTGCATTCGCTCCGCGTGCTCCCATTGATTTATTGACCGTCGGCCAAGTGTCTCTTGTTGTTGTTGTTATTGTTGTTGTAGTGAAGTAGTTAAAATTGTTTGATATTTGAGCACTGCTTAAGCAACGCGGCGGTCGCTCATTGAAAGCGAAAGCGAACTCGCCGCCGTGCATCGAACGATCGACCGATCCATCGATCCATCGATCGATCGCTCGCTCGCTCGCTCGTTTGATCCACGATCGATTTTCCCCAGATCATGCATTGCTTTCGCGTGTAACGCGAGCTGCGCAGCTCCTGGGTGTTGTTGTTGTTGTTCGTCCTCTTGTTGTTGTATTGCGGTGGCTGCCCGGCTTTTGCGCTGTTGCCTTCGCCGATACGGATCTCAATTGCAGCCGTTGTCGGGCCCAAGCCGAAGCCCGATCGCCGCCCGACACTGGGTCCAGCCGCTCCCCTGGATCCGGCCCTCTCCGCCCACCGTCGCCTCGAATTCACGTCCTGCAGCAGCCACAAATTGTCACAAATGACACACAAACAACGAGCCGCAGTCGGAGGCGAGCAATTGATGAACGACAGGCGGGTCAACAACAAGAGGCGGCCGACTACAACGACGATAAAGGCACAACAGCATTGGCCAACAGCGACCAATGTGGCAACAACACAACGGCAGCAACAACGGCAACAACAACGACAACAACACCGTGACCATAACTTGCGAAGCGGGAGCCGCGGACCGAGGAAAAACAACAGCAGCAACAAGGCTCGATGAGACAAGCCAAACACCCACGGCTGAAAGGACAACAAACAAGAACAACAACAAAAAGAACAAAGACAACAAGAACAACAACAACTAGAACCACACCACATGACGGCAAAACCGTGTTCGCACTCAATCGAAGCCGGTGCCCGGCGAGAACTTCTCAGGGGCGCCCGTGAACAATCACTGGATGTCACAGACATGTCTACAGAAATCAAACAGAGCCGTGAACGAATCGAGCCAAAATAACGTTCAGACCAAACGAAAGGTTCGACTAATCAAAATTTACGCTAAACCAAAATTAAGTTATGCAAATTGCAAACTAACATAAAATTTCTATGAATGCAAACTTAAATTCAGATCTTGTTTGAAGCTACAATCAAATTCTAACAAAAATCAAACAGACCAAAATATTGACAAAAGCTACATTTAAATTAAAAGAATATTTAAACTGAAGCGTAATTTTAAATGAAATTAAATTTAAAATAAATCAAAATGTATGCAAGTACAAAATTTGAACATAAAACAGAATTTAGAATTAAAATTCATTCGGATTTTACACCGAAATTACATTTTTATTGAAGCCGGAATACAGAATTTGAACTGAAACGAAATATTAAAATAATTTTAAACTAAAGCCATTTGCAAGTATCTACCTTCAGACCGCCAAACAACACCGACTAAATTAAAAATATAATGAATTTAAACTAAAACACAATATAAATAAAAACCACATACGAACTACAACACAAAAAACAAATATAAAAATAATACAAATTATAGCTAAAACAAAATGAAAAATAAAAAAATTTTAAGAATAAAAATGAAATTGAAATCAATTCTAAACCGAAACTAAAGAAATTGGCAGCGTGTTCCAAAAACAGAGCGATCCGAAAATAACTTTTCCTGGATATAATTGAGGCAGAAAAATTTGCAAACTCCTCTCTTGGGCCCGAGTCGGAGCCGGGGCCGGGGCCGGTCGTGACGGCTGCTGCTGTTGCCGTCGATTGGGCGGCAGCTGCAGACGTAGGTGTGACTTGTTTTTATTGTTGTTGTACTGGTGGTTGTTATCGCTTTCGCTGTCGTTTTCGCTGTAGTTGTCACAAAACAGGCGGCGATTTTATCGCGATCGCCGAGGCCTGTCAAGCGCTGGGCTGCCAAGCGTCAGCTCGAGAACTGGCGATGGGCTGGAGGAAGGACAGACAGAGAGACGGACGAATGAATGGGCGGACGGATCGATGGCCAGAGCGACGAAGGGTGGAGTCGACGGCCCGGCGTAGCGGGTGAAACCAATAAAAAACTCGAGTCGACACTGCGAAAGCCGATTTGGTTTTGGCGCCGAGAGGGAAACAAAAAATTTCGACTTCAGCTGTAAAAACAAGGGAGAAAAACATAAAAAACATGGGCGAGAATTAAGTAACTTCCACAACAATAACAACAACAATTACAAAGGCAACAACACAACAACATCGAAGAACAACATTTGATGTTGTAATCGATGTGGGGAGTTGACTGAAGTCAGCAACAATAGCAACAACAGCAGCAACAGCCAACACCTTCAGCTCATTGAACTTAGGCGAATTAATTGAAAAGAACATGAAAGAGGTGAGTCAACCACAACAACAAAAATAACAACAACAACAACACAACATTAACAGCCACAACAACTCCGATAATAATGCATTCTATTTTCGGCAATTTCGATACCAAACCTCGCTCTTTCTCTCTGTCCGTCCGTCTGCTTTTAGGCCGGCCCGCGCAGAGGTCAGTCGAGGGCGTCAAGACAGACCGACGGACAGACGAGCAGACGGACGGACGGACCGATCGAACGAACTTCTCCTCCTTCAACCTCTTCACATTTCATTGGCTCTGGCAATAAATTTTTAACACAACGTTTATCATTCCTTCCCCCGGCCACAACAACAACCACGATTGCTCGCCTTTCACAAAATGCACTCGAACCCAGCAAAATAGTGGCAAGAATAATAACAACAATATATATAGGAAAAACAACAACAAGAACAACAACAACAACGTCGTTGGAAAATAGTAAAGAAATTAAAACTCTGGCTCGGGCTGGACTTGGTCCAGAAAGCATGGCCCGGTGTTGCATAACCCGGTTACCCACTAGTTGAGGCCGCTGCGTCAAGTTGGTGGAGAGCAACAACAACAACAACAACGACAACAATAGCAGAAACAACTATGATAACAACAACAACTGTAACAGTCGAAATCGAAGTCAGCTGCGACCGACCGAAGAAAAGGCGGCCGGGCAAATTTGAATACGTCGCGGAAAACATGGCAAATTGTTGCAGAGGACGACGACGACGACAACGACAACAACAACGACGTCGACGGCGAAGTCGAGCCCGTTTAGGGGGCGTCTACAGAGGAGTCCAGAGAGTCTGGAAATGGGCTGGAATTTTGCATTATGCTTTCGTTTATTAGGATTTTATTATGACTTTATTTACTTTGCTTTTATTTTAGTCTGGAATTTTGTATTGTGCTTTCGTTTGTTATGATATTATTCAATATGATTTTATTTACTTCGATTTTATTTGGGTCGGATTTTGATCTATTTTATGGAATTTAGTTTGGGTCTGATTTTGAAGATTATTTTAATAATTTTATTTGGGTCTGAAACATGAGACCAAAATATTTTTTTTTTTATAATTTTTACCTTTCTTACCAAATCAATCTCTACTTACGTGAGACTACTTTATTTCTTTCTTGCTTTTCTATTTAATTCTTACTACTAAATTTCGCTTCAATACTACTTCATTTCCCTTTCATTCAAATAATTTTTTGCATTATAAATCTTTTCCACTAAATTATGTCCGTGGGTGATTAATCGCTTAATTCATTTTTATCACATTGTTTCGCTTCCTGGCTTTTCATTTCGCATCTCGCATCCATCCTTCGTACTAATTAATCGTCGGCGAGCAGTTGCAGTAGAAGGGATCGCTTATGCAACCTCGAGCTCGAGCTCCCGCTCTCCTAAATTCGCTGTAGCCGCCAACTCAGGCCGCTCCAGTTTCCCGACCGCCCCAGACTCAGCCCCAGCCCAAGCCCCAGCACCGACCGCGGCCCGCTCCAGCGCCGCCGGTCTTCACGAATCGCCTCCTGGCCCCGTTCGGCGTTCGGTCGTTCGTTTCCTCCTCCGCTCCATTACTCAGGGGCGGCGGCCGATCCGATCCTCGGCCCCACTGCATTGGAGGCGATTTCGTCTTATTGAGTGCAAATTTCTGGAGCCGCTCGCTGTCGTCGTCGTCCATCTGTCTGTCTGTGTGGCGGTCGGTCTCTCGGTCCTCGGCCGGTCGAATTCGTTCGCTGGCCGCTCTCGATCAACGGCGGCGATAAAAACGCTCATTGCAAACAATTGTTTTGCTAAACATGTCGAAGCATGCCATTTTGTGTCGTGCCCGGCTTACGGCGACTGCGATGGCGATGTCGTTGTGGGGGAGGACGAGGCCGATCGTGTGTCGCGCGGGCGGAAAATTCAGGAAACCGAATGCGATGAAATATGGAACGAATTCCGAGCAAACACCTGAGAAGTCGCTCGATCGACTTCAGTTCGAGCCTGGCTTTCGGTCTGGCTGCGAGGTTTTCGCAATGTTCGGCTCAGTCGACTCAGTCGGCTCGGCGGGAGACGGCGGAAAATGCGAACGAGTTTCCAGTTCACTGGTCGCAAGTGCGTCGAGTCGAATTGAGTCGAGCTGCGTCGCCCGTCGCCCGCCGACCTCCTCCTTCGGCCCTCGTCCCCACCTGACTGCGTTTCATGGAGCAAGGTCGCCCATGGCTGCCGGAACGCACTCGGAATCGAGGGAGCGGGACCGGGTGGCGAGGTTGGGGCTTGAGCAATGAACTTGCACAACTGCGTGGCTTGCGAGCTTGCGACAACGACGACGATGACGATGACGACGACAACGAACGAGCCACGGCAACAACTGCGTCACCAACTTGCGTCACGCAGCCCAGCAGGAAGCCAAGTGAACGGAATGCTTGAAAAATTCCGCAGTAATGGCGACCGACTCAGGTGTAAATGCGTTCGTGAACCTTCGCTTTCTTCGCCTGCTCTCGCTCGGAGAATCTGGCGCGAAACGAAAGACTCAGGCCACAAACTTGACACATTCAGCGCCGTCTCTTGGTAACAAAACCGTGGGGTTTGCTTTTATTTTTTTGGGTTTTCGTTTTTATGTTCGTGTGCCATTTCAAAACATAGTTTCGGCTAGTTTTTATATTTTTTCCTCTGGCTTTTACGTTCTTGTTGTCTAATTAAACACAACGTTTTATGGCGTCCGCCGTGGTTTCATCCACGGCTCCCTCGCCAAGGCCGAGACCCAGCCCGTCCCAGCCCCGAATCGCTGCAATTTGCATTCGATCCGTCGTCGGCAGAACCCACTCCGGCAGCGCTGGCTTTATGAGCGCGCGCGCGCAATTAAAGTCGGTTTGTTTGTCCATTGTTGCGCCGGCTCGTTTGGTTCGGCTCGGCTCGGCTCATTCGGCCTCAGGCACGCCCAAGGTCGACGCCGATGGCTTTCCGCGCTAATGGAGCGCCACCCGTTGGCATCCGAGGGCGCCGCCCACCGATCAGTGGTCGTTCACGCGATCGATCGAAGTCTAAGTTTGTCTAAGAAGGGACGGCGAAAGGAAGTCGCGTCCGTTTTTTCCACCTGCCGCAGCCGCAGCCGCAGCCGACGACGGCGCCACATCTGGGACGGAAATTGCGGCGTATCGACTGGGAGCCGCATGACGCCAACAAACTGGATGACGACGACGGTTGTCGCCGGTTGTGTGAGCGCAGTGGTCGCAATGCAACGGTTGATGAGGCAAAACTGAAACTTCATCAGCAACAACTACCAAACAACAACAGAAATCACCCCAACAACAACAACAATAACATCAAACAACGCCACGGCGACGTCGAAGAAATCTCACGTAGTCTGCTCGGTGAAAAACTCCAGACTCGAGTTCACAAAAGAATCGCATTCAGTGGACGACAAAAGCGACAGCAGCAATAACAACAACAACAGCAGCTGCAACAACAATCACAACAACAACAAAAATAGCTCTATGAAAAATAGAGTTATTGCCAATCATGTGAGGCGTGGTTGGAACAAGAACAACAACAGCAACAACACCAACAACGCTCGGCAATGCAACCAACCGCAGTCTCTTTATATTGTTACTGTTGTTGTTGTTGTTGGGCATTGTTTCCACCGCTTTCCGAGGGTGTGCGTGTGTGAGTCGATTTCGATTTTTCCCCA